>CAWUFW010004004.1:0-1200000 GCA_963921515.1 Calotriton arnoldi
CCTGTCACTCAAACTCCAGACAAGGAATACACAACCTAGCAGAGGCAGGCTTGGATAGTTAGGCAAGAAAATACCCACTTTCTAAAAGTGGTATTTTCAAACACAGAAGGGCCGATTCCGATTCGGGCCGGAAATCTCTCCGACCGAGCCGGACCCGGAGAGATTTCCGACCGAATCGGGACCGTGCAGCCCGACCGAACGAGTACGATGCGCACGTATGCCATCGGACTCGAAGTCGGTCGGACTCCCATTGAAGTCAATGGGAGCCTGTCGTACAACGCGTACGCGGGCTCCCATTGACTCAATGGGTGCGATGCGGACAAGGGGGCACCCCCTACAGCGTGTACGCGGCAAAGCGATTTGCGCCGTACACGCACAGGTAGGGGGGACCCATGGGTCCCCCCTGTGTGCGACTCGCGCGGCTACGCGTACAGGGGGGTCCGACACGGACCCCCAAAGTACGGCTCCGACAGCTCTTTCGAGGCCGGAGTGCGCGGCTCGGTCGGACTGCTCGCGGCGCGCATCGTACTTACCCGGCCGGGAAACCTCTCCATTGCGCGGTGCGAGTCGTGGTCCGTGCGAGTCGGTCGGTGCGGTTCGACCCGGGATCGAGTCGGTCGGAGCGGTCGGGACGCCCGGACGAGTCGGTCGGGCGAATACGCATCGTACTCGCTCGCCCGGACGCGCGTACTGAATCGGTCGGGAAATAGGGCTCCGAATCGGATCCGGTTAAGCCGAATCCGATTCGGAGCCCTACCGGCCGAGATCGGAATCGGCCCCTAAATGTTAAAACCAACTTCACTAAAAGATGTATTTTATCATTCTGAGTTCAGGCATACTAAACTCGAATTTCTACCTGGTTCCCTGAGTCAGTTAGGATTATAAAATGTAATAATCTAACTGCCCATTCTGGCCTATGGGGAACAGGTAGCCTTGCAATAGTGAAAAACGAAAATGGCTGTAATTCACTATTAGGACATGCCACACACATCAAGGCAGGTCCTACCTTTTACTTACAATGCACCCTGCCCTAGGGCCTACCTTAGGGGTGACTAATATGCAGAAAAGGGAAGGTTTAGGGACTGGTAAGTGGGTGCACTTACCAAGTCGACATGGCAGTCAGACTGCACACAGGTTCTGCAATGGCAGGCCTGAGACACACTTTACAAGCTGCTTCTGTGGGTGGCACAACCAGTGCTGCAAGCCCACCAGCAGCATTTGATTTACAAGCCCTGGGCACACATGGTGCACTATACTAGGGTCTGACAAGTAAATCAAATAACCCAATCATGGGGTCACTAATCAATGCATCAATTTACCATAGGGAGCACTTGCACTGTGGCACTGAATAGCAGTGGCACAGTGCCCAAAGCATCTAAAACCAGCAAACAGATCAAAAACAGAGGAGGCAATCAGAAAAAAGGGAAGGGAGACTCACGCCAATGATACCAGGTCTAACAGGAAACCTAGTAAACCTATACATTTTTGAAAACTAGACACCGAGGGGAATCCAGGATGGGGTGACTTGACTGGCTCTCACCAGGTTCTGTTACCCAGAATCCCTTGCAAACCTAAAACATTGTAAAAAAAACACATTTTCCTCACATTTCTGTGGTGGAAAGTTCTGGAATCTGTGTGGATCCACAAAATTCCACCCACCCCGCGTTCCCAAAAGTCTTCCGAGAAAAATGGTACCTCACTTGTGTGGGTAGGCCTAGTGCCCGCAACAGGAAACGGCCCAAAACGCAACGTGGACGCACCACATTTTCACAGTGAGAATTGACCCTTTTTTTGCAAAGTGCCTAGCTGTAGTTTTTGAACCCTAGCTCTGCCAGCACCTAGAGAAACCTAGCAAACCTATACATTTTTGAAAACTAGACACCCAGGGGAATCCAGGATGGGGTGACTTGACTGGCTCTCACCAGGTTCTGTTACCCAGAATCCCTTGCAAACCTAAAAAATTGTCCAAAAAAACACATTTTCCTCACATTTCTGTGGTGGAAAGTTCTGGAATCTGCGTGGATCTACAAAATTACACCCACCCCGTGTTCCCCAAAGTCTTCCGAGAAAAATGGTACCTCACTTGTGTGGTAGGCCTAGTGCCTGCGACAGGAAACGGCTTAAAACGCAAGGTGGACACACCACATTTTCACAGTGAAAAATGACCCTTTTTTTGCAAAGTGCCTAGCTGTAGTTTTTTAACCCTAGCTCTACCGGCACCTAGGGAAACCTAGCAAACCTATACATTTTTGAAAACTAGACACCCAGGGGAATCCAGGACGGGGTGACTTGACTGGCTCTCGCCAGGTTATGTTACCCAGAATCCCTTGCAAACCTAAAAAATTGTCCCCAAAAAAACTTTTCCTCACATTTCTGTGGTGGAAAGTTCTGGCATCTGCGTGGATCCACAAAATTACACCCACCCCGCGTTCCCCAAAGTCTTCCGAGAAAAATGGTACCTCACTTGTGTGGGTACGCCTAGTGCCCGCGACAGGAAACGGCCCAAAACGCAAGGTGGACACACCACATTTTCACAGTGAAAAATTACCCTTTTTTTGCAAAGTGCCTAGCTGTAGTTTTTGAACCCTAGCTCTGCCGGCACCTCGGGAAACCTAGCAAACCTATACATTTTTGAAAACTAGACACCGAGGGGAATCCAGGATGGGGTGACTTGACTGGCTCTCACCAGGTTATGTTACCCAGAATCCCTTGCAAACCTAAAAAATTGTCAAACAAACCACATTTTCCTCACTTTTCTGTGGTGGAAAGTTCTGGAATCTGCATGGATCCACAAAATTCCACCCACCCCGCATTTCCCAAAGTCTTCCTAGAAAAATGGTACCTCACTTGTGTGGGTAGGCCTAGTGCCAGCAACAGCAAACGGCCCAAAACGCAAGGTGGACACACCACATTTTCACAGTGAAAAATGACCCTTTTTTTGCAAAGTGCCTAGCTGTAGTTTTTTAACCCTAGCTCTGCCGGCACCTAGGGAAACCTAGAAAACCTATACATTTTTAAAAACTAGACACCCAGGGGAAGCCAGGATGGGGTGACTTGACTGGCTCTCACCATGTTCTGTTACCCAGAATCCCTTGCAAACCTAAACAATTGTAAAAAAAACACATTTTCCTCACATTTCTGTGGTGGAAAGTTCTGGAATCTGCGTGGATCCACAAAATTCCACCCCCGCGTTCCCCAAAGTCTTCCAAGAAAAATGGTACCTCACTTGTGTGGGTAGGCCTAGTGCCCACGACAGGAAACGGCCCAAAACGCAAGGTGGACACACCACATTTTCACAGTGAAAAATGACCCTTTTTGCAAAGTGCCTAGCTGTAGTTTTTGAACCCTAGCTCTGCCGGCACCTAGGAAACCTAGCAAACCTATACATTTTTGAAAACTAGACACCCAGGGGAATCCAGGATGGGGTAACTTGACTGGCTCTCACCAGGTTCTGTTACCCAGAATCCCTTACAAACCTGAAAAATTGTCAAACAAAACCACATTTTCCTCACATTTCTGTGGTGGAAAGTTCTGGAATCTGCATGGATCCACAAAATTCCACCCAACCCATGTTCCCCAAAGTCTTCCGAGAAAAATGGTACCTCACTTATGTGGGTAGGACTAGTGCCCGTGACAGGAAACGGCCCAAAACGCAAGGTGGACACACCACATTTTCACAGCGAAAAATGACCCTTTTTTTGCAAAGTGCCTAGCTGTAGTTTTTAACCCTAGCTCTGCCGGCACCTAGGGAAACCTAGCAAACCTATACATTTTTGAAAACTAGACACCCGGGGATGCTAGGGAGGTATGGCTTGCGTGGATCCCCCAACGTTTTCTTACCCAGAATCCCCTGCAAACCTCAAATTTAGCTGAATAAAATCACTTTTTTCACACATTTTTGTGTGGGAAAGTTGTGGCATCACTGGGCTGATACAAATTTCCTACCACCCAGCGTTCCCCCGGGTCTCCCGATAAAAATGGTGCCTCACTCGTGTGGGAGGCCTAAGTACCCGCGACAGGCAAGGGCCCAAAACGTATTGTGGCAACATCAAAATTGCCTATCACAAAACAACCTGGTTTTGCAAGGGGGGTCACCTGGGTTTTTTGCCCCGTGCTCGGTGGCCAGCTAGGGAAACCTACAAACCCACACATTTCTGAAAACTAGACACCCGTGGGATTCCAGGGAGGTATGGCTTGCATGGATCCCCCAACGTTTTCTTACCCAGAATCCCCTGCAAACCTCAAATTTAGCTGAAAAAATCACTTTTTCCACACATTTCTGTGTGGGAAAGTTGTGGCATCACCGGTCTGACACAAATTTCCTACCACCCAGTGTTCCCCCAGGTCTCCCGATAAAAATGGTGCCTCACTCGTGTGGGAGGCCCAAGTACCCGCGACAAGCAAGGGCCCAAAACGTATTGAGGCAACATCAAAATTGCCTATCACAAAATGACCTGGTTTTGCAAGGGGGGTCACCAGGGTTTTTGGCCCTGTGCTCGGCGGCCAGCTAGGGAAAACTACCAAACCCACACTATTCTGAAAACTAGACACCCTGAGGATTCCAGGGAGGTATGGCTTGCGTGGATCCCCCAACGTTTTCTTACTCAGAATCCCCTGCAAACCTCAAATTTAGCTGAAAAAATCACTTTTTCCACAAATTTTTGTGTGGGAAAGTTGTGGCATCACCGGTCTGACACAAATTTCCTACCACCCAGTGTTCCCCCAGGTCTCCCGATAAAAATGGTGCCTCACTCGTGTGGGAGGCCCAAGTACCCGCGACAGGCAAGGGCCCAAAACGTATTGAGGCGACATCAAAATTGCCTATCACAAAACGACCTGGTTTTGCAAGGGGATCACCTGGGTTTTTGGCGGCCAGCTAGGGAAACCTACCAAACCCACACATTTCTGAAAACTAGACATCCGGAGGATTCCAGGGAGGTATGGCTTGCGTGGATCCCCAACGTTTTCTTACCCAGAATCCCCTGCAAACCTCAAATTTAGCTGAAAAAATCACTTTGTCCACACATTTTTGTGTGGGAAAGTTGTGGCATCACCGGGCTGACACAAATTTCCTACCACCCAGTGTTCCCCCAGGTCTCCTGATAAAAATGGTGCCTCACTCGTGTGGGAGGCCCAAGTACCCGCGACAGGCAAGGGCCCAAAATGTATTGAGGCGACATCAAATTTGCCTATCACAAAACGACCTGGTTTTGCAAGGGGGGTCACCTGGGTTTTTGGCCCCGTGCTAGGCGGCCAGCTAGGGAAACCTAATTTTTTGGCATGCCCGTTTTGAGCAGCCCCCACTCTAATTTCATTTGCCTAAAAGAAATCCCTGGCATCTAGTGGGCTTTTTGCCCCCCCGGGGGTGCAGATTGGGGACTTCTGCTTCCATCTGCCCCCCAGGGGGGGCAGAAAGGCTGTAATTTTGGTGAGGGGGGTGGGGGCATTGGCATGCCTGTTTTGGGCAGCCCCCACCCTAACTAAATTTTTGAGAAAAAAATCCCTGGCACTAGTGGGCTTTCTGCCCCCCCGGGGGGGCAGAAAGACTGGTATGCCCAAAACACAATGGGGGGAGCAAAGGCCCTTGCCCAAGGGGCCGCTCCCCCCTCCCTGGCGCTAGTGGGTGGATCCCTGCTTGGGGATCGCCCTCCTGGGGTGATCCCCAAGCAGGGATCCACTAGGGAAGGGTACCATTGGAAAGGGGAGATTCTCCCCTTTCCAACGATACCTCTCCCAAGTGTTTCGGTGCTCAGTGGGCTGAGAGCCCCACGAGCACTGAAACACTGAAACTGAAACTCAGTTTCAGTTTCGTTTTCAATGTAATGACGACAGCGCGCCATGCGCGCGATCGTCATTACTTTGAAAACCAGGGATTTGCCTCGGGAGGTTGGGGAAGCTCTTCCCCACCTCCCGAGGCACAAAAAAAAAATGGAAATCCCTCTGCTGTTTACAGCAGAGGGATTTCCTGCCCCTGTCCTCATGACGGAATGGTTCCGTCATGAGCACAGGAGCACCGGTGCTCATGACGGAACCATTCCGTCATGAGCACCGAAAGGGCTAACGTCAAACAAACTGAGAGGAGAGATGCAGTGTGCCACTTAAGACCCCGTCGAACGCATGCATTTTTATACCTTCGAATAAAAATGTTAACTTTCTAAGATGGTGGCAGCATTAAACAAGAGTTATGTTTAATAGTGATGCTCAAAATAACATTCTGGTTCACCACTATATCTCAATGGTTGGATTGCCTTAGTAGAATCACCTTGACCCCCAGGTGTCTACAGATGGGTGCAATAGGGGAGGTTAGGAAAGGGGAGACACACCTTTTGCTCGAGACGGGTGGGGTGCCCTTTCACCTCCACGCCCAGATGGACAAAAGCATGCTGTCTTTTACAACGAAAGCAAAATAGAAAGAATACACTTCGGTGAGAAAAAATGGGCAGCAAGATGAATCTTTCAACCATCCTGTGCTGTGTGAAATGCTTCATTTGAGCTGGTGGTTGCAGGTGGGGCCACTGGTACTCATTTTAAGGTAGCGAGACTTAGGGGCATATTCTCAAGAACTTGTGATAACCATCGCAAAAGTGACTTAACGCAACCCTCAACATCGCAGTCCATCGCGGGACATTTACGCCGTGTTAACCAAGTATTCACAACACGGCGGTACCATGCAATAGTCTCCAGATAACGCGTCAACTGACCGCGTTAAAATCAACGCCACGCCTCAAAAATGCGAAACACGAACGCCAAAAAAGCTGCGATGAGGCCGAACGCGATACAAAAAGCAGCGAAAACCAGCGGCAGGCCTGTAAATCTGGCGGGAAAATGCACCATAGAAGCAACAAAAACAACACACCAGAAACAATCCAAAGTGCGTAGCAACATGGATGCACCCTGACCCAGCGCAGAGGCCAACGCGAACCCCACAAGCCCCACAGACCACCAGCAAGGACCAACTGGGTCGGGGAAGGCCAAGGAGAAGAGGGAGAGGAAGACGGTGTGCAGTCCGTAGGAAAACAAGACCTGCGTCACGGATGTGACAGAACACTACCAGCAACTGACCCACATTCAGACCACCTTGAATGCAGCCGGAGTGCCGAGGAGGCCAATGGAGGAGGCCAAGAGGCGCTGGCATGACGTGAAAACCTAAACCAGGCCCAAAGCCGCTGCCAACAGGAAGGCAGCTACTGCGACAGGAGGTGGGAGTCCTGCGCCACAGGAGGAGCTGGAGGAAATGGAGGCCAGCCATCAGTGTGCAGACGGTGCAAGGAGGTGGGAGTATGGACACAGCTCGAGAGGACCTGACACAACAACAACAGGGTGAGTAACGAACAGGTCCTGGGGGGGACGGGGGGAGATGGGCACAATGGCACACATGCACAACGACGTGTTGCACACTGCACACCCACAATAACCCAGGGTCATGTCCCCCATCCCCGTGGCACACTGCAGCACACACACATGGCAAACACAGCACATCCCATGACAATGTGGCACAAAGTGCAATACCGACACTGCAGAACAGGGGACACAACTGGGTCCGCCCATGCGCATAAACAGGCCAATCACATCTGACAGAGCAGGGAACTGTGAGATGTATATGTACGGGTACAACCTCACAACAGTCATGTAGTCCAAATGTCCACTGTCCCCCCTCAAATTGCCAGCACCGCCCAAACAGCCACAATGTACATTGTCACACAGTCTGCATGTCTACAAGAACAATGCGCCAACATAAATGCCAACACAATGCCAACATGCATCTCCCCTTCATATTGCAGAGGGACAAACAACACCTCCAGCAGGTCAGACCAGACAACCCATCAGTGATGCAGGACACGACCAACACACCTTCAACACCAACGCCCTACAACAGCCCATGGACATCCCACGCAACCCACCACCAGGACCAGGGCAGACAAGCTACTTTGAGGAGAACCCAGCCCATGCAACAGACCACACAGCATGAAGCACACGCAAGCACGGCTGGCCCACAACACTTCACCGACCCACACATGGCACCCCAATGCCAGGTGTCAGAACGCCAAAAGGAGGTGGCCGAACAGGTGCAGGTGTGGTCCGAACCCATGGAAGGTGAACTAGATCACATACGTGGGTGTCAATTAACCTTCAGGGACCACCTACACCCCACAAAGGAGACCCACACTGCCATAGAGACACACGCAGATATTATGTTGAACTGGCTACGGGCACGTGCGCCCGGCCCCTTTATTGGCAGGGCCACATGTACAGTGACGGCTGTGCCGGATGTGTTTGGGGTGAGCATAAGCCAGCCCGCACGGAGTGCTCGGTGCTGGCAACAACTTGAACAGTGGACACCAGTGCAATGGAAACAGAAAACACATGCATAACAGAGTCAACTGCTGAGCAACATGGAGGGAGCCGGAGCAAGTACAGAGGTCACCCAACATACAAACAGAAGTGTCCGTGAGTTGCAGTGCACTGAGGTTGGGGCACTAGAGCTGTGCGCGCTCATGTGATGAAGATAACTTGGACTGTGTCCATTCGGGATATTCCTGATGTAGATGCAGTGGGGTGTGTAAGACCTGCAGCAACTTCCTCATCAACGTCCCAGGTCTCCCACACTGCCTGAGGTGACATTGCTGCGCAACGTCTCCACATCACAAAACTCAATCAGTAACGGTCCATTGGTTGCGGTGCACTGAGTCAGTGGCACCTGGAGTGCTGAGCAGGGGATCAGGCAGATGATGGCATCCACGACAGGTCTGAGCAACTCCGTCAGTCTGCCAGTACCACTGTCTCGACTCTGGCAGATGGTGGTTGGAGTTGGCCCTGGCGATGGTGGCGTGTGCCTCCTGCGGTGATGCGACGTCCGGGTCGGTCAGGACTCGATTTGATGTGTGAGCCCTGGTGGTCCGCAGTTGAGGCTGGAGGCAGCGGACAGCGCAGGGCCACATGCACATGGCGTCGATGACCCCAAGACCACCGTCACAGAGGTCATCCAATATTCATTCAGACAGGGTCCCGGACTTGAGCTGCACAGAGATAGTGGCCCCGGGTGCACAGCGGCAGGCACAGGCACACCGCCACGGGACAGTGACTTGCGGTCCAATGAGGTAGGGCCACGCAGACTGAGCGGGTCCTCGTCGATGTCAGAGGTGAATGTCGTGGAGTGTTTCGGGGGACAGTGGAAGGTGTTCTTCCAGGGCATGATGCAGAGGGCAGAAGCTATCCGGAAGCAGCAAATGGAGGAGTGGAAAGCGACTGCCTCGTTGCCACCACCAATTCGGTATCAGCTGCATGAGGATGAAAACTACCCCCTAGTCCATAGACTCAAACGCTACCAATGTACGACCAGAGAGTGTCCATGAATGTCGGGGAACAGACTTAGTGGCACCGGGGCTGAGAGGGGATGAAGTCTGCGATGATGCCAGTACACTGATATGAACTCCGGCATTGACGATTCAAGACTCTGTGACCTACTGGACCGCAGTGTAGGCTGGAGGCAGCGGTCAGCAGTGGGCCACAACCACGTGTCGTAGGCTCGCGATGCACAGAGGTAGTGGCATCAGGGCAGTTGTTGGTAGTGTTCGATCACCTCCGTAATGATGATCCTTTTTTCCTCCCAACTGCAACGCGTCATCCTCGTATGCCTCTCCTTGCGTGCAATGATTCCTACTCTGCCTTTGAATAATTGATGTTCAGTTCCAATTCTGTGACCTACTCGAGCGCAGCGTAGGCCGAGAGCAGTAGTCCGCGTGGGCCCACAGAATCTTGCGGCTGTGATGTAACACTAAGACCTGTTGGCACCACATCAAAGGGTGTATAGTGACATACACTCAGCCATGATTTATGTGCTCTGCCATGGTGTAATCAAGACTTAGTTCCAAATGTGTGACCTACTTGTCCGCTGTGCATGCCGGTGGAGTACGTCAACGTGGAAGGAATACTGCGGGTCTGTGTTGCGGAGGCCGTGATGGTCTGAGGAGGCTGCCAAGGTCGCAGGCCTCGGGCTTGGAGATTGCACCGGCACGTGGTGGGCCCTCATCGACACACGCCGGTGTCGGAAGGTGGGCATTGAGGCCTGGGTGCGCAGGGGTGGGCAGGACTGATTCGGGGACCAGCGTCCCGGGGTGCAGCAGACGCACAGGATCGCTGGCAACACCGCTCACTGCGTCAGCCTTGTGGCGGGGTGAGGGGTGCCGCCCTGGCAGAGACGTTGGGCATTCCGGAAGAGGACCACGCCCAGAGTTATGTGCCTTTTATTCACACCCCTACGCTGGCCTGGCGTACACCGGGCCAGCCCACTCCGCTCACGCTTACGGGGGGACGTCACAAGCTACATTTCCGCGACTTCCCCACTGGCTGGGGTGACATGGTTGCGTCCACTGTCCACTACACTCCAAACACCAGCGGTGTGTGTCGATATGGATATGTATGTGGTCTGCATACTGCAGTCTGGCCAGCACATCCACGCCACACTTGGCATTGTGTACATTCTCATTCATCGGTCCCTTGCCTCCTTCGCACATGCCTGGTCCCCACCTCTTCCGACATTCTGCTATTGTGTGTCCGAGGTGCCATGCCATAGATGGCTCATGTACATGGCTGGCCCAGGTTCCCACAGTGAGTTGTGCTGTCATGTCTGGTGGGTGTGCATGTTGTATGTGAGCTTGTGATGTGTGCATTTCCTGTGCATTTCCTGTGTTGTGTGTTGCATGATGAGGTGTGTGGTGTGTGCATTTGGTATTGGCCAACGAGCAGTGCATTTCCGTGAGTGCCATCCTGGTGGCGCAGGTTGATGATGGACTGTCGGGAGGTGCAGGTATCATGCACACTGCCTGGGTGGTTGGCAACGTCGTTGGCGGAGATTCCACGGTGGTCCACTATTGCCTGCACATTGGTGGGATCCGTGCGCTTTCGGTTGCGCTTATTGTGTGCAGTGTCGCAAGGGGCCACTAGTAGGACATGTGTGCAGTCACTTGCCCACTGACACGTGCAGAAAGCCAGCTGTGGCATACACGCCTTGCTTGGTCTCCGTCTGTTCCTGCGCAGTGTGTGTGAGGTATGGATAGTGGGGTACCAAGCTGATGGTGTCATCCATGACCGTTGTGGGGGACTTGGATTGGCCAGGCTGTGTGACTCCTCCGTCTCAGGCGGAGTTTGGTTGGAGGGTACCAGAGGCCAACACTTGCAGCACGGCCAGCAGCTTTGTCTGCGGTGGGATGTTGGTTGTCCGCTGTGTTGGTACCGTCGGCCTGTGGGCTATGGTGGTCAGAATGCGGAGGAGGGTTGTCCCTTTGGGCATATAGTGGGCAATGACATTCTCTGGTGTTGGGTCTGTGGGGTTGGTGCATTTTCAGAGGGTCGCTGTCTTTGTCTGCGCTGCCTCAGTGTTGGTCTGGGGGGGGGGGCGGTGGGTGTCCGGGGGGGTGAGGGGGGTGGTGGCGGTGGGTGTTGTTGCCCTCTCGGGGCTCCGGGATGCATGGTGAGTAGCTCCATGGCATCTGTTGTTCTTCATGTGTGGCTGTGGGCTGGGCTCCCTTTGATGGTGCAGGTTGTCGTCCGACTTTACACCAGGTCAGAGCAGGTGTTAGATTCCTGCTGCTAACGCGCCTTATCGCCTGTTTTGTGGTCTTACCGCTGATCGGGCTGGTCGTTGAGAATGTTGAGGTGTGGTGTTGTCGCGGCTTTTTGCTCGGGAACGCCTACTCTGCATCTCATTAGCGATAGTTGCAGGGGTCATCTGTGGTGATGTTTTTTGAGGATGCTTTCGCAGGTAAACTGGTGTTATCGGCTGTTAGCACCAGCTTGTGAATGGGGCGATAAATTTATCGCAACTTTGGCTGCGATAAAGTGCCGTTAACTCGGCGATGGCTCCTTGAGAATATGCCCCTTAGATTTTATCATCAGAGCTTGACCCAAAGCAAGAGTGAGAAAGGCAGAAAAGTGTGAAAGAAGGAGAAAGACAGGAAAACAGTGACAAAGGGAGAAAGTAGGAATGAAAAAGAACCTGCAAGAATAAGATGAAGCGCTAGGGAGTGTATTGTGTGGATGAAAAAGGCATGAGGTGGAGTCATGACTACATCCTTGGTATTCGCAAACCCGGCATTTGCAAGCTCCCCACAAGGCCTTCCAACAAAAACTTTGGAGCCCTGCCCTTGTCATTTTACAAATTAAGCACAGGCTGTGGGAAAATTCAGTTCACCTCTAAAGGAACCTGCTCACAGCCACAGGCTGACACCTTTTATCCATACATCACAGAATTAGAGTAATGAATACGTTGAACCAGATGACCAATATTGAAGGTTTCTAAGTGCTAAATGTTGCCAGAGACACCTCATTACTGTCCTCGACCCCAAAAACAATTGTAAGCTGGGAATGCAGGACAGTTGTCTCTAATGAAGTGAACAACGATCCCCCAAATCTCCCAGAATGCATCAGGTTGTCAAATAGAAGGCGTGGGCTGGACAACAGTGTCCTTGATGACATGGACTGATCTGGCAATTTTAGTCACATTTTGTCAGACCAGGCAACATCTTTCAGACAGCCTGAGCTTTTAAAGCACATGGAGGAAACTGATTGAAAGAAGGCAGTGTCAATCACAGAATGGCAATTAAAGCACACCATATGGAGACCCTTTAAACTGTATGCACTGGTTGATAAGTTAGATACTTTAGAAGAATATGTTGATTTGAACTTATTTAACTTGATTTGCTTTTTATCACATAGTCTTGATCCTCTGGAAAGGGTGACAGAGTGTTGTTTTTCATAGTAGAGAAATATGTAGTTGGAGGTATAAAATAGTGCATTTTCACAGCAAATGGGAAGGAACGGGCTTTACCTTAATAAAGCTATTTGTAAGCATGGGAACTAAAAAATAAATTGGCAAGCATGAGTCCAGCGAGCAAGGTCATTTTGTTGTAGTATTTTAGATGATGGTACGGTGCCCTTGAATTGACAGCTATTTGCTTAAGGGTACTGGAGGAATTTATGCACAGTAAGGAGCGTGTAGGTGAGGCTTCAGATTAGACTTGAACATTTGGAAAGAAGGGGTCATTCAGATCTTAGTAGGTAGAGAGTGCCACGTTTTTCAAGCGAGGGGGCCATACACACCTTAGTAGGTAGAGAGGTCCAAGTTTTTCAAGACTTTCACCTTCCCGAAAAGGTGCGTTTCATGGCAAGACTTTTTTTTCTAACTTTTGAGGTCGGCTATATAGAAATAACAGGGACCCTCTTTTTTGGGAGTTGAGTTTGAACTTGATGTTTTTCAATCAGGGCTGGATTTCTGTTATCCAGGTGATTATCGACACAAGGTGTAGGTGTGGGTCGTCCGTGTACATGTGAAAGGAAACGCCATGTTTCTCCTGGATCTCAATGGTTCAATGTAAAGATTGGACAAAGTGGGGTCAATATAGATCCTGTGGCACGCCGAATGGTGAGGGGGTGAGTTTTGATGATGAGTTGCCAATTTTCACCTGTGGAAATCGATTACCAGAGTAGGATTGAAACCAGTTACGAACAGTACATTTAGAGCTGATGGACTCTTTTAGAAGAGTGATGAGAGTGCTGTTCTTGAACGCAGAGGATAGTTCAACTGATCCTAGAAGTTATGTGTTCTCTTTGTCTCGGAGTTGAAATGAGACATCAACATCCTTGAGGAGACTCCTTTCTGCACTGTGCCAAGCCCTGAAACCTAATAGAAAGGGACCAAGCAATTGGTGATTCTTGATATGGTGGTTTACATATATGGCAGTAAATTTATTGGGTACCTTTCTTTTGCAGGGTAGGCCAGTGATGGGTATAATATTTTCTGCTTGGTTTTGGCATCAGATTTTTTAAGTGCTGGCATACATGGCCAATTTACAGTGGGTCAGAAACCATTTCATTTTTGAGAGACCTGAGAGAGCGCTGGGCCTTGCAATGTAATCTCTTGGTCAGATCATAAAAGAGTTTTCCCCATTGGTCGCATGGGCCTCTGTTGTTTGACGTGAAGCATTGAAAGGGAGTAGACATCAATAATAGATTTCTGTTTTTTGAAGCCAATGTTACTCCACAATAAGGACCAAGAGTTGCCAAATATAATTAAAGGGTTTTGTGATAGCCGCAGCAATAAGGAAACAGATTAATGCAAACAGGAGTTCAATAAAGAAACCTTCCTTCTCTTTTCTAACCATAGGTCATTTATAGAACTGTCTATGAGGGGAACTATTTAGGAGCATAGAAGGTGTCAGCATAGTCAGACATCAGTAGAGGTCTTGGGGAGAGGAAAATAAGCATTCATCAAAAAGCTTCACACTTGTAAGAATAAGGCAGGCATCGAGGTCTGTACCTCTCGAAGTCTTCGTCTAAAGGGAGTCTGCTCTGACTCTGTGAAAACACCAATTTAAAAGTAAAAGAAGAGTCAAAAACATCTTCTATACTTTCACACCACCAGGAGCCAATCAAATCATTACTCAAGTGCATCTGCAACATGGCTTAAGTTCTCAGCACATCGAACTGAGACTGTGTTTCTCAACGTTGAACATCTCTCTGTCCTGGTACATGATGAATTCTCTATGTTCACTACCAAGTTTTTCCCTCCGGGCCTCTATCACCAATCTAATACAAACAATGAGTCTTTCTCTAACTAAAGTGAATCGTGATAATAAACCTGCAAGGAAGGAAAGAACGAACATGATGGCAAAGCAAAATGCATTTCAAATGAGGACTGTAGCCAGGCTAATTTTAGTTGAACATTTTTTTTAAATATCTTTTTATTAAGTTTATTTTTTCAGCAGATACACATACATGTTACATTAGGTCTTCAAGCAGTAGCATTTTCCAAGTACTAAGCAAATAAAAAACATAAATTCTTCAAATTCGTCTTTAAACTTTTGTGAGTTACATCATTTCTGTCAGTGTAATTTAGCACTAAATTAGTGTTAATGGCTATCTTGCCATATGTGGGAGTTTGTTCGTCATGATTAAAGCACTGTGTCAAAGTCTTATATCTGAACATGTAAATGACAGCTACTAATAAAACTGATTAACAACGAGAGCACCCAGGGAATCCAGTTAGGATATGTAGGTATCGGTCTAATTTTCCTAATGACAGGTGGTTTATTCTTATATTCAGTATAGTTTAATGCGAAAGGTGAGGCAGTATAGGGGTTGTAAGGACTAGGTGTGTCTTCCTCCCCAGCCGGGTCATTGGTGAGCGGAGATTTTATTCGTTTAATGCAGTGGGTTATGAGGTTTCAGGGGAGCTATCCCTTTCACCTAAGTCCCTTGCTTCCCATTCCCGTAACACCTCCGACCGACGGCGTCTCATACCTCTATTGTCTTCTTCTCTGCCCGAGCCCAGACCGTAACGTTGTTTTCCCAATTTTAAATGTTAGGGCCTGTGGAGGGCTTCCATCTTAAAGCTAGTCTTCTTTTTGCCAGTATTAAAGCTAGATCTATAAATCGATTTCCTATTTTTTTGGCCTTAGGCCTAGGAAACAGGACCAATCAACAAACTTCAATTGTGGAGGGGATGGTGCATGTGAGGACCCTGTGTAATAACTCAGTAACACGGTGCCAATACTCTAGCAGAGCCGGACAGTCCCATATCATGTGTCTACAGTCTGCGTCTAGAGTTGCACAGCACGGGCATTGCTTGTCGGTACTATCTAGCATTATATTAAGCTTATGTGGCATAAGATAGGTCATGTGCAGAATATTGAATTGGGAGTATTTAAAGCTGGCATTTCTAGAGATTGTCTTGGGCAAGCTAAGCGCCTTTTTCCATTCTACCGTTGATATGTTGCGGTTGAGGGGTACTTCCCAGTTCTGTTGCTCTGTTAACAGTTGATCCTCATCCATCTCTCTCATGGCCCGATACAACCACTTAACTAGATGACTTGTCGATACTAATGTTATCATGGCCTGTAAATGAACACGTGTGACTGGTTCATGGCTCCCGCACCCCCCTCCCCACAGTGTCTGTAATGCTTTCTGTAACCTGTGATAATTCAGGAATTGCTCTGGGGGTAGGTCGTATTGGGAAATTAAATCACCCAGTGGAATCATTACGCCCTCAAATAGCAGTCTCTGGTTATCTGTAAGCCCGCATTAATCCATTCCCTCAATTGGCTCTCGGTGAAGGACGAGGAGGCGCCACCACATGGTAGGCCTACCAAGGGGAGGTCCGGGGCATATAATGGGGCTCCTGGCGCTCGCCGAATGCTTCTACACCAGCATCTCAAGGCCACTGTAAACAAGGTACCCTGGGGTTGGTCTCGCTTTCCGGGAAGTAGCAGTTTTGCTAATAATTTCAGGTCAGTACAAGGTGAGGTATCCAGAGTGTCCAACTCTATCCCTTCCAGCCACTGGGCCAGCCACTGCAGCTGAGCAGCCAAGTAGTATGCTTCGAAGTCCATCGCCCCCAATCCCCCCCTTCTCTGGTGGTCTCTGAGCAGTAGACAACGACACTCTGTTTCGTCCCCCATCCCAAATCAGGTCTTTCAGTAATGTATCCAGTTCCCCGAACCAGCTCTTTGGGATGACCTCTGGTAGATTTGCAAAATAGTATAGTAGTCGAGGCAACATGACCATTTTGGATAGGGCCACCCTTGACATAGTGTGAAGTTTAAGATGCAACATTTGATTTAAGAGAGCGTTGTGCCGGTCCCGGGTTGCCCTTCAGAAGGTCTCGCTGATCATGGTATACTTGTATTCCTAGGTATCTGAAGGAGCCGGGGGACCAGTTGGTGTCAGCTGGAAATTACAGTGGGCAGGGATTGTAGGGTCGAGCGGGAAGATGTGCATTTTGGAATTGTTTACCTTCAGGCCAGTTAGGGTAGCATATTCTCTCAAGATACCCAATGCGTACTTGGCCCCGTAATCTCCGTTCCGCAGCTAGAGGAGGATGTCATCTGCGTAGAGGAAAATTGTTGGACTTGGCCCTTTTTGCAGGGTTATCCCCAAACGTTTTCTTTCCTCCTCCTATTTTTTCCTGACCTGTGTTTGTTGGTTTTAGGACTCTGGGCACTTTACCACTGCTATTCAGTGCAAAAGTGCATATGCTCCCTGTGTAAATTGTTATTATGATTGGTTCTCCCTGGTTGGCATCTTTGATTTACTGGTCAATCCCTAGTAAAGTGCACTGAGTGTGCCGGGGCTGGTAAATCAAATACTAATGGGCCTGCAGCACTGGTTGTGCCACCCACATGTGTAGTTCTGAGACCTGCCACTGCAGTGTCTGTGCACAGTTGTTAACTGCCATGTCGACTTGGCAAGTGCACCCACTTGCCAGGCCCTAACCTTCCCTTTTCTTACATGTCTGTCATCTTCGGGCAGGGTGCAGTGTATGTGAAAGGTAGGACCTGATGTGTGTGGCACGTCCTGATAGTGAATTACTGCTAATTTCGTTTTTCACTATTGCAAGGCAACCTGTTCCCATAGGACAGAATGGGGAGTTTGTTTATAACATCTTATAAACATAACTGCCCCTGGGAACAAGGTAGGGAAATAAAGTTTAGTATGCCTGAACTCAGAATGTTAAAATGCATCTTTTAGTGAGGGTGATTTTTACATTCTGTGTTTGAAAATACCACTGTTAGAAAGTAGGTATTTTCTTGTTTAACCATTCAGTGTGCCTCTGCCTGTTTGTGTATTGACTGTCTGGAGTGACAGGGGCTGGGGAGGTGCATTCTCCCAGACAGGGGGAGGGGGGTTTATTTGTGTCCTGCCTTTCCTGAATGAGTCAGGGCTGGGCTGAATAGACCTGGGCTGCATTCAGAGTAGGGGGAGTTTTCACTAGCACCTGAATAGGCCCTGTCTGCATTTAGAGTGGTGGGAGGAGATTTCCTTTGCACCTGAATAGGGCCTGTCTGCCTTACACAATGCTGTCTCCACCTCCTGCCGGGAAGCTGCACAAGAGAGGACAGAACTGGTTTGGACTGGGCTCAGAGACCCTTGCACAAAGAGAACAAAGATATTTTTGGGGTATAGGTACTAGACCTAAAACCCCTAAACTTTAGACTACTTCTGGAATCAAGAGGAACCTTTGCCAAGGAGAAGAGCTGGAGAAACTGAGGAGAAGTACTGTCCTTGCTGTGTGTCTAGGGTTGGTCTGCAGTTGCTGTTTCTGCCAAGGAAAGGAGAAGGACTTTGCTGTGTGCTGTGTCCCCTGCTTGAGTAGAGCTTGCCTCCTGTTTTGAAGTCTCAGGAACACAAGGACTTCACCCCCAGCTCCCCTGAACTTGCTTGATGGGAGTTCTGACCTGCTAAGAGTTGCCTGTGACTGTCTTAGGCCTCTGGAGGTTGTTTCTGCTGTTGGGAGCTGGAAAAGCAACGCAACGACAAGGAAATCAACGCATCGCTCTTCTTGCGACAGTTTTTCCAACTCAACGGCATGGTGCAAGAAGAATTACCCCGCATTTATTTATTTATGGGTTTTGTATAACGCCTGAATCACCCCCTGAGGGGTATCTCTGCGCTTTGGACTGTGCTGCTCAGTGGGCTGACGAGCCATGTTAAAATAAGCATGGCCGCGCCGCTGCCGAAACCAATGCAGCGCTTGTTGCCGCGGCAAGAATCGACGCATCGAAGGATCGCGCTGAAAAAGTCGACGCAGCGCCGCTCGCCGCCGCCACATCGTTCAGCGACGCATCCCCGACTTCCACCTATCGTCTCTGTGCGGCAAGTTTTCCCCGACGCATCACCCGGGAATCGGAGTCGTCTCAGAATCGGTACATCGCTTCCCCCTACAGACCGGACCAGACGCATCGCTCCCCTGTGTACAGCGGAACTGTCGAATCACATCCACGAAGGTCTCAGGAACGACGCATCTCTTTGTTTTTCGACGCTTCTCATTGTTGCGGCTGTTTGGCTTGGTGAATTTTGTCGCAACAACAGGTACTTTGCAAGAAATCACTCATCCATAGTTTTCTATGGACTCAGTTGCTAAAACCTTTTGAAAGTCATTTTTCTTAATACTTGTATGTTGGATTTTTTTCGTTTTGGTCTTGTTAAGTTTAGATAAAGATACTTTATTTTTCTAAACCGGTGTGGTGTCCATTTGTGGTGTTATCACTGTGTTACTGTGAGTGTTGGTACAAATACTTCACACATTGCCTTTGGGATAAGCCTGTCTGCTCGTGCCAAGCTACCATGGGGGTGAGCAGGGGTTATCTAAAGTGTGTACCCCCTTTACCCTGTTTAGAAGCAAGGGTCCCTATTTGGACAAAGGTACCTACCTCTGCCAGCTAGAGACCCCCATTTCTAACAGAAATCATAAACTCTCTCCTGTCTAACCCAGTCGTCCACCCTTTCCCATGAACTGCACAGCCAACGGCTCCATGGCTAGAGCAAGCAGGAGGGGGAACAATGGCCAGCCCTGCCTGGTTCCCCTATGTACTTCGTAGGGGCTTGAAATTATTCCTCCTGTCCTCACCCTGGCTGTGGGGGATGTATAGAGTAACTTAACCCATTTAATCCATCTCTCCCCCAACCCCGTAGCTTACATTACTTGCATCTGGAAATCCCACCTCAAGGAGTCAAAGGCTTTTTCGAGATCCACCGCCATAACCGCAGCTTCAGGGTAGTTCGGGAGATCCCGGTGGAAGATTGTTTGAGGTTACCCGATGTGGATCTAGTTGGAATGAACCCATTCTGGTCAACATGGACCAGTGCGCGCATGTGTGGGAGTAGTTTGGTAGCTAAAATTTTACTTAATATTTTAAAGTCCATATTTAGCATGGACAGCGGCCTTAATTCTGTGACAGTGGGAGTGCCTGATTTAGTTTTAGGAAGGAGCACCACCAGGGCCTCTCTGGTCATTGCTGACAGCTGGCCAGATCCTAATGAGTCAGCATACAGCTTCTCAAGGTGGGGAGCCAATTGAACACTATAGACTGCATAAAATTCTGCTGGAAGTCCGTCCGGGCCTGGAGTCTTCCCTTTAGCCATTTCTTTAATCGCTGTCACGTGCATTTATTGAATCTCCTAATTCTTTCTGAGCTTCAGGGTCTATTTTCTGTAAATGTAGTCTACCCAGGTATCTATGGATGTAATCCTCCGGTAGCTCAGGCAGGGGTTCATAAAGGGCAGTGTAGTAGTTTAAGAAACAAGTGTTAATGGTTTTGGGGGAGTAAATCGTTGACCCATCTCCAACCTGCAATCTGGTTATGGGTGAGCCTATGTTTTCAGGCTGAATTCGCCACGCAAGCAGTTTCCCGGATTTCCCGCCCTCTATATGTTGTTTTTTCCAATAATTTTTGATGTCTAGTAATCGTAGTCTGTCTAGTGTTTTATTATATGTACTCCTGACTTTGGACAATTGCGTAAGGGTGTCTATCTGCACCCGAGCCTAAGTTCTAGCGCATGTATCTGGGTTTCATATTTCCGTAGTTCGCTTTCTATCTCCCTCCTGGCCCCTATAGCCTGTCCCATACAATGGCCCCTAATGACAGTTTTAGAAGCATCCCATTCGATTAGGGAGGAGCTTGCAGAACCTTGGTTCCTTAGGAAATAATTGGTAATGGAGATATGTAATGATTGTTGGAAGCAGGTATCTTCCAATATTGCTGCATCCAGTCGCCAGGCTGGGATGGCCGTTGTTTTGGGCACAGGAGAGAAGGTTAGGAGTAATGGGCTATGATCTGACAGAGTGCGTCCTAGGTATTGAGGGTTAGCTATTCGCGGGCTTAGACATGTTGAGCAGAGGAACATGTCTAGTCTAGTATGTAAGTGGTACAGAGGGGAGTAGAATGAGTAATCTCTGGTATGTTTGTGGTGTAGTCACCATACATCGACTAACTCCCAATGTTCCATCCAATCTCGGAGGGCTTTCGCGTTTGTGCTGGCAATTGTGCCATGTAAAGGTGGGGTGGATCTATCTATGTTAACGTCTACAACACAGTTATAATCTCCCCCCAGAATTGTGTCCTGAGTGGCAATTCCTGCAAAAAAACTGTGCATGTTCCTGATTGAGGGCATAGATGCTGCCCACCATTATCTCCTTACCTAGTAGCCTCCCCTTGACCAGTACATATCGACCCTCGGGGTCAACCAGGGTTTGCATCACGTCAAAAGGGGTCCCAGGGCGTATCCACACCAACGCCCCTTGGGAAAAAGCAGAGTATGTTGTTGTAAACAATTGGCCTCTCCATCGTCTGCGGAGCAGCTGTCCCTCTTCCAGAGTCAAGTGAGTCTCCTGAAGCAAAACTATCTGTGCTCCCCTATGCCTAATGTAGCTATGTATGTTATGACATTTCGCTGGGGATCCCATGCCTCTAACATTCCAGGAGAGGATTTTTATCCCTCTAAGACTTACATTTGTGACTGCCATGTGTATTTGGTTTATTGACAAACCTGCCGCGTCGCTATATCTTGGCCCCTGGGTGCTCATTTGTACATTTAGAACCCCAACTCCCCAACCCAAGGGCAACAGCGCAACCGCTAATTGCCCGTACCTGCAAACAAAACAGCATGTGAAGTTAGAACGCTGCCTCTGGACCATCAGGCAGAACATTCAGGTGGGGTGTGGAATCAGCGCGTTGGAGGAGCAGGTGGGCTTTGTCCTGGACCCATCCCATACACCTCCTCAAAGCGACAGTCCTCGGCCGAGTTTTCGCGGCCACGATCTGTGGAGCCCCCATGTTCAGTCCCAAATGTAGCCTCCTTCAGAAAGTTCACGGAGGCTGTGGATTATGTACAAGGCTCAGGTGGTGTTTTTATGTTCCACTTAAGTTAGACGATGTCATTTACCGATCTTGGAGTGA
Organism: Calotriton arnoldi; assembly: GCA_963921515.1. NCBI lineage: Eukaryota > Metazoa > Chordata > Amphibia > Caudata > Salamandridae > Calotriton > Calotriton arnoldi. The sequence goes on from CAWUFW010004004.1 coordinate 21,732, forward strand.
TCTTCGGCAAAGGGGGGTCAGCTTCAAAGGAGTCTCTGGACTCGGACGTTGCATCGTTAGATCTGGCTGATACCTCCGATGTTCGATCTCAGCCCTGGGGTGAAATAAGTTGTACTACTGTGGGTTTGCAAGGCCGTGGGTTTTAATAACAGGGACTTCTTCTGAGTTCGCCTTTGTCTTTTCCTAATTGGATTTAGTACTGACTCTGCTTTCTGTGTTTTCAAGGGCAATGGCGTGCCCGCCTTGTATGCCTCCAACCAAGACCAAACCTCGTCTGGGGAGTCTCAGAAATCGGAGGCCCCGTCTAGCATGATTTTAAGCCAAGCAGGAAATATTAAGGAGTATTGTATTCCTGCATCCCGGAGGGCTCTTTTAGCTTCTAGAAAGGATGCTGCTGGGCCTGGACCTTGGCAGTAAAGTCAGGAAATATTAATACTTTGCTATTTTCGATTACATAGGGGCCATGCGTTCGAGGATGTTGCAAGATTGTGTCCCGATCCCTATAGTGGAGGAGCTTAGTGATTACAGGACAGGGAGGTCTTCCCGGGACTGACTGGCAGGCTGGCACTCTGTGCGCCCTTTCCAGAGCAAAAAATTGGGAGAGAAGTTCTGGAACCAATACAGAACACAGCCATTTTTCCAGGTATTCCACCATGTTTGGCCCCTCTACTTTTTCTGGAATTCCAATAAATCTGACGTTGTTTCTGCGATTGTGGCCCCTTCGCGTCTTCGGTCCTGCGCTCAAGGATTGTCACTCTGGAAGAGAGCTCATCTAGTCTGGAGGTGTGCAATTTTTGTTCTGGTTGTAACTTGGTTACCGCGGATTCAACTTCCCGAACCCTGTTACCAAGTTTGCGGTGTTCTGCCTGTAAGAGGCCCAAGCCCACAGAGACCGCCCCAATGTCCTGCTGCAGTGCTGTCTTGGTGTCGGCGATGGCAGCCAACACCCTGTCCCAGTGTGAGTGCAGGGAATCATCATCTCCGGTGGTCTCACCAACCCCCATCTCTTGTGGTACAGATGAGGGTTCTCTGGTGGCAGGCTTGGTGCCGCCGGATTTCTGTTTTGGTTTTGGCATCTTGAGTCGGAGAAAAGTCTGCGGGTAACTCTACACTCTGATGTAGTACAGCCGGAGCAGTGATGAGGAAGGAGGCTCTCGTGCTTTTGGGGCTTGCCTTCAGGTGCGGGCAGTCTGCGTATGCAGGACGTTGATGCCTTCCTCCCTGGGGTGTCTAGATTCGGATCCCTGCACACGTTCGTGGTGCTGTATAAGTTGGGCTGCTTCCGTGTTTTCTCCCTCAACGGGGCAAGTCATATGCTTCTACAAGGGACTTGGAGGATTATCAGGGGCTAGGGCCAGCCCACGGGGGTCTTCCTTGTTTGGCGGTGCGCTCCCAGGGCCCCTCCACTCATTCAGTGTCGGCTATTTCATTCCCCCATTTCCGATGCAGGTGAGAAGGAAAGGGGGGGCCTCCAGTCTGCTCCGCTTCTATGAGCCGCGGGGCTTCTCCACCATCGCACCTCACCATAGCTGTCCCGGGTTACTGCCCTCTTTCTCTGAGTTTGGTGCCTAGCATGAGTGTGCTGTTCTCTCCATTTGCTCGGAGATCCACTGTTAGGCCGCACCCTCGATGTTCAGGGCTCGGTTTGGACCACCAACCACCGGAGCCGCCCCAATAATATATGTTCCCCCTAGAGTCGGGCGCGATGCAAGTAAATTGTCTCAAGGCCCCCAGCACCTCTGCAGGTTGCTTCCTGGCCAGTCTATGTCCCGGGTCTCACGTTTAACCCAGCACACTCACCGGGTCATCTGTAGTGCTGCGGTGGTGTCCCTTGGCAAATTCCCCGCTGGGTGTCTCTTCGGGGCTTCTACAGTCCCTCGCTGCCGCAGGGACAGGCCTATGTCCACAGCGCCAGAGCCCACGACTTCACCAGGCCCCGCCGTCTGCGTCACAGTCACCAAGACGCTGCAGAGCTCTGACGGTCTCTCGGTCGCGTCATGACGGGCTGGTTCTGTGCACCGTCCACTGGCATCTGCTCCGGGGTCCCTGCAGCCCTCGTGTCAGCAAGTCTTATTGGGGCTCCTCGTGTGGGGGCATTGCATTGGGAGAACTCGGGCAGCGTGTATGCTCCACACCCACTTTGGGCCTTGGGCTCGCGCCCCTTTCGTCTGCCATCTCGTGTTGTTCCGGGCTTCTGGTGGCGAACACGGCCCAGTGCTGTCCCCCCACGATGTGGTGCGGCGGGGGGGTTTGTCCAGCTATTCGAAGTTGGCGGATGCCACTGTAGAGGCAGGATATCTTGTGGGCCGGGACGGAGCTCCGAGCTCACAAGTCCGCCATGCTTTGTGTCTTGGCCACGCCCATTTTAGTTGAACATTTAATAAGCATTTTGAATACGTGGTTGCATATTTGGCTTTCAGAATAAATGGAAAACATGATTAAAAGAGCACGTTTACATATGCAAATATAACTTTCTAAATAAATGCAAATTTTACTTTAAGTGTAAGTGTAAAACGTGAACAAAGAATACAGGCCTTCATGTTTAAACTGAACATTAGTGCACACATGTATAGATCTCTAGTCTCTACAGTGAGTACATTTCATTAATACGTTTAAATGCTTCACACATATTAATGAAGTTAAGGCACACAGTGAATATAATGTGAAATGCAAGTATATAATTAAATTTAGTTGACTTGTAACGGTGGAATCTAAATTGCGCTGCGCCAAACCCATGCATGTGGTTTAATCAGAGCAGTGTGGGGCCACATCTGCGCTCATTAGCTATGCACGGGGGATCAATCAATCAATCAAGTGGCTTGTAAAGTGTGAATACTCACCTGTACGTGTCTCATGCCAAAGGGGGAGGGTGGACGACTGCAGATCTGTCGCAAGGCACTGTGGTTCAGTCGAAGAGCCAGGTCTTGAGGTCCTTCCTGAATTGGGGCAGTGACGGTGATTGCCTTAGGGGGAGAGGCAGGGTGTTCCAGGTCTTTGCTGTGATGTACGAGAAGGATCTTCCCCCGGCCGTGCTCTTGTGGATACAAGGGATTACGGTCAAAGCCAGTTGAGTGGAGCGGAGATCTCTGGTAGGTGCCTGGAACGAGAGGCAGTGGTTGAGGTATACAGGTCCTGTGTCATGTAGGGCTTTGTAGGCGTGTGTGAGGAGCTTGAAGGTGATCCTTTTGTTGACTGGGAGCCACTGGAGGTCTCTCAGGTGGCTGGTGATGTTGCTGCCACAGGGGATGTTGAGGATGAGTCTGGGGGAGGCATTCTGGATGCTTTGCAGTTTCTTGAGGAGTTTCTGGGTGATGCCGGCATAGAGTGCTTTGCCGTAGTCGAGTCAGCTGCTGATGAGTGCATGGGTGACTGTCTTTCTGGACTTGGTGGGGATCCACTTGAAGATCTTTTGGAGCAAGCGAAGCATGTGGAAGCAGGATGATGAGATGGCATTGTTCTGGCTGTTCATGGTGAGCGAGGAGTCCAAGATGATGCTGAGATTTCTTGCGTGGTCTGTGGGCGGAGGTCCAAGATCTGCAGGCTACCAGGAGCCATCCCAAGCAGAGGGGGTGGAGCCCAAGATGAGGACTTCTCTGAGTTTTTCTTGAGGCGGCTGTCCTTCATCCAGGTGGCAACAGCCTTCATCCCGTCGTGGAAGTTGCTCTTGGCGACTGTGGGTTCATTGGTGAGCGCCTTGAGACCCTTTGGGGTGAGTAGCGTGCTTTAAAATTCCCTGATTGATCAGCTGGGTGTTGTTAGCATAGCAGACGATGTTGAGTCTGTGCTTCCTGACGATGTCTGCGAGCTGGGCCATGTAGATGTTCTAGCGAGTGGGGCTCAGGGAGGAGCCCTGAGGCACTACGCAGCTGATTTCCTTGGGTTCTGAGTGGAATGGTGGTACACTGACTCTCTATGTTCGGCCGGTGAGGAAGGATCGGATCCATTGCAGGGCATTTTCGCAGATGCTGGCATCGTGGATCGAGTAGTGCAAGGGTTTAGCCTCAGTAACTGCTATTGCAATGTCTTGTAGGGAGATAGGTGCAAAAATCCATGCACCATTTTTCTGAGATGTTTTTTCAGTGTTAGCTGAGGGAAAACGGAATCGCTGTCCTGAGAATTGTGATTTTGTTGAAATCTCGTCACATTGTGATTTAGCTAGCTAGCAGGTTAGGGAGGAAAACTGTTGCTTAAGAATGGTAAAGACCTATAATGTTGGCGTTTAGCTTTCTCTGTGTTTACACTAAGAGTCCTAGGCTTTGAACAGAAATGTTTGTCCTAGGAGGTACATATAATTAGGCTGCTCACTCTGAGAGATGTAGTCCCATGATTGATTTCCTGGCAAGTACAGCAAAAGGTGACATATAAAACCTTCTCAATCCATGGGCCTCTGCTGACAAGGCATGCCCATAGAAGAACAAATGTTTCTGAAAATGTGAGGCACAGCCGATCTCTTTCAGTTTCACTTCCCAACCCCAGTACTGTGGTGAAACAAAACATTTGTAACAATCCTACTTCAGACATAACCCAACAAGTTCTCAAACAAACAGTGTGCCCACAGGGAGGTTCAAAAACTGCAAATGACCCTCGGCACCTCTAGATAGCCCTCCGACTCTCATCTCACCCTCACAGCCCCTAAGCTGTCCGTCAGACTCCATCAGTCAGTCCTACAACTTACCCTGTCTCTTAGGCTCCTTGTATTCCTTCAGACACCAAATTAGGCCTTTGAAGATGCCTCAGCTGTGCCCTAAAAATGTTTGGTCTGCCTTCAGTCCTGCCAGCTAACTCCCAAACACCTCTGACGATCATCTAGCATTCCGCACCACCTTACGGAGATCCTCAGGATGTTAAAGCTTCCTATTTAGTATGTATATCCTCAATCTATCTTCCAACATCCTCCAAGTCATTAGACATTGCCAAATGTCCCTTAGAAACCTCCTGCCTACCGTCTGACTTGCCCAGAAGGGCATCACAGAACTCTATCTGGCCCTTAGCTTCACTTATTCTCTCTTCAGACATCAAAATCTATCGCCCAACAACTTTTAGCAGGCACTCAGAGACTCTCTGCTGAAAATTCAGCAACACAATCGATACATAAAAAAATCCAACTGCCCTCCCACCCACATTTAAAAGCCTCCAGATGATCTACAGAAATATCAGCGACCCTCAGTTTTTTTTTAGATATTCCCAACCAGTCCTTAGAGAGCACTCAGAGAGTGTTGGTCACCTTTCAGACACCCTTAGCAGGCCCTTAGAGATACTCAGCCAAACTCTTGAAAAACTCTGTCAGTATTTAGATACCCCCAGCTTGCTCTTAATCACCACAAGCATATCCTCAGATGGTCCGTCCATGATTAGAGACCCTCACTTTGCCTTCAGTCAGCCACAGCTGTTACTTTGGCCCACCTGAGCTGCCCATGATATTCTTGCTGTCCTTTCAGAATACCATCAGAAAATCCTACTGTGTTCTCTGAGACCCACTGCCTGCCCTCAGTAGCCCCAAGTTGGTCCCTAAACTTTCCCAGCATTAAAGACGCTTATTGGACCCCTAGACACCATCAGCATGCCCTTAAAGACCGTTAAAATGTTCAAAGACCCAAAGTGGGTCATCGGAAACAATTTACTGGCCTGTAAAGACCACCAATCAGCCTACACGCACCCACAGCTGATCCATAAGGCAACCTCAGTCTGCCCTCAAAGAGGTTCTGAGATCCCCTAAATGACCCTTAGTCACCTGCAGATAACCCTCTGAGACTGTCACCTCACCTTTAGTGACTCACAGCTTTCTATAGGACAACTGCAGATGGACCTTCAATAACCACAGAACACCCACAGACGGCCCTCAGAGACCATTAGTATGCCCTCAGTTGCCCCCAGTAGTCTTTTGGAGACCATCCACGAGGCCATAGAAACCTTTTTCCTGACTTCTGCCACCACCAGTCCACTCTCAAAAAACTCTGGCCCACACTGGAGAACCTACACCCTGAAATTATCAGCTATTCTAAGAGACGTTAAGGCCTAACCAGTCTTCAGACACCTATGTTTCATCATTAGCTACCTCAGCCAGGCATCGGACCACCTGGAGGCTCCCCCAGCTGCCCATTAGGTACCACTAGATCCTTAAACTGCCTGAGTCACAGCCAGATTACATCCCAAAGCAACACTTGATCAGCCATCAGATACTCTAAGAAGGCTTTCAAAAGACCCTTGTGGCACACTCACAGATGTTCAGGCAGCTGAGTTGACCTTCAGAAGGAGGCATCTTTCCTTCAGACACTGTACTGAGGTGTGTGCGGAGCCCGCCTTTGCTAGGAAGTTTGGTGTCCTTGATGCTACTAGTGAAAAAAATGAAGCAACAGGAAACTCCTGTTGTGTTCATTGATCAATCCCTGGCTTAGCAGTGAATGGCCTCTGAATGCAAACATCTCAGGACCGCCCACAACTCACCTGAATCACCCGCAGCTTAGCTCTGACATACTGGTTAGGTGGTTGTTGATGTGTGTCGGCAGGGGTGAGAGAGAGAATGGAGGGTAAGGAAGGGGGCTAATGGGTGTTAAAAACAGTGTCTTTGGATTGTCAATAAATGATTAAAACTGCTTTTAACTGAATCACTAGAGCCAGGTGAGGGGTCGCTGCTGTTGCATAAAATTAATGCACATAGCTCCGTGCGCCCCTCTGAAGATTGGAATCCTGGGCATGGGCCCAGCTCATTCATGCCAAAAGCGGGCACAGAGAGACAGAGAGTGTGTGTGTGTGAGAGAGAGACAGAGAGAGACAGACAGACAGACAGACAGACAGAGAGAGAGAATAGGTATCTGTGTGTGAAATGTATTGGACAGTGAACCTATGACAGTGTTGGCATAACTGTGTTATATTTAAGGCTCCCAGTTTTCTGTTTTCACTTATTTTTATAGACCAATACTGGCAAAAACAATATGTTTTCTGTCTGTATTTATTTTTGAAAGCAGAAAAATACAGAAAAGTGTGCTTCTTGTGAGTGGGTTTCTATGCTGAACAGAAAGACAGCATGAGGAGTTAAGAAACAGGAGGAGATTAACTTAAATACAGACATATGTTAACATATATTTGTATATAATGCCAATATTTACCTGTGGGTATAGTATTTTGTTATATTTGCCTGCTTGATTTGCTAAAACTTGACAGGCATCAATGTATGAGTGCATGTTTATCAGTTGAATAAATGTGGAAATGTATGAGTTTACAAATCCATTTATTCTCAGAACACAAAATACCAATAAGCTGGACAAAAAATAAATATGGATAAATACATATGGAAATATTAAAACAATAAATGCCACACAACCGGGAGCCCTAGTTATAATACATTATGGTGCCATATGTTATTAGAGATTTATATAGCCCATTGTTGTCATTAGTATGGCCTGTTGATATGTGAAAGAGCAAGAGTCAGATGGAAAAAGAGAATTACTGTGGGAGAGTGAATACCAAAAGTGTAACTTCGAAATATAACGAGAATGTATGTGTCAGAGGGAGACGGAGGAAGAGAGATGGAAACGTCTGTACATTTTTGAGAGGCCTGAGTGTCTGAGAGGCTGTGTAAGACAGTATGCAACATGATGTAACAATGTGTGTTTGGGTGTGTGTGTTTGCCACTCAATTTCACACACATTTCCTTGGGGATTGGTGTGGAAAAACCAAAACCTCTGTATAGTTGCTTTTAGTTCCTATCAACTAGGAACACATCTACTTTTGAGCAATAATACTTAGAAAAAGTCATCTTTATGCATTTTATACTCCAACACAAATTATTTGATTGCAACTCCAGTTTAACCTTATTTAGGAGGGGTATTACTTTGTAAGGAGCCCCTCTGATGTAAACCACAAGGAGCTTCCATCATCTTTCAGTATACCACTATCAAGGTAGGTAATGAAATTTGCATATTTGTAAGTATCAATAGCCAGCTTATCAAACGGCCCTATGTATACAAGAGCAGGCTTCTAAACTCTTGCACCTTGTCTCCCTTGTACTTAGTCTACGCCTGTTTGAGTGATGTTCGTGTTGAGAATGTGTGCACTAGTTTTCTACCTACCAATGCTTGGACCGCCTCATCTTTACATTGGTGACAAGTCATAGTGGATTGGAGGACTTACACCTAGCAGTAAGCTGGAGAGCAGAGCAAGGGAAGAAGAGGTAAACACCTCACCCGTGCAAGTGTCGCCTGACAGCATTAGACCTGAGGCAGCGCCAGGAAGGCATTGGTTTTGCTTGCATACCTCCGCGGCGCTGCGCTGGAAAAGGCTGAACTATTGTATATTGTAGTTGCATAGATTAGACTGGTGCATAGTAGACTACAGTGGCGCAGTGGTACAGAGAGGAGTGGTGCAGAGTATAGTGGCAAAGAGTGAGGTGGTATAGAGTGCAGTGGTGTAGAATGGAGTGCCACAGAGCATGGTGGCATAGAGTGCAGTGGCATTGAGTAGTGAAGAGTAGAGTATAGTGGTGTAGAGTACAGTGGCATAGAGTGCAGTGATGCAGAGTGGATTACAGTGGCATACAGTGGATTGGCATAGAGTGCAGGGGCGTAGAGCAGAGTGCTGCAGAGTGCAGTAGTGTAGAGTGCAGTAGTGCAGAATACAGTGGTGTGGAGTATAGTGACGGAGAGTGCAGTGTTGCAGAGTAGAGTGTTGTAGAGTGCAGTGGTGTAGAGTGGAGGACAGTGGATTGGCATAAAGTGCAGAGGTGTACAGTGGAGTGGTACAGTGTTTAGGGTACTGGCGTAGAGTACAGTGGCATAGATTGCAGTGTTGCAGAGTGGCATACAGTGGAATGACATAGAGTGGAGTTGGGCAGAGTAGAGTGGGATGGCCTAGACTGTAGTGGCGAAAAATGCAATGGTGTAGAGTGGTGTGGAGTGCATTGGCATAAAGTAGAGTGGTGCAGAGTAGAGTAGGGAGGCGTAGAGTGCAGTTGTGTGGAGTGGTGTGGTGCAGAGTGGAGTAGAGTAGAGTGGTGCAGAGTAGATTTCAGTGCCAGAGAGTGCAGTGTTGCAAAGTCTGGTAGAGTGTTGTGGTGTAGACTGCCTGGGCTTAGAGGGCAGTAGCATAGAGTAGAGTGGTGTAGGGAGCAGTGGCATAGACTATATTGGTACAGAGTAGAGTGTAATGGCATAGAGTGCAGTGACAGAGTGCAGTGACGTAGGGTACATTGGTGTAGAGTGCAATGACTTAGAATAGAGTGGTGTTAAGGGCAGTGGCATAGAACGGAGTGGCACAGAGTGGAGTAGAGTGCAGTGCTGTACAGTAGACTCTTTCAGAGTAGAGTGAAGTGGTGTAGAGTGGAGTGGTGCAGGGCAAAGTGCAGTGGCATAGAGTAAAGTGGTGTAGAGTGCAGTGGCATAGACTAAAGTGGTGTAGAGCGCAGTGGCATAGACTAAAGTGGTGAGAGAGCTGTGGCATAGAGTGGAGAGTTGCACAGTAGATTAGAGTGGTGTACAGTGGATTGGCATAGAGTGCAGGGACATAGAGTGGAGTGCTACAGAGTAGAGTGCATTGGCATAGAGTGAGTTGGCATAGTGCAGTGCATAGAGTGCAATGTTGATGAGTGGGGTAGAGTGGAGTTGTGCAGAGTAGAGTGGGGTGGGGTAGTGTGCAGTGGTGAAGAGTGCAGTGGTGTAGAGCAGAGTGGCGTAGAGTGTATTGGCATAGAGTAGAGTGAAGTGGCATACAAAGCAGTGGTGTAGAGTGCAGTGGCATAGAGTGGAGTGCTGCAGAGTGGAGTGGAGTGCAATGGCACAGAGTGCAGTGCCATAGAGTGGTGTAAAATGGAGTGGTGCAGAGTAGAGTGCAGTGGGGTGGACTGGCCTAGAGTAGAGTGGAGTGGTGCAGAGTGGAGTATTGTTATGTTTCATATAGATATTGAATATAGGCTCAGGTAGCAACTTCACCTTTCACCTATATTCTCCCCTACTATTACACTACATAACGGTTCTTGGGACTGACCTTTTACCTAGTTACGGTACTGCATACAGGACGTGGGGTTTTCCCTGAAAACTAGCCTCATCCATTATGCATGAAGATTCTTGGAAACTCAGCAGGACTACCATCTCCTGCATAATAACTATGTACAAGGGTCATACCTTCCGTCATCCTAAGTCCGACATGACACAGCAAGGTAGAACCCCTGAGGGTACCACTGTGGGTATATATACACCATATCTTGCTGAGGTAGAGAGAGGAGAAAAGGACTTCCATGCCGACACACTGACGCGAGACGCTGAGGTTACTGCACGCAGACACTCCAGCTCGCAGTGGTCTGATATCCCTTGCGTGGTGTCCATCTCGAGACCAAGATGGGGTCCCACAGTCTCTCACTTCAGGTAATAGGGTTGACTTTATCCTAGAGGGATTCTTGGCTTTACACTCACATACATGCTAGGTACACTTAGGTACATCTAGTTAGGGTCGCATCGTAGGAGTATGCACTTTACTGTCATGTATTTTATATACTTGCCTGTATTCATTGTTTTAGCATGATGGTAGAAATCTACCATCCTTTTACTCTGTTAGTGCTTAAGTTATAATCATTTATATCTGTTACTGTCTAGTGGTTGTTTCAGCACACCTATTTTAAACTAGAGTGACGCTGGTTCAATAAATGCTTATTGAAAAACATCCCCACCGTTTATTCTGTGTATCTCTCTGAGACGAAGTGAGCACAAGCGACTGAACAAAAAGTAATATATTGTTTCCACGATCCTGAGGGATCAGGGTTGTCATGATCAATAGTTGCCAAGAACTATTCTCTCCTTGGTAAGAGGGGTTTCTAGTGGCACTGTGAGCTAGCTGGTATACAGGCTAACATACCCGGTAGGGGTGTCCAGAATCTGTCTGACACCAATCCTACAGTGTATGTTGTCTAAACGTGCAGATCCTATATAGGTTTATAGGAACTACACGACAGTATGCATGGTGAGGTAGCACACTGCCACTACGGACTACACATCTTGAATTGAAATGACCAGTACATTTCCACAGGCATACAGTTTTACTAATAAAACTATACAGTGTGGCCGGGCGTGGCCTGAGGCGTCAAGATGGCGGTCGCACTCTAAGAGTGCTCCGGACCCCTCCCTCATCCGCCTCACATCCCGGTGTTCACGGCAGCCATCCATGAGCTATACCTGCCTGACGTGATTCCCCGGAGCGGCGGCGTTGATCTCCGGTGCCCAGCTCACTGAAGGAGGGCCTCCGGCGCCGTCCTGAGCCCGCGATCCACGGAGGTCTCCAGCCTCAACGTGGTGGCCTTTCACTGACAATGCTGCGATGCTTTTCCTCTGGCCGTGCCGGCCGGAACTACCTGATCTTTGGCAGTGGAGTCGCCCTGGGCTGTTCCCTGGCCCTGAGTGGGCTCTTGGCGCTCTGCCGGCGGGTGTCGTGGACCCCCGCCGCCCGCAACGGTGCGGTCCAGTGCTCCGGCTGTGGCGGGCGCCCGGCCAAGGATCCTCGCCCTCCGGCCTTCGACCAGCGGGTCGGCTGGTGCTCCTGCAACGCGAGTGACGCCCGGGAGGTCGTGCTGCTGTGCTGTGCCCCCGGCTGGATTCGGCCGTGACCAGGAGGCGGCTTCACCTATCGGTGAATGGGGTGGGGACCGGCTGTCTCACCGGGCAGCGGCGTGTGCGGCACCCCCCCTCTCCCTTTCCGGCCTGGTGCGGTGGGGCGCTTCCTTGCCTGCTGGGCCTGGTGCTGTCCCGAGGGCTGCCAGATCCGGATGAGGCCCCCGGGGAGGTGAACTGCTGTGGCCTTCACCCACCTTCGGCACTCTGTGGGGGATCGGACAACCTGCGGCGCCCGCGGGGCCGAGGACGGGCCGTGTCTCTGGGCCCCGGTTCCCGGTCTGTGGGGACGGGGTGTCCTCCCTCTCTCCTCGGCCACCGGATCGGGCGGCGGTGCAGGGTGGTGCGGTGGGCGACCTCTGGACACCGCTCCCTACGGGCATAACCTCCGGACTGCCCAGCCTACCCGCTGGCGGCGCTTCCCCGCTGCAGACCACCACGCCGCCATTGTGACACACGGGTGGTGCTGGGGCGTCCCACCCTGCAGCTTCTCACCTGGCGGTCTGTGAACTTGGGGCTGGACCCATCCTATTTCAGGGCCCCTGCCAGGAACTATTGGTCCCTCCGCCCTTTCCTGCAAGGGGCCCCACTCCGCCCTTGCTCGTGCTTGCCGCAGAGCGCTCTCCGGGGTGACAGCTCCCACCGCCACCCTTGACACTGTCCCTGGCCCCTGCGCATTGCACTGCGAGACGATCCGGATCACCGGTGGGCCCGACCCTCCTGCTGTCTGCTCCTCACGCGGATCCTGCGATCCTTGCCAGCGACCTCTTGCTCTGGACGGGGTCCCTGGTTCTCGCGAAGGGCCTCCACGGCTCCCGGCTTCCCCCGCCTGGTCCTCGGACTCCCTGCAACGGCTGGATCTGTCCTCAACCATGGGGAGAGATAAGGTTCCTAAGTCCACACCGGCCCCAACGCAGACCAAGATGGACCGATTCACCACCACTGACCAGGACCCTTCTGGGTGGGTGGTGGGGGCCCCTCCCCCCAAGACAGGGATTTAAACACCATTCTCCAGGCAATCAGCGCCTCGCAGGCATCCGTCGAGGGGAAGATTGGGGAGATCAAAGTGGACGTATCCCTCCTCCGACAAGACCTCCGTAACGCTACTGCGCGACTTACAGAGGCTGAGTCTCGCTTATCGGAGGACGACATTTCACAACTGAAGGAGCAGGTAGCACACCTTCGCTCTCACAACAAGGAACTCCACCGGTGCACCGAGGATGCTGAAAACCGCGCACGCCGTAACAACCTCCGCCTGGTGGGATTTCCCGAAGGGGCCGAGACGAACCCGGTGGCCAACTTTCTCGAGGCCTGGTTCACATCATGGGTGCCCAAGGAAGCCCTCTCGACATGGTTCGTGGTTGAGAGGGCTCACCGATCCCTCGTGCCTAAGCCGCCCCCTGGAACCCCACCTCGCCCTATCATATTGAAAGTCCTCAACTTCAAGGACCGCAACGCTATCCTGAGGGTGGCACGTGTCAATGGACCCCTTAAATTCCAGAACCACACCATTATGGTATTCCCGGACTACACTAGGGAGGTGCAGGAACTCCGACGCTCCTACACGGACGTTAAACATAAACTGCGCGCCCTGGGCCTACAATACCAACTTTAGTTCCCTGCACGCCTTCGTGTCATCTTTCAGAGTAAAACCCACTTCTTCGACTCCCCCCAGGCGGCATGGACATGGCTGACGGAGGAACGTCCCCTCCGCCAGCGACGTGATCCATCTCCGGGACCCACGGGCTCCCAACCCAAGGGGCCGCGGTCACCGGGGCGTCGGCGCCGGCGGCGCACGCAGTCTCGCAGAGGGCGCCACTCCCAAGTAGCGGCATCCAGATCTTCGAGTGCAGCAGCCCACAGACTCCGTGACTCCTCCAGCCAGTCAGGCTCTCCGCCCCGTGTCAGGCACCAGTCCGTAGATGTTTTACTTGGAGCAGCCTCATCGCTGGCCCGGGGGGGCTCACCCAGAATAGACTCGGACCTTTCTCGCACTCCCACCCTTTGAGGCCGTTCTGAGCGAAGCCGGACATCTACTAGCCATGGGGGTGGGAATCTCCCCCGGTGGGGATCTTGTACAATGGTAGACTTTCAAACTCACTTATCTTGTTTTCTGCCCTGTTGCATGCCCTGCCCCTGGGCCCCACTATCATTGGAGGCGACTTTAATGCGGTTTCCTCCCCGACCCTCGACACGACAGGCCCTCCCTCTTCCACTAGACTGGCACAGGCGAAGCAACTGTGGAACTGGTCCGAATCTCTGGGCCTCTGTGATGCCTGGCGTACCTGGCACCCCCGCACTGCCCAATTCACCCACACCTCTGCAGCACACCATACACAGGCGCATAAAGATGCGATTTTTGTACCCTCGACCGACTGCTCTGCGATTCTGGACGTCCGTATCCTTCCCAGGGGGATTTCCGACCACTCACCGGTGCTTCTTAGTACAGGAGCTCCCCCCCCCTCGGCCCGCCAAACATGGAGAATGAACGCATGGTTCCTCCAAGACAAGGAATTCAAAAAGGCGGTAGGGACGGAGCTCAAGCAGTACTTTCTCACTAACGAAGGGTCAGTGGCTTCTCCGGGCATCCTATGGGAAGCGGGTAAGACTACCATTCGGGGTGTCGCGAAGGGCCAGCTTAAACGCCAGAGACAGGCACAGCTGTGGTAAATCACCTCACGGGAGGCACAGGCGCTCCGTCTTGAGCAGTCCCCTCCCATGCCGGACGACACGGTCCGTTCCCGACAACTCACTCACCTTCGGGCAGAGATCAAACAGTTGTCCTTAGATGCTGCCAAACTCCTCTGGAGATCCTCAATAGCAAGAGTCTATGGCTGGGGAGACAAGAATGGCACGATCCTGCATAGACTGGCCACATACCCCAGGGCGAACCGCATTATCCCGGAAGTGGCGGACGAGGACGGAACGGTACACAACGCCCCGCTGGCGATGGCCCGCACCTTTGCCCATTACTACCAACGACTTTACGCAGCGCGAGCCCCAGGCCTGTCGCTCTCCGCTCTTCTTGAGCAGGGAAACGTGAGTCTCCCCCGGGTGGGTACGGCTGCCCAGAAAGACCTGGACCGCCCCATTTCTCGGGAAGAAATCAACGAGGCAATCTCCCTCACCTCGTCGGGCAAGACCCCAGGCCCAGACGGCCTTCCCCAAGAATACTACGCGCTGTATCACAAAACTCTTGTGCCCCGCCTGGCCGACCTCTTCGAGGCGCTAGAAAAGGGTTCCTTCCCACCCGAGACGGACATCACCACCATCGTGGTCCTACCGAAATCTCAGCCTTCCTTGGTGTGGTTCTCCCATACAACTTTGCCTTCCAGCCTCCTGGTTATGCTAACTTTGTCTTTGCTGGCTTTAGGATACTACGCACTTTACCACTGCTAACCAGTGATAAAATGCTTGTGCTCTCTCCTTTAAAAATGGCAACATTGACTTACACCCAATTAGCACAATTTACTTGTAAGTCCCTAGTAACGTGGTACTACATGTACCCAGGGCCTGTAAATAAATGCTACTAGTGGGCCTGCAGCACTCATTGTTCCACTCACTTAAGTAGCCCTTTAAACATGTCACAGGCCTGCCACAGCAGCCTGTGTGTGCAGTTTAGCCTGCCATTTTGACTTGGCAAGAAGCCTTTTACTAGGGCTAAACTTTCCTTCTTAATACATATAAGTCACGCCTGTAGGCCCTAAACAGTCCAGAGTGCAGGGTGCAGTCTATTTAAAAAGTGGTACACGTACATTAAGACTTTTACTTTTTACATCTCTTTGTAGGGAAAAACCTTTTAATTCGTTTTTCACTACCGCTCGGCCTAACTCTACCATAGGATCACATTGGGTTACCTTATTGAAATTATAGCATTTAATAAGTGATAACATCCAATTGGGAGAAGGTATGAATGTCGAAAAGTGTCTAAAGAATTGTAATTTAAAGCCCTCTTTAATGGTAAAGCTGGATTTTAAGTCTCAATTCTGAAAATGCCACTCTTAGAAAGTTGGCATTTTCTTGTCCCAACCATTTGGTGCCTGCAGCCTGTTTACTTGGTCACATGACTAGGTGTAGCTGGCAGTTGGCCTTTGTGTATTGCTCCCAGACAGTGAAAGGGCCATAGGTGTTGGCAGGATAAGCCATCTCTGACTTGATGAGGGGAAGGAGCTGTTACCTACAACACTTGCATATCGCAAAGGCTCTGCCTGAGCACACTCGCAAAGGGTTTGACACTAGTCTACTGTGACCCCTGACAATCTTGGGCCAGTGCAGGGAGGCAGGAAGTTCCAAGCACATCTGGGGGTGGAAACCTCCAGACCTCCTCCTACTTCAAAGTGGGCGCCAGGTATAAATATTGGGCTCTAAGACTCAACTCTTCAATACACCTCTGGACCTGTGGAAGACTCAGAAGGACTGCTCTGCTGCTTTGCAAGAAGGACTGCTCCTCTGCTGCCCTGCTGCCTGAGTGAAAGAATGGACTTCCAGCCTGATCACAGGACCACCAGATTAGCTCCAAGGGCCAGTTGACTGGCCTCCTGATCAGAGCCTCAGAGACAGCTGTGAGTCCGATCCCTCCAAGTGGTGCCACCCCAGTCCTGGACTCTTGGAAGTTGACTTGAAGGTGCTGTGCCAGCCAAGCTGTGCTTCTGTGGTCAGAATCGACCCATGTCCTCGCAGCTTCGCTTCGGAACCGCTGCTGCTCAACGTATCCCTAACAGAGGAATTCTCATCGCAGTCGCCTCAGAACCGCCGCTGCGCAACGCATCCTTGACATAAGCCTTAACATTGCAAGCCTA
Organism: Calotriton arnoldi; assembly: GCA_963921515.1. Classification (NCBI taxonomy): domain Eukaryota; kingdom Metazoa; phylum Chordata; class Amphibia; order Caudata; family Salamandridae; genus Calotriton; species Calotriton arnoldi. Next base: position 38,122 of record CAWUFW010004004.1, read on the forward strand.
TCATCAACAGTATCCTCGACAACGATGCAGGACTCTGCATCGCAAGCCCTGCAACTTCTTCTGAATCAGCAGGCGCGCAAAGCATCTTCGATGCAGGACTTTGCATCACAAGCCCCCAGTCAACAGTATCCTCGACAATGACAAAGGACCTCACATCACAGCCTTGCAGCTCCTCGGAACTACCCCTGCACGACGCATCCTCGATGTGGTATCTCATCGTACCCCACAACCAGGATTAAAGGTACTCTTGTTCAGCGGGCATAACTTGGTCCCTGTATATAGCTCATGCTCCATCACAGTCAGCCTAAACTTGTGACTTTGTCCTGGTCCGGCACGACCAAATAAACACAGTTGGTGCTTTGTGTTTCTAGACACAATTTCTACTTAAAATTTTAAAATTGCATTCATTTTACTCTGTTTTTATGTCGAGTCTGGGCAGCACATGCGCTGCTCTGCGAGGCATGCCGCCTATTTTCTGCCCATCTTTTCAATTGGCTCCTGTTACTGTCCTTTCTAAATGGTTGCTTTGATTCATTAATAGGCTTAGTAGTTCCGCCTTAGTACCACCTTGTCTGCATTTGTAAGCTCCCGTGAGGACTGAACTTTTTACTTGTGTTGTTACACGGTCTGTTTTATCTACAGTCTGTGAGCACTATTTTTTTAAATGTTTTTATTCTAGCTGCTTTTGCAGGCATGACAGGCTCTCCCTAACCCACCCTGTTTTCCTGACAGCGCAACGCCCGATCATGGACGCTGCGCTTTATCTTTTAAAAATGATCCTTGCACAGCGCAGCACTTCTGCACATACTATGCTGCTTAACAAATGCTTTATTTTGTAAAAGCACCCCAAACAGCTCTTTCACTTTAATGGCGGACGCGTACCTTTCTTTAGACAAGCTGCGTCTGAAAACAGGGGCGTAGCCGACATTAAAGTGAAAGCGCGGCATGGGGTGCTTTTACAAAAAAAAATGCATTTGTTTGTTTAGTTGGCAAACAAATGGTTTTTTTTTGCAAAAGGGCCCCGTACCACACTTTCACTTTAATGGCAGCCATGCACCTTTCTTTAGATGAGCCACGTCTAAAGAAAGGGGCATGGCCGACATTAAAGGGAAAGTGCGGCATGGGGCAATTTTACAAAAAGAAAATTGTCAACTTAAACATATGCATTTTTTTTTGTAAAAGCGACCCATACCGCACCTTCACTTTAATGGCAGCCGTGCACCTTTCTTTAGACGCGGCTCATCTAAGGAAAGGGGCGTGGCCACCATTAAAGTGAAAGCGCAGCATGGGGGGCTTTTATAAACAAGCATTTGCAATGCAATAGGTCTCGCATTTGCAAGAGTTTAAGCTATTGGCATTGTAAATGACAATGCCTTTTATTTATGTTTTAAGATCCAACACAGAAATAAAAGGCATTGTCATTTACAATGCCAATAGCTCAAACTCTCGAAAATGCGAGACCTATTGCATTGCAAATGCTTATTCTAAACTATTGTGGGGTTTTTTATGTTGTGTTTTTACTTTATTACTGTTTTAAGTGCTGCTTGAATACTTTACACATTGCCTTTAAGTTAAGCCTGGCTGCTTTTGTGCCAAGCTACCAGAGGGCTAAGCACAGGTTAATTTGGGGTTTGCTTGTGTTTCACCCTGACAGAGATTGTTGATGCTGCTTGAGGAGGGCTTCACCCCCTCAACCAATAACCCAATTTCCAACACCATCCTGTCTCCATCTTTCCATTGACCAGGGCATATGAAGGGGGGAGCAAAAGGGGCAATATTCTTCATGATTCTCACTTCTTCAAGGCCCTGTGCTCATGTAGAGTTTAACACAATCTTGCACCGTTGATTAGTGCTGAGACAGCTAACATGGCTAATGCTTCTAGATAAGGCCAGATGCTGTACCCGCCTTGTTTCTCTTAATCTGCAGGGCACATGTTTAACATTCCTCACCCTATGAGATGCCTACAAGCAGCTGAGTCAGGCCCTTCAAAAATGTCTGAGATGCCTCCTCTTGACATTACGGTATTCAAACCTTTTGACCGGACATTCATATCTCTGTTCCCCTTGTATGGGAACGGAAATGTCCTTTTACAAAGAGGGTTGCCGTGGTCCTTTCATCTAATCTGCCCTGTCTGCACATCCCGAAGAAGGACTATCATGAAGGAGAAACAGCCACTTCTGTGGAGGAAACGGCCTTTGCAGGCTGTGGGTATCCTCACATGGCCTCCCACTCCACAACAACTTCCTTCTTCCTCAGGGTCAAAAGCTTGCGTCAGTGGGGCAGCGAAACATTGAGGATTGTGAAGGCAGATGGGGTGAGGGTAAAAGGGTGTGCAGAGACAGGAGCCAAAAACAGCATTGCCTCAGGCCATGGTGAATGGGTGGTCAGCAATGATGCTGACACGGGCGGTGGTGCAGAGACGCTGACACAGGCAACAGGGTAAGGGATTCTGACATGGGTAACAAGGCATGCAACTCTAACAAGAGCAACAGGGCTTGGGTCTCTGACCATATTATGTGGGACATGTGATATGGCACTTTGACATGGGCAACAGGGCATGGAGCTCTGACATGGACATGGGGTACTGGGCTTGTGATTCTGGCACTGGCAATAAGGCATGGGACTCATACACAGGCAACAGGACATGAGACTCTGACATGGTCAACAGGACATGAGACTCTGACATGGTCAACAGAGCATGGGACTCTGACGCAGGCAACAGAAGATGGGAATATGACACAAGCAGTGAGTCCAGGGATTCCCTATGGCCTGGCCATAGTTGTAAAAAAGGCAGGTTTCAGTTGCTTTTCAAACTAAATGTTCATTAGGCAGAAAATTCACATATAATTAACAATGTGTAACTAAAACTGTTGGGGGGGGGAGCTTAGCTCATTGATAGCGCTTACTACTGAAGTTCTTTATGTCCAAGTTATTGTCTTCAAAGAAAAATAAGAAGAAAGATGTGCCGCCTCCTCTGTGTTAGCACCCTATATAGAGAATATATTTTTTTAAACTTTTAGAACTCCGATTCTTTTTAGGAACCTACCTAGGCTTTAATGTAATCATTTTTATAAAAAAGTTTTGTATGTCAAAATATTGTGCATATTTATATGACAGATAACTGTAATGGGTGGGGAAATCTGGGTTTATGTGCTACAATTGTCAGGGCCCAATCTTATTGGTGGCACATTCCTCACAAATGGCTACACCCAAAAGCCATTATAGGGTAAGTCTAGAGAAGGATGGAGGATTGTGCCTTTTCAAATTCGAATGTATTTTTGATAAATGATTTCCAAGCGTTCTTTGGTGATTTTCAAATGCATAATATTTATTTGGATTCTCATGCATAGGACACAAACAAGGTAAAGAAACAGCCGACACGTGTTTCGCCCATATGGCCCATCGGCCGATGGCTTTTTCAAGGCTGAAAAGGGGTAGGTGTAAAAGAAAAGGGTTTATTGAGGGTTGGGCGGCAGGGAAAATGCACATATGAGAGAGTAGTTAAGATGTGGGGAACAGTAGTTAGGTGAAAGTGAAATTAGAATATAGTTTGAGGAAAAGTGGGAAATGGAGAGATAGTAGTTAGATAAGAGTAACATTGGGATTGGTTTTAGAAAAGGTGAAAAGTGAAAGTTAAAAGTTTGAGTGACAGAGAACAGGAGAGGGGGTGGTAATGGGTAAGGTACAAAAAACAAAAAACAAATTCACAAAATTAATCATGGTATAATATTCCACAGTAATCATAAATTGACGTGTAAAATCATAAGGCCCTATATTCGGTACAAGTTTAGTTAGAAATGTGCAATATGCCACAATATGATATGGAATGCAAAACCTGATATTTTACATATATTAGGCCCTAGGACTTTAGGTTGCGTCATCCTGTTCTGGTAATGTAAGCCATTACTTGTCTAACATATACAGTACAAAGATATAGGGAGAAAGCTACGTATGATGGGGAAGCAGAAGGGGAAATGTATCTGATATCATATCTCGGTCAGTCACCCTGAAGGAGTGTGAATGTAATTTCAGCAGAACACAGTGGCAGGATAATTAGACATGGATTGGGGCTGTCTACAAGAGTTCATTAAGCAGATCCAAAAGAATAAAAAGCACATTTCAACAAGAAGCGCTTACCAGGGTTCGTGTATCTAAAATAAGAAAATATACTTAAGGTCATGGATTAATAAATCTCTGAAACGGAGGCTATTGATATCTAATCCTAGGAAAGATCATGTTACAGCCTTTATGTGCAGTTAAAAGTGGTTAAACAAGAAGTCCGACAGTGAATTGGATTGAACAAGGGATGCAGTTTAACACAGGCTATTTGTTAACGCGCTGAAAAACGAAAGGCAGTTGAACAAGGTTAAACAAAGAGGCCAACAGTGAATTAGATTGAAAGAGGGAAGCTGTTCTACAAAGGCAAGAGGTGAAGAAGAGCCGCAGTGGGCTTGTAGTAGCTCTTAGTTTACGCGCTCTTTGTTCAACTGCCTTTCGTTTTTCAGCGCGTTAACAAATAGCCTGTGTTAAACAGCATCCCTTGTTCAATCCAATTCACTGTCGGACTTCTTGTTTAACCACTTTTAACTGCACATAAAGGCTGTAACATGATCTTTCCTAGGATTAGATATCAATAGCCTCCGTTTCAGAGATTTATTAATCCATGACCTTAAGTATATTTTCTTATTTTAGATACACGAACCCTGGTAAGCGCTTCTTGTTGAAATGTGCTTTTTATTCTTTTGGATCTGCTTAATGAACTCTTGTAGATAGCCCCAATCCATGTCTAATTATCCTGCCACTGTGTTCTGCTGAAATTACATTCACACTCCTTCAGGGTGACTGACCGAGATATGATATCAGATACATTTCCCCTTCTGCTTCCCCATCATACGTAGCTTTCTCCCTATATCTTTGTACTGTATATGTTAGACAAGTAATGGCTTACATTACCAGAACAGGATGACGCAACCTAAAGTCCTAGGGCCTAATATATGTAAAATATCAGGTTTTGCATTCCATATCATATTGTGGCATATTGCACATTTCTAACTAAACTTGTACCGAATATAGGGCCTTATGATTTTACACGTCAATTTATGATTACTGTGGAATATTATACCATGATTAATTTTGTGAATTTGTTTTTTGTTTTTGTACCTTACCCATTACCACCCCCTCTCCTGTTCTCTGTCACTCAAACTTTTAACTTTCACTTTTCACCTTTTCTAAAACCAATCCCAATGTTACTCTTATCTAACTACTATCTCTCCATTTCCCACTTTTCCTCAAACTATATTCTAATTTCACTTTCACCTAACTACTGTTCCCCACATCTTAACTACTCTCTCATATGTGCATTTTCCTGCCCCCCAACCCTCAATAAACCCTTTTCTTTACACCTACCCCTTTTCAGCCTTGAAAAGCCCTCGGCCGATGGGCCATATGGGCGAAACACGTGTCGGCTGTTTCTTTACCTTGTTTGTGTCCTATGCATGAGAATCCAAATAAATATTATGCATTTGAAAATCACCAAAGAACGCTTGGAAATCATTTATCAAAAATACATTCGAATTTGAAAAGGCACAATCCTCCATCCTTCTCATATTTATATGACATTGACTACACTACATTTAGACATCTGATATTTTTTGCTGCAAATTTTTTGCAGCACTATATTCTTTCAATGAAACTTTGGTACTGCACCCTTGTGTTGAAAGAGAAAACAGGAGCTGTTGATCGAGAGCAGACTAGAAAGGCGGCGAAGTAGGGGGTGGGAAGTGCAGGGTGTATTGCAGCAAAAGAATATATATATTTAAAAGTATAAAAAAATAAAAGAAACAAGCATATGCAAAGCAAATAGGTCTGGAAGTAATATGCCAGATGTTGCAGTGCTTTGCTTCATGCAAATTATTGGTGCAAACTCAAGTAGAAGCTGCATTTAAGCGAATGGACCTTTAGTTCCAGACTGAGGCTTAGCAATCAACAAATCAAAGATGGTTGACTAATTTGAAAACATTTGACCCCAGAAAAGTAACTTAGTGTGTTGGATTTGTAAACCATTAAGGTTTATTAGAAGGTTAGCAAATTGCAAATTGAAATCATTCACATTAGTCATAAATCAGTAATCTGTACATAAATGCACTGCTCAATAAAGTTCAAATCCATTCAAAATTGCAAATGCAAAGAAAGACTATTTTAAAGTTGTCATAATGTATATCAAAGCAGGCTTGCCTTCTCATGAAGAGAAGTTCCCTATTTAGCTAAACTAGGAATATTGAGAAGGTTGAGGAGATATCGAATGTGTTAGCATGAGAAGCCTCAAAAGGCAGAATCAAATGAATAAATTAGAGTCAGCCAAGTAAGTGGAAAAGGGATTTGTCAGTTGACTTACTCTCCTGTAACAAGAGAGAAAAAATACACAATCGTTAGAAAACATGGCAACTAAATGTGAGCTATTTTAAATTGAGGCTCAACTATGGTCAGCTTTAAAGTGAACATTGCACTGTACATATATTGATTGGTGTGTTACAGACTAATATAAATGTAAGTGCTAAACATTTAATAAAACAATCCCATCACAGACATTCACAAATGCTGTTTATACGTGTTACAAGCCCAGTGCTATTTATCACATGATAACAATATTTATTGGCTTTGCCAATGCTGGGAAAAAACACAGTGCAGGGAGCGCACCAATGTCAAAATACTATTTTGCCCAGAGTGCTAAAAATCCTTGCACTAGTCGTGCGTGCATCCCGTGTACTTCAACATACTTCTTAGAGAGTTAATATTAATGGAGAGTTATGCTTAGAACACAGTTTTGCATAACAAAATGTGCCTCCTCCTGCCCGCTTAAGCAACTAACTATAACACGGAGCTTTGTTTAATGAAATCCCCAGTGGTCTTGGGAAGGGAGTTGTTAGGGCTTTTTGGGGTTCGGGACAGCGCAAGACTGTTGTGGAGCGGTGTTAGAGTGCAAGTACCTGTGACTCACTCTCTGTGGAGCTCCCAGGGATAGGCTAGCCCGAAGGTATGGAAGGGGAGATTCCAGTGCTGTGTGTGCCAGTTCTCTAGGATGTAGGACTGGAGTGGGCTAGAGGAAACTCTCTGTCAAGCTCTGTTTTTACCTGAGGACAGTGACACAAGGGTCAGCTGCAGTGCCCTGCTAACATCTTGCTCGGTCTGCCTCTTCATAAGTTCAGACATAGCTGCCAAGTTTTCAGTGCACGTTTGTGTGGCATTTCCATGTTTTCAGTGTGCTTAGGAGTGACATTTCAAGCCTTATATGTGTCACTTTGAGTGACACTTTATTTTGAACAGAAAAAGCAGCTATGTCCAAGTAATGAGAAACATGTCTGAAATAACAGCCTTTTATAGTAATAATCTACAAACAGCTGCAACACTCCTGAAAGTGCTTATGCATGAAGGCCATGACTTGTGTCCACTCCCTAGCTTGGGTGCAGAAATGTGAGACTCTGCTCTAGCCCCCAGGATAGACTGGGGTGAAGCGTGCAAAGGGAGAAGAGATCCAGTATCTGCCATCCTCACAGAAACACATCCAAAGATCTCATCTAGTTTTTTATGCACAAAATCATTACATTTTTCCAAGTAAAATCCAATGCTGATAGTAATACGTTGAAATATAAGCCATGCTGTTTTTGTGGACTATTCTATTCAACAGCCCATTTAACTCATATAAATCACGTAGCCAGCCTCTCAGCCAATGGCTGGAAGGCATTTGCTGTAGTTTGCACAAGAGGCAGTCAAGCTCTGGAGACTCCCCTCCTCCCCAAACGTTTGCGCCTCCCAACTACTGGAACCACAATCCATGATGTAGCACAGTAAAAATGATTCATGCATCAGTTAACATGTGAATAGGAGAGACTGTGCATGGTGTGGTCACAAGGAGAGATACTTTAAAAACATAAAACCCACCCTGGTTTGTAAGGAGAGTCTTACTTTGATTTAATGAGGTTTTTGTGGGGTGTCTGGGCTTTTTAGTCCCATAGAATTGGCTCTAGTGTGAGCCTCTGGTGCAATACTATGCTTCAGAGACACCTCTCTTTCATCATTCTGTGCAAGGCAGTTTTGCAATACAGAGATTTCTCTTGTGTTAATGTCTCCTATACTATTCTGTCCCAGAGAGGTCTCTCCGTTTGTCTCTGCTATATTACTCTGATGTGTGAATTAATGGAAAAACTAAAACTGAGAAACCACATTGAAGGAAACAATTTAAGGAAAGGCAATTCGAGGCAAATACAAATAAAATAAAAATTAAACGAAATATTTTAAAGGAGAAATGATTTATAGGAAAAAATCCAAAATGACATTTAACTTGGGTGTAGTCTAGGTCTAGTGAGGGATTGTTGGGATCAGGAAAGGGTAATATTTGGGGGTGGTGAGGGGATTTTAGGGGCGAGGAATGGGTGGAATTGAGGTATAGAAAGCGGTTTTTAGGGTTCAGGAAGTGGTGAAGTTTAAGTGTGGTGACCTTTTTTAGGATTCAGGGATGGTTTGAGTTTCGGGGTAGAAAGAGCTTTTAGGGTTCAGCATGGTAAAAAGTCTCTAGGGGAAAGGGAAGTATGGTGTTTATGGGTGGTGAGGGGTCAGCAAATCAAAAGCATCCAAATAAATAGCTTGAAAATGCAAAAGATGTAAATATGAAACTAGGTCCCCTAATTTAAAGCACTGAAATAAATACCTCCAACAAAACTGTTTCTGAAAGTAAGACCTGCAACCATTGCATTTACACCTCAAAACATAAGCTTGCAAAAGCCATTTCGAATAAAAAGACATTCTATGAATTGGTTTCTATAAAATGGTAAATGTCATTCATTCTGAACATTTTCATTAAACAGTGTAGGTGAAATGTTTTCTCAGTAATGGTATTCCATGAAATCATTTTTCTATGAAATCACATACAACCATATCACTCTGGTTCAGAGAGGTAAATATAGTCAGGCTCTCTATAATTTTGTGACCCAGAGCTGTCTCCATCTGGTCTGTCTCTTCTGTGATACTGTTTTCTAGCATAGCCTTTGTATGGTCGGTCTGTACTACAATATTCTGTCAGAAGTGTCTGTCCTATATGAAGGTGCTATGCTGCTTTGTTCCAGAGATTTGCAGTCGCGTCCGACATGGCTTGCAGGTGGGGGGTCGCGCGGGGAGGTGGGTCGCACGGGGAAGTTTAATAATAATAATTTAAAAGCAAAATTGAACTTACCTTTCCGCCGGCCGGGTCCCGCGCCTTCTCTGCTCCTGCTCTCCTGCCTCCGGCAGGAACCGGGAAGCAGGCAGCTAGGCTCCCTCCCCTAAGCCAATCACAACGCTGCACGCAGCGTTGTGATTGGTCGGGTTGCCGCCCAGCCAGGGGCTTATGGGGAGGCCATGTTCTCCATGCAGGCTGCATTAAGGGCAGAGTGCGCATGAATGGTGTGAGCTACCCCAGAAGGCCGACCAAACAGTCTTTGCGCACTCAGGAGTGGGCACACCACTCCTCCCCTGCCTGCTAGCAGAGCAGCTCCACCCACCCGCCCGCCCGCAGCAAACATAAAATGATAATAACTGAAAGTTATTACCATTTTATGTTTCTGCTTCTCGCACTGCGAGAAAGCAGTGGGGCGACGCTCCTCTGTCCTAGTGGAGGAGCCGCCCCTGGAGATTTGTCTATAATCAGCTTCTGCTACAGTATTTTACTGTAGACATGTCTGTGTTTTATTTGTTTTTGCGTTTCTAAATAGTACAAACCCAGCCCAAGGGCATTGGTGCACTTTACACAAGCACCAGATTACATTACACAAAGTCAGGTTTCTTTCTTTTTTGTTTTTTAGGAACAGGGAGATTAAGTGATTTTCCCAGAATCACACGATGTTGAGCCGATGCCGGGACTGAACCTGGTTTCCCAAATCCAAAGTCAGCAGCTCTGGTCATTTGGCCATATCTCCTATGTCTCTGCTAAATAATCCTGTCTCAGAGAGGTCTGTGTGTCTGTGTTGAACATGTGACATTTTGCAGTCAGCTGGAGCAGTGTAATTTCACAGTCTCTCACTCTAACCCAGAAACATCTCTGCAGTGTATGATTCTGCAGTAGACATAATGTTAAATTGAGCATCCAGGATGTGGCACACTGCAGGGCACTGACCTCTGTGCTGTTTTCATAAGTCCCCTGCAACAGTTAAACCACCCTATTGTCTTTAATCAAGTGAACAGAGTCAGACAGAAACCAGTTCAATGGAAAACCTCTCCACAGTACAGAGAGCACTTTGAGGGGTTGTGGGACGGAGGCACCACGCTTGTCTGCTGGTGGCCACGGGCACTGCAAGGAAAAAAGCAAAGCCGCTCTCTGCTGCCTCAGTGTCTCCCTGGGCCAATCTGCTACCTGCGGTGGTGCCTAGGCTGGAAGAGTATATTGTAAACAGCACAGACCGCCACTGCTGCTCTGTATGATGAATATAATTTATTGTAAGTCAGGTTTTGTGACAAATTAAAACAATTAATTTTGTCAGGGAGCAGGATCTGGCAGCACAGCGCGCCGGCAGGCAGAGCTGGCAGCAGCAACAGCGCACCGGTAGGCAGAGCTGGCAGCAGCAACAGCGCACCAGCAGGCAGAGTTGGCAGCAGCAACAGTGCACTGGCAGGCAGAGCTGGCAGGAGCAACAGTGCACTGGCAGGCAGAGCTGGCAGCAGCAACAGCGCACCGGTAGGCAGAGCTGGCAGCAGTAACAGCGCACCGGCAGGCAGAGCTGGCAGGAGTAACAGCGCACTGGTAGGCAGAGCTGGCAGCAGCAAAAGCACACTGGCAGGCAGAGCTGGCAGCAGCAACAGTGCACTGGCAGGCAGAGCTGGCAGCAGCAACAGTGCACTGGCAGGCAGAGCTGGCAGCAGCAACAGCGCACTGGTAGGCAGAGCTGGCAGCAGTAACAGCGCACCGGCAGGCAGAGCTGGCAGCAGCAACAGTGCACTGGCAGGCAGAGCTGGCCGCAGCAACAGTGCACTGGCAGGCAGAGCTGGCAGCAGCAACAGCGCACTGGTAGGCAGAGCTGGCAGCAGCAACAGCGCGCCAGCAGGCAGAGCTGGCAGCAGCAACAGTGCACCGGCAGGCAGAGCTGGCAGCAGCAACAGTGCACCGGCAGGCAGAGCTGGCAGCAGCAACAGTGCACTGGCAGGCAGAGCTAGCAGCAGCAACAGCGCACCAGCAGGCAGAGCTGGCAGCAGCAACAGTGCACTGGCAGGCAGAGCTGGCAGCAGCAACAGTGCACTGGCAGGCAGAGCTGGCAGCAGTAACAGCGCACCGGTAGGCAGAGCTGGCAGCAGTAACAGCGCACCGGCAGGCAGAGCTGGCAGCAGCAACAGTGCACTGGCAGGCAGAGCTGGCAGCAGCAACAGCGCACCGATAGGCAGAGCTGGCAGCAGTAACAGCGCACCGGCAAGCAGAGCTGGCAGCAGCAACAGTGCACTGGCAGGCAGAGCTGGCAGCAGCAACAGGGCACTGGCAGGCAGAGCTGGTAGCAGCAACAGTGCACTGGCAGGCAGAGCTGGCAGCAGTAACAGCGCACCGGTAGGCAGAGCTGGCAGCAGTAACAGCGCACCGGCAGGCAGAGCTGGCACCAGCAACAGTGCACTGGCAGGCAGAGCTGGCAGCAGCAACAGTGCACTGGCAGGCAGAGCTGGCAGCAGCAACAGCGCACCGGCAGGCAGAGCTGGCAGCAGCAACAGCGCACTGGCTGGCAGAGCTGGCAGCAGTAACAGCGCACCAGTAGGCAGAGCAAGCCAATACTAGTGCGCTGGCTGGAAATGCAACTGCCTTGTTGAGCATATGCATCGTCGTTTGGTGGTACCAGAGGTAATATAATGCATGACTAATGTATTTAGTGCAGTGTTGCAGACACCAGTCTAAAATGTGTTAGTCTAACCCCTGATGCGTGGTAATTGGCTGTGCTGTAAGGAGGAAGGGGAACAAGGAAAAGCCTGCTTACTCACTGCCTCATTTACTATCACCTTTAAAATGCCCATCTCCAGAAGAAAAGGGATAGTGGCTCTCACCCGCAGCTGGGCATAAAACGTGGGCTTCCTGTACACCACTATGCATGGTTTCCAAAGTGCTGTGTATCCAGCTTGGCTGAGCCTGCATTACACCGTCGTTGTGTACATAGTTGGAAGTGTGTTGTATTTATGCAAGACACCTCAAAATAATGAAGCTGATTTAACACAGCCTCTTTATCAGGGATAAACCTACAGCGACTGCCAAGAACAGAGTTCATGGAAAGCAGCAACATAGCAGCATGCAGCATCCAATGTAACGAGAATCTTCTATCATTGACGTCAATGCACCTCCCCTTCCGCCCTAACATGATGCCATTAGTGGACAAAGAGACAAGTCACTTATCTTGTGCACTCTAGATGTGATCTAGGTTTGTAATTCAGATGGATGGAAAATTATAGTCAAGGGAGGTTTTTGTACAGTCCACATCTGATATATTTCAAAGTGCTCTTAAATGTGATGGTAAAGGAAAAGGAGGCACAGTGGAATAAGGCAATTGCCTTAGATCAGACAACTCGGATAGTATGAAAGCCAGTATTCCTCCAAGGTTTAGGTTTCCTGGTTGCAAAGTTCAGCCACTAGTTGGGTGTCTTTTTATCCTGTTTTACAACTAAAATGAATGCTTTTTTTTTTACTTCTCTGGGGAGATACATAATTACACGGCATTTTATTTTAATTAAATTTTTAAAACACTACCCCTGAAGTGGTGTTGAAATACTTTGTCAGACGATGTGGACCGACTTCGGAGAGGCCAGCTGCAATTAGCATACTCTCACCATTGGTGGCTTTAATACCAAATGTCTACACCACAGGCACATGGTGTAAAAAGCTCTTCCTCCACAGCCCATCTCTTCTTTAATATGTAGTTGTAAATATAGCCTGGGAGGGTCCATCTTGGCCATCTGCTTACACAAACTCCCACGAAGGGGAAGTATGTCAAATCTGCTAGAACAGATTCAAGTCCATTTTCCTTTAAACAGGTTGCAACTCGCGGTAAAAAATTAATTAATTCAGACAACGGTTATGACCTAAAACTTAGAAAAACTATTTGAACATGTATAAAAACGAAAGTATTGAATGTGGATAAATGACATGTACCTCCTTCCAGACACCTGTGGTCATACGCCTTGAACGTGCTCGCCATCCGATCCCCTAGAGACCTTGGTAGTATCGCTTTGCATTTTCAGGGCTCTAGCCTCTTTGATGGACATCCCCGGTCACTAGCAAAAGATTTTGTATGCTTTGCAATGACTTGAAGACACAGCTCTTTTATTTGGCTTATAGCTTAGAGGCACCATGAGCAAGGAGGCCCTATCATACCATATGCATTTTTCTATCTCCCACAGAGCAATAATGGAAAACTTAGCAAAACCAGGCAAAATGAGGCTCCATCTCAAGAAAGTATTGAAGTGGTAAGAAGACTATTCCTTGAAGGGTGCAGCTATCATTGCACCTTTATGTTCTCTGTGCAATACAGCCTTTTCATTGAATTCTCAACACCAAGGACATATTCCACTGAGTGCACAGAGTCTGACTGCAATGGAAGCAGAGTTGAACCTCCCAGGATTCCTAGGACTAACACCCATCTGACGCCCTTCTATCCTACAACTGCTCTCCTTTGGCTAAATTGCTATATGTACCCAAAACAAATAAAACAACAATTCATTTGAGATTTGCCTCCTTGCACAAGTGTCTGTAATAACTGTGAAACCACTCTATGTGCTTAAATTAAATTTGCCAATAACTTTTTTTCAGGGTCTCCTAGCTAATTGTAATCTGCACACATTTCAATTTCTATAATTCACCCACAACTTTAAGAATTTGCAGCATAAAAGCAAGCAAAGGAGCATAAGTTCCAATCCTCTCAGCTTACAATTTTTTTATTTAAGGTACTATTTGTATTTACTCTCATACTAGTTCTATCTGAGAAAAAGTATATTAATTCATAACTGTATTAAGTCCTTCTTCCTTATAGTAGGCAACTCTGATTGTGTCCATATGATCCTGAGTTTTTAACGGTTTGCTATTTCTGCATGTGTTTCCTAACCTGTTGCTCCATCTGGAGTCTCTCATTAGCTCCTGTTTCTCTGTTTCACAAGCAAGGTAATTTTCCAATATGCCTTGTTTAGAAAATTACCAGACATATGTTTAAACTTTAAACCAAGAATCTTTGTTTTGCACCTGATCCCTGATCTGGTCCACCCAACCAGCTGGGGTTCATGCCCCGTCGTGCCACTCGCCACAATATTCGACGCCTCTATAATGTGTTGGCACTCGCCAACAGGCTGGGGGGCTCAGCAGCCGTCCTTTTGGTGGATATTGACAAGGCCTTTGACTCCATCAGCTGGAACTACCGCTTTGCCTTACTTCAACGTCTGACTTTGACCCTAGATTTATCTCCAAATTATTGTATACTGATGTAGCCATTTTTTAATTTTTTTTTTACAGAGTGTTATATAGCGCGAACTTGACTATCGGGTACCAGAGCGCTTTACATAGCACCAGTTGCGTTACATGAGGACACCATCTTGGTCCGTGTGGCTGGTGCCTGATCGGCTTCATTCCCTGTACAACTGAGACACAACAGGAATGTCCCCTGTCTAGCCCTGCCATTTGCTCTCGCTATAGATCTTCTGGCGGTGTGGGTGAGAATGGATGCCCAGGTGAGGGCTTCGAATGGGACAAAGGGCTATCAGATAAATAAGTGCTTTAAGCAGAAGATGTCCTTTTGTTTCTCTCTGCCCCAGCAGAATCCGGGCCCCATGTGCTGCAGATCCTGCGTATTTTCGGAGAGACGTGGGGTCTTTACATTTATTTATTGAAGTACATATGTTCCCGGTGGTGGGGGGGCCCCAGGCCCTCGACTAGGCTACTGGTCTGTGTGTGGCCGTGGATGGGTTTAAATATTTTGGGGTGTTCACATGCCCTGATGAGACCCTATCGTTGTCACGTAATCTGGAACCGGTTCTGGCTCGTCTGCGGGAGGATGTTCAAATATGGTCCATCTTGCCGTTGTCACTGACAGGCCGTTCAGCCATCTTTAAGATGGTGTCCTTGCCTCGGCTATTATATCAGTTTCAGAACTTCCCCTATGATATTTCGCAGCAATGGTTCCGTAGCTTAAACGCAATCCTCACTGCTTTCCTTGTATTGCTTTGAGTAAATCCTTCCAGTACACCTATTGTGGGGGGATCACAGCAGCAGATATAGAGTCATACTATCATGCATCACATCTTTTCACTTTCAGTGATTGGTGGTAAGTGGCCCCAGGTGACCTGTCTACGCATCTGAAAGGTGGGCAATGGGAAACTCACATATCCTTTCTTATCTATATAGTTTTGGTGATAAAAATAGTCTTCCCTGGCGACAAGGGTGGTCTTTACTTTGTGGCGCTCCTCCCTCCAACAAATGGGGGGGGTGGAACAAATTGATGGAATGCACTCCTCTATGGAGCGGTACTCAACTTTTGCAGGTGACCTCCCTGGAGGGTTTCCGTAAGTGGGACCTTATTGGGATCGCCACACTGCGGGATGTTATGCATGGGACGTTCTTAAAGTCAATCCAAACTGTACAAACTGAGTATCAACTTCATCGTAGCCAGTTCCATAAGTATATACAACTCCACCATGCTTTGACTCCTTATATAGAGGACCTGGCGGCCCTGCCCGAATTCAATCCCTTGGAGGGTAAACTATTGATGGATAATCTGGGGGATCATAAAGCTGCACAGATATATCAAGCATTTATATCCAATCAGCCCAAAGCATTTCTGGTCCTCAGGACTGCGTGGGAGGCAAATGCAGGGGTTCTCGAAAACGAGGACTGAGCAGAGGCACTGAGGGCACCGCATTTGGCTGTAATAGCGGCCCGACTCTGGCTAATATAGCTTCATAGGGTATACTTTACATGGCATATGTGTTGGGCATGGGAGTGATAGCATCCCCGACATGTCTTCAATGTGACACGGAGGAGGGCACATTTCTTCATACAGTATGGAGTTGTCCCGCTCTACAGATGTACTGGCACAACTGACAACATGTCTAGGTGGAGTTCTTGCCTGGATGATCCCCATGGATCCAAACCTCACCCTGCTACATCTCACCAGCAATTTAAGTGGTAATAGATATTGATTATGACTCCTATATCTGGGCCTGACCTTAGCAAAGCAAGACAAAGCATGGGAGAGGGAGGCTGCAGCTCCTACGTCCTTAGCGGTATTAAAGAATGGCATGGATCATTTTATAGGGTTGGAAGTGGCAGTATATAGGGCAAGAGGTTGCCCCCAGAAGCACAACCAAGATATGGCAGGTGTGGTCAGATTTCCGAGGTCTAGAATTGGAACCTGTTTGACCAATGTGCTCATTGATGGATAATGAAATCAGGGCATTTATGGGTTGAAGGTAGTTGGGGTGATTATGAGGAGTAGCTTTACATCCTGTTCAATTAATGGCTGTTGGGTTGGGGGGAGATATGCATGTGGAGACATTTATATGTTTCTTTGTATTTTTCTATGTCATTATTTTGTTTTCTGTTGGCCTTGTTTTAAAAGTAAAATCAATAAAAAATGTTCATGAAAAAAAAGAATCTTTGTTTTATATGGACATGTTGCTTATATCCTCTTGTTTTGTATACTTGAATTCCAAGTATTATTCCTGATTTGTTTACAAAAATACAGCACTGGGTCCACAGATAACCTACAGAGATCTAGCTTTGAACCACAAGCGGCTGAGTATCTTGGCTCTCAAAGACTGGTCATTGTTGGTGAGTTTCTTTATCCTCAGATAGACCTCTTATGTGGAAAAGCTATGCCTAGTTTATTCAATTGTACATGTTTGTAGGAACTGATATAGTGCCTCTATACTGAATTTAATATATTTCTAGCAAAGATGCCTCCCCGTGTGGGTGTTGAACATTTTACTAGGGAAATTCCTCCATATTCAGTTTTGATAGACTCCATCCAAATAATTGTATCTACAGTCTACCAAAGTTTTTATGTCAGACTATCAAGTAGAAAAATATTGTGTACAAAAATCTCATTGCCAAAATATAATCTACTAAAATATTGTGCATGCAAATACTTAGAGGTAGGTATAGATATAATATTCTCAACTTCACATATGCGTACCTTGAAGATATATGTATTGTCCAGGTGAATATATGTTGTGTTAATTATAGTAAACCTGTACTTACTAATATAAACTTACCTTCACAAGATATTTGCAGTGGGTAGTGGATACTCTAGATACAATATTATTGTACTATGGTATTTAAAGCTAAATGTTCTAGTACTGTGTACTACTTTCTATAGGACTCAATGAAAGAGTTCCTTCTTTGACAATTTCCACACTATCAAAATGAAATCAAATATTCCTAAACAGGATTCATATTGCACAACATTGTGATAGCTATAAATATATTTTGAGTTTAGTGAAATGTGTAACGTCTGTACATAGATGTCTTGATCAGTTTCCCCTTCGAATGAACCTCAATCATGGTGTGATTTAGTATTAAAAAACTAAAAAATGTGACATGATCTGACGGACAGCAATGTTACTGAAGAAACTACTCATATGCTCTTTTGAAAACTCCTTCTGAATTTCATTTATCCTCTTCCAAAGTAAACTACTTTCCTTACAGTTCAACGGGACAGTTTTTCTTCAAAGATTTCTCATGTTATCGGAATTAATATCATTTATTCAAATATTCCTTAACAGGATTGAAATTGCACCACATTTTAAAGATATAACTGCATTGTGCATATATGGATTGTACAATTTTCCTATGTAGATTGCCTCTATATGCATCTTATTAATTTTAAAATTAGTTTTCTATTGTACTGCAAAATTTTAGAAATATCACCATCAAGTCAGTGCCAACTTAAGTTAGCACATTGGATTTTTCCAGCTTTGTGTAGTTTATATTTAAATGTCATTGACATCAACAACTACATGAAGTTGATCAAGCTTTTAAAAAAAATAACAGGATTACAACCCTGTAAAAAGTGGGTTTTGCTGTAGAAAAAAAACAATGAAAGCCACCTTTAAATGCAAATTATTTCACTTGGGTGCAAAATTGAGCCAGGTTGAAAAGCTTTGCTTTCTAATCAATTTATGCACTCACAAATACATCACAAAAAATTTAATTTCACACAAGCCTAAAAAACACAAATACAATCCATTTGACACTTGATAAAGTTCACTCTAGAGAGAGGCAGAGGACAATTTTGGACAGAACTCCTTATCAGACATCCCACGATACAGGCAACAGTGGTCGTATCAGAATAAAGAAGAAAATTATTTAATCACGGAGGGCCAGATTAATCACCTCCTTCTTCTTTACTTTAATGACCCCACTCCGATTCAATCACAAAAATATGCGGTCAAAATCCAGACACACACAGAAATTTTAAAAATGTATTTTCAAACTATGATATAAATGCAATTTACAATAAATTGTTATCTCCTGAAAGGTTTTAGTGATAGAATGATGCTCAGAGAAAGGGCTTGTGTAGATTTAGGGAAAAGAAGGGAGGTAGTGGCCAATTACATATTGCATATTTATTCATGCATTATTTTCTTGTCATAAAGCCTAATGTCCGTAGCCGATTTTTCAAGTTTGTAAGCCTGTGTGTTAGTGTTAAAATCTCAAATTGTCCTTTTCAGGCGTGCAAGAGCTTCCTAGGCATTCACCAATGCCTTATCCTCTAGAATTTCTTTTTTTTAAATCTGCAATCTCGTTAATTAACTTCTGCACTTGTTCTAAAGCTGTCTCCACCCCAACACCATCCAGTGGCGGGAGCAATTGGTAACTATAGAGCTAAAGTTGTCTTTACATTTTGGACTCTCTACAAAAATAGTTGGTTCATTCCTCACTTGTAATCCCACGGGGATAGTGTTGGATTGCAAATGCTGGGTCAACAAATGTCTGTGTGACCTAGTGTGTACTAGTTTCTTCTCTAATCTCTCGAGTTTATTTATTTTCTTATTCAGTGTTAGGTCGATTGCAGAGGTAGTAGGTTCCAGAAACCTTGTCTGCCCCTGTATTAGTCTATTGATATAGTCTTCACTATAAGCCAAAGCTTCTTCATCTGACATCTCTTATTTTTGATTATATCTTAAACAGAACACTGTAGAATTAACAACAGTGTGGAGGACAGTATCCGTCAGACCTACACCATCGCAGCTGCCCTTAATCACCATTACAAAACAATGGGGTGACCCAAAAATTAAAACCCAAAGGACCTGGGTAGCTTACGATACAGACAACAGACTATCTGAAGAAAGAAGAAAATGATTTAGAATCTTAGCTCCAGAAAGGTTTTAAGACTATAGCAAACCCAGATCTGCCCAATAGTGCATTAGCATCTAGACTCATCTTATCAGGGAACACCTCGATGACTCACAGTGTTTCAACTCTTGGATCCCGAAGGTCAGCGATAAATTAGCTCCCATGGCTCAAGTTAAAAACAAAAAGTCAAAAAAACAATCCCCTTGGGAACAGATGTACCACCACAACAACTGATTCTCACATCCACCACCAAACTTAATATCAATCATCCAGGGTCAACCCAACACAGAGGTGCAAATTACATGAACTCCAAAATCAAGTCAGAAAAAACAAATGTGTTTCTCTTATCAATTTATTAAAAATATATATGTACATATTCTAGCTAATCACAGTGTTAAAAACATTTTATACGGCAATTTAATACTCAAATGTGTCAATCAATAAAAACAACTAATCACAAATACAATAACAAATAAAAAAACAACTACAGCGAGTGGGAAAGCAGCAAGAAAAATATTTTCAAATCAAGAAGACATCACAATTATCCGACAAAAATAGGATGTAAATGCACACAATTAGATCAACAAATTCTTGTTCAATGATAGCCATAAGTGTTGCACTTGTCATTAATCCGTGATGTATTCAACAACAAAGCATCGACGCGTTCGGTGGGTCCAACGAAATATCACTCCCACCTTCTTCAGGAAAGCCATATCTTCCCACCTTGCTTGAATGTTTCTTCAAAATAAAAATATACTGCCCAACTAAGGAATAGTTCAGGAATACGGACTACGTTCCTCTCCGCACAGAGCTTTATATGAGGCAGAAAACCCTCACACTCATGTTTTAAGCAACCGGGCTCCTTATTAATGGTTCACTTCCTATGCCAGTAGTTAAAGATGGATAAAATTCCAATCTGTTTAATAATAATAAAAGTCCAGGCTAGTTCCGTCTCTCTAGCACATCAACAGGAGGGAAGGCTCATTCTCTCTCCAAGCAGTATATTCATTAAAACGTATCTGTCCAGCAGATTACACGTTATATCACCGGGGTTCCAACACGGGTACTTTGCCTCCGTTTGCATACGGAGGCATACGGAGGCAAAGTACCCCGTGTTGGAACCCCGGTTGATATAACGTGTAATCTGCTGGACAGATACGTTTTAATGAATATACTGCTTGGAGAGAGAATGAGCCTTCCCTCCTGTTGATGTGCTAGAGAGACGGAACTAGCCTGGACTTTTTTATTATTATTAAACAGATTGGAATTTTATCCATCTTTAACTACTGGCATAAGGAAGTGAACCATTAATAATGAGCCCGGTTGCTTAAAACATGAGTGTGAGGGTTTTCTGCCTCATATAAAGCTCTGTACGGAGAGGAACGTAGTCCGTATTCCTGAACTATTCCTTAGTTGGGCAGTATATTTTTATTTTGAAGAAACATTCAAGCAAGGTGGGAAGATATTGGATTTCCTGAAGAAGGTGGGGGTGATATTTCGTTGGACCCACCGAAACGCGTCGATGCTTTGTTGTTGAATACATCACGGATTAATGACAAGTGCAACACTTTATGGCTATCATTGAACAAGAATTTGTTGATCTAATTGTGTGCATTTACATCCTATTTTTTGTCTGATAATTGTGATGTCTTATTGATTTGAAAATATTTTTTCTTGCTGCTTTCCCACTCGCTGTAGTTGTTTTTTTTATTTGTTATTGTATTTGTGATTAGTTGTTTTTATTGATTGACACATTTGAGTATTAAATTGCTGTATAAAATGTTTTTAACACTGTGATTAGCTAGAATATGTACATATATATTTTTAATAAATTGAAAAGAGAAACAAATTTGTTTTTTCTGACTTGATTTTGGAGTTCATGTAATTTGCACCTCTGTGTTGGGTTGACCCTGGATGATTGATATTAAGTTTGGTGGTGGATGTGAGAATCAGTTGTTGTGGTGGTACATCTGTTCCCAAGGGGATTGTTTTTTTGACTTTTGCTCTATAGGCACCCTACCCCTGTGGTGATATAGGGTCCCTCTCTCTTTTTCTAAATTAAGTTAAAAACAAACACATCCTAAAGATCTCAGCCCCCTAGTACACGCGTGCACTGACGGACCACAATCTCCAGTGTAAAGTGGAGAAGAGCCTACAAGGTAGAAGAGCTAGCCCATTTCAGAGTGACCCGCAAAAAATATCACCTGCAAATTAAATTTAAAAAATAATTATTTTTCCAAACAGATAACAGATGCCCAACAGCCCCAGAAAGCTATCTTCAAAATTGTTAAATCCTTTACAAATCCAAAAGCTCTAATTAAGTTAAAGCTCTTCCTCCCTCACAGATCCTATGTGATCAGATCTACTCCTACTTCGAAGAAAAAATTCACAACATTCAAAAAGATTTTAGTACTACGCATACACCCATTCAAGACCTAGAGTGAGATTCTGCTTACACAGGACCATCGTTCCAGGCCTTCCGTAGTATTACCCTGGAACAGTCTCATCAAGAAATTCTCTTATACGAATCTGGCTCTCCTTTTGATGCTTTTCCAACTGCTGTTCTTCACACTATTGTTGACATCGTTAATCCAGTAATCAATAATATGATAACTCCTCACTTGCCTCAGCAGAAGTCCCTGCAGACAGGAAACTTGCCGTAGTTAAACCACTCTAGAAAAAACAGGTTACAGATCCCTCCACTCTCTCCAACCTCCATCCTATTTCACTACTACCCATTCTTGGCAAAATTGTTGAAACACTGGTCAATAAGCAGCTTACAAACTTTCTGGAAGAGGCCAAGATACTGCGCCCCCGTCAGTTGGGCTTCCGTCCCAAACACTCTACTGAAAAAGCTTTACTACTAGATTAGACTACTGTAATAGCTTGTTTGCAAGCGCCAACAAACAAGTGATTCGAAAGCTGGAGACAATACAACACGCAGCCGCCCATTTGGTATTGGAATTGCCCCACCGTTTCTCTGCCTCTGCAGCTCTTAATATCCTGCATTGGCTGCCCATTCAAAAAAGAATACTATTCAAGATCCTCCTAATCACTTTCAGAGCCTTCAGAGCATCCGGGTCAAAATACCTAACAGCTAGATTTACGCCCTACGTCACTGCCCGGCCGCCAGGGCCGGACTGGGAACCGAAACCGGCCTTGGCAAACTGCTCGGCCCCCTCCCCCTAGAGGGGGAGGGGGGTGCAGCCGAGCTGTTTGCTAGGGCCGGTTTCAGCCAATTTTGTTACAGGGAGCCGATATTGCCGGCCCCCGGTAACAAAAACGGCCCCCCAGGGGCCCAAAACCGGCCCCCACCCTGGCCGCCCACCGGAGAAATGCCCGATGCCCGCTACGGCCAGTCCGGCCCTGCCGGCCGCTCAGATCTTCCTCAGCAAATTTGCCTAAACCTCCTGTTTTCAGATACAAGACTAAACGGGGCAAATACCAGGCAGCTCTCGGTACCAGAACATGGAACATTCTTCCTAGTAATCTAAGTATCTATCTTTAAGAAACTATTGAAAATTTGGATTTATGCAGCCCCTAATGCCTTGTGCTCTTCACTTGTTTAAGAATGTGACCCAGATCACGCTTGCTCTGACCCTTATCTTTACTTCCGCATAACGCCAGGATGCTCTTTCGTAGCGATAGCTGCGCTTTATAAATACAAATACATGGAACATAGAGATAGAATGGTGCTCAGAGAAGGTGCTTGTGTAGACTTAGAGAAAAGAAGGAGAAGGGTGGTATGGACCCATTGCAAATTGCATATTTCTTCATATAGAAGCCGGGCCAACATATTTGATATATAGCAAAGTCCCAATTAGTTTCATCACAATGAGGGTACAGTTACTGATTGCAAATTGCCCCTCTGTGATCCATCTATTGAATCCAGGCTTTGTATGTGATGTCAACGTTTCGACCTGGCACGGAAGGAGAGGGCCAGGAAGGACCTCAACAGTGGGTTTTCTTTAGGACTAGATAAGTGAGTAAAGAAGGAGCAACCAAACAGAGAAGGGAACGTATCGACTGATTAAAAATAATTTTAAAAGGGTTGTGTGTGTTGTGGAGAACTGCAACCACTTCAATATCCTCACCTGGAAACAACTGGCATCCAAGTATAGTAAAAGCATTCATAATTCCAACAGAACACAGAAGGCCAGTAGGCTCCTCATTAAGGGGCCGATTCCGATTCGGGCCGTAAATCTCTCCGACCGAGCCGGACCTGGAGAGATTTCCGACCGAATCGGACCCGTGCAGTCCGACCGAACGAGTACGATGCGCACGTATGCCATCGGACTCAAGTCGGTCGGACTCCCATTGAAGTCAATGGGAGCCGGTCGTACAAAGCGTACGCGGGCTCCCATTGACTCAATGGGTGCGATGCGGACAAGTGCGCCCCCTACAGCGTGTACGCGGCGAAGCGATTCGCGCCGTACACGCACAGGTAGGGGGGACCCATGGATCCCCCCTGTGTGTGACTCGCGCGGCTACGCATACAGGGGGTCCGACACGGACCCCCAAAGTACGGCTCCGACAGCTCTTACGAGCCGGAGTGCGCGGCTCGGTCGGACTGCTCGCGGCGCGCATCGTACTTACCCGGCCGGGGAACGTCTCCATTGCGCGGTGCGAGTCGAGTCCGAGCGAGTCGGTCGGTGCGGTTCGACCCGGAACGAGTCGGTCGGAGCGGTCGGGACGCCCGGACGAGTCGGTCGGCGACTCCGCATCGTACTCGCTCGCCCGGACGCGCGTACGAATCGGTCGGGAAATAGGGCTCCGAATCGGATCCGGTTAAGCCGAATCCGATTCGGAGCCCTACCGGCCGAGATCGGAATCGGCCCCTAAGTGTATGAATTATGTCACCAAAAAAACACCAAATATGTGCCATCACTAATTAGGATAACATATGCTGGGAAACGTTTATACTCAGCGCAATGCGAGGCTCAGCTTAGAAATATGATTTGGTGCAAAGCGGTCAATTGAGGGAAGTTCAAATAATGTTGTTCTGTGAATAGATGAAAAGATCCCAATTACTCCAGCCGAATGGAGTCAAACGTCAAAGAAAGTGACAGGGGAGTATTACTCACTCAACAACTTGAATATATCAAGTACACTTCTTTAGGGGAAACCAATTCCTGCATCAGCCCGTTTGCGTACAAATCACCTCAGGCCCTGAAATAACATATACTGTGTCAGTCTCTTAAACCTGGAAAGCACAACTGAAATCATTCAGGGCAGCGCGCTGAACTAAACCGCTCACCTTATGCCGCAACAAAGTATCCTTCTACCATGGCCATCTGTGGATGCATGGCAGCGAGTGGAGGGAAAGATTTACATCCGCCCTCACGTCAACATGCACGCTGGCCAGTGGCATAGCTAGACGTTGTGCCGCCCGTGGTGGTCTCTGCGATTGCCGCTCGACAGGCGCACGTAAGAGCCCGGGGGGTGCGTGCGATTTCTGCTACGGCTCTCTCGCTGTGATGCCCGCAGACAGGAGCGGGGGGAGGGAAGAGGCCGCCACCCTCAAAGCCCACCCCTCTCACCCCCCCTTGCTACGCCACGGATGCTGGCGTCTGATGTCATGATGAATGCACAAGACAAAGATCTATCATCCCAAACAGGGTTGTTGTCATGTTTAATAATGCAACAGGTATTTTCAGTCCTTTGGGTGTGCACACTAGTATTGGTATGTGTTTTAATTACTTGAAATTCCCTCATCATTTATATTGGTGTACTAATAAACAACAAAGCGGCGATAAATTGCCCTCTCTCTTCTTCACAGGTTCTTCAATACTATATTGAGTGTTCCCCGTCAATCATACATATTAGAGCGGCTATCTACCCCATCTTCATTTAGGATTAGGAATTGAAATTCTGAGGTAAAAGGAATTCATTCTTTTTGTAGATGTAAATTCAGATAAGACCAAGTCATGCATAACAATAACATGAAGCATATTGAATCCCAACAAAGGTAAAAAATTACACATAATTGGTTATACAGTAATTAACAGTTGTTAAATAATTTTTAAAAACGCCTCATTTGTCTATTGATCAGGATGGTTGATCAACATAAATGGCAAAATAACACATTATTCTTCATGGCATCGGTCACTTTCACAAAAGTATGTTGTCATTTGGAAAACCATAACGGAGTGGTACTAGGTGTCATATCAAAAATGGCAGTAGTCACATATTACATATTGCAGGTAGAAGCCCATGGGTGTATGCAACTGTCTCATTTATCCATTGCTCAGACTCACCACTTGACGTGGGTAAACAGCGTTTACTTCGCATGCGATACTTCGCATGCGATTACAACGCGGTCGTTACAACGACCATGTTGTTAGTTCGCATACCTTTACTACGCAAGTCGGAACAACGACTTGCGTTAGGGGGGAGAAGGTGTTGGATTTAAAATCCAACACCTTCCCTAGTGTCCGCAAAGACTGGAGTTGGAATAGTAAATTATACTATTCCAACATCCAGCGCCCCCTACTGCAATTCGTTGTTCCGAATTGCGTAGTAAAGGTATGCGAACTACCAACGCGGTCGTTCTAACGACCGCGTTGTAATGGCATGCATACTAAACGCATGCTAAGTAACGAGTGCTATTCCTTGACGTGATTTCACTTCATACTCATTAAGGCCCTGGGCAACCATATCCAGAAGGTGGATCCATTTACATTCCCATAGATTGAGGGTGTTCGCAACATTTTTGCCCCTCGGGTTGGAGTTGACTTTCTCAATTACCACACACCTCATACTATCTACAGGGTGATTTTGTGAAGTGAAATGTTCCACCAGCAGAACTACTTGCACCTTACATTTTTCCTACTGCAATGCTGCAGGATGCATACCTTGACATCCCACAGCACAGCCTCATATATATTTGTTAATTGTGTTCATTCTAACATCAGCTTTCAAAGTATAACACAAGACTCAACAACTGTCCTTTCAACCATATAATTATTTCAAATCAAAAATATATATAAGAATTTTGTAAAGGGACCCCTTTTTGGGTAGTCACTCCTAGCTTTCATGTTTTTTGGGATTCACCTGTTGGGACCCTTTAACTCTAACAATGGCACATTGTTATCCAGTGTATGTGCTCTGACCGCTAAAAAACATGTCAAAATTGGCTTAAAACCTGATTGTGACATTTAATTTTCATATAAGGCCGCAATGTATGATGCAGAAATACTGCCATGGAATGGAACTTAAATGCCACTTGTGGACTGCAACACCTACTGTACTATCCATCGCAGTGGCAGTGAAAACATGGCTTCAGGTCTACCCAGTGTAGCCGGACAGAAGCCCCTTGAACCCTGCATCACAGACCTGTCAAAATCACCATTTTGACAGATGATGAAACCTGATTTTAAATATTAAATAAGTCGCCCCTAAGCGCACCTTGCTGCCGACATGGTAGTGTGCATAATATTTAAGAGTGGAAAATGTGTGAAGTTAGAAATGGCATGTTCCTCAGTGACTAGCCTAAAACAGCATTTTCACTGTTCAGGCTGTAGCTGGTACATAGTTAAAGCTAGATTATAGATTTTAAGATATACTTTCAACCTGTACCAGCTACAGACTGCATTCAAATGCTTATTTTCATATTTATTAAAAACAAAATCAAATGGTAAAGTTAGATTTCTATTAAATATCTGGTAAATGTAACTTTTAGAAAGTTACCTTTGCCCTGTCTGACATTGCTGGAGGCTAATATGCATTAACTCTTCAGAAACTGGCAAGCCAGTGTTTGGCCTGAATTAGGTATAAAAGAGATGTGAAAACCGCTCTCAGAGCAGAGACAATGGCTTGTGAGTAAGGGAATGTTTTCTTCCCCATGAGGAATACCAGTTTGGGTGGGCCAGGTACTTAATTTACTTCAAAAGGTACTTTTCTCTCACACGTAGATGTTAGGTGACACCAAAAAAGGCCACAGCTTTCTTCCCTCTTGTCAGACTGGCAATTAACCAAGTGGGAGGAAGGCTACTGCCAGAACTCCTTTTGAGTGACCAAAGAGGAGGGCACTGCTCGTTACCAAGGCCACAGACCTGGGTGGAATACAGGCTCTGCACAATGGAGAAGGGTTTCCCCATCATGGATTTTGAGGTTGAGGGGCACTGTGGGATTGTTTGCAGTAGGGCAAACAGGAACTGCTGAAAAAGTAGATAGGTTTGCCCCCAGGAACTTTTAGCCTTTTAGCCTATTGGGTAGGGAGTGCCTATGTGTCTTCCCACCCAAAGGCTGGTGAACCCTACAAAGGTGGACCCTCACCTAGCCTTCCTCAGAACTCTTCCTGTACTTGTGGAAGAACAGAAGAGGACTGGACCTGCTGGCTGTGATCTATGAGGAGCAGTGAAGGACTAGAGCTCTTCCCTGTCGTACTCAGGACAAAGACGTGGACTCCTAGTATCAGTTGGCTGACCTCCTGTATGCTTACAGTGACACAAAAAGCTGCACAAGACCTTTTCCCTACAATTCCCAGATGACCAGTGGCAACTGGAACTTGGACTGGACTTTGTTGATGAACTCTGCCTGGCACCCTAGGAGTCTTTAGGTGTCACCCCCGAATGACCTGGGGGCGTAGAATTGTGCTCCTGTGGTTACTTGGTCACCACAAAATAGGCAACCTTTGAAAGCTTTTTTCTCTACAGCCAAGAGAACCTCCGTTGAAAAGTACCCCATCAGCAGATTCACTGCATCATAGTGAATTTGTGATTAATACAACTGAAAGGCTCCAGCATTTCTGAAACAAAGTCCCTGGTTTGAGAATTGGAATCTTTTTCAACCAAAAACCTCAAAAGCTCCAGACCTTTAGTGGGACCAACCTGTGGCACTTATCCGACCAGCAGTTCCACGGTGGTGGGTACAATTTCAGATTTGTCCCACGGGCAGGCAACTTTATCTTTAAAAAACTGACAAAGTCCCTTTTAGGATTAGGACTTTGAAACTTTGATTCTTTTTGACTTCCAGACTTTCACAGGGACCCACTTGGTGTATCCGATCAGGGCTCCATGAAAGCTGGCCTCAAATTGCACCTAAATCCGGGTCTACTGCTTCCGTAGCTTATCATTGGTGGTTTGTGCTTTATGGCACTGTTTTCGTTTAGAGCTTTAAAAATACATATCTCTAGCTCACCTTATTGGATTTTTGCCCTTTAAGTCTTATTTTTCACATAATATTTTTCTCCTAATATTAAAATTGTTTGTGGAAATGTATTGTGTTTTACTAGACTTGTGTGCTGTGTATGCTCTGCTTAAATTATTTTACACATTGCCTTTGATTTAAACCTGTTTTGAGTCACATTACCAGGGATTGAGTACAGGTTTATTTTGTTTAATTTGTATGACATCTAGCAAGTGGGGACCTTATCCTTTGGGGAGGACACTTGTTCACTCAAATTATACTCCATTTACCTACAATTCATGAGTAATTAGCCACCTAAAATTAGCATGATAGTTATAGAAGTAAATAGCACAAAAGGCATCTATAATGTTAAATACCAAGGATCATAAAGAGATAGGGCATTCTTAGTAGCATTATTAATCTGCAGAAGACAGTTGTTTTTAGAGGGCACACATTTTGGAAATTTCATAAGTCATGCACTCATTTGCTTTAGGCCTAAGGAATACCTCTCTTCTGTTTCTTTCTCTCTCTCTCTCTCTCTCTCTCTCTCTATTTCTTTCTCTTTCTTTCTCTCTTTCTTTCTTCCTCAACTGAACCCCCCTCTCTCTCTCACTGCTCATTCATGTGTTCAGAAAATGCACAGAAGCATTAGAAAGGAGGTGGAAAGAATGTGGGCGAAGGTGCAGCTAATCAACTCAGGTTAACAAAACCGCGGACTAATGTCCTTATTTTTTCAAATGGCTGCTGCATGGATCTGCTGGCTGGGCTACATAGTTGGGCCCCACAGAGTGGCTCTCCTGCCCAGTCACTAAGGAGATCCTCGTACCTATCCTCTAGAGTAGCTGGGAGCCGGCCATTGCCTACCACCTATTTGATTAAATGTGCGAGCTACAAGGATGCTGATATCAGGACACCCTATATGAGGCTGAGGAGAAACGTACATGAGGGTTATACAAACAAATCCTGGCTACTGCACAGTGGCGGTCGACGGAGATAAAGACTGGTAGGGCAGGTGGAAGGGGCGCCGGGCTGAGGGGGCCGGCGAGAAGCACGTGGCAGGGGGTTGATAATAAATTTGAAAAAACAAGACTTACCTGGTGCTGCCGGCCGTCTCTCGCTCCTCCGTTCCCTGGGACAGCATCGGACTCCCCATCCAATCCTCACACTGCTCTCAAGCATGATAGCAGCGTCGGTATTGGCCTGAATGGGCTGGATCAATGCTCGCTCAGGCACAGGGAGTCTGTGCTGTTTCTCCAACCTGACTGTACAATACAGCCAGGTTGGAGAAACCTAAGTGCGTATGTCGGTGTAGCCGGCCTGAGACAGCCACCCTAACAGACATACGCTCTTGAATGTGCACCTACCACTCCTCCTACCCTCCCATGGCCCAGCCTCACCCCTCCCTGCACACGCTGGCTCAGCCAACAGGTGAAAAATAAAATGTTATTAAAATATCGTTTTATTTTTCAGCTGCTGACTCTGACCCAGTGGGGCGACGCCTCTCCGCCACTGCGGAGGGTCTTTAAGCAGTAATTGGCGCGATGATGTCAGAGGCAAAAACAGCGCCTACACTGTTAATTAAATGCAACACGAGGTTCGATGTTGTCTATGTTTGTCAATATTATTATTAATGGAAATTTCTCGTTTCTGCAGAGCTTCAGTGTAGATTTTACCTTTTTTTGATCCATACAGAATTTATCCGGTTCTACAGCTTTTCACGCTGTACCTCTTTTTCTGATTCCTGAGGCAGTCATTGGGCAGTGCAGAGTATTTGTGGTGGTTCCCCAAGAGGAAATACAAAAACCTTAGAAATACACACAGCACGGATAACCAGAGACTCATAGGGACCAACACGTAACCCCACACCTTATTCTAGCACTTAGAAACTGACAACACAAGGAATCAAGGGCCAGATGTGTGAACACATTTTCCCATAGGCACAGAATGGGTAAAACTGTTTGATACATCTGGCCCCAAATCTCAGCAGTGAAATGGTTACTGCCGCATACTCAACCGTTCTGTCTACCGTCATTGGTAACATGCGACTGTTTTTAGACATGTTAGTTACAGCCCAATTAATGTGCCTAGCACCATAGGGCACTTGCCGGACCTGTATAATTTCTCTACTGTTTTGGAGACATTTAGGGGGATAGTTACAAGACAATGTCAGAGTGCTGTGTTACGGCAAAATTTGCAACGCTGTGGTCCAACATTTTTACAATGCAGAGATGCGCCATATTTACACAAATACGGCGCACCCCCGGATTTACTCTAGTACTGGTGCTAATGAAGGTGCCTAGCGCCAGCGCAGGCACCCTTGCATCATTTTGCTAGGGTGCCTGTGCTGCAGGGGCGATTGTTTATTTGCAGGAAGGAAGACCTTCCTGCACATAAACAATCTAGAAAGGCTTTTTGCTCTTTCTATGGGTGTTGCAGAGTGCAGCACATATGGAAATAGCAAAATTCAAGGAGAACTAAAAAAATGTCTCCACTTATCACCCGTCTAAGAACAGGTATTCACTGGTCTTAGTTTTTGGGCTGCCCCAGCCTTGTAAATATGGGGCAGCGTCAAAATTAAAGGATGTTCCTGTGGAACACCCACTGCAACACCCATTATCAGTCATGCCATTTGTCTCAGGCTCTTCTTAGAAGAATCTAAATAGAGAAATGATGGGAATAGGAGGTCAGACTTGAGAGAAGGTACTATATACAGTTTAAAGAAGGATAGGGTACATGAAAAAGCATCTTCTATTTTCTGGACTGTATGTAATGCAGTTAGACACTTTTTTTCCCGTGAGAAGTTCCGGAAAAAGAAATACAGAACAATAAACAATACTATAAACTATAAAATTGTATACACCGATTAGTAAATGCATATTCGTCAGAAAAGCATCAAAGAGAGAAAGAGCAAAAACACAAAAACTAAATATTACTGTTATCTAAGCACTGAAAGATTAGACTGCATGAACAGTTATACAGTTAAAACGGAATTAATAAGTAGAGAAAGACTACAAGGAAAGTGCGGCACAGGGTGATTAATCTGTTAACAAAACAGGATATATAACCTTAAAGAGACCTGCATATGACTAAAAGTAACAACCATCCAAGACAAACAGATTAACAATAGACAGAGGCTATTTCACTCAGAACAAATAAGGCAGGGTGCAAACATTATGCCAATCATTCACCAGAGGATGATTAACTTATTAATCGTATCTAATCTGAAAGTAAATCTACATGTCTCAAAATTTACCAAGCATCCAAGTCAAACAGAATTAGAATTGATACAGGATATTTCACTCAGAGCACATGACAAAAGGTACAGATTGTATATCAATTACTCACTAAAGTGCAGAAAAACACAATAGACCTGATCCATAAAGTGCATTCTGTAGAGCTTAAAGTAGTACAGTTGTACTACTTACTTACTACAAATGCAGTTCACAAACCTATGAATGTAAATCTCCGTCTCTTTTCTATGGGGAGATCCTCACACAAATACGTTTATTAACTTAGAAAATGTGGGAGGGAACTAGGGGAGTAGTTGGAAAAGGGGCATACTTACTACTAAATGGTTTAGGAAGAGGTAAGGAGGGCTTCAGTGAGGGTTACAGACCCTTCAGGATTTTGCAGCTTCGTTTGTCACACTTTGCAGACAAAAAAGCAAATGGTGCAGCCTGAAACCTCAAAATGTGTGATATTTTTGTGTTAAGTAGAAAATGTGTCTGTCTCAAATATACTACACGACCTGTGCTCTGTCGCTGCTAGAGACTGTGCTATGTCACAATCTGTAACCTTGCAGAGTCTCCAACAGCACTGTGCATGGAACTGGAGGATGTTGTGTGCCACAGAGTGCAGATTGCACTATAGAACCTCAGCTCTCTTTGGCATCAGACAAAGTGTGTTCCCTGGCGTGCACATGACAACAGGGGTTGTGGAGGCGCAAAGGAGCGAGGATGGGGTGCAGAAGATTCTCGGGGTGGTGGTAGGGCTAGATAAGTTATAGGAGGTGGGGAGCACAGTCGACCGGGAGAGGCGGGGGCAAGAGAGGAGCCATAGGGCAGCATGGGGCGGGAGAAAGAAAATATGGGGGTAGGTGAGAGGAGACAGAGGGCGATGAAGGGAGGAGGACCCGGGGAGGAAGAGGAGTGACAAGTGCAGTGGAAGGCGGGGGCAAGGGTGGCGTTAATAGGCCTGCAGAGTCTACAGGGGGCACACTGAAATGTGAGGCTGAACGCAGGCCAATTGCACTGGAAGGTGCTCTATGCATTGCCAAAGCAGGCAACAGAGGAAGTTAACACCTCTATGTCCTCCTAGCCTTTTGCGCACCCTTCTTTTACTGCCTCAGCAGCAGGACAGATGCAAGCAGGACAGATGCAAAACCTGCAGTCAGTGTCGGTTTTTTATTTAAAAAACTCCAGTTTGTGCAGACACTTTTGTAAAAATTGTGGGATTTTTCAAAAGTGCTGCAAATCCCAAAATTCGCGGGGGGATGGGATTAGATTAGAAAGTGGTTTAGGGAGAGACATGCTCCCACCCACAAAAGAGGAAGCCCATTCCTATTTACAAACTGCAATTCTAAAATTACTGTGGCCGAAAAGGTTGCAAAACAGTAGTCAATGCACTCAAGCTGAGAGCTGGAGTAAATCCAGCACCACACAGGGCCAACCACTGGAACTGCAACACCTTCCATACAAAGAAATGGAGACAGGGAATTAAAATAAAACCCTGTAGACATAATGTTAAATAAAAACAAAAAATTAAACTAGTGAAAAATATAAACAACTTTAACTTATTGTTAAAACCATTCAAAGAATAAAACATATTTCTTTTTTTTTTTAAAGTAATAACATTTTTTATTAAAAAAATTAAATTACTTTTAATTATATACATAATTTTTAATAAATACTAATACATATACATAATTAAAATATACTTTTTACTTTAGGTGGGAATTTTATTTATTGAAACTTCAGAAAGATAATTTTGATTATAATATGTTAAAAAATGTAATATTACATTTAAATTAATTAATAATGCTGTCACATTTTGTACTTTGTTCTACATTTAAAATAACTATATAACATTGATTTACATTAATATTTAGCATAAAAATACTGTTACCATTTTATTTGTACAGTTTAATAAACGTTTTACTTTTCCCAATTCTTTTTCATTTTTTTGTTTGATCTGTTTATTGATTTTTGTAAGAAGAAAGATACATAAATACAGGGCATACGTGAGTATGGTATTAACACAGGGGTGTCAAAGTGGACCGCTACAGTAATTGACCACATTGGAGATTTACAAATAGCTCGATCCGTTGAAGCACTGGTACAGTCACTTAATATACAATTGAGTTAACTTGAACAGCCTATGTTTGTATTCCTGCTACGCATCATCAGTCCCATATGTTTCAATGAAACTAAAGGAAATAAGTTGCATTGTGAATTGACGTACATTGTTCTGTTGATTACCAGCGTATGTGTAAATTCCACATTGCATAATGGACCGGACAGTCATGTGAGGGCAAAATATGAGTATTGCTGACATCAAACAATTTTAGGAGATCAATGAACATTTGAACAATAAAACTAACTAACCTCAGGCGTATTAATATTCAAAGCATCCTTCCCGAGACTATCAGTGAATGCATCTAATAGGCTTTAAGACCGGTATTTCCTCATACACCACATTCTCATATTTATGTGACTCTACATGGATAAAAACAAACAGCTTGCCCCATAAGGGTGAATACTTGAGCACCACTCTTATCTAGACGTCGGTTCCCCATTCTGAGACGGGGTGTATAATCATTTGAAGAGCTAGAAGGATCGAGTTCCTACTGTCTGATATAGGAAATTTGCGTAGTCAATGGGTATCCTTCCTACGAAGGGACACACCTTCTGCGTTAGCCCAATTGAGAATAGAGTGAGACCAGACCAGTAAGGATGGTGGATCGCTGGATTTCCAGCGTGTCGTAATGAGACGTTTGGCCACTACAAGGCCAAGATCAAGGAATCTATTTGTGGCTCCGTGTTTTTTATCTCGCATGAATATCCCCAGTATGCATGTTTCCCATGTGCTCGAGAGTTGTCTATCTGTGCAATCAGATAGATGTTGTGTTATCCCCTCCCAGTATTGTTGTAGTTTAGGACAAGACCATATCAAATGTTTAATACCAGCGTCATAGTAGGAACAAGGAGGACAGCCCATGTCTCATCTTTGAAAGTAGCAACTGATTTTTTCCCAGGGTCAAGTAGGCTCTGTGCATTATATAGTATTGTATTAATCTAAACCTAATATTGCAAGGGATATGTGTGGGGCTCGCCAGAATTGTATTCCATTCCCTGACTGTGCAAGGACGGCCTGAATCAGTCTCCCATTTTGTGCGTAAAGGAGTCAGGTCCGTTATTGTGTGCAGGCGGAATGCATCTGCAAACCAGCGAGTGAGATGTTGGCCTTCTCCCATGACATGTGTATATTGGAGCAATAAATGTGTCTGCAATTCTTGCGTTATGTCCCCCCACCTGCGCCGCAACTGACTAATCCACGAGCCATGCAAAAGGAAGTGTCCTGGAGGCATTCCTTCCTCCTGTGTCAGATCGCTACACGCCCAGTGTATGAATGCCCACCGCAAGTCAATCAGCAAGGTCTGTCAGTGAAGTTTTCCTATTACCTCTAGGCATCCCTACTAATGGAATTGCTGGTGCATATGGTCTGATGTTTTTGGTGAGGAACAAGGATCTATGGAAGCAGCGGATGGCCACTTGTAACAGCAAGGGAAGGGGACCAGACTTCTTGCTACAGGGATGGAACACAGGAAGGATAGTGTTTAGCGTGTGGAGCACCATTTACAGCTGTATACGATAGATGTAGACCCACCACCCAACAGGCCACCCATTGTAGTTGAGATGCTAAGTAGTAATGCTCTAGATTGGGTTCCGCTAATCCTCCCTGATCCAATGGTAGATATAGCTTCGCGAGCGCTACTCTGCATCGTGATGTATTCTATATTAATTCATGGAGCATTCGCTCGATGGGCCGGAAAAAGGATGACGGTAGATATAGCGGCAAATTGGTGAAATAATAAAGAAGTCAGGGGAGCACCACCATCTTAATGAGCGACACCTTTCCCGCCACTGAAAGAGCAAGCGTCTTCCAGAAAGTCATCTGTGACATCAGAGAGGTGAGTGCCATGGTAAGGTTGTCATCAAATAAATCCTGATCATCGTGATACACCCTAATGCCTAGGTAGCAGAATATAGTCGATTGCCAAGTGACCGGAGCTCCACCGACAAAAAGCGCTGGATCAGGTGTGTTGGGGTCGAATGGGAACAGACATGATTTCCCCCAGTTAACTCATAGCTCTGATAGACGGGCAAACAGAGTGAGCGTATTAGGTATGGCATCCGGAATCGTCCCAACATCCTTTATATATAGTAGCAGGTCATCTGCATGTAGTGATATTGTGATATGTCTCCTCCCAATGGAATGCCCCATACTCCTGCGGAAGCCCGCATGGCCAAAGCCAAAGGCTTGATGGCTAATTAAAAGAGGAGAGGGGAGAAGGGACAGCCTTGTCTAGTGCCCCTTCCCACCAGTATAGGCTTTGACACCATGCTACCAGTCCTGAACCTCACGATTGGACTGTGGTGTAGTAACTTGACCAGCTTGATAAAGAGGGGTCCTATCCCATATCGAGGCAGGACGCTGAAGAGGAAGGGCCACTCGACAGCGTCAAATGCCTTTTCCAAGTCGAGTACCATATATCCAGAGCGGGGCCAAAGCCAAGGAGCATATCACATGACGCGAAACAGCCGGCGCAGGTTAAAAGAAGTAGAACGGTCTGGGATGAACCCATTCTGATCACCATATCTTAAATGCGGTACTGATGGTGCCAGCCATCCCGCAAGTATGCCAGGCAATGCTTTATAATCCACGTTCAACAGCGAAAATGGGCGGTAGGAGCCGAGATGGGTGGGGTCTCTGTCTGGTTTCAGTAGGATGTGACTGCAAGTGTGACGAGTTCAATGCCTGATCATATACCTTCTGTAGCGTTGGTGCTAAGAGATCCAAGTAAGCTTTACAAAACTCGGATGGGAATCCGTTCGGGCCTTGCACCTTCCCTGAGGCTCATGATCGAATCACTCCCTGAATTTCATCTGTTGTGATGGGAGCATCTATTTCCATACGTTGGTCAGGAGTTAGCTTAGGGAATGGGAGACCATCTAGGAAACTATTTGATTCCAAGTCAGAGGCCTACATGGTTGATTGGTTTAGCGAAGTGAAGTGGAGAACCAGCTCCCTATGTATTTTGTGTTGTGTATATCTCATTAACCCATTGGGGGATTGCAGTGCTGTAATGGGGCTACTCGGCTGCTCCTG
Organism: Calotriton arnoldi; assembly: GCA_963921515.1. Classification (NCBI taxonomy): domain Eukaryota; kingdom Metazoa; phylum Chordata; class Amphibia; order Caudata; family Salamandridae; genus Calotriton; species Calotriton arnoldi. The sequence continues at coordinate 74,970 of CAWUFW010004004.1, forward strand.
TTGGATCAACCATGCGAGCAGGAATCCAGAGCGATCTGCTGTTGTGTGTGTCGTGGCCGAATGCGCTGCGTAATTTAGACACCTCAGTCTCTCGATCAGCGATGTGTGCATTGTCCTTGCTCTCAACAGCATCGAGAAGCAAGAGGCAATTCACTTTTGTAACTCACTTTCCACCTGCCTCCACATCCCGCAGCCCATACCCAGGCAGTGGCCTCTCAGTGTCACCTTAAGTGCATCCCACTCCGACAGGACAGACGTAGCCGTACCTGTGTTGTGGACAAAATAATCTGCAGTAGCAGTGCGGAGAGATTCTTGAAAGGGCGGATCCTCCAGCATAGCAGGCTGCAGGCGCCACGTTGGAATCGAAGAGGGCTGTGTGTCCCATGCTAGCGATATGTAATGAGGATTATGATCAGAGTGCGTGTGACCCAGATACTCAGCCTGTGTCACATATGGTAACAGGTTGGGTGTGCACAAGATCCTATCAATGCGAACATGTAGAGTATGCGGGGTGGAATAGAAGGAGTATACACGTGCAATAGGGTTGCGATGTCTCCATAAATCTTCCAGCCCCCATCTTTGGGATCAGTTCCGCAACATCGAGGCTCCAGTAGATGCCATCGTGCCTCGCAATGGTGGGAATGAGCGGTCTAGGGCCGCATCCATCACCACCTCTTCTACCAGGAGAGGGGTACCTGGGCGAAACCAGATCAGCACTCCTTGAGCAAATGCTGAGTAGTTTGTAGCGAAAATATGTCCCATCCATCTGGGCTGCAATTTATTTGTCTCCAAATGTGTTAGGTGAGATTCCTGCAGAAGAGCTATCTGCACGTTATGTCTTTTGAGGTAGGTGGATACTGTGTATCTGCGGGAGGGGGTGCGCAGGCCTCAAACATTCCAGGTCATAATGCTTTGTGATGTCATGATGTGTTTGTGTCCAAGCCAATTAATTGCAAGGGATAGGGTTCATACGTGTGTCATCTGGGGTCAGCGTAAATAGAGTACAATAGTGCCTGAATTAACTTTTCTTAAAACGTAAGGCCAACATGGCGAGTTTGTAATACCAAAAGAGCAGACCTCACTAAAGTGAGGGACTGCCCAAACCAAGAGCTATACTGCACTTAAACAAAATGACCCCCTAAAGTATGTGGGTGTGAGGGCTCGAAGCTTCTCAGAGCATTTAGGTGCAACATATCCACCCAGTGGCAAGGAAATGAGGTACCACCAGTGACATCCCAGCTATATGTCAGAAAAACAATTTCCCATCCACCCCTCTATCGAAGGAGGCCAACGCTCTCCCCGCTGTACTCCTATAGTATAATCCAGGAAAAAACATCACCTTAGTATTCTCCATGCGAACCTCTTGAAGCTTCAGTGTCTCTTTTAGTATTGAGTCTCTGTCACGGTAGTGGAGCACCTTAAAAAGAAAACGGGGGGTTTGAACCTGGAGCACTCCTCGTGTGGCACGGCCTGTGTGGTCCATCCCATCCCGATCGTCAGCCATCGATGGCATCAATGGTGGGTGCAACAGCCCTTCTCACAGAAGTGGAGTAGTTCAGGGGTCAGCGCTCCGTTATACACCCCTACAACGCCAGCCGGTTTCCTCCGGGTGCCGGACGGCACCCTGTGCGCGTCATGGCCAGTGTTCTCCGACCGGCCCCGGTCCTTGGCTGGCGCCGACCACGATGGCGGGCACAGTAGCCCCGCCCGCAGTATCAGCGCAGTCCGGGGTCCAGGCGAGAGTGGAAAGGTCAGGGGAACGATATAAAAGAGCTTAAAAGTGAAACAGGAGGAAAGTTGGATAACTGGGATTCCATTCAGGAGCACATAGTTGCATTATTTTCACAGCTTTACACGGAAAATAGTATCTCTGATACCACAAAGATCAGATGTTGGCTTAGCTCGCTTGATCTTCCGTTATTGAGCGAAGAAGGGAAAGAAATATTGGAAGTACCAATTACAAAAGAAGAGATAAAAGGAGCAATAAAAAAGTCTAAAAATGGGAAGGCGGCAGGGCTTGATGCTCTCCCGGTGGAAGTATATAAAAACATAGTTGAAGAAATTTTACCTACCTGGGAGAAGTTGTTCAACTCGATATATAGAGGGGGAGTGCAGGCCCCAGAATCATGGCGTGAAGCCTCTATAGTTTTAATATTGAAACCTGCTAAGGACCCGGCTAAGGCAGAATCATACCGGTTAATATCCCTGCTAAATGCTGACTATAAGATCTTTGTCAGCATTTTAGCAGGGAGGTTATCCAGAGTAATACCTCAACTAATACATGAGGACCAGAAGGGGTTTATCCCCGGAAGGCAAATGTGTGAGTTGACTCAACAATTAATAGGATGCATTGACATAGCTACAGAAAGATCTGTCCCCTTGGCGGTTGTCACATTGGACGCCGCTAAGGCGTTTGATCGAGTTTGCTGGGAATATTTATGGGTAGTCTTAGAACATATGGGATTTGGGCCAGACTTTATAATCACACTAAAAACATTATATAATTGTTCTACAGCTAGGATTCTTTTAAATGGAGTCCTTACTAAGAGTTTTATGATCACGAGAGGGACACGACAGGGCTGTCCAATTTCACCCCTGTTATTTAATTTATATATCGAGCCATTTGCTCAGGCGCTTTGTCAGGATAACCAGGTGAAGGCTTTCCGTATAGGTATGTTTGAAAAAAAAATCTCTTTATACGCGGATGATCTAATCATTTATACAGCAGACCCAGTTACAACAATCCCAAGGATAGAGCAATTGGCGACCGAATTTGGGGCCTTGTCTGGATACTTAGTAAACAGAGAAAAAACCGGGGTCATGTGCTGGAACATCCCAGACTGGAGGGGGAGTGTACAGAAAGAGATTAGGTATTTAGGAATTAAAATTCTCAATACAGTGCAGGATGTTCCACAGCATAATCTTGAGAGAATCACAAAGGAAATAGAGAGAACATTAACTAGGTGGAAGAATCTCCCGTTAACGGTATATGGAAGGGTCAATTTGATTAAAATGGTGATTCTGTCGAAGCTTACATTTCTTTTTAATTGCATACCTCTAACTTTCCCGAGTAGGCTAATGGATAAAATACAGGGTAAATTGGGCAGTTTTGTTTGGGCAGATAGGGGAGCACGTATGTCCTGGAAGAAACTTAGGCGTAAATTGGCAGAAGGAGGGCTTGCACTACCAGACGTAAAATTATACTGTATGGCATTCCAGTTTAAAAACTGCAGGGTTTTACTATGTACACCAGGGCACAGGGTGTGGGGGGGGTTGTGTGAGGAGATGATTAAAGAGTGGGGTGGGAAGGGATTTTTGTTTAAGTTTGGTGCAAAGAAGTTTTTCAAAAAAGTAAAACTAAAGATGTTGAAGGCAGCTTTGATTTTGTGGGTAAAGATCAGGAACATATTAGGAATCGGTTATTATTCAAGAGAGGCTCCAATATGGGACTCACCTGGTACGCCTGAATGTTTGCAGGATCAACTGAGCGTCCCACTTAGGAGGACAGGAATAGAGGTCTGAGGGGACCTGACAGTGATGGATGAAGTATTATGGAGTAAGACAGCGGGATCTCTGTCTCGGTTTAAATTTCTTCAGTTAAAGTCCTGGAGGGAGGCGAATAGGCATGAGACTAGGAGTCTTTGGGAGTTCGAAAAAAAATTAAAGAACGAAACTATAGCGAAGAAGGAAATAAGCGGATGGTACCACGCACTACTGACTTCCGAGGAGGAAAAAATCAAAGCCCCCTACGAAATATGGGACGAGGTGATGCAGATTCCTGAGCCACAAAAATTATGGCAGCTTTCTTTTAAGTTGCTTTACAAAACGGTTAAACCATCGAACTTGAAGAGGAACCACTTCTTTACGGCAAATAGACTTTACTGGACTCCACAAAAACTAGCAAAGTTTGTTACTGATACCCCCCAAATGTCGCAGGTGCGGAGTATTGAGTGCTAATGATAAGCATATGTTTTTTGAATGTTCTCAGTTAGAGGAGTACTGGTCTGAGGTGGAAAAGATAATTAATGAAATTTTTGACAGAAACATCAAAGTTAGCCTCTTATTGATAATGCTGGGGGTAGAAGATAAGCCATGTAGTGTCATTACTGGGGATAAACAGGCTTTGCTATTTTATCTAATCCTTCTCGCCAGTCGGGAAATTTGTAAAAAATGGACTGAACCCGCCCCACCACAAGGGATTGACTGGTTACAAGCAGTAAGAAGAACGGCAAAAATGGATACTGATCTGGAGTCTAATATACATTCTAGGATTTGGGTGGCTTTCCAGGACTGGAATGGTTTTATAAGTGTGTAACCCCTTCTGTCCAATGATTACACCTGCGTGGTCTGTGCAGCCAGGATACTGGAAGGGCACGAGCGCAGGAGCTATTGAAATATCGCAAAAGCCTGGGAAGGAATAGATCGGTTGACAGGCTGTTATTTGCATATAATGGTGGTATGAGGAAAAAAAAAAAAAAAAAATCAGCGCAGTCCAGGGGACACTGGGGTCCAGCGGGCACAGCCCAGTCTTCTGGATGGCATCTGGCAGGTACTATAATTTGTGGATAAACTGCGGGGGATATTCTCAAGAACGTGCGATAATCATCACCAAAATAGGTTAACGCAATTTTTCATATCGCCGTCTATCGCGGGAAAATAACGCTGTGTTAACGTCTTATTCTCAACACGGCGGTAACATGCGATAGTTTCCCGATAACGCGTCAAATGTCCGCGATAAAATTACCGGGACGGCGATAAAAATCTAAAGCCAAACGTGAAAAAAGTGGCGATGGGCCCAACCGCGATAAAAAAATCAGCGATAAGCTGCGCCAGGCCTGCAATTCACACACGTCAGGCGGGAAAAATCACTATAAAAGCAGATAAAAAAACACAAACAAAACCAAAACAACTGCGAAGCACAATGGAGGTAGCCGGAGCAAGTACAGAGGACAACAAGAACCCCACAGACTCTGGCAGTTGTTGGTTGGAAGGTTCCAGAGGCCAACAGGTGCAGCACAGCCAGCAGCTTTGTCTGCGGAGGGATGTTGGTTCTCCGCTGTGTTGGTACCATCAGCCTGTGGGCAATGTGGGTCAGGATGCGGAGGATGGTTGTCCTTTTGAGCCTGTAGTGGGCAATGGCATCCTCTGGCGTTGAGTGTCTGAGGCTGGTGCGTTTTAGGAACGTCCGCTGTCTTCTTCTGCGCTACCTAGGTGGTAGTCCAGGAGGGGTGGTCCGGGGGGGGGGGGGTACTAGGGGTGGGGGCGGTGGGTGTTGTGGCCCTCTTGGGTCTCCAAGCTGCATGATCATTGGCTCCATGGCATCTGTTGGTCTTCAGATGTGGCTCTGGGCTGGGCTCCCTTTCTACTGCAGGTTGTCGTCCTGCTTAACACCAGTAATAGGCAGGTGTTAAATCCCTGCTGCTAACGCGCCCTATCGCCTGTTTTTGGATTGCTTCGCCGATCTGGCTGGTCGTTGAGAGTATCGCAAACTGGTGTTTTCGTGTGTTTTTGCACGGGAACGCCTACTCTGCATATCATTAGCGTTAGTTATCGATCTCATCCCTGGCGATGTTTTTTGCGGCAGCTATCGCTAGAAAACTGGCGATATCGGCAGTTTGCACCAGCTTGAGAATAGGGCGAAAAATCTATCGCCACTTTTGCGGCGCTAAAGTGCCGATAAATCGGCGATAAGTCCTTGAGAATATGCCCCTGCGTGTGTTGTGGAGCGGTGTTAAAACTTGTCCGCCATCTTGCTCCTGCAAACCACGCCCCCCTTCACAATTCTTTTTCATATGGAGATCTCCGCACTGGGGCGGATACCCCCCTAGTGTAAATATAGCAAACATTTGAAGGCCATTTTAATTCAGTTTAAAACCTGGCTCTTCCATAATCTCAAAACACAAACAAAGGATTCTCATTTTTAGGGTTATACGCTTTCCACCCTTTGGAAAAATCCAGAGACTGGTCTACAGGTCGGTGTATCTGAAAGCTCAGTAGGGCTGGTTGCCCATTTGGTCTCATGTCAGCTAGAACTTCCTACCTAGCCCTACTGTCCTTATAATTCAGACGGTTACTTTTGAAATCTCTGGATTTTCCTCTGGATGCTAGTCGATTTTGGATTAGAGCTTGTTGGTAATTGAAAATCTACTGATTTATGGAGGAGTTGCTAATTCTGGAGGAAATCCCTGTGCAATTTCCTGCCCCAAACTGACCCAATTATAAATCAATTATAAATCAATATATGAGTGAATGAGTGATTTATATACTGTCAAAAGTGAATACACCAGGCATCCATGCACTAGTCAGGAATGATTGACAACAGACCTGAGCTCTACAGAGAAAGGTAAGTAATAAACAGCCAGATTTTCAGCTGTTTACGAAAGATGAGAAAATGAGGTTGATGGTGGAGTGTGCGGGACAGAGAGATCGAGACTTTAGAAGCAGTATAGGAGAAGACATGGCTAATGGTACTTGTTTAGGGTTGCCACCAGGATGTATTTTCACCTGCCATGATCAGTATTTCATGTCCCGACTGGTACAAAAATTAGGGAAATCATCTAAAGCTGATATTTCCCCCTTATCATTATATACTTTGAATAAAAAATATAAGCAAGCACTTTAAAATGTGTTCCTGTAGCTGCCCTAATGATCGCTGGCTGATAGTTAAAGTAAACACAGAAAGGCAATCTTAAACACAAATACAGACAATTTTCTATAAAGTTCTATTTAAATGTCATAACCAGCCCTTTGCAGGATCTTAAAACATGACAAAATGACTGGTATTCTTCTCTGGGAATGATGGCAAACCTATTTGGTAAATAGAAAGCAACTTCAGAAGGGGGACTGATGTGAATTGTTCGAGGGAGATAATTTTGGACACCTTAATTTGTGCTGGGGTGCTGCGTTTTAATTAAGAAAACACGTGTAAATGATAGAAATTGAATCAGGCTTGTTTGCACTTCATTACAATGAAACCACTTCAACAAGAAGTGTAAAGAAACACTTTAAAAGCAATAATGAGCCGTGGCGTCTTAGCAAAGACCAGATGGCAGAAGACACATGGTAAAATTATGGCAAAAGCATATAATGAAATACTTTTAGAATAATGTAAATGCAGGAGAAAGAGGAGAAACATTTGTGAATATATTAAATATATACAACAGTGTCAAGATTGTCTTAGAGAGCAGAAGAGAAATGCTATTCAGAATACACTAGAAAATATGCAACCTTAATGAAAATTCTCTTGGAGAGCAAGAACATGCAATTGCAATAATGTCTAGAATAATGGCAATGGCAATGCAGAGGAGAGAGAAAGAGACAATTTCAAAATACAATAAGCATTATAGCCTCAGCCAAATATGGTGGCTGAGGGAGACTATACAGGTGTCAGCGACCCAAGGGGTCACTTCTGCGCGGTAGTCCGTCGAGAGGACTGTGGGCAGATCTTTTATAGTGCTTTAATGCAGAAGAGCCTGACCACAAGTCCTACATGTGACAGGTATTTGATCGTCAATCATACCACAATTTGGACATTTCTCAGAACCAATATGCGTCACTTCAGGGAATTTTTATAAGAAAAACGGAACATTGAAACAGTCACAGGTCACCATCTCACGCCATGTGCACGTCTTAGTTTCTTTAAGCTAGCAAAAATATAATAAATTGAAAGATAGCAAGTAGCCCCCACCATCAGGTATCGCATGATGTTCCTCTTAATTTGAGGAGTTCCGTGTTCTTTTGGTTAGCTATCTCTCAATAGGTGAGAGAAGATATGAGCTCATCTCGTGCAAGGAGAGAGTGGGGGCTCGGGGACAGAGCTGAAGCTTCGTGTGTGTCGCAGAAGAAATAACTTGTATTTCAGCAGAGAGGCATTTTGGGCCTACTACATTAAAAGAACAACTGAGACAGTATGGTCAACTTAACACCACTCTGTATGCTGGCTGGTGGGGCCTTATCAGGGTCTCATTCTTCAGGTGTAGACAGAATGGGCCTGGGGTACTACATGATAAAAATAGACCCTGCTTCATTATGAAAGTGGCAAAAAAATGAGATTAAAGAAATGCAGGACCCACTTTGTGGATCGACTGATGGCAAATGTGTTAGAAATGGGATTTCTGGTTGGCTAGGGCTTGCGCCTAAGCCAGGCAGAAACCACCACTCTAGTCAGGGCAAGGGAGTTACCCGCTGAAGATAACCCTGCTCACCCCCTTGGTAGCTTGGCACGAGCAGTCAGGCTTATCCCAGAGGCAATGTGTAAAGCATTTACGCAACACACACACACAGTAGCAACACACTAGGCACACCACAAAAGAAACTCCACACAAGGTTATATAAAAAATAGCCTTTGTATTATCCAAAACACATTAGATCATAACCACACATATACACTGTGCCAACTGGCACCAGGTAGCAATTTACAGGGGATTATATACATGACAGGGCCAATCGGGCCACTGTCAGAACCATCACAAACCACAAGTAGTAAAAATAACACAACCAGTAACTACTGGTAGAAATACTGTACTTAGCATTATCCCAAGTAACATAAACGCATTATGTCTGCATCACCTTAGGCATAAAACACATTATGCATAAACATCATAAGCATAAACACATGCAACAATCATATTAGGCATACATCCTAATAACCAGCAGTGCACCCCAGTATCACTAGGAAGGTGCACACATCTCCTGGGGGCCTTACGCCACACCAGGACACCAAATGACCCCAGGCCAACTGGCCTTCTCTGGGGCCCAAATGCCCTTTGTCCCAAATGTCAGGGCTCTAAACGTAGGGCCTTTCAACTGGCCCTCCGGCTGCCTTGGCAGCGAAAACACTGTGCGCAATGCACTGGGGCGAAGGGGTGTATCTCACTCCTTCCGTGTTATCAGAATAAACATGCCCCCGTCGTTGCAGCTGCCCGCGCTCTTGCGGTGCAGCTGAGAAAATTAGGCCTGGCACCACTGTGCCTCTGGAGCCCCACTCTGGGACACCTAAAGCAAAATTGCCCCCACGTTTCAGCTGCCGGCTGTCCGGTGGGGCAGCTGTGGCAAAAAAAGCACCGGCACTAACTGTGCCTTAGGGAGCCCCGTTCACTGGGCTCCTCCCGGTGCACTTCACTCGGCACCAACCCTGCGCCCGACTGGCCCCACTCACCGGGGCTCCTCTTGGACTCTGTTCTCTTCCTCAGGGCGGAGTCAGGCATCAATCATGCTCTGGGAGCCCCCCTCACTGGGGCTCCTCTTGCAGGGGGATCTCGCGGGCACCCGTAGGCACAGACAGTGCTTCCCTCCAGGCCCCCACTGATCGGCGGTGCGCAGCGGCTGCGAGCCGCTCAAGGCTCCATCTCCGTTGGGGGGAAGCTCCGTCCCTGATCAGGCACACTTGCCTGACTTCCGGCCGGGCCGGGACCGACCGGCACAGGGAGCGAGGTCTCCTTTCCTTTCCCTCTTTGGCACTCACGAAGGCGGGGTAGGCTCCCGCCTGGGTTGCTTCTTCTGGGCCAGACACGCGGGGTTCCCACCGGCACACGGGGGCCCCGCCTTCCTCCAGGCGTGATCTGCCTGGCTTTCGGGTCATGCTGCCTCGCCTCCGGCTGCGCCCACAATCAGGCAAGATGCCTGACTTCCGGTTCTCGCGGATCGAGAAATGCGGATCGTAGTCTCCGCCAGGTACAACTTCTAGGTCCCCCTCCTGGCACTATGAACAGCGCCCACACCGCGCTGCTACGACACGAGCCCATACCAGGGGCTCAGGGACACAGGAATCCTGCAGCGCTTCCCGGTCCAGGGTTGAGCTGCTCCAACACGAGCCCACACCAGGGGCTCAAGGGCACAGGAGCCTGCAGCGCTCCTCCCGTCCTGGCACTGGGCAAATAAGACGTATCGCTCACGAGGCGCTAGGTCTCAGTCCAGAGAGGCAGAGTTTGGGCAAAGCTGGGCCAGGCAGGCCAGCACACAGGGCCCTCCAGCAGAGAGGCAGTCCCTCGGGCGGTTCCTCCTGGGGCCCAGCAAGCAGCAAGTACCCCAAAGCAGTACAAGGAAGCACAATTTCATGGGGTCACACTCCCAGTACTTATACTCATTTTCCCTTTATTCTGCCCTGGCACAGGGCTTGGGTATCCAGCCTCAACTGGTTCTGGGGCATGTTGAAGCACTCTGTTTACTAGGCTTCCACCCTCCTTTGTGAGATGGGGCTCGGTCCTCAGACACACCACAGGGGGGCGGAGCCAGCATTCACCTAGGCAGGCACAGACCTATTCAGGGTCAGGGGACTACTCCTCTCACTACTCCAAATGCAGATCTCCTATTCAGCCTAGCGCTGACTCACCCTGCCCTCCCAGGAGCCACACACACCTCACCAGCCCCTGTCACTCCAGAGCCAGACATGCAATACACATCAGGCAGGCAGACACATAGCAGACAGAAATGCCAACTTCTAAAAGTGGCATTTCTAAAATAGTGATAATAAATCTGTGCACACCATTGCGCAGCATTTATTATTACAATTCCAAACATACCAAACTTGACCACGCTGCTCCTCTCATATCAGGAATTACCACTGAAACACTTATCAGGGAATCCCCAATGCATTCCTATGAAAGGGCAGCCTCACAGCAGTGAGAAACCAAAATGGCTGTTTGTCACTAAGAGACAATTTAACACACTTAAGGTACATGTCCTACCTTCTACCTACAATGCACCCTGCCCATAGGGCTAGCTAGGGCCTACCTTAGGGGTGACTGACATGCAGTAAAAGGGGGGGTCACAGACGTGGCACGCACTTTAGGTGCCACGTCACAGCGGCAGTAACACTGCGCGCACAGGCCCTGCAATGGCAGAGGCCTGAGACAGGTTTGAAAGGCTACTTTGGTGGGTGGCGCAATCAGCGCTGCAAGCCCACCAGTAGCATTTAATTTACTGTCCCTGGGTATCTGAGATACCACTTTACAAGGGACTGACAGGTAAATTAAATACGCCAAACAGGTGCAGACCAATCTTACCATATTTACCACAGAGAGCACACGCACTTTACACTGGACAGCAGTGCTAAAGTGCCCAGAGTCCTAAAACCACCAACACCATGTCAGAAAAAAGGCTAGGAGGAAGGCAAAAAGTTCAGGGATGACCCTGCAAAAAGGGCCAAGTCCAACAAAATACAAAGGCACTTAAAGGTGAGTCTTTTAGCTACCAGAAGCCAGTCGAGTCCAGCCAGATGGTGTAAGATGTAGTCAGTACAAACCCAAAGTGATCCCTGCTGTAAGCCCTGCTGCAGCATTTTAAATCATTTTAAGCACAGTAATGAAGTACTTGGGATGGTCAAAACATATGTTCACACATGCCAACATTTTCCAAAGGTTAAGAGGAATTTTAGGAAAAGCAGTTGGGAACAGAATTTCCCTGTAAAGAGGAGAAAGGCAAATAACTTTTTTTTAGGTAAAACATTAGGATTCTCCTGTTTAAATTGGGAATGTCATTGCAAGAAAATGGGTTGTTGGTAGAGCAGGGAATTAACCGTGCTCAAGCAACAGCCCCTATCCCTGTCAGGATGAACCACAAAATTCAGAAAATGAACCTGCACTTTACTCTCTGGCACAAAGCAGTCAGGCTTAACTTACAGGCAATGTGTAAAGTATTTATGCAGACGACAAACCGTAATAAAGTGAAACCACAACACAGGAAAATGTTCACACTAATTTAAAAAAGAGCACATTTTAATAAATCATTTGAACAAGATTTGCTGGTGTGGAGAAGAACCTAGTGGGAGCTGCTGCAAAGTCAGGACATCCGGTGATGCTCCATTGGCAGATACACAAGCAGTCTGGTCCAGGTCTTATTTCGGTTCTCAGAGCAGTTTTAGCCCAAAAGTTCCCATGTTTTGGATTTTGGCTATCTGTACCCCTCTAGCACCACCACCACCGAGGGTCCTGGACTGGAGGGAGCCCACTTGGAGGGTTAGGACTCACTCAAACTGGCTGAGGGGTGGGTTGAAGATAGTTGGAACCGTTTCTGTCCCTGAAGCTCTGACCAGGAGGCCAGCCGACTAGCACTTTGAGTCACTCTGGTAGTCCAGGGTTCAAGAGTTGAAACAGGGCTCAAGCGGTGGGGCAAGCCTTTGGGAGTTCAAGGCAGACTTCAGGCAGCAAAGCAGTCCTTCCAGGTGCAGCAAGGCAGCCTTCTCTTTTTGTGTCGCTAAAAGTCTTCTGAAGTACACAGCAGGCCGCAGCAGCAGGCTGTCCTCTGAGAGTCCTTCCGCAGGTCCAGAAAGTGATGGTGAATTTGTAGACTTGCAGCTTACGTGAGAGCGGATTATAAATGCCAAAGCCAAAATTATGATTTGTCCTATATGATTAGGAGGCAGGGCCCATCTTGGAAGAAAATCAAGGGTCAAAACAAATTAAAGTGGAGCCCCCAAGTGTGAATGTTTCCACTTTACAGGTGCTTAATTTGAGCAATTAATGCTCTTCACTTGCAGTTTACTATTGATGCAAGGCACTCTTGAAAATGGGCTTGAGTGTCACACACCGGTATAAATTTGGATAATGAGTTGAGTGTCATCAGCATAGCAATGGAACAGAAAACCAAAGCAGTGAATCAGTGTCACAAGAGAAGTCACATATATGTAAAAAAAAAAGTGTAAGACTTAACGAGGCACTCTGTGGAAGCTTTTGAAAGACTTAGGTAAAGGTTTAGATCAAGATCATCTGAGTGTGCTTCTGAAGAAAGGATCTAAAGCAGTTTAGGATACAGCCTCTCACCCTCCCCCCCTCCCTCTCAAGAACATGTTCAACAGAGGAAGTAGAAAGAAGTGTAGATGTCAAGAAGGATGAAAACTGCAACGCCACCTCCGTAGAAGGCTACCTCGAGTGGCCACAAGTATGGATTCCATAGCATTCAGATAAAAACTCACCTAGCCCAGCGTAGAAGCAGATTGCTTCCCCAAACATAGACATCCTTCGATAATCTTGGGGTGGAATGTCAGAAGCATAATAGGGCATTAGTTTGCATGAGCCGATGGGTCGAGATAAGTTTTTTTTGTTTGAGATGGCCACGTAGCCTGCAACCAGGCGGCAATAACCATGTCTGAAGCCAGGGAGACATTGCAGAAGCCCTAAAGGACAGGGGACATTAGCACTGACAAGTCTCAAAGAGAGCCTAAACTGTTGGAGGAGTCTGGCAAGGGTAAATGGGGAGGAGAATGGGCAGAAATAGCGCGAGGTGGGAGAGGAGAGGGAAGAAGATTTCACTTCTGGAGAGTTAAATGACAGGGTGTAGAGGAAAAAAAGAGGACCGAGTTTTCTTAAATGTTAAACTCACTTGCTTAAACTGGATTGTTAAATCTTTAAACGCCCCTAGCTTAACCTTTGGTTTTTGTGCTGGCGACATTTTGCGGTGTTCTACGTGGTCACCTTTCTCAAAACTTTTGGTTTTCCGTTTCCTCTTTGCTTTAAGCCATGCAAAATTCCAGATTTGTTTTCTTGTAAGTTTAACTTTTGCAGAGCTTTCCTATGCGCAATGATATTGCAGACAAGAACACACTGTCTCTCATTCCCAAGTGTCCAGAATGTTCAGGTGCTGAAACTTGCTTGGGGGGTACACCATTAATGAATGATGTTGTTTCACGCTATGGGGCATATTCACAAGGAGCTATCGCCGAATTAACGGCACTTTATCACAGCCAAAGGCGTGATAAATTTACCCCCCCATTCACAAGCCGGTGTTAACAGCCCACATCACCAGTTTACCCGCGATAGCAGCCGCAAAAAAATCGCCACAGAGGACCCTCGCAAATATCGCTAATGAGATGCAGAGTAGGCGTTCCCGTGACAAAAGCAGAGACAACAGCACACCTCAACATTCACAACGACCAGCCACATCCGCGATAAAAACACAAAACAGGCGATAAGGCGCGTTAGCACCAGGAAATCTACACCTGCTCTGACATGGTGTAAAGTCGGACGGCAGCCAGCACCACAAAAGGGAGCACAGCCCAGGGCCACAACCGAAGGGCAACAGATGCCATGGAGCCACACATCATGCAGCCCGGACACCCAAGAGGGCCACAACACCCACCCCCACCACCCCAGGACCCCATCCCACACCCGGAACACCCCCCCCGGACCAACACAGACGCAGTGCAGACAAAGACAGCGGAACCCCAGGAAACGTACCAGCCACACAGACCCAACATCTGACAATGTCACCTTCCACTACAGGCTGAAAGGGACAACCAACCTACGCATCCTGACCATCATCGCCTAACAGGCCTACGGCAACAACACAGCGGACAACCAACATCCCACCCCACACAAAGCTGATGGCGTGGCTGCACCTGTTGGCCCCCACACCTGTCCTGGACGTCACCATCACCCTGGTACCCCAGTCCCCATACGTACAACACAATGCGCAGGATCCGCTGGAGACCAAGCAAGGACCAGACGCCATAGCAGGATGCACGCACGTGTTGGGGGCAACACACAGCACACATGTACTACCTGTGCCCCCTAGTGACACAGCACACAATCACCGCAAGAGGAAGCACACGTCTCACACCAATGTGCAGGCAACAACAGAACACCGTGGAACACCCAACAATGTCGCCTTCAAATACACAGCCAGTGTGCATGATACCTTCATCCTCCGACAGTCCATCATCAATCAGCGTTCCCAGGATGGCAACAAGGGAAATGTACAGCCCCTTGGCAATATACAAATGAACACCCCACACACCTCAACACCACAACCATGCAACTCACAACTCGGGCAATGCACACGTCACAAAATCACATACAACAGGCACAACAATATGCCCACCCACCAGACAGGACAGAACAACTTACAATGTCCACATGGGCAAGCCCTGAAAATGAGCCAGCAACGGCATGGCACCTCAGCCACATACTAGCCGAGTGTGGGGAGAGGTGGCAACCAGGCATGTGTGAAGGATGCAGGAGAACCATGATTGGGAAAGTACACAATGCCAAGAGTGCCTGAGATGTGCTGGACACCTCGCAAAAGTCACACAATTGATGGACGGAATGCAGAACAAATCAAAACATTCACCCCCAGTCAAGAGATCTAGGTTAAATCCATCATTCTTTTGCTCACCATGCCACCCCAGTTTAGGACTGGCCATATGCAAATCAGTCTTGACCCTGTGCCTCATGGGAACAGTCCAGCCCGAACTGCCAAGCCAGGTCCTCCCTGGACCGGAAACAAGCATCCTAGGACCGGTTTCGGGGTTTCACCCCTCTTCAGCCAGGATAGCTTGATTCCAGTGGCACAGTGAGCCCAGGACCCACGTCTGGGCATACCTGGCGCACTTCGGGCGAGAAAGCAAAAGACACACAATTGATGGACGGAATGCAGAACAAATCAAAACATTCACCCCCAGTCAAGAGATCTGGGTTAAATCCATCATTCTTTTGCTCACCAAGCCACCCCAGTTTAGGCCTGGCCATATGCAAATCAGTCTTGACCCTGTGCCTCATGGGAACAGTCCAGCCTGAACTGCCAAGCCAGGTCCTCCCTGGACCGGAAACAAGCATCCTAGGACCGGTATCGGGGTTTCACCCCTCTTCAGCCAGGATAGCTTGATTCCAGTGGCACAGTGAGCCCAGGACCCACGTCTGGGCATACCTGGCGCACTTAGGGCGAGAAAGCAAAAGACACACAATTGATGGACGGATTGCAGAACAAATCAAAACATTTACCCCCAGTCAAGAGATCTGGGTTAAATCCATCATTTTTTTGCTAGTG
Organism: Calotriton arnoldi; assembly: GCA_963921515.1. Lineage (NCBI taxonomy): Eukaryota > Metazoa > Chordata > Amphibia > Caudata > Salamandridae > Calotriton > Calotriton arnoldi. Next base: position 90,729 of record CAWUFW010004004.1, read on the forward strand.
GGGGACGCAGTATGCAGAACACACCCATATCCATGGTGACATACACCGCTTGCGTATGGAGTGTAGTGGACAGTGGACGCCACCATGTCACCACAGCCAGTGGGGGACCTCGCGGAAATGTTGCCTGTTACGCCCCCCCTAAGCGTCAGCGGAGTGGGATGGCCCGGCGTACGCCACGCCAGCATAGGGGTGTGAATAAAAACCACGTAGGCCTGGGCGTGGTCCACTTCCGGAAAGACCCACGTCTCTGCCAGGGCGGCGCCTCCCACCTCGCCACGAGGCCGACGCCATCCCCGTGAGCGGAGTTGCCTGAGATGCAGCGCGCCTGCCAGACCCCGCCACGCTGGTCCACGAGCCCGTCAGGCCAGCCCCTGCGCAGCCAAACCACACTGATCACCTTCCGACACCGGCGTGTGTCAAGGCGGGCCCACCACGTGCCGGCGCAAGCCACAAGCCCGAGACCTTGGCAGCCACCTCAAACCATCACGACTGCCACGACACCGGCCCGCTTTATTCCTTTTCCGTTGACGTACTCTACTGCCGCCCCCGGCCTACTCTTCGGATCAGTAGGTCCCACATGTGGAACTGTGTCTTGAGTCATGAATGGCAGTGACCCCAAATCCAGGCCAGCGGCCACAGCACCAGACCCCCCCCGATCAGTGAGGCAAAATTCCATATGGGCATCTTGCGACACGTGGTGCCACTAACCCTGTTCAACGCCAGACGGCTACACGTGGTGCCACTGAACCTGAACTACGCAGGCCGTCCAACCTATGCCGGCGACACTCGGTGAATGGGCCGTGCTGACCGCTGCCTCAGGCCTACACCACGGTCAGGTAGGTCACACATTTGGAACTGAGTCTTGATTACACCATGGCAGTGACCAGATGTCTACTGCAGGGGTGATATCACTAAACTCCCTGCTATCAGTGAAGCAAACGAATGTATCACAAGCACACAACACGTGTCTGTGGGCCCATGCTGACCGCTGCCTCCGGGCCTACACTGTGGTCCAGTAGCTCACAGAGTCTTGATTTGGCAATGTTGGAGTTCACATCTGTGTACCGGCATCATCGCAGACTGCATCCCCTCTCAGCACCTGTGCCACTAAGTTTGTTCCCCGACATTCATGGACACTGACTGGTCGTACATTGGTGGCGTTTGAGTCTATGGACTAGGGGCTAGTTTTCATCCTCATGTAGCTGATACCAAATTGTTGGTGGAAACGAGGGTTGCGCTTTCCACTCCTCCATTTGCTGCTTCCAGATAACATCAGACCTTCCGCATCATGCCCTGGAGGACACCTTCCACTGTCCCCCGAAACCGTCTGCAACATACACCTCGGACATTGATGGGGACCCGCTCAGGTCGCATGGCCCGTCTGACTGCAACGCAAGTCACCGTCCCGTGGCTGGGTGCCTGTGCCGGCCGCAGTGCATCCGGGGCCACTAACTCTATGCTGCTCAAGCCTGGGACCCCTCCTTCTGGGACATTGAATGGCCTCTGTAGCGATGGTCTTGGGGTCATCTACGCCATGTGCCTGTGGCCCTGCGCTGTCCGCATCCTCCAGCCTCAACTGCGGGCCACCAAGGCCCACGCAAAGCATCGAGTCTTGACCGGCCCGGACGTCGCATCACCGCAGGAGGCACACACCACCACCGCAAGGCCCACCTCCAACCGCCATCTGCCAGAGTCGAAACGGTGGTCCTGACAGACCTACGGAGTTGCTCAGACCTGTCGTGGATGCCATCATCGGCCTGATACCCTCCTCAGCACTCCAGGTGCCAGTGACTCAGTGCACCGCAAGCCATTGTCCGTTACTGATTGAGTTTTGTGCTGTTGTGAGGTTGCGCAGCAATGTCACCTCATGCAGTGGGGAAGGCCTGGGACCATGATGAGGAGGATGTCTCAAGTGTGCGGACGGGAGAAGGCACAGACAATGGGAGGGCAGGTGGCAACAGCCCCAAGGCAGGAATGCTACACACCCGGATCTATTACTGGATATTGCGCTGTTGACTGCGGACGCAACTGTCACCTCAGGCAGTGTGGGAGACCTGGGACGTTGATGAGGAAGTTGATGCAGGTGTAACACACCCCACTGCATCTGCATCAGGACTAACCCGAAGGGACACAATCCTAGCAATTTCTTCACATGAGCGCGCTCTTCTCTAGTGCCCCTACCTCAGTGCACTGCAACTCACGGAACCTCCTGACTGAATATTGGGTGTCCTCTGTCCTTACTCCGGATCCCTCCATGTTGCTCTGCATTTGACTCTGTTATGCTGGTGTTTTCTGTTTTCATTACACTGGTGTCCACTGTTCAGGTTGTTGGCAGCACCAAGCACTCCGTGCGGGCTGGCTTATACTCACCCCACACACATCCAGCACAGGCATCACTGTACATGTGGCCCTGCCAAAAAGGGGCCGGGCGCACGTGCCCGTAGCCAGTTCAACATGATATGTGCATGTGCCTCTCTGGGGGTGTGGGTCTCCTTTGTGGGGTGTAGGTGGTCCCTGAAGGGTATTGGACACCCACGTATGTGTTCTAGTTCGCATTCCATGGTTTCGGCAAAACCCTCACCTGTTGGGCCACCTCCTTTTGGCGTTCTGCCACCTGGCATTGGGATGCCATGTGTGGGTGGGTGACGTGTTGTGAGGCAGCCGTGATTGCGGGTGCTTCATGCTGTGTGGTCTGTTGCAGAGTCTGGGTTCTCCTCTGAGTAGCTTGTCTGCCCTGGTCCTGGTGGTGGGTTGTGTGGGATGTCCATGGGCTGTTGTAGGGCGTCGGGGTCGGGGGTGTGGTGTTCGTCTCGGGCATCACTGATGGGTTGTCTGTTCAGACCTGCTGGAGGTGTTGTTTGTCCCTCTGCATTGTGAATGGGAGGTGCATGTTGGCATGGTGTTGGCGCCTTGTTCTTGTCGACATGCAGACTGTGTGACAATGTACATTGTGACTGTTTGGGCGGTGGTGGCTATTTGAGTTGGGACAGTGTACATTTGGCCTACATGGCTGATGTGGGGTTGTAGGGGTAGATGTGCATCTCACAGTTCCCTGCTCTGTCCAATGTGATTGTTCTGTTTCTGCGCATGGGTGGACCCAGTTGTGTCCCCTGTTCTGCAGTGTGGGTGTTGCACTTTGTGCCACATTGTCATGGTATGTGCTGTGATTGCTATGTGTGTGTGCTGCAGTGTGCTACGGGGATGGGGGACATGTCCCTGGGTAATTGTGGATGTGCAGTGTGCTACACCTCAATGTGCATGTGTGGCATTGTGCCCATCACCCCCCGTCCCCCCAGTCCCTGTTGGATCCTCACACTGTTGTTGTTGTGTCAGGTCCTGTCGAGCTGTGTCCGTACTCCCTACTCCTTGCACCCTCTCCACACTGATGACTGTGGCCTGGCTTTCCTCCTGCTCCTCCTGTGTCGCTGGACTGCCACCTCCTGTCGCCGTTGCTGCCTTCCTGTTGGCAGCAGGTTTGTGCCTGGTTTAGGTTGTCACGTCCTGGCGGAGCCTCTTGGCCTCCTGGATTGGCCTCCTGGGCTCTGTGACTGCATTCCAGGCGGTCTGCTTGTGGGTCATTTGCTGGTAGTGTTCTGTCGCCTCCGTGGCCTTGGTCTTGTTTTCCTGCGGTCTGCACCCCGTCTTCCTCTCCATTTTCTCCTTGGCCTTCCCCGACCCACTTGTTCCTTGCTGGTGGTCTGTGGGGGTTGTGGGGTTCGCGTTGCCCTCTGCGCTGGGTCAGGGTGCATGGATGTTGCTACATGCTTTGGCTTGTTTCTGGTGTGTTGTGCCTGTGGTTTTTATGGTGCAATTGCCCGACAGACGCGTGGGAGTTGCAGGCCTGAGGCTGCTTGTTGCCGCTTTTTGTACCGCGATTGGCCTCATCGCATGATTTCTCGCGTTTCGCATTTTTTGGGCGTGGTGTTGATTTACACGCTGGCATTTGACGCGTTATCTGGTGACTATCGCATGGTACCGCCTTGTTGTGAATTCCACGTTGACACAGGGTTATTTTCCCGTGATAGGCTGCGTTATTGAAAGTTGCGTTACGCTACTCTTGCGGTAGTTATCACACGTTCTTGTGAATATACCCCCCATGTGTCTTACTCTCCAATTTCAAGTTTCCAGTTTGCAAAGGGGAATTATGTGAGGTTTCTGCTGCAAGCAATTTCCATTTTCAAGCTGTTTTCCCCTCTCTGATGATGATCCCTAAGACTTGGAAGGATTTGCTCAGGAAAACTCCCAGATCCAAATAGAATTTTTGCCTGAGTTGGAATATGAAATCGGATGGAAACACAGTTTGTGCCTGATTTCATATTTACTTTGGTAAACCACAACTGTTTTCTGCAAAATATCCCAAATGCAAAACTGTATTACTAATTTTAAATAAGGATATACGTAACATAAATTGTGAAAAAAGTAAACATTTCCACGAGAATGCGGAAAGTAAAAACTCTTGAAAGACGTGACACTTTCTGAAGTGTCCCATAGGCCTTTGCCAAGGTTGGAAAAACATTTGCAACGTCACAAACTCCTAGCCTAAACATTCCATTGTCCTGCTTGTAAGCTTCCTCCCTAAATCATACTGTATTCAGAACACTGATTTGATTGCGCTTTGAAGGGCGACCAGGTCATGCTGGCGCTTCAAGGGATGACCGGTTCATTCTGGGAAACGTTTTAGATAGAGCTATGTGAAGAAGCACTTTAATGTGTTTATAACACAGGATTAAGTGCTGCAGAGATGTCCAAAGATCACAAGAGCTTCGTTTTCTAATTGGCTTTGAACATCAACTCATGAGACGACTTTGGCAGAGAGCTCGGCTTACTCACCCTAGAGTTTACATGACAGTGCTGGAATGTCGCCACTTCAGTCAGCCGGGCATGCGCACAGTGGTGGAGTCGCGCGATGGAGGCCGCGAGAGGCCACAGGATTGGCGCAGTTACTTACCGAGAAGGACTACGCCATGTTCATAAAACGTTACCCAATGCAACATCCTGCAATAAAAATTGAAGAGTGTAAGCTGGAAGAGGACAGTGTTCTCGGAATAAAAATGTTGAGTCGATATGTATTGTAAATATATCAAGAGTCCAAATTTGGAGAGTTTACGGGAGCCATACCGTAAACTGGTGGAAAAAAGCCCTAAGTGTCGCAAACGGATAGCGTGACTGGTCCAAGCAGAACCAGAGAGCCCCAGGAGCGAGCCCTGAGCCTCACTCTGAGGCGGGGACAGCCAGCAGATCTCTAAACATCATGGGATGACTAAATACAAATGCAAATTCATTGCAAAGTGCTGGTTTTGCCACCCTCGAGGGAGAGCAAAATCTGCCTGCATTCCTATTTTGACAGAGGCTGCAGCTCTTGGGGTGCATGATCCACAGGAAATATACCCTGAGAGATGAATCTGAAACACCGGGCCACACATTTATTCTGCATATATTTTATTTTTAAATTTTTCGAGGCTCCCTGCCTTCCAACAAATAGTGAAAGCGCTTGAGCTAGCACCTTGGGGTGGTGGCCGCTGATGATAAGGGTTATACATGATAACTGTGCCTTGTTAGTTATACATTTTTCATGGCTAGCGCCTTAACCATCAACATCGTACCCTTGTATTCCATATCTAGCAGGCAAACATCAACAGAGAGCAATAGTAGAAAAGAGAGGCTAAGCCAGTGCTTAATTTGTAAAAAATTAAGGGGCATATTTACAAGGGCTTTATCTCCGCTTTTTGGCTTACAAAGCCAAAAAAGCGGAGATAAAACCAGCGCCCTATTTACAAAAGGGTGCTAACATGCATAATTGCATGTTAGCACCCTTTTTCACAACGCCTCACTTTGCATCTACAATGAGATGCAAAGTGGGCGTTACTGGGCGTACCCAAGTTGGGCTACCTTGCAAATATCGCTGATGTTTACATCGCGATATTTACAAGGCAGCCCACATGATTTTAGCACACATTAGATTTTGGCGAAAACGGCCGTTTTCGCCAAAACCTAACGTCTGCTAAAATCCTGACTTAGCCATCCCTAACATAGGGGGTGGATTATGCTGATACGACCCTGTGGGTCGTATCAGCAAGGTTATCGCCCTTTTGCAGGGAACATCGCTGGAAAACCAGCGATGTTCCCTGCAAAAGGGCGATAACCTCGCTATCTCTGGAATTTTTATCGCCCTGGAGTAACGCGTTGTTAATAACGCGCTACCAGGGCGATAAATACCAGAGATAGCCTGCGATAATATAATTATCGCTAAGCACGGCCAGCGATAATTATCGCTGGCCGTTGTTAATATGCCCCTGAGTGCCAGGGCCCTCCTCAGGAGGCCAATGCAGCCTACACCAGACATTGCCCATGCTAGCACTAAAAATAACAATACGAAACCAGCTACTAACCATCACACCCTACAGGTGTAAAAATTCAGACTATTCCAGGTCCCCAAAGATATAGGATTAGCATGGGTGGCAGGTATTAGTCATTTTTAACGCATATTGAATTTGTAAACAACTGTTATTGTGCTTACTCTAAATCAGACAAACAACCCACCATGTGAAACTCTGTCATAAGTGCCGGTGCTGCCAATTAAGTGCCGGTGCCAAGCACCGGAAACCACCGGTTCAAATTAAGCACTGGGCTAAGCCCAGTGGCGGCTGCCGATTTCAGCAAGTGGAGGGCGGGCAAATGGGTGGTGGGTGGGTGGTTTCATAAAATAAAAACAATTAAGTAAATAAAATATAAATGTACTTACCGTAGTTGCTGCTGCATCCTCGTCACTCCAGCACCCCAGCTAACACTATTAACTAATCCTGGCGCTGCTCTAGTGCTGTTAACTGGCATCAGAGCAGTGCCAGGATTGGTGGGAGCAGCCTCTTTCAGCGCTCACAAGAGCAATGGAGGCTTTTGCTTTCTGTAACACAGCCGTCTTCACTGCGTTAGAGAGGTTTAAAGTGCGCATGTGTGGCTGGCCGTCGCAAGACGGCCGGCCAAAGAGAAGACATGCACACTTTAAACAAGGGCAAAGGCAGCCCACCCTTCTCCCTGCTGCTGCTGCCATTCAACAGGCACGCCCCGTGTTGACACTCTGTTTGGGACGGGGTGACGAAAAATAAAATGGTAATTAATTAATTTCAGTGAGGGGGATGCTTAGCCACTATAACAGAGGAGCCGCCCCTGGCTAGGCCTCATGTCCTCATCACTCGCTCACAAGCGCCCTCCACCTTTGCCAGAAGTCAACCATTGCACAAAACACACTGCAATCATTGTTTTCTAAATCTGCATTCAGCAATACGTCTTCATAGCCCTTTGGGATGAAAGGCGGTGCATTCAGTAACTGGCTTCTGTCCTCCATCGGCATGATTGCACCTAAAAAACGCCCTACCCAGTTCACATAACTTTGATAGTGGGGTGGAGTTTTCACGAGCTATCTGTGGTGAAGAGAACTTGTAAGAAAGCTGAACGCCTATGACCAGGGCCACTGGAATTATGTGGCAGGGGAGCACCAAATTATGCAGGAGACTTGACTTAATTATGCAGCAAGGAAAGGCAAATTATGCAGACTAACGGCGCGCATTTTTTGATAGTATTACTTCATTATTTTGTAATTTTGTGCACATGGTAAAACTGTCTAGGCAAAGATCTCACCTCATGAGTACCAGTCTACCAACCAATGACAGAAATATGCAACTGAGAGATGACCAGTTAACGTTTGTGAAGGGCCTTCTACTACGTGCGAACATATGTTGCATTGTTTTTAGTAACTTTTGAGGTGTGTGAGCTACAAACAAATTTTATTTTGTTAAAATCTGCAAATTATGCAGCAAATGATGGATTATGTGGCAAATCCATGATTATGCGAGAAAAGCCACAACTGCAGAAGTGCATAATTCCAGTGGCCCTGCCTATAACGCGTCAATAAAGCATTGATCACTAAAACTAATTATAGGAAATATCTCAAGGACCATGAAAGTTGAATAATCACACCCACACCCAATTTTATCAAGGGCACATCAGTAATGCCCCAAATACCACCAAAGACATTTTCACCATTGTAAAACGTAGCTCATCCATCTGTGTTTTGCATTTCTGTTTCTCCTTATATAGAATTCCTCTTCAGTTAAAGACCTCATCAGGTAGTGGTTTGAGCTAAACTTCTGCTGTTTGACTCTCCTACCCCCCACCCCTCTAATCTGCTCCCTTACACCACCATACCAAGACCATCATGAGGGGAATCAGCCTTTCCAACACGGGCTGAGCAACACGTGCCGTTTCCCCGCAAGCGGAACCATGCTTAGCTTACCAACGCATATGCCTAAGGCAGCGCGGTCTAGATGATGGGATGGGCGCACACAGAAAGAGGAAGGATCGGGAGAGGTCTGGTAAGTGGGACTGAGGCTGGATTTTGGGGGCTGGGGGTAGTTTTTAAAGGTTGGTGGTAGTTTTTAGGGCTCAGGGCCGGGGTAGTTTTTAGAGCTCGGTGTTGTTTTCAGGGCTGAGGAGGGGTCAGGGTTGTTTTAAGGGCTCAGGGTTGTTTTTAGGACACAGGTAGTTTTTAGGGGTCGGTGTAGTTTTTTGTGCTTGGGGGGTCAGGGTAGTTCTTAGGGCTCGGGGGTTGGGGTAGTGTTTAGGGTTCGGGCGGTAAGGGTAGTTTTTAGGGGTTGGGGTAGTTTTTAGGGCTAATGACGTGGGGTCTGGGGTGTGATCATTACCACACATATCCCTATACCAGTCATGCCTCTACCACAAAATTACATGGTAAAGGCATGCGTGGTAAAGGAATGCGTTGTTTAGACGCATTCATTGTTCGGGCAGCGTTGTAGAGGCACGCGTGGTTTAGCCATGCGTGCCTCTGTCATACATCCTATCATGAGGGAATTTCTTGACTTCTATTAAAACTAGCTTCCCAATAGATATGTGACTATCTATTGCAAAACTTCCTAAGAAGACTCTACTTCCATAACCGCTGTCAGTAACTTCTCTATGGAGACTACAGAGTCCTGTCCCGACCTGGAAACAAGCAGGAGAACTTCTTATCTTATAGAAAAATGTGTAACAAACAGATGATTCTTGCTAACTACTACCCCATTTCTGTTCTCCCTTCTTCTGTCAAACTTGTAGAGAGCATAATCAGTGACCAATTCTCCGCTCTTATAGAAGATATTCAGGGGCATATGTACAAGAAAGTGGCGGAGCCCGTGGCGGAGCAGACATGGAAAAAGCAAAAACGAGGAGAAAGAAAGCATTTCTCCTCGTTTCGACAACTTAAGACCTGGTTTTCCCTGGTCTTAATTTTGGCACTGCCTCCTATTTACGCTGTCCTAGGGGGCAGCGTCAAAGTCAATGGGAGTTGCGGTGGAACGCCCACAGCAACACCCACTGCCCACCCCTTTCACGCTAAGCATTGCGTGAAAGGGGGCCTTATTTACAAGGCAGCGTTAAGCCACGTTAAGTGGCTTAACGCTGCCTTGTAAATAAGGCAAAGCCCCTATCGCCATGGAAACGTCACAAAAAGTGACGTTCGCGTGGCAATAGTGGCTTGTACATATGCCCCTCAGTTTTCTGGATCCTGTCGAGACTGGGTTAGGCCAGTGGAAGAGACAGTCTCACCTCGTCTTGGTGTTGGCCGATCCCCGTCATATGCTGGATGTGGCTGGTGGGTAATGCTGCCCCATCCTTTGAGATTCCTCTGCAGTATTCAACATGGTCTGCCACCATTCTTTGGACCGTTCTTCTCTGCTGTGTGCCACAGGGTTCTGTGCTGAGCCCACACTCTGTTCTAGTTTTAATCGACGACTCCTGCTGCCCTCTCTTTATCTTTCAGTTTTACCTTTTTCCTCTCGCCGAGAAATACCCACCTGTGGATATACATCGATGACATCTCCTCAGAGTCATAAGTTCAGGTTAAATAACGATTCAAATATTTTTATTAGGATTTTAAATTATTCAATGCAGTAATAGAATTTAAAAAAAGTTTTTTTGCACTACATACATTAAGAGAGATTAATTCATCATCCTAATTTTTTTTAGTATTAAGTAGTTAGGTTTGTCAGCTGTGGCACTATGACTAAGTTCAGGTTATATAATGTATGTTGCTAATCACCAAATGGATACATCTCAGTGTATAAAAAACAGAATTCTGATTAAAAACAAAAGGTGATTGTGGTAGGGAGCTCAGGTGACCCCTCCTTCTGGTCAACTGCTCAAAGGGACACAAAGAATGCTAAGGAGATGAGGAAGACTAAAATGGTAACGAGACTAAGGAACTGAGAAGAGCTATCAAGAAACAAGGGTGAGAAACGCTGATATATTCTTTGCTAACGTGATTGCGTACAAAGCACAAGATAGCAGACATCCATGTATTCTTTCCCACAATTAAATCGAAATGTTTCTTTCTTGCTTGACATGCTGCCCATGTAATCTGCAACACTAAAATAATTTTTTTATTCGGCTGCAAAACCGCTGTCATACTTTATAGATAAATGACTGGCTCATATTATATGTTAAAATCTATAAGGGACCTTACTGTCTTTGTGCATTGTGATGTATGTATAAACATTTTAACCTACATCAGAAAAGAGCAATTTAGTTTTGGAGGAGGAAACAGACACTCAGATTGACAATAATACTTTGTTATATTTTAATATTTTAGTATTTTAAAAGCTCTTCATACTGCACTTCCATTACTAAGTTTTGTAATAACATGTGTTACTATTACCCAGCTTAATTATATACAATTTACATAAAGACATGAGCCTGCATTCATAATTCAACAACTTCCCTTCCGGGTACTTTAACAACAATGAGATAAACCAGAAGAGAAGCCATGATCTCATATCTACATGGGGAGCGGTGCCAAGACTGGACAGGTTGGGAGGGGTAGGTTGTGAAATAGCTCCTTAGAGAAAGGAGCAATATCATTGGTTGACGATGATGTAATGTAAATGTCAATGTCAATAAGAAACTTGGCCTTCAGAATGATAGTATGCTTTCTGATTGGGCCCTTTGCAATACACTGCTGCTTACTACAGTGGCAGCGCTCCTGGGTCTATTATGAGGCCCAGTGACTTTTGCCTCAGTTTTCAGTACTTGTGGCTGACAACAAATCATTTATAACTCTCAGTTTAAAGGGCCAGCACATGTAAGATGGGAGACATCACAAATTGAGGGATTGAAGCCATTTTATAAGGTCATGGTCAAATTTACTCCCAGAACCCATAAATTGAGGGTCAAGGTGTGGCAGAGGAAAAGTGGTGGTGTCACGACGGATGAAGCTTGAGAAGAGTCTGACAGTCACCCTATACATTTATTTAAAACAAATCTGCTGCAAAGAAATAGCAACAAGGACAAATGTGACAGCAAATTTGTTCTAGTTTATATAAATGATCACAAAGAGGCTGCATTTTGAAATATCTTACAGGGTTAAGGCACATGCTGCAGAGATCTTTGTGTGCCCAGCAATTTTGAGGGGGTTATAATAGCGGTAAGAAAACTTTAGTGGTTAGTGCAGTTCTGAAAGAGTTCTGTGTTTTGCCCAATCACAGTTTTGACTTAGAAAGTAGCCTGGAGGTTTAATGTGCCTGCTGCACAGCACATCGTATGACATGCAGATTTTTATTTTATTTAGATAGTTAAGTTGGCTACTGCTTTGTTACTTTCAGGTCATAAGTTACAATCCTTCTAATATAGCACAGTGATCCATTTACAGTCATCAAGGAGCTGCATCAGGGCCGGCTCTAGGGCGGTGTGACCAGTGCCACTGCATTGGGTGCTAACTTCAGGGAGCGCCGTGTTTTAAAAGCACCTGCTGCCCCGTTATGTGCCTCTGCAATTTCCAGGCAACAATAAAAATGTCAAGATAACTCCAGTGATTAATGTGCTTCCTGGAGAGAGATCAGAGTTTTGTCTAGTTGAGGTTTTGACTGATCATAAAAAAGAACGTGTACCATGCAGATCACAAGATGCATATAATGTAAATAGGTCAGTGGGTTACTGCTTTTCTAAGAGACATCCTTTTGTTACTTGCAGTTTATAAGTTAAAATCCTACTAAAGAACAATGAATTGTTAACTGTCATCAAAGAACTGCATGCACACTGCAATGTATAGATTAGAGCATACATTAATGTTGTTTAAAGAGTTCATTTGGGTAGAAAAAGATTCTTATTATTAAAGAGAACCCACAACTATGGTGTTCCCGTTTCAATTCTGAGTTTGTGTTTCTCCAGATCAAGCACTCTTAAACTATAATGCCTACTAGTATGAATGACATGTCACTCCTACACCGGGTAGTCCTCTGACTTATGTAACATTTCCTATACGCTGATTTACACATGTATGATTGATTGTCTCTGTGTAATGTGTGTGTGATGCAAAGTGCTCTGACACCCTACACTGGTATGAGTGGTGCTATATAACTAATTAAATGCATTTGAAAGAAAGTTGTTATGGAGACTTGAGGGGCACTATTAAAAAATGGTGGTGAGGGTATTAGTGGTGGAGGTGGTCACCACCTCAACCATGGATGGGGAGGCACCAACAAACATTGTCGCACCAGGCGCCATCAGCGCTAAAGCCGGCCCTGCGCTGCAGGCAAACTTTAAATCAAGGTTTTTGATCCGTAATTGTTTTTTCTCAATCTGTTGTTCTTCTAAGATTTCAATGAATGGCTCATTTGAAAATTAATAAAAGCTTGTTAGTACAGACAGTCTCAATCACTGCATTACGTTTTACATGCTGACTTTGTGTTTCTCCTACTGTTCAATCTTAACATACTAAGGACATTATGTGATTGCTCCACCTTATAACATTTCTTGTTTATTGATTTACATACTTGTATGTTTTATTGTGTCTGCCTTTGTTAAGTAAACTTCTCTGACACTCTACACTGGGATGAGTAGCATTATGAAAGAACTAAATAAATAATAAAAGAGCAGGTGCTGTTTAAATCATTAATAGTGTAATTACTCATACGCATACATAAATCTTGCATTCTTACAATGTATGCACATCTCTTACATAGGGGAGTGGAGCAAAGTCAAAAACATCTCCAAGTCAGAGTTTCTCTACAGTACTTATGAAGTGATAAGCTGTGTGCCTTTCTTTCATTCCATTTCATTGACTTCTAGGTGTTAGGCTCCAGATGGCTCCCAGTCAGGATGATACTTGAACAAAAAAAGGGCTGATGACCCTTTCAATCAGGCCTTTGTTTGTGCCCGATTGGAAGTGAAAATAACAAAGCCCCTTCACCGTCTGCACGTTGCTGCACCGAGCGGAATGCAAAGTGCGGGCGCTGCTGAATTGTGTCCCAGTTCAGAAATTCAAATTTAGCCTATTTTCCAGGGCCAGTTGATTCCCAGATTCAGCCCAGAAATAGCTGCTGGAAGCGGGATCTGGTGTGATTCCTATACTTTCCAACACTGGTCATGGCACTGCCCATAATCAGGTCAGAATGTGTTAAAAATCATGAATAACATTAAATTGCTGGCACTTGAAAGCATCTGGGCTCATGTTCCTCATATCAGGTGAAAACAGTAGATATGCAAAAGCATAGAGTCACTGTAAATCAGTTATTATTGATTTATTTGTTTGTTGAAAATAATTTACGCAGAACTGAATATTTTAAAATAAATATTCCTAGTGATCACGTACAGGACTCACTTGCCAACCTAAAATCATTTAATTTATCACCTGTTTATGGAGGAACCCAAATGGCTTCTTGGTGCAGTATTTTAGAAATAAAGAGTTGCCCAAAAGAAAGTTGGGAGAAGGAGAACTATACAGTTTCATAGATTGGCTGTATATTTAGGAGCATCATTCGAAGCACCAGAACTTTCATCAAGTTCTGTGTTTGTTTCGATTTGCTAAAATATAATGGTTTTTGAAATATTAGCAAAAAAGTCAAATGTAACCAACTTTTCCAACTTTAAAATATAAATTTGTTACAAACCTTCGTAAATAGTTTAAATACTAAAACTCTTTTAGAATATTTTAACGATACAGCCCAGATTTTCAATTCACCTTAAAATTGTATTATGGTCTTCAATCTTTTTTTTAAATATCTGAATGAACTTGACAAGATGTTTGCCACATAACTGATCCATTTCAAAAACATCTTCATACTTTTTTTGAAGTATAATTAGTAATTTAAAATGTCTTACAGTACCTTAAAAAGCTTTTAGCAAAGTATTCTAACTTTTCAAACCTGGAATAAATATTTTAACTAATTCTATGGTTTTTTAAAAACATTGTTAAGATCTTGTAGAGTTGGTTAGGATGAAACTACCAATTTTTAACGCTACAGTTTCCGATTAGCAAATCCTCGGTCAGAGGAATTCTGCAATCAAAGACCCTGATTCAGAGTCTGTTAAAATCAAGGTGCTATTTATCGCACCTCATAAATAACTATAATGCAGGGTTTGTTATTTATCGGATGTTATAAATGACACCTAACAACAGCTTACGCACCAAAATCCACCTGGTACTGTAAATAGTGTATACCTTACCCTGTTAAATTCTGTCAGGTTTGACCTGCTGAAATTTAACGAAGGGAGACATATTTAAATAAATATTACCCAACTTGAACCAACATTCTCTAACATAGAAAACGTGTGCTGAGAGTGCTTTGAGCAGGGGGCTAAATCTATACTGATTCTCAGCTGTTACCAGGATACAAACAGCAGAGACCTAAGTGAAAACCGCCCAAAGACAACTTTAAACTTAGCTAGAGTGAGAAATAAAGAGTTAAGGGCAAAGCGTGAAGAGTTTGTAAAACATATGAAAGGAATTGAACCACATAATACAAGTCATCAAAATGAACATTGGGCTTCTGTGTCCCTAGACAAAACAAGTACTAATACAGATACAGATCCGCCTCTGCATAGCACAGTCAGAAACAGAGGGGGGTCCAACTACATTAGAATTAATAGGATTCCAGCCATCGACTTCAGCCTCTACGAGCATAAGAGAGATGCCACCTGGAGGAAGTATAAGTACAGTTAGACTACAGGCCTCTGATACTACAATAGCGGGAGAAGAGAGTATGCTGAAAAAAATAGTGGAGAAGCTTAAAAACAGAGTTGCTATCTCCGAGAGTAAACAGGCTAATTCTATGATACATGCCAAGCGCTCCAAGGGAAGGTATACACTATATAACGAAAATATAACCCATTACACACCTTGGGAGGAAAAGCCTGACTTGCCTCACTTCAGCTTCCTTTGATCAGATCATTCTTGGTGAGGGAAAGGAGGGACAGGGCACAGGTGGTGTTAATTGCTCCCCATTGGCCGTGGGCGAATTGGTTTCCCCTCATAGAGGTCATGAAGATGGGTCAGGAGTGGAAATTGCCCGTGATACCTTCTCCTCTCGACTTCCTGGTGTTGCCTTGAGGGACATTGGCAATGTTAGGGTTGACGGTTTGGAGGTTGAGCGGAGAGGGTTAGCTGAACGGGGTGGTCCCAGAGGAGCTTGCTGTTACGCTTCAAGCGTCAAGACGTCTCTATTATTCTAGTCATTGGAGGTCATTTTCACATTGGTGTGTGCAAAAGGAGGTTGATGCTACTTTAGCCAGTCTCTTCTTGTTCATGAAATTTTAGCAGGATGGGTGTTGCTTGTGATGGACAGTTACGACCCTGAAAGTTCAATAGGCAGCTCTAAGAGCCTTCAGGGGTTCACATAGAAACTTGAAAGATGAGGATGGTTTAATGCCTAGATACTTTCAGGGGTTTGTTCAATCTATCTCGTAGGCCTTCTCAACAGTTTCTGTTTTGGAACTCGCCTTTGGTTTTAGATGCCTTTACTGGGTCTCCTTTTGACCCTTTGGAGCTCGTGGAATTTAAGAATCGTACGTTAGAAACTTTGTAGCGATTACATCTGCTAGGTGGGTGAGGGAGCTAGAGGCATTGTCTTGTCAACATCCCTTTTGAAAGATTTTCCGGGATAGACTGGTCTTGGTTCCTGTCCTTTCATTCGCTCCTAAAATAAATTCCAACGTCCACTCCCAGCAGGAAGCGCTACTACCAAAGTATTGTCCCTCTTCCCTCCTCTGAGGAGAAATGTAGGTTACAAAGTTTAGACATCAGGAGGGCTCTTCTGGTTTAGTTACAGAGAATAGAACCTTTCCAGAAGGGTGAGTCCTTGTTTGTTAACTTTGGGTCTGCAAGGAAGGGAAAAAAAAACTATTCCACTTAAGTCGATGGATAAGGTCCTTGATTTCCAAGGCATATGGTGCTTTAAGTGACGTTCCCCCTCCTGGTATTCAGGGAGGGTCCACACAGAGCATGGTTACTACAATGGCTGAGTTGCACGGCACCTCAATCTTGGAGATTTGTAGGGCGGCTATGTGGGCTACTGCCTCGACCTTTGTGAGACATTATAAGATTGCTGAGTTTGATGTGATTGATAATGTCCTAGGTGATAAAGTGCTTTCCTCTATTAAGCAATAGAGCAGTTTTTGTGTTTTTCAAGAAATTGGATCACTGTAGTGCTTGCAACTCAGTTGTCCTCTTCACTTGATTGCTATGTCTCATTTTTTCTGAATTAAACTGAGAGAGGGACTTGGAGGTAATGCTTCAGTTAATTACCGGTTCTGCATTACTCCTAGTCCAACTCGCTCGCTTCCATTCAGAGCAACTACCACCCTCCTGGTGCAGAACAACTGAGTTGATTCTTCTTCTAAGCTTGTTTACATACAGTAGGAGGCAGTGGAGGGATGAGATTTTCATTGAATGTAGAGGCTTGTGATTGTTGTCTAATGGAGGCAAGGAAGCCTCATTTGTTCTAAACGGAAGTGAGGGAGTTAGATTAGAAATAATGTAATTACTGGTAAGCAATTGAAGCAATATCTAAAGTAAAAAGGCAAAAGCAGCAGGACCAGATGACATCCCCGGGGAAGTATATAAAATCATAATCCATCAAATAATTCCAGTTTGGAGGGAGCTGTTTAACAGCATATTGTTCAAGTGTCAATTCCCACTCCCTTCATGGGGCAAAACCACAATAATAATAATATCCAACTAAGTGTGAAGCCTATTTCCCAAACCCTTTACTAAACAGTGCCTATAAGCTCTTTGCTGCTATAATGGCCAGTCGACTCTCAGGGGTAGGTGCAAAATTAGTTAGTGAAGACTAGAAGAGCTTCCTCCCTGGGAGGTAACTGGTGTCCTAGTTCAACAGCGGATAGGTGCCATAGATTTGGCTACTCAGTACAATACCCCACTAGCAGTAATAGCAGTAGATGTGGTCAAGCCTTTGATCAGGTATGCTGGGAGTATCTTTGCCTTTGCCTACAGAATGTTGGTATCCCTACAAATGTTGAGAATTCAATTAAGGCCTTATAGCTTAATACCTCAGCTAGGATTCTGGTAAACAACTTTTTGACCAATAAAGTTTTTATCATAAGGGGCACATGGCAGGGGTACCCACCTTCACCTATCCTCTTCAATCTTTTTATCGAGCCCCAGCCCAGCTAATAAGAGCTGAAGAGGGAACAGAACCCTTTGAGGACCATGGTTTTAACAAAAAAGTGGCATTGTATGCAGATGACTTCTTAATGTGCACTAACTGACCTGAGAAAGTAATAAAGAGGTTCACGTTACTCTGTAAACCATGAGAAAACAGAGATTTTCACGTGGAACACAGACAATGTACCTAGGCCTACTCAAGAGAAAATGAGGTACCTGGGTATAGATATATATAAGGATATCAAGAAGATTGCGGTGAAAACCTAGCAAGGGTGGTGAATGATATAAGGCAACTGCTTAAAAAATAGCCAAACCTTTCATTAACAATCTATGGGTGGGTTAATCTAATAAAGATGTGCGTTCTCCGCAAACTTACATTTCTGTTTAACAACATATTGTACTGAATTTTCTTGAGCATGTTTGAAGTGGCAGTAATGGTTTCATCATAAGTAAAGGACAGGTAAGAGGAAGAAGGATGACGAGGCAATGTCTAGATTACTTACCAGTAATATCATTACTCTGATTCCTTTCATCTTATCCCAGCTATTTCATTTTCACGCAGCTTTGAGTGAGGCTCAGATATGGTAAACAGGAGGAATTGATATTAGGTTCCCTTTTATGGACTTCCTTAGGAGAAAAGATAAAATGTGTAAAGGATGTGTTCTCTACCAAAGAACTGTCTGCCGGGGAAGTTGGGGCTACTGATAAGAAAAGGCCTGAGATGAGACAGAAGGAATCAGCATTATGAAATTCCCAGATAGTATTTTTTTTAAGTCCTCATCTGCTCAATTTAGTCGATGCCCACAAAGGTCTATCTGACCGTACCTGGTGGGGGGTTTACCCACCCATACTGCAGCATCGCTGTTCCCAGATGAAGATGACCCAGATGAAGGTCATGTCCCCTCAAGGGCTGAGCCAGAAGTCACATACATTTTGTTTCAGAAAAAGGGAAGCTGTACAATCCAAATAAATAGAAGCCTCTCTATCAACATCTAATGTACTTGGAAGCCTGCCCATTTATAGTTTACTGTAAGGAGAGGCCCAGGAAGGAACAACTTTTGTTCTTTTAGCTCAAGAGTGCCAGTTGGGTACCATCCCTGTGGGAGTGTGAGCTGGCCCCAGATCCAGTTTTGTGTAGCTTAAGAGAAAGAACTGTTTATTTTCCTAAGCACACCCCTGACTGGCATGCAAACATCTTCCAAAGGCAGAAGGCCTGTGCCATCTTGGCTTTCCCTTAGAATAGTACACTCTGGGATAGTTTGCAGCATGACACAGAGGATGTGCTTTAATAAGTGTGTAGGACGCCTCAGGAACTTTTCCCCACTGGTTAGAGAGCATCCTGATTCACCCCACCCAATAGCCACAGCTCATCAGAACACTTCCAGTACTTGACGAAGAATAGAAAAGGGGCTGATCCTGCTGCTTGAGACCGTGAGGAGACCTGAAGGGCTGAACCTGCTCCCACTTCTATCCAGGACAAAGACGTGGGCTCCAAGGGTCATTTGGCTGAACTCCTGTGTGGCTACATGGACACAACAAGCTGCAAGAGGCCTTTTCCTTGAAGCGCTCACCTGACCAGTTGAAACTGGAGGGGACCTACTGATGCCATCTGTTTTAGTGAGTTCTGACCCCCTAAGTGCTATGCCTGTGGTACTGAGACACTTGTTCAAGGATCTCCAACAATCCTTGAACAATTGGGCCTTGGAAAATGTTTGGACCTCCAAACCTCTGGAAGATCGGAACCAACCACCCAAGTTAATCTATCCAATTCGTAATCTCGCTGAGCAAGAAAATTAAGTTGGTTCCAGCCAGAGCTTTTTGATGCTTGAAAAGACTGTTCAGCGGACTGCTACAGCAAGCCTATCCGACTTCGGTGTAATCTTCCAAGATACAGCCTTTATCAGCTGGGGATTCTGAGCTCCAAAAAGAGAATACGTCTGAACAAAGAAATATTGACTGGGCAAAGGCGCAAAAAGTATCTGGCCAACAAGCGGACCTCTCTGAACCCGAAATGAGAACTTTTCCCTCTCTGAGCTGTTTCTGCCAAACCCAGCACCTACAGGAGGTCTTATCCAACAGCTATGCGACTTCAAGAGGACTTTCTCAGATACAATTCGCAGCCCAGCTGAAGGATTTTTGCTTCCAATTCTGAACAAGTTCTAAGGTAAATCTTTGACCGCAATGAACCTGCTTGACGTATACGACCAGTGCTCTATTGTAGCCAGCCTGAAATTGCACCTAGGTCCCAGTCACCCACAAACATCGATTACTGGTTCTTGGCGCCTTTTCTCTTAAATGTTTAAAAATTCATATCTCTGGTTTTCCTTATTGGGTTTTGTTTTTTGGGTGTAATTTTGTTTATTACCTTTTACCCTACTTTTAAAAATTGGAGTGGGATTTTTATTTCGTTGTGATTTTTGACTTTTTAACTGTTTTTGTACTTCTAAATGCTTTACAAATTTTCTCCAATTGAAGCCTGTGTGTTCTGTGCCACAGCTAACAGGGGTTGAGCTCAGGTTTAAATGATTGAAACTTCTCCTTAGACCTAACATGTTAACAACTTTATTACTTGTGGTAGACTACTATCCACCCCAATTAATAGTTCACTTTCCTAAAGGGCCACTTAAGTTTAATCTAGTATAAGCCAACACCATTATGTATAAGTAAGGCTTTTCCCAGAGTGGAAACATGCCATTAAAATCTTTGAATATAAACTCCCCTGATAATTCACTCAAATTGCAAAAATACTTTTGCACTTCACTGGAATCAGTCAGAAGTATCTCATAAGTCTACAGCTCCCAGTAGGAACTGCAGCATGGAAGTACAAATATATTTTTTGAATCAGGGTCTTTCTGTACATTTTTAGCTGACACTCAGAGTAAATGTTTATTACATAACGCAGGTACCAAATTTCTAATGAACAGCTGTCTCTTTGTCATCCTTGTTAGACAATGATTGCATGTTCTTGCCATTTAATATAAACTAGTTAATATGGTCATATTTTTATTATATAATTCATTTCTCCTGGATGTGTATTTTTGCCTTCTTTTTTACATTGTGTGAATTGTATATTGATATTTCCTGCACTGACTATTGCCTCTTGCATGGTTTAAGCCTTGAGCTTGGCCAAGCAACCAAAACGTGAGCCAGATCGACCTAAGAAAGCCCATAGTTCACTTCTGCTTGTGAACAATGAAGTCTGGGGGTTATGAAAGCTATAGTACGACACTTTAAGCTTTCGCCTTTTGTTAGACTTCTACTTGACCAATTACTTCCACACATCCTAAATCCAAGGCCCAAATGGAAGGCGCTGGCACTCACGTTTCCACCAAAAGACTCTACCTATTAACTCAGTGGCAAAATGGAAATGCTTAGATGACAATCTAAAGGCAGCAACTCTTGAAACTCCGCACTCTAGTTCTTCATCTTACTTAAAAGGTATTCCTGACCGGCATCGGTTGATTGCGCCATTGGTTCCCACTTTAGAAATACCAAAACATATATGAAACCAATAAGGTGCTGAAACCGTATGACTGCATAGACTATGTAATCATATTCTGGCCTATTACTTATGCTAGGTTGAATACAGTTTTTAACTTTAAATGATTGTTGTGGAATAATACGTTAAACCATATCACAAATAACAGGAAATGGAAGTTACAACACCGAAAGCTAAGGTGCAATGCAATTTAACAGTTTTTCAGCCATTTCACGAGATGAACTTGTGAAATATCCTTAGAGCCCCATAAAGCAGGATCCGGGCTCCATCAGGAGAAGGGAAGCGGGGGATATCAGGGCCATAACACAAATGCTAAGAATGTACCTACAGAGTGCCCATGGGAGTTCCTTTGCACCCGTGATCCTAATGTCTCAAATGCACAACCCTCCAACATCAAGCGAAGACAGCTATCGAGCAGACCAAATAAACATGCAATATATCACAGAACATGTGAAAAGGGACAATCTCATTAGCTCCTTTGCTCCTATTTGTATTCCTGGAGTGAGCATTAGAAATACTCTTTTAACAAGGCTTGGGGCAGTTCAGGAGGGTTGCTAAGGTCGAACAGAATTTTCCTACTCGATTGAAAACATTGCCCTGGCTTTACTATCACCAGAACCTGTCTCAAAGACATCTAAATCAAATTTAGCAGGGAGAAAGGAAGTGTTAAAAACAGACTGACTGCATTTCTTAAGCGCGTTCTGCCCTTGGAGGTCTCTTAGCGCTGGGTTTAACAAGCCTCATTGCCAAACAAATGAACTTAAGCTTTTGCTTGAAGTCAGTAAGGGGCATATCAACAACAGACGGCGATAAATATCGCAAAGCGCGCTCAGCGCTTTTTTATTTATCGCCGTCTATCGCTGGAATTTATCGCCCGGTTAGCGCGTTATTAACAACGCGTTTCTCCAGGGCGATAAAATTCCAGCGATAGGGGGGAAATGGCAAAAACATCGCTGGAAAACCAGCGTTGATCTCCTGAATACGGCGATAACCTTGCTGATACGACCCTGTGGTCGTATCACCATAATCCACCCCCAATGTAAAACATACATAACTCATGTTTTTTACAGACGTCTGGAAGCAGCGTTAAGGGCGAGTTAGCGCTGAAAAGAATATCGCTATGCCGGACGGGGCTGCGTTGTTAATATCGCGAAGCCCCTTTAGCGATATCTCACAATGAAGTTTCACGAGGCACGCCCACCTTGCACCTCATTAGGGATGCGAGGCGAGGCGGCAAGAAACCGGGCGCTAATGCAAGGAAACACGCGCTAGCGTGTCCTTGTAGATAGAGCGATAATATTATCGCCGCTTTTCGCCCGAAAACGGACGCTAAAGCGGCGATAATATTATCGCCAGCCCTTGCTAATATGCCCCTTAGTGAGATAGTCTGGCTTAGGTCAATAGGGAGGTTATTTACGAGTCAAGATGCTTGAACTGAAAATGAACGACCATACCACATGGATTGTTGGAATTTTGGGATTGTTAAGAGGCCTTCATTTTTGCTTTGAATATCTCAGACAGATGCATAAGGCTTACATTTTGAAGAGTAATAGGCTGGTGCCAGCTGGTAGAGGCATATAAAGGCCATGCAGCCTGTCTTGAGACAAATATGTGCTGACCCCAAAAGCCAATGAACGGACTAGTGATGGACTGAAACTGGACCATTTTTACTCTCACCAAAACTACTTTAACTGCTGCATTCCTATCTTACTGTAGCTGGTCTATCAAGATTATTGGTAGGCTTGCAATTAGGGCATTACTGTAGTCCAGGTGGGAAATTAGCATTGTTCCCCCCAATCATCTGGAAGGAGGGAGAATGGGCCTTATTTTTTTTGATTTGCATGAAAGTACTGACCACACATTGAATATGTGGAGCCAAGGACGCAGTAGCATCAGACATTATAACCAGAATTTTGCTTTGCGTGTGTGCTGTAAAGAGAGGGCAAAGATTTTGGTGAGGGTGGTGGTGAGGGCGGTGAGAGAAATTCTAAGTTTATGACCAGCGATCATAATTTCTTTTTTTTGTTGCACTGAGTTGAAGTGAGTTCAAGGCCACCCATGACTTGATCTCCCCTAGGATGGTATTAAACTTTGTAATTGAATAATGCCTATACAGACCAAGCTACGAAATATGATGTACCAGTCATGCTGATGTATTCCTTGGTCGTATTCTTGTAACCCTGACTAGCAGTACTGTTGGTCATTTGTTCACACGCGTTGCATTCGCTTGCTCCATGTCACGCCAGTGAATCCATTACATCATTTGTGTATGCTTGACTTAAATTTTTTTTTTTTTACTTTGTGCCTAAATGTGAGTTTCTGGACAACTTATTTTCCAGCTGGGTATCACCTCTATGAAGAATCATGGTGATTTGAAATGCTGTTTCCCAGGCTATATGAAAAATGATCTCTTCTCCATTCATGACAAATATACCCGATTTTGGTGGGTTACACCCAATTTTTAAAGCCAGAAATGGCTTTATTGTATCTGTATATATCAAGAGGGAGGGACTCGGAGCGCATAAAGGTCCAGCATACAAGCTCTGATTAGTTAATCCTAGTAAGTACGGATTTGTCTGCTTAGGTCAGTTAAGTTCCACAGGGCATTGCAGCGCCGGCCCGACGTGGAGCAAAAGCCAAATGATGAAGAATGACACCTATCTAGGTGTGTGGGGGCATTTGTTCCTACAGAGTAATGCTCCTTGAAGATTCTGTGGAACTTAACTGACCTAAGCAGACAAATCCATACTTAAAAGGAACTGCATACCCCTGTGATCTTGGTTAGTTTATTGTATCTGTCTCACGCCTAAAATGGACTCTTTTAATGATAGTCAGTGGGGAAAATAAATTCCGCCGATTTCTTTCACTTTCTCCCCCTTTCCTCTTTCTTAATGTTGGCATGGATGCAGAAGGATGTATTAACCATGCTACTTTTAAGGACACAAGGCATAACATAACATCAACTGCAATGAATGCGGCAACAAACTACCCTACAACAAGCATTAGCATAGCCAATAGGTCTCGCCTTTGGAACCTTATAAGTGTTTAGCCATGCAACAGTTGATGTTGTTGCACCAAGGATATTGTGCTGGATAACTAAACACTTATAAGGTCCCAAAGGCGAGACCTATTGGCTATGCCAATGCTTGTTATTTGGAGAGAGTGGATGTATGAACAGAGACACATCTGCAGCACTGCCTAGAGGACTTAGAAAAACAAATTACAGATGAGACCAGAGAAGCAGGTAGCATCACTGTGTAGAGGACTTAGAATGTGGAATTACCGATGAGACCAAAGAAGCAGCTAGCAGAGCTGCCTAGAGGACTAAGAATGAGGGATTGCCACTGGTAACAGAGATAGAGCTGCAGCACTGCCTAGAGGACTTAGAATGTGTAATTACCAACAGAACCAGAGTAGCAGCTAGCAGCACTGCTTAGAGGACTTAGAATGAGGATTTACCACTGGGGCGAGAGAAACAGCTAGCAGCACTGAATGAGGAATTACCACTGTGACCAGAGACACAGCTGCAGCACTGCCTAGATGACTTAGAATGAGGAATTACTGACCGGACCAGAGTAGCAGCTATCTATCAGCACTGTCTAGAGGACTTAGAATGAGAAATTACCAACGGAATGAGAGAAGCAGCTTGCAGCAATGCCTAGAAGACTAGGAATGATGAATTACGACTGGAACCAGAGAAGCAGCTAGCAGCACTGCCTAGAGGACTAAGAATGTGGAATTACGAATGGGAACAGAGACATAGTCGCAGCACTGCCTAGAGGACTAACAATGAGGAATTACCGACGGGACCAGAGTAGCAGCTAACAAAACTGCCTAGAGGGCTTAGAATGAGAAATTACCTACAGGACCAGAGAAGCAGCTAGCAGCACGGTCTAGAGGGCTTAGAATGAGGAATTACCGACGGGACCTGAGAAGCAGCTAGCAGCTTGCCTAGAGGACTAAGAGTGAAGAATTACCACTGTGATCAAAAACACAGCTGCAGCACTGCCTAGATGACTTAGAATGAGGAATTACTGACGGGCCAGAGTAGAAGCTAGTAGCATTGCCTAGAGGACTTATAAATGAGGAATTACCATTGGGACCAAGTAAGCAGCTGCAGCTTTGCTAGAGGACTTAGAATGAGGAATTACCACTGGGACCAGAGGAGCAGCTGAAACAGTGTGTAGAGGACTAAGAATGAGGAATTACCACTGGACTAGAGAAGAAACTAGCAGCATTGATTAGATGACTAAGTATAAGTAATTATCACTGGGAACAGAGACACAGCTGCAAAACTGCCTAGATTATTTAGAATGGGGAATTACCACTTGGAACAGAGACACAGCTACAGCACTGTCTAGAGGACTTAGAATGGAGTAATTTCTGACAGGACCAAAGAAGCAACTGCAGAACTGTGTAGAGGACTTAGAATGAGGAATTACCACGGGGAACAGAGACACAGCTGCAACACTGCGTAGATGACAGCTTTATAATCATGTCCTACAGTAGTTTTATTGTTACATGAATAGATTTCTACAAAAATGTATACTGATATTTCTAAATATTTACTTTTGCACTTTAATTTGACTTTTTACTGCATGATGCAAAAATTATTGCCAATAATGCAGAACTTGTGTTAAAAGGAGCTTTTAGCTCTGAAAAGGCTAAAGGTACTATTCTGTACAATATATGTTTGTTCTTTCCTTCGTAGCACATTGACTTGTGTTTTTCAGTTTAAAAAATAAAAATGAATTCATGAATGGTTGAAGGGTTCTAACTCGTGTGAACTGCTCCTCTCTTGTTACAAGAGGAAACAAAAAACTGTGAACACTCTGGCATTTTTAAGCGCCCACGCATGCCATTAATATAGAAGTGCTGATTGCATTTTTTTATTTATTATGTTTATACATCACTGTCATACAAAGCCCGAAGCAACTAGTTGGAGGAAAACAACACCTGCAAAAGCAGGGTGAGCTGAGAGTTATCGCAAAATGTATTTTGGAAAGAGGAACACAAAGTAGAAAAACCAAGAATCAAAGAGCAGTGTGAAATGAGAGAACGAAGCACAACAGGGTGGTGGAGCTTTCTTGTTACTAGTGTGTAACAGAGGAAGGAGCGGTTTCTCCCAGCCTGGAAAACTAATCTGAATGGTGCTGCTTCCGTGTTTACTAATCCAGACGAGACCGCTCCCAGGCTTCTGTGGCAGCCTCGCTTTGGAAGCTTAGCTGGGGAGACATAGTCCTATTTTTATTGCTCCTTTGCAATTGTGAGAACTCTGAAAAAGACGTTGCGTAAAAAAACACTAGCATGGTACTTGCAGGCTGCCACTCCGAGTTACAAGCATGGCCGGAGATGAGAAACTCTGGATCTCACTGGTGAGCTCCGATACTTAGGGGCGATATTGTAAATGTTTTAATGTCTCAAAAACACATAAATTAAAAATGTGTTAACATGGATTAGAGGGCGCAGCATCTCCGGTTGTGTGGACGCATTGTGGGGAGAAGTAAAAGCAGGTGTCCTGGAGGGCTTTAAGTGGGGTGAAAAAACTGGAAGGGTCTCTATAAGGGGCGTGGCCAATGTAATTAAAATGTTGGCTTAAAACATGTAAACTGAAAATCTGTGCGTAGCATAGTGTGCCGCCAGACTGGTATTTTGCTGCTCCTGTCACTGCATCCAGATATTTAATACAACATGTAACATTACACCTACAACAAGCTAGGGCTATTGGCTTTGTCAATGGTTCTCTGATGTTCTAAGGGACAGTTTTGCTGATCGGGCTGCACACAGGCTGGCAGGCCGGACCTGGCAACTACTATGTGCTCCTAATACCCAGCGGTGATGAGGTGGACAGCTGTGGGGAATCTCGCGCTGGTCTGGCAAGTTTGCTGTTCGGTTCCCTGATGTCCAGGGTAGCGTGGATCTAGTATAGTGACACAAGCTGGTGGTGCCGAGGCTGGTACCGGGGATGCCTCTGGCTATCATGCAGACTGGGTTTGCAGGTCATAAGGTGACCTGAGGCGGCACCGGTATGCAGGCGGTGATGGTGTCTCCCTGCATGGGATTGTCACGACTATGAAGGGCACTCAGGCAGAAGGGCTGTGGCACCCTAAACCACTGAGGACTGCAGGGGGTGCTGCAGTCTGTCACTGCTCCATGCAGTGGTGGGATGTGGCCGGTTAGGGTTCCATACCCGCATCGATGCTGCTGGTTGAGGCTGTATGATCGGTGTAACCGGTCAAGGTTCTGTGAGGGTGGTGGAGCCGGCAGGAGAAAGATGCTGGCCACGCTCCGAATCGGCGTCTATCTAACTCCATTTGTGAGTAATTGGCAATACTTGCATTCCAATCATGTCAATAAAGCTGGGATTGTGAGCGGAGTGAGAGGGAGGCGGCCAAGCGCAGAGGGCGCGAGACGGCAGCGGGACACGTCTAGAGAGGCAGCGCGAAGAAGGGAGACAAGAGAGATGCTCCCTTGACATCCAAATAATATCGCTGGCGTAGTACATGGAAGACACAGGTAGATTAAGTGATTTGCCCAGAATCACAGAAAGTTGAGCAGACGCCGAGACGCGAGATGGAGAGGGTGGAGCGAGTGAGTGGCCGGGACGTGTGGGCGAGGAGAGAGGCGCGCGCGCGCGCTTGGGAGAGCAGTCTGCTCTTTTTGGAAGCACATACTCGTGCTTGTGGCGCGCCCCTGCTCGCTCCCGCAAGGTGGATGCCGCCACAAGCACGAGTATGTGCTTCCAAAAAGAGCAGAGCGACGGCTGAAGGTCCTCCGCGCTGCATAGGCGAGACCTAAAAAAGCATGTAATTCTTGGGTGGGAAGTAATGCGGCCAATGGTTTTAGTCCTTTTAAGGCTAATACTTCTAGTCAAACTTTAGAAAAGCATTTAATTCTTGGAGAGGAGAGGTATTGTCATGCTAATTAAAACGAGAATTTGCAGATGTCCGTGTGGCAACAATAGATTGTTTGTTGTGCTTAAAAAGGTTAGTCTAAACCTTGAAAAATATATATAGTAATTTATTCTGTATTTCATTCTGCTATCGTTTGTGATATTTTAGTTGTTTTTCTTATTGCCAACAAGGAGTTCGAATTGGAAATCGACCTCACAGCATCACGTATGCATTATATGTAATGCTTGGTCAAACCTAGGGGCTTTGCCAGCGCTTGTTTCCCATGCAGCCGGGATTTCCCCTCTTTTCTTCATCCGCTCCTGGGTCTTGAGATCTGGGCCAGAAGCGCAGTCTGTGTTTATTCCCAGCTTCCGTCCGCGGACAGCTCGTGAGCCTCGTGATGCTCCGCAGGATGGTCTGGGAGGGACTTTGTCCAGTCATGCCCTGCTCTGCGCTGGGTGAGGTCATACTACAGGCGAATGATTGACAGGCAGCAAAATGAGGGGAAAGGGCATACCTCACAGCAACATCAGGAGCAGCCCGTCTGAGCTGCAGCGCTGCAGTGAGTACTTTGTCCTTTTAGGTTGCACAGTATTCAGTACCAGAGGGCTGGGTGAGAATAGGCCCAGGGATGGAGAACAGCCCTGACGCACATCCTCCGTAGGATGGTATTGGACTGCATTGAAGGATTTGATTAGTGCTTCTTACCTCTAAAGAGGCCACAAGGCACTCTTTGCGTGGGTTCCAGAGTGCCCTTTCAGAGTCTGTGGTTGGAAGGGTTTTGGATGTAGTACTTTGTGCTCTATATGAGAGCGTCATGTGAGGTGCATGAGTTTCAAAGACGTCAAACATGCACGTACGAATGAGACGTCACGAAGAATGTGAGAGGAGCTGCAATGTGCATACCTGCTTTCCGGATTATATAGTTGGTTGGTTGTCATCACCTTCTGCGATTATGTGATCCGGAACAGCCAGGTTTTAGTGCCTTGTGGAATTTAAGGTCAAGGTCTACTTTCTCGTCATTGCGAGCACCTCTCCTGATCCCCTTAATATCCTCTTCTCACCCTGTGCCCCCCCCCCCCTTTCCCGCTATAGATTTTGGCCCACATTTATAACCACTTTGCAGCGGGTTTGCCTCACATTTAAACAAACCGGTGCAAAGTATTGATTTGGGGACTTACCTTTCAGCGTAAATTGCATTGAGAAAGTTTGGGGAAATAGTCCCAAGTTTGTTGCCCTATTTTGTGTCAAGAGGGCCTACCATGGGTGATAAATGGACGTTCCCATGCAACCACCCACGGGTTGTACTGCAAGTCCCTATCTACTGACATTGAGAGACAAGGATTTGAACCAAAAATGTACACCTTCTTAAGGCACCTCCGTAACACCACAGAAAAGTTTTATTTCTTCAAAAAGATTTTGACTGTTCTGTACAGCACACATACAAAGTTATAAAAATGTTAAACTATGTCAAAATAGATAGTATTTTGTTCTGGGAGGGAGCTTGACATCATGCACGCTATGGTGCAAGAGTGTGTGCGTTGGCACAAGAAAGCCTAAAGTACACCATTGCAGGGACAGAGAAAAACAGGGCTATTTCTTACTAGATAGGGCCCTGTTCTGCTCTCTCCTTTTCAAATAAGACAGTGCAGCAACTGCGGTTGCAGTGCTGCATTACAGGACTTTTTACAAAATTGCTCCTAGACAGGGCACACTGCAGACTGATTTGGATATGAAAGCAGATGACTATTTCAGTATTCAAAGCTGTGACTTGCAAATGATGTAAAGATCAGGGCAACAAAAGCGCTTCCTCCTTTCAGACAGAGCACCTTACCATATTCACTCTGCACCTCTCATGATGGTAGCTATTCCTCTCCTCCCCTCATCTTTTACTCTCTCTCTTTAAACCTTGCTATCTTACCTCCGAGTCCCTTTATCTATCTTTTCTACCCCTCATCCTTTTACCTCACACTCTTTTAACTCCCACTTTCTTTATCTCCTACACTTTTCATTCCTCCTCCTCCTCTCCCACTCATTTTATCCCCCCTCTTTTTGTATCTCACTCTTGTTGTCTCCCACATTTTTAAATACAGAGAGAGACAACATGATCTTGAGCATTAACCTTCTCATTTACATAATGATGTATTACATTACATAATGTTGGTCGCACCTGCATTTGGGCTCTGAGTTTTCTGATGGAAGTCGAGGCCAGATGGGCTTGGCATACTGATACTGTGCCTCCTAGAAGTCAGACAAGATGGTGAACGTCAGGGATGGTTGCCACCTGACTGGTACAGTGATGGATGCTATGCAGTGCACGAGAGAAGCCCCACAGTGGTGCATGCTCAGGTAGGTTTCCATTTGCTTACTGTGCTTCTGCCTGCATCTGATTGAATATTGAAATATGTCAAAATATGGCAGCAAGTCCTTGGGGATCTTAGAAGTAGGGCGACTCAGAGAGGGCGGCATCACTATCACCACTCATACACACACTTAAATCTTCATCCCATGCCATGATCGCAGGGAGAGTATTAGGCTTCGATTGAGAGTGCTGTATCTTCTGCAGTTGAGTGGGGCCATCAGTAGTGGTCTCCCTCCAGATTTATACGTATCAATGTGCAGAACTTCCAATTAAAGGCATCAGTACAAAAGGTGCACGCCCTTTTAACTAAAGCCCTTGATAAGCCATGGTCTAGAGCCTAAGAACCAGGTCAGCAGAGCTGCTCTAGAGCCAGAGAACCAGGTCAGCAGAGCTGCTCTAGAGCCAGAGAACCAGGTCAGCAGAGCTGCTGTAGAGCCAGAGAAACCAGGTCAGCAGAGCTGCTTTAGAGGGAGAGAACCAGGTCAGCAGAGCTGCTTTAGAGCCAGAGAACCAGGTCAGCAGAGCTGCTTTAGAGCCAGAGAACCAGGTCAGCAGAGCTGCTCTAGAGCCAGAGAACCAGGTCAGCAGAGCCTTGACAGGTAAGATCTTCCACTCGGTAGAAAGTTAACCAACTTCGCTGATTTCAGTCCATATACGGGGGAGGCCAATCTGTGGACAGATGACCTGATCATGGTAATTTGGTGGCATTTTTCTTTCTCTTTCTCTCTCACTTTCTCTTTTTCTCTTTCATGGTCTGCGCATGAGGTTTGAGCTTGAGGCTCAGCAGTCCAGTCCTGGATTTTTCCACCAGAGAGAACAGAGTGGTCCCTCAATATATCTCCGTCTCCTGGCCTGTGGGGTGGATGTCCTTTTAATACCTTGGATGAGAATTCTCTTGTATGCCTTTCATCATCTGGCACTAACCCTGCAGCCCTTGTCCAATAGCTAGTGCAATGGATTGAGGTTTGAGGTGCTTCTTCTAGCTCCCTGGTGGGTTTGCAGGGTTTGGTTTCCACTGTTGTTGAGCTTGCGTGTTGGTCACCCTCCCTTGTTTTCTGCCCCCCCCACCTCCCCCTCTCTCTCTCTCTCTCTCTCTCTCTCTTTCTCTCTCTCTCTGTCTCTCTCTCTCTCTCTTCTTTGGCTTACAGCGCTGTCATCTCTTAGCTATCTCATCTGCTCACTCAGTTGCATGGTTGAGAGCTTAGGCTTTCAGGAGCAGCTGCTTTCTTGTGTAGTAGCTTAAGCTGTGCTGTATTCTAGGCAGCTGCCTACTAGGTAGGCTTGCAAGCATCATTTGGTGTCTTTCCTAACCAGATGTCTCACCATGGGGTTGCAGTCTCTCTCTTGTTCCCCCTCCCAGGGTGCTACTAAGGTTACTTTGGAATTATCCACCTACTTTCACTTTCATGTGCATTGCTACTGGAATGTTGAACATGTGTATTGTCAGCAGACTTCCATTTCTCTCTGTGCCGCCTCTTCCACCCTAGCTCTAAATGTTTTACAATAGGATTCTGTGCTCTAAAAGGCATTGCATCCAATGGGTAAAATATGTGTATCTGTGTTTTTATGTTTAAAAATGTCTTGTTTTAGTACTTTGTTGGAAGGTCTAGCACCTCACAACCCCAAAGTTGCCTAAACATGACAAGTGGCACTTTATCTACCTTTATCTTTTGTCCTAATGGTTCTAGAGGATCCATTGAAACCTGCAGTGGCATTAACTCAAAATGATGGGGCCTCCCTGCATAATGTGTTGAGAGGGCCCTGAGTCTCTCATATCTCACAGATATTCATTGACCTTGGACTGATTTGGCCCCCTTGAATGGTTGGGATCCCCCTGGAGGGTTGCCTCCCGCGTGCTGCAGGGGCCTGTCTTACGCTTCTAGTACTCTGCTCACCCCCTAGCCCACATTTGTGCTCAGCACAGAACCACCTCACATACATAAAAGCTCTACAAAGCGGGCACTTTACGCTGTCAGACTGAAACCTACATACCATAAGACAGACCAATAACTACAAAATAATCCATTCCAGCTCCCACCTAAGCCTCTGCAAATGCCAACAAGCATTTACAATGCAATAGGTCTCGCAACTGCAAGTTTTAGAGCTATTGGTATTGTAAATGGCAATGCCTTTTGAAAAATTAACAGGTATTGTAATTTATAATAGTAATTTTCCACCAGTACCATAACTACCACTATTATTATTACTATCACCACAGAGTAGTAATAGTAATAATTGTAGTGGTGGTTATGGTACTTGTGGTGGTTGTAGCAGTGGTGGTAGTGGTGGTGGTATTGGTACTGGTGGTGATGGTACTGGTGGTGTTAGTGGTGGTGGTACTGGTGGTCTACGTGGATTTTATTTCACTACTTATGCTACTGCTGGAATATTTTTTAACAAAAACTAACAAACATTATCATTTGCAACGCCAATAGCTCAAACTTTTAGTAATGCCAGCCCTATTGCATTGCAAATGCTTGTTTTATGTTGCAGGCATGAGGTGCATCATCTACTTCCCAAAATACAATCTTAGATTTGTAGACACTCGTAACAGTCCTATGGTAGGAGGCAGTTGTTCAGCCAGTGTAAGGCTAATAGCTCACACAACTTTGCATTTTGATACCTGAAGTTTTAAATTACAATAAATGTAGTAGACCTCAGGCAGGAGACTTGAGTTACCAGTAACTGTGGAAAGAGCAATAACTTTAGAAACTGGTGCTTTATTTCACCTTTTCCGTGGTGTGAAGGTTACGTAACTGTTTTATTGCGTTCGAATGGGCACAATGGGGCTTATTTACAAGTCCCTTGCACCGCCGGTGCTTCAATTTTTGTGTGGGGAAAAGTGACGCAGCGGCGGCGCAAGGGGCTTGTAAATAAGCCCCAATGTCCTGTTTCTCTGGCTCTAAAGCAGCTTTGCTGACCTGGTTCTCTGGCTCTACAACGGCTCTGCTGACCAGGTTCTCTGGCTCTAAAGCAGCTCTGCTGACCTGGTTCTCAGGCTCTACAGCGGCTCTGTTGACCTGGTTCTCTGGCTCTAAAGCAGCTCTGCTGACCTGGTTCTGTGGCTCTAGAGCGGCTCTGCTGACCTGGTTCTCTGGCTCTACAGCAGCTCTGATGACCAAGTTCTCTGGCTCTAGAGCAGCTCTGCTGACCTGGTTCTCTGGCTCTACAGCAGCTCTGCTGACCTGGTTCTCTGGCTCTACAGCAGCTCTGCTGACCTGGTTATATGGCTCTAAAGCAGCTCTGCTGACCTGGTTCTCTGGCTCTATAGCAGCTCTGCTGACCTGGTTCTCTGGCTCTAGAGCAGCTCTGCTGACCTGGTTCTCTGGCTCTAGAGCAGCTCTGCTGACCTGGTTCTCTGGCTCTAAAGCAGCTCTGCTGACCTGGTTCTCTGGCTCTAAAGCAGCTCTGCTGACCTGGTTCTCTCCCTCTAAAGCAGCTCTGCTGACCTGGTTTCTCTGGCTCTGCAGCAGCTCTGCTGACCTGGTTCTCTGGCTCTAGAGCAGCTCTGCTGACCTGGTTCTCTGGCTCTAGAGCAGCTCTGCTGACGTGGTTCTTAGGCTCTAGAGCAGCTCTGCTGACCTGGTTCTCTGGCTTTGAAGCAGCTCTGCTGACCTGGTTCTCTGGCTCTAGAGCAGCTCTGCTGACCTGCTACTATGGCTCTAAAGCAGCTCTGCTGACCTGGTTTCTCTGGCTCTAAAGCAGCTCTGCTGACCTGGTTCCCTCCCTCTAAAGCATCTCTCCTGACCTGGTTTCTCTGGCTCTACAGCAGCTCTGCTGCCCTGGTTCTCTGGCTCTGGAGCAGCTCTGCTGACCTGGTTCTTAGGCTCTAGAGCAGCTCTGCTGACCTGGTTCTCTGGCTCTACAACGGCTCTGCTGACCTGGTTCTCTGGCTCTAAAGCAGCTCTGCTGACCTGGTTCTATGGCTCTAAAGCAGCTCTGCTGACCTGGTTCTCTGGCTCTAGAGCAGCTCTGCTGACCTGGTTCTTTGGCTCTAAAGCAGCTCTGCTGACCTGGTTCTCTGGCTCTAAAGCAGCTCTGCTGACCTGGTTCTCTCCCTCTAAAGCAGCTCTGCTGACCTGGTTTCTCTGGCTCTACAGCAGCTCTGCTGACCTGGTTCTCTGCCTGTAGAGCAGCTATGCTGACCTGGTTCTTAGGCTCTAGAGCAGCTCTGCTGACCTGGTTCTCTGGCTCAAAAGCAGCTCTGCTGACCTGGTTCTCTGGCTATAAAGCAGCTCTGCTGACCTGGTTCTCTCCCTCTAAAGCAGCTCTGCTGACCTGGTTTCTCTGGCTCTACAGCAGCTCGGCTGACCTGGTTTCTCTGGCTCTAGAGCAGCTCTGCTGACCTGGTTCTTAGGCTCTAGAGAAGCTCTGCTGACCTGGTTCTCTGGCTCTAAAGCAGCTCTGCTGACCTGGTTCTTAGGCTCTAGAGCAGCTCTGCTGGCCTGGTTCTCTGGCTCTAAAGCAGCTCTGCTGACCTGGTTCTATGGCTCTAAAGCAGCTCTGCTGACCTGGTTCTGTCCCTCTAAAGCAGCTCTGCTGACCTGGTTTCTCTGGCTCTAGAGCAGCTCTGCTGACCTGGTTCTGTCCCTCTAAAGCAGCTCTGCTGACCTGGTTCTTAGGCTCTAGAGCAGCTCTGCTGACCTGGATCTCTGGCTCTACAGCAGCTCTGCTGACCTGGTTCTCTGGCTCTAAAGCAGCTCTGCTGACCTGGTTTCTCTGGCTCTAAAGCAGCTCTGCTGACCTAGTTCTATGGCTCTACAGCAGCTCTGCTGACCTGGTTCTATGGCTTTACAGCAGCTCTGCTGACCTGGTTCTCTGGCTCTAGAGCAGCTCTGCTGACCTGGTTCTTAGGCTCTAGAGCAGCTCTGCTGACCTGGTTCTCTGGCTCTAGAGTAGCTCTGCTGACCTGGTTCTCTGGCTCTACAGCAGCTCTGCTGACCTGGTTCTCTGCCTCTAGAGCAGCTCTGCTGACCTGGTTCTCTGGCTCTAAAGCAGCTCTGCTGACCTGGTTCTCTGGCTCTACAGCAGCTCTGCTGACCTGGTTCTCTGGCTCTAGAGTAGCTCTGCTGACCTGGTTCTATGGCTCTACAGCAGCTCTGCTGACCTGGTTCTCTGGCTCTAGAGTAGCTCTGCTGACCTGGTTCTCTGGCTCTAAAGCAGCTGTGCTGACCTGGTTC
This sequence comes from Calotriton arnoldi, assembly GCA_963921515.1. Classification (NCBI taxonomy): domain Eukaryota; kingdom Metazoa; phylum Chordata; class Amphibia; order Caudata; family Salamandridae; genus Calotriton; species Calotriton arnoldi. The sequence goes on from CAWUFW010004004.1 coordinate 126,109, forward strand.
TATGGCTCTACAGCAGCTCTGCTGACCTGGTTCTCTGGCTCTAGAGTAGCTCTGCTGACCTGGTTCTCTGGCTCTACAGCAGCTGTGCTGACCTGGTTCTCTGCCTCTAGAGCAGCTCTGCTGACCTGGTTCTCTGGCTCTAAAGCAGCTTTGCTGACCTGGTTCTATGGCTCTGCAGCAGCTCTGCTGACCTGGTTCTCTGGCTCTAGAGTAGCTCTGCTGACCTGGTTCTATGGCTCTACAGCAGCTCTGCTGACCTGGTTCTCTGGCTCTAAAGCAGCTCTGCTGACCTGGTTCTATGGCTCTACAGCAGCTCTGCTGACCTGGTTTTCTGGCTCTAGAGTACCTCTGCTGACCTGGTTCTCTGGCTCTAAAGCAGCTGTGCTGATCTAGTTCTATGGCTCTACAGCAGCTCTGCTGACCTGGTTCTCTGGCTCTAGAGTAGCTCTGCTGACCTGGTTCTCTGGCTCTACAGCAGCTCTGCTGACCTGGTTCTCTGCCTCTAGAGCAGCTCTGCTGACCTGGTTCTATGTCTCTACAGCAGCTCTGCTGAGCTGGTTCTCTGGCTCTAGAGCAGCTCTGCTGACCTGGTTCTTAGGCTCTAGAGCAGTTCTGCTGACCTGGTTCTCTGGCTCTACAACGGCTCTGCTGACCTGGTTCTCTGGCTCTAAAGCAGCTCTGCTGACCTGGTTCTCTCCCTCTAAAGCAGCTCTGCTGACCTGGTTTCTCTGGCTCTAAAGCAGCTCTGCTGACCTAGTTCTATGGCTCTACAGCAGCTCTGCTGACCTGGTTCTATGGCTCTACAGCAGCTCTGCTGACCTGGTTCTCTGGCTCTAGAGCAGCTCTGCTGACCTGGTTCTTAGGCTCTAGAGCAGCTCTACTGACCTGGTTCTATGGCTCTACAGCAGCTCTGCTGACCTGGTTCTCTGGCTCTACAGCAGTTCTGCTGACCTGGTTCTCTGGCTCTACAACAGCTCTGCTGACCTGGTTCTCTGGCTCAAAAGCAGCTCTGCTGACCTGGTTCTATGGCTCTACAGCAGCTCTGCTGACCTGGTTCTCTGGCTCTAGAGTAGCTCTGCTGACCAGGTTCTCTGGCTCTACAGCAGCTCTGCTGACCTGGTTCTCTGCTGACCTGGTTCTCTGGCTCTAAAGCAGCTCTGCTGACCTGGTTCTCTGGCTCTACAACAGCTCTACTGACCTGGTTCTCTGGCTCTAGAGTAGCTCTGCTGACCTGGTTCTATGGCTCTACAGCAGCTCTGCTGACCTGGTTCTCTGGCTCTAGAGTAGCTCTGCTGACCTGGTTCTCTGGCTCTAAAGCAGATGTGCTGACCTGGTTCTATGGCTCTACAGCAGCTCTGCTGACCTGGTTCTCTGGCTCTAGAGCAGCTCTACTGACCTGGTTCTCTGGCTCTACAGCAGCTCTGCTGACCTGGTTCTCTGGCTCTAGAGTAGCTCTGCTGACCTTGTTCTATGGCTCTACAGCAGCTCTGCTGACCTGGTTCTCTGGCTCTAGAGTACTCTGCTGACCTGGTTCTCTGGCTCTAAAGCAGCTTTGCTGACCTGGTTCTATGGCTCTACAGCAGCTCTGCTGACCTGGTTCTATTGCTCTAGAGTAGCTCTGCTGACCTGGTTCTCTGGCTCTACAGCAGCTCTGCTGACATGGTTCTATGGCTCTACAGCAGCTCTGATGACCTGGTTCTCTGGCTCTACAGCAGCTCTGCTGACCTGGTTCTCTGGCTCTAAAGCAGCTCTGCTGACCTGGTTCTATGGCTCTACAGCAGCTCTGCTGACCTAGTTCTCTTGCTCTAGAGTAGCTCTGCTGATCTGGTTCTATGGCTCTACAGGAGCTCTGCTGACCTGGTTCTCTGGCTCTAGAGTAGCTCTGCTGACCTGGTTCTCTGGCTCTAAAGCAGCTCTGCTGACCTGGTTCTATGGCTCTACAGCCGCTCTGCTGACCTGGTTCTCTGGCTCTAGAGTAGCTCTGCTGACCTGATTCTCTGGCTCTACAGCAGCTCTGCTGACCTGGTTCTATGGCTCTACAGCAGCTCTGCTGACCTGGTTCTCTGGCTCTACAGCAGCTCTGCTGACCTGGTTCTCTGGCTCTACAGCAGTTCTGCTGACCTGGTTCTCTGGCTCTACAACAGCTCTGCTGACCTGGTTCTATGGCTCTAAAGCAGCTCTGCTGACCTGGTTCTATGGCTCTAGAGCAGCTCTGCTGACCTGGTTCTCTGGCTCTAGAGTAGCTCTGCTGACCTGGTTCTCTGGCTCTAAATCAGCTTTGCTGACCTGGTTCTCTGGCTCTAGAGCAGCTCTTCTGACCTAGTTCTCTGGCTCTACAGCAGCTCTGCTGACCTGGTTCTCTGGCTCTACAGCAGCTCTGCTGACCTGGTTCTCTGGCTCTAGAGTAGCTCTGCTGACCTGGTTCCATGGCTCTACAGCAGCTCTGCTGACCTGGTTCTCTGGCTCTAGAGTAGCTCTGCTGACCTGATTCTCTGGCTCTACAGCAGCTCTGCTGACCTGGTTCTATGGCTCTACAGCAGCTCTGCTGACCTGGTTCTCTGGCTCTACAGCAGATCTGCTGACCTGGTTCTCTGGCTCTACAGCAGTTCTGCTGACCTGGTTCTCTGGCTCTACAACAGCTCTGCTGACCTGGTTCTATGGCTCTAAAGCAGCTCTGCTGACCTGGTTCTATGGCTCTACAGCAGCTCTGCTGACCTGGTTCTCTGGCTCTAGGGTAGCTCTGCTGACCTGGTTCTCTGGCTCTAAATCAGCTTTGCTGACCTGGTTCTCTGGCTCTAGAGCAGCTCTTCTGACCTGGTTCTCTGGCTCTACAGCAGCTCTGCTGACCTGGTTCTCTGGCTCTAAAGCAGCTCTGCTGACCTGGTTTCTCTGGCTCTAAAGCAGCTCTGCTGACCTAGTTCTATGGCTCTACAGCAGCTCTGCTGACCTGGTTCTATGGCTCTACAGCAGCTCTGCTGACCTGGTTCTCTGGCTCTAGAGCAGCTCTGCTGACCTGGTTCTCTAGGCTCTAGAGCAGCTCTGCTGACCTGGTTCTCTGGCTCTAGAGTAGCTCTGCTGACCTGGTTCTCTGGCTCTACAGCAGCTCTGCTGACCTGGTTCTCTGCCTCTAGAGCAGCTCTGCTGACCTGGTTCTCTGGCTCTAAAGCAGTTCTGCTGACCTGGTTCTCTGGCTCTACAGCAGCTCTGCTGACCTGGTTCTCTGGCTCTAGAGTAGCTCTGCTGACCTGGTTCTATGGCTCTACAGCAGCTCTGCTGACCTGGTTCTCTGGCTCTAGAGTAGCTCTGCTGACCTGGTTCTCTGGCTCTAAAGCAGCTGTGCTGACCTGGTTCTATGGCTCTACAGCAGCTCTGCTGACCTGGTTCTCTGGCTCTAGAGTAGCTCTGCTGACCTGGTTCTCTGGCTCTACAGCAGCTGTGCTGACCTGGTTCTCTGCCTCTAGAGCAGCTCTGCTGACCTGGTTCTCTGGCTCTAAAGCAGCTTTGCTGACCTGGTTCTATGGCTCTGCAGCAGCTCTGCTGACCTGGTTCTCTGGCTCTAGAGTAGCTCTGCTGACCTGGTTCTATGGCTCTACAGCAGTTCTGCTGACCTGGTTCTCTGGCTCTAAAGCAGCTCTGCTGACCTGGTTCTATGGCTCTACAGCAGCTCTGCTGACCTGGGTTTCTGGCTCTAGAGTACCTCTGCTGACCTGGTTCTCTGGCTCTAAAGCAGCTGTGCTGATCTAGTTCTATGGCTCTACAGCAGCTCTGCTGACCTGGTTCTCTGGCTCTAGAGTAGCTCTGCTGACCTGGTTCTCTGGCTCTACAGCAGCTCTGCTGACCTGGTTCTCTGCCTCTAGAGCAGCTCTGCTGACCTGGTTCTATGTCTCTACAGCAGCTCTGCTGAGCTGGTTCTCTGGCTCTAGAGCAGCTCTGCTGACCTGGTTCTTAGGCTCTAGAGCAGTTCTGCTGACCTGGTTCTCTGGCTCTACAACGGCTCTGCTGACCTGGTTCTCTGGCTCTAAAGCAGCTCTGCTGACCTGGTTCTCTCCCTCTAAAGCAGCTCTGCTGACCTGGTTTCTCTGGCTCTAAAGCAGCTCTGCTGACCTGGTTCTATGGCTCTACAGCAGCTCTGCTGACCTGGTTCTATGGCTCTACAGCAGCTCTGCTGACCTGGTTCTCTGGCTCTAGAGCAGCTCTGCTGACCTGGTTCTTAGGCTCTAGAGCAGCTCTACTGACCTGGTTCTATGGCTCTACAGCAGCTCTGCTGACCTGGTTCTCTGGCTCTACAGCAGTTCTGCTGACCTGGTTCTCTGGCTCTACAACAGCTCTGCTGACCTGGTTCTCTGGCTCAAAAGCAGCTCTGCTGACCTGGTTCTATGGCTCTACAGCAGCTCTGCTGACCTGGTTCTCTGGCTCTAGAGTAGCTCTGCTGACCAGGTTCTCTGGCTCTACAGCAGCTCTGCTGACCTGGTTCTCTGCCGACCTGGTTCTCTGGCTCTAAAGCAGCTCTGCTGACCTGGTTCTCTGGCTCTACAACAGCTCTACTGACCTGGTTCTCTGGCTCTAGAGTAGCTCTGCTGACCTGGTTCTATGGCTCTACAGCAGCTCTGCTGACCTGGTTCTCTGGCTCTAGAGTAGCTCTGCTGACCTGGTTCTCTGGCTCTAAAGCAGATGTGCTGACCTGGTTCTATGGCTCTACAGCAGCTCTGCTGACCTGGTTCTCTGGCTCTAGAGCAGCTCTGCTGACCTGGTTCTCTGGCTCTACAGCAGCTCTGCTGACCTGGTTCTCTGGCTCTAGAGTAGCTCTGCTGACCTTGTTCTATGGCTCTACAGCAGCTCTGCTGACCTGGTTCTCTGGCTCTAGAGCAGCTCTGCTGACCTGGTTCTCTGGCTCTAAAGCAGCTTTGCTGACCTGGTTCTATGGCTCTACAGCAGCTCTGCTGACCTGGTTCTATTGCTCTAGAGTAGCTCTGCTGACCTGGTTCTCTGGCTCTACAGCAGCTCTGCTGACATGGTTCTATGGCTCTACAGCAGCTCTGATGACCTGGTTCTCTGGCTCTACAGCAGCTCTGCTGACCTGGTTCTCTGGCTCTAAAGCAGCTCTGCTGACCTGGTTCTATGGCTCTACAGCAGCTCTGCTGACCTGGTTCTCTTGCTCTAGAGTAGCTCTGCTGATCTGGTTCTATGGCTCTACAGCAGCTCTGCTGACCTGGTTCTCTGGCTCTAGAGTAGCTCTGCTGACCTGGTTCTCTGGCTCTAAAGCAGCTTTGCTGACCTGGTTCTATGGCTCTACAGCAGCTCTGCTGACCTGGTTCTATTGCTCTAGAGTAGCTCTGCTGACCTGGTTCTCTGGCTCTACAGCAGCTCTGCTGACATGGTTCTATGGCTCTACAGCAGTTCTGATGACCTGGTTCTCTGGCTCTACAGCAGCTCTGCTGACCGGGTTCTCTGGCTCTAGAGTAGCTCTGCTGACCTGGTTCTTTGGCTCTACAGCAGCTCTGCTGACCTGGTTCTCTGGCTCTAGAGTAGCTCTGCTGACCTGGTTCTCTGGCTCTAAAGCAGCTGTGCTTACCTGGTTCTATGGCTCTACAGCAGCTCTGCTGACCTGGTTCTCTGGCTCTAGAGTAGCTCTGCTGACCTGGTTCTCTGGCTCTAAAGTAGCTCTGCTGACCTGGTTCTATGGCTCTACAGCAGCTCTGCTGACCTGGTTCTCTGGCTCTAGAGTAGCTCTGCTGACCTGGTTCTCTGGCTCTAAAGCAGCTGTGCTGACCTGGTTCTATGGCTCTACAGCAGCTCTGCTGACCTGGTTCTCTGGCTCTAGAGCAGCTCTGCTGACCTGGTTCTCTGGCTCTACAGCAGCTCTGCTGACCTGGTTCTCTGCCTCTAGAGCAGCTCTGCTGTCCTGGTTCTCTGGCTCTAAAGCAGCTCTGCTGACCTGGTTCTGTGGCTCTACAGCAGCTCTGCTGACCTGGTTCTCTGGCTCTAGAGTAGCTCTGCTGACCTGGTTCTCTGGCTCTAGAGCAGCTCTGCTGACCTGGTTCTCTGGCTCTAGAGTAGCTCTGCTGACCTGGTTCTATGGCTCTACAGCAGCTCTGCTGACCTAGTTCTCTGGCTCTAGAGTAGCTCTGCTGACCTGGTTCTCTGGCTCTAAAGCAGCTTTGCTGACCTGGTTCTCTGGCTCTACAGCAGCTCTGCTGACCTGGTTCTCTGGCTCTACAGCAGTTCTGCTGACCTGGTTCTCTGGCTCTACAACAGCTCTGCTGACCTGGTTCTATGGCTCTAAAGCAGCTCTGCTGACCTGGTTCTATGGCTCTAGAGCAGCTCTGCTGACCTGGTTCTCTGGCTCTAGAGTAGCTCTGCTGACCTGGTTCTCTGGCTCTAAATCAGCTTTGCTGACCTGGTTCTCTGGCTCTAGAGCAGCTCTTCTGACCTAGTTCTCTGGCTCTACAGCAGCTCTGCTGACCTGGTTCTCTGGCTCTACAGCAGCTCTGCTGACCTGGTTCTCTGGCTCTAGAGTAGCTCTGCTGACCTGGTTCCATGGCTCTACAGCAGCTCTGCTGACCTGGTTCTCTGGCTCTAGAGTAGCTCTGCTGACCTGATTCTCTGGCTCTACAGCAGCTCTGCTGACCTGGTTCTATGGCTCTACAGCAGCTCTGCTGACCTGGTTCTCTGGCTCTACAGCAGATCTGCTGACCTGGTTCTCTGGCTCTACAGCAGTTCTGCTGACCTGGTTCTCTGGCTCTACAACAGCTCTGCTGACCTGGTTCTATGGCTCTAAAGCAGCTCTGCTGACCTGGTTCTATGGCTCTACAGCAGCTCTGCTGACCTGGTTCTCTGGCTCTAGGGCAGCTCTGCTGACCTGGTTCTCTGGCTCTAAATCAGCTTTGCTGACCTGGTTCTCTGGCTCTAGAGCAGCTCTTCTGACCTGGTTCTCTGGCTCTACAGCAGCTCTGCTGACCTGGTTCTCTGGCTCTAAAGCAGCTCTGCTGACCTGGTTTCTCTGGCTCTAAAGCAGCTCTGCTGACCTGGTTCTATGGCTCTACAGCAGCTCTGCTGACCTGGTTCTATGGCTTTACAGCAGCTCTGCTGACCTGGTTCTCTGGCTCTAGAGCAGCTCTGCTGACCTGGTTCTTAGGCTCTAGAGCAGCTCTGCTGACCTGGTTCTCTGGCTCTAGAGTAGCTCTGCTGACCTGGTTCTCTGGCTCTACAGCAGCTCTGCTGACCTGGTTCTCTGCCTCTAGAGCAGCTCTGCTGACCTGGTTCTCTGGCTCTAAAGCAGCTCTGCTGACCTGGTTCTCTGGCTCTACAGCAGCTCTGCTGACCTGGTTCTCTGGCTCTAGAGTAGCTCTGCTGACCTGGTTCTATGGCTCTACAGCAGCTCTGCTGACCTGGTTCTCTGGCTCTAGAGTAGCTCTGCTGACCTGGTTCTCTGGCTCTAAAGCAACTGTGCTGACCTGGTTCTATGGCTCTACAGCAGCTCTGCTGACCTGGTTCTCTGGCTCTAGAGTAGCTCTGCTGACCTGGTTCTCTGGCTCTACAGCAGCTGTGCTGACCTGGTTCTCTGCCTCTAGAGCAGCTCTGCTGACCTGGTTCTCTGGCTCTAAAGCAGCTTTGCTGACCTGGTTCTATGGCTCTGCAGCAGCTCTGCTGACCTGGTTCTCTGGCTCTAGAGTAGCTCTGCTGACCTGGTTCTATGGCTCTACAGCAGTTCTGCTGACCTGGTTCTCTGGCTCTAAAGCAGCTCTGCTGACCTGGTTCTATGGCTCTACAGCAGCTCTGCTGACCTGGGTTTCTGGCTCTAGAGTACCTCTGCTGACCTGGTTCTCTGGCTCTAAAGCAGCTGTGCTGATCTAGTTCTATGGCTCTACAGCAGCTCTGCTGACCTGGTTCTCTGGCTCTAGAGTAGCTCTGCTGACCTGGTTCTCTGGCTCTACAGCAGCTCTGCTGACCTGGTTCTCTGCCTCTAGAGCAGCTCTGCTGACCTGGTTCTATGTCTCTACAGCAGCTCTGCTGAGCTGGTTCTCTGGCTCTAGAGCAGCTCTGCTGACCTGGTTCTTAGGCTCTAGAGCAGTTCTGCTGACCTGGTTCTCTGGCTCTACAACGGCTCTGCTGACCTGGTTCTCTGGCTCTAAAGCAGCTCTGCTGACCTGGTTCTCTCCCTCTAAAGCAGCTCTGCTGACCTGGTTTCTCTGGCTCTAAAGCAGCTCTGCTGACCTAGTTCTATGGCTCTACAGCAGCTCTGCTGACCTGGTTCTATGGCTCTACAGCAGCTCTGCTGACCTGGTTCTCTGGCTCTAGAGCAGCTCTGCTGACCTGGTTCTTAGGCTCTAGAGCAGCTCTACTGACCTGGTTCTATGGCTCTACAGCAGCTCTGCTGACCTGGTTCTCTGGCTCTACAGCAGTTCTGCTGACCTGGTTCTCTGGCTCTACAACAGCTCTGCTGACCTGGTTCTCTGGCTCAAAAGCAGCTCTGCTGACCTGGTTCTATGGCTCTACAGCAGCTCTGCTGACCTGGTTCTCTGGCTCTAGAGTAGCTCTGCTGACCAGGTTCTCTGGCTCTACAGCAGCTCTGCTGACCTGGTTCTCTGCCAACCTGGTTCTCTGGCTCTAAAGCAGCTCTGCTGACCTGGTTCTCTGGCTCTACAACAGCTCTACTGACCTGGTTCTCTGGCTCTAGAGTAGCTCTGCTGACCTGGTTCTATGGCTCTACAGCAGCTCTGCTGACCTGGTTCTCTGGCTCTAGAGTAGCTCTGCTGACCTGGTTCTCTGGCTCTAAAGCAGATGTGCTGACCTGGTTCTATGGCTCTACAGCAGCTCTGCTGACCTGGTTCTCTGGCTCTAGAGCAGCTCTGCTGACCTGGTTCTCTGGCTCTACAGCAGCTCTGCTGACCTGGTTCTCTGGCTCTAGAGTAGCTCTGCTGACCTTGTTCTATGGCTCTACAGCAGCTCTGCTGACCTGGTTCTCTGGCTCTAGAGTAGCTCTGCTGACCTGGTTCTCTGGCTCTAAAGCAGCTTTGCTGACCTGGTTCTATGGCTCTACAGCAGCTCTGCTGACCTGGTTCTATTGCTCTAGAGTAGCTCTGCTGACCTGGTTCTCTGGCTCTACAGCAGCTCTGCTGACATGGTTCTATGGCTCTACAGCAGCTCTGATGACCTGGTTCTCTGGCTCTACAGCAGCTCTGCTGACCTGGTTCTCTGGCTCTAAAGCAGCTCTGCTGACCTGGTTCTATGGCTCTACAGCAGCTCTGCTGACCTGGTTCTCTTGCTCTAGAGTAGCTCTGCTGATCTGGTTCTATGGCTCTACAGCAGCTCTGCTGACCTGGTTCTCTGGCTCTAGAGTAGCTCTGCTGACCTGGTTCTCTGGCTCTAAAGCAGCTCTGCTGACCTGGTTCTATGGCTCTAGAGCCGCTCTGCTGACCTGGTTCTCTGGCTCTAGAGTAGCTCTGCTGACCTGATTCTCTGGCTCTACAGCAGCTCTGCTGACCTGGTTCTATGGCTCTACAGCAGCTCTGCTGACCTGGTTCTCTGGCTCTACAGCAGCTCTGCTGACCTGGTTCTCTGGCTCTACAGCAGTTCTGCTGACCTGGTTCTCTGGCTCTACAACAGCTCTGCTGACCTGGTTCTATGGCTCTAAAGCAGCTCTGCTGACCTGGTTCTATGGCTCTAGAGCAGCTCTGCTGACCTGGTTCTCTGGCTCTAGAGTAGCTCTGCTGACCTGGTTCTCTGGCTCTAAATCAGCTTTGCTGACCTGGTTCTCTGGCTCTAGAGCAGCTCTTCTGACCTAGTTCTCTGGCTCTACAGCAGCTCTGCTGACCTGGTTCTCTGGCTCTACAGCAGCTCTGCTGACCTGGTTCTCTGGCTCTAGAGTAGCTCTGCTGACCTGGTTCCATGGCTCTACAGCAGCTCTGCTGACCTGGTTCTCTGGCTCTAGAGTAGCTCTGCTGACCTGATTCTCTGGCTCTACAGCAGCTCTGCTGACCTGGTTCTATGGCTCTACAGCAGCTCTGCTGACCTGGTTCTCTGGCTCTACAGCAGATCTGCTGACCTGGTTCTCTGGCTCTACAGCAGTTCTGCTGACCTGGTTCTCTGGCTCTACAACAGCTCTGCTGACCTGGTTCTATGGCTCTAAAGCAGCTCTGCTGACCTGGTTCTATGGCTCTACAGCAGCTCTGCTGACCTGGTTCTCTGGCTCTAGGGTAGCTCTGCTGACCTGGTTCTCTGGCTCTAAATCAGCTTTGCTGACCTGGTTCTCTGGCTCTAGAGCAGCTCTTCTGACCTGGTTCTCTGGCTCTACAGCAGCTCTGCTGACCTGGTTCTCTGGCTCTACAGCAGCTCTGCTGACCTGGTTCTCTGGCTCTAGAGTAGCTCTGCTGACCTGGTTCCATGGCTCTACAGCAGCTCTGCTGACCTGGTTCTCTGGCTCTAGAGTAGCTCTGCTGACCTATTTCCATGGCTCTACAGCAGCTCTGCTGACCTGGTTCTCTGGCTCTAGAGTAGCTCTGCTGACCGGGTTCTTTGGCTCTAAAGCAGCTTTGCTGACCTGGTTCTATGGCTCTACAGCAGCTCTGCTGACCTGGTTCTCTGGCTCTACAGCAGCTGTGCTGACCTGGTTCTCTGCCTCTAGAGCAGCTCTGCTGACCTGGTTCTCTGGCTCTAAAGCAGCTTTGCTGACCTGGTTCTATGGCTCTGCAGCAGCTCTGCTGACCTGGTTCTCTGGCTCTAGAGTAGCTCTGCTGACCTGGTTCTATGGCTCTACAGCAGTTCTGCTGACCTGGTTCTCTGGCTCTAAAGCAGCTCTGCTGACCTGGTTCTATGGCTCTACAGCAGCTCTGCTGACCTGGGTTTCTGGCTCTAGAGTACCTCTGCTGACCTGGTTCTCTGGCTCTAAAGCAGCTGTGCTGATCTAGTTCTATGGCTCTACAGCAGCTCTGCTGACCTGGTTCTCTGGCTCTAGAGTAGCTCTGCTGACCTGGTTCTCTGGCTCTACAGCAGCTCTGCTGACCTGGTTCTCTGCCTCTAGAGCAGCTCTGCTGACCTGGTTCTATGTCTCTACAGCAGCTCTGCTGAGCTGGTTCTCTGGCTCTAGAGCAGCTCTGCTGACCTGGTTCTTAGGCTCTAGAGCAGTTCTGCTGACCTGGTTCTCTGGCTCTACAACGGCTCTGCTGACCTGGTTCTCTGGCTCTAAAGCAGCTCTGCTGACCTGGTTCTCTCCCTCTAAAGCAGCTCTGCTGACCTGGTTTCTCTGGCTCTAAAGCAGCTCTGCTGACCTAGTTCTATGGCTCTACAGCAGCTCTGCTGACCTGGTTCTATGGCTCTACAGCAGCTCTGCTGACCTGGTTCTCTGGCTCTAGAGCAGCTCTGCTGACCTGGTTCTTAGGCTCTAGAGCAGCTCTACTGACCTGGTTCTATGGCTCTACAGCAGCTCTGCTGACCTGGTTCTCTGGCTCTACAGCAGTTCTGCTGACCTGGTTCTCTGGCTCTACAACAGCTCTGCTGACCTGGTTCTCTGGCTCTAAAGCAGCTCTGCTGACCTGGTTCTATGGCTCTACAGCAGCTCTGCTGACCTGGTTCTCTGGCTCTAGAGTAGCTCTGCTGACCAGGTTCTCTGGCTCTACAGCAGCTCTGCTGACCTGGTTCTCTGCCAACCTGGTTCTCTGGCTCTAAAGCAGCTCTGCTGACCTGGTTCTCTGGCTCTACAACAGCTCTACTGACCTGGTTCTCTGGCTCTAGAGTAGCTCTGCTGACCTGGTTCTATGGCTCTACAGCAGCTCTGCTGACCTGGTTCTCTGGCTCTAGAGTAGCTCTGCTGACCTGGTTCTCTGGCTCTAAAGCAGATGTGCTGACCTGGTTCTATGGCTCTACAGCAGCTCTGCTGACCTGGTTCTCTGGCTCTAGAGCAGCTCTGCTGACCTGGTTCTCTGGCTCTACAGCAGCTCTGCTGACCTGGTTCTCTGGCTCTAGAGTAGCTCTGCTGACCTTGTTCTATGGCTCTACAGCAGCTCTGCTGACCTGGTTCTCTGGCTCTAGAGTAGCTCTGCTGACCTGGTTCTCTGGCTCTAAAGCAGCTTTGCTGACCTGGTTCTATGGCTCTACAGCAGCTCTGCTGACCTGGTTCTATTGCTCTAGAGTAGCTCTGCTGACCTGGTTCTCTGGCTCTACAGCAGCTCTGCTGACATGGTTCTATGGCTCTACAGCAGCTCTGATGACCTGGTTCTCTGGCTCTACAGCAGCTCTGCTGACCTGGTTCTCTGGCTCTAAAGCAGCTCTGCTGACCTGGTTCTATGGCTCTACAGCAGCTCTGCTGACCTGGTTCTCTTGCTCTAGAGTAGCTCTGCTGATCTGGTTCTATGGCTCTACAGCAGCTCTGCTGACCTGGTTCTCTGGCTCTAGAGTAGCTCTGCTGACCTGGTTCTCTGGCTCTAAAGCAGCTCTGCTGACCTGGTTCTATGGCTCTAGAGCCGCTCTGCTGACCTGGTTCTCTGGCTCTAGAGTAGCTCTGCTGACCTGATTCTCTGGCTCTACAGCAGCTCTGCTGACCTGGTTCTATGGCTCTACAGCAGCTCTGCTGACCTGGTTCTCTGGCTCTACAGCAGCTCTGCTGACCTGGTTCTCTGGCTCTACAGCAGTTCTGCTGACCTGGTTCTCTGGCTCTACAACAGCTCTGCTGACCTGGTTCTATGGCTCTAAAGCAGCTCTGCTGACCTGGTTCTATGGCTCTAGAGCAGCTCTGCTGACCTGGTTCTCTGGCTCTAGAGTAGCTCTGCTGACCTGGTTCTCTGGCTCTAAATCAGCTTTGCTGACCTGGTTCTCTGGCTCTAGAGCAGCTCTTCTGACCTAGTTCTCTGGCTCTACAGCAGCTCTGCTGACCTGGTTCTCTGGCTCTACAGCAGCTCTGCTGACCTGGTTCTCTGGCTCTAGAGTAGCTCTGCTGACCTGGTTCCATGGCTCTACAGCAGCTCTGCTGACCTGGTTCTCTGGCTCTAGAGTAGCTCTGCTGACCTGATTCTCTGGCTCTACAGCAGCTCTGCTGACCTGGTTCTATGGCTCTACAGCAGCTCTGCTGACCTGGTTCTCTGGCTCTACAGCAGATCTGCTGACCTGGTTCTCTGGCTCTACAGCAGTTCTGCTGACCTGGTTCTCTGGCTCTACAACAGCTCTGCTGACCTGGTTCTATGGCTCTAAAGCAGCTCTGCTGACCTGGTTCTATGGCTCTACAGCAGCTCTGCTGACCTGGTTCTCTGGCTCTAGGGTAGCTCTGCTGACCTGGTTCTCTGGCTCTAAATCAGCTTTGCTGACCTGGTTCTCTGGCTCTAGAGCAGCTCTTCTGACCTGGTTCTCTGGCTCTACAGCAGCTCTGCTGACCTGGTTCTCTGGCTCTACAGCAGCTCTGCTGACCTGGTTCTCTGGCTCTAGAGTAGCTCTGCTGACCTGGTTCCATGGCTCTACAGCAGCTCTGCTGACCTGGTTCTCTGGCTCTAGAGTAGCTCTGCTGACCTATTTCCATGGCTCTACAGCAGCTCTGCTGACCTGGTTCTCTGGCTCTAGAGTAGCTCTGCTGACCGGGTTCTTTGGCTCTAAAGCAGCTTTGCTGACCTGGTTCTATGGCTCTACAGCAGCTCTGCTGACCTGGTTCCCTGGCTCTACCGTAGCTCTGCTGACCTGGTTCTCTGGCTCTAGAGTAGCTCTGCTGACCGGGTTCTCTGGCTCTAAAGCAGCTTTGCTGACCTGGTTCTATGGCTCTGCAGCAGCTCTGCTGACCTGGTTCTTAGGCTCTAGAGTAGCTCTGCTGACCTGGTTCTCTGGCTCTACAGCAGCCCTGCTGACCTGGTTCTATGGCTCTACAGCAGCTCTGCTGACCTGGTTCTCTGGCTCTACAGCAGCTCTGCTGACCTGTTTCGCTGGCTCTACAGCAGTTCTGCTGACCTGGTTCTCTGGCTCTACAACAGCTCTGCTGACCTGGTTCTCTGGCTCTGAAGCAGCTCTGCTGACATGGTTCTATGGCTCTACAGCAGCTGTGCTGACCTGGTTCTCTGGCTCTAGAGTATCTCTGCTGACCTGGTTCTCCAGCTCTACAGCGGCTCTGCTGACCTGGTTCTCTGCCTCTAGAGCAGCTCTGCTGACCTGGTTCTCTGGCTCTACAGCAGCTCTGCTGACCTCGTTCTCTGCTCTAGAGTAGCTCAGCTGACCTGGTTCTATGGCTCTACAGCAGCTCTGCTGACCTGGTTCTCTGGCTCTACAGCAGCTCTGATGACCTGGTTCTATGGCTCTACAGCAGCTCTGCTGACCTGGTTCTCTTGCTCTAGAGTAGCTCTGCTGATCTGGTTCTATGGCTCTACAGCAGCTCTGCTGACCTGGTTCTCTGGCTCTAGAGTAGCTCTGCTGACCTGGTTCTCTGGCTCTAAAGCAGCTGTGCTGACCTGGTTCTATGGCTCTACAGCAGCTCTGCTGACCTGGTTCTATGGCTCTACATCAGCTCTGCTGACCTGGTTCTCTGGCTCTACAGCAGCTCTGCTGACCTGTTTCTCTGGCTCTACAGCAGTTCTGCTGACCTGGTTCTCTGGCTCTACAACAGCTCAGCTGACCTGGTTCTCTGGCTCTAAAGCAGCTCTGCTGACCTGGTTCTATGGCTCTACAGCAGCTCTGCTGACCTGGTTCTCTGGCTCTAGAGTAGCTCTGCTGACCTGGTTCTCTGGCTCTACAGTAGCTCTGCTGACCTGGTTCTCTGCCTCTAGAGCAGCTCTGCTGACCTGGTTCTCTGGCTCTACAGCAGCTCTGCTGACCTGGTTCTCTGCCTCTAGAGCAGCTCTGCTGACCTGGTTCTCTGGCTCTAAAGCAGCTCTGCTGACCGGTTTCTCTGGCTCTAGAGTAGCTCTGCTGACCTGGTTCTTTGGCTCTACAGCAGCTCTGCTGACCTGGTTCTCTGGCTCTAGAGTAGCTCTGCTGACCTGGTTCTCTGGCTCTAAAGCAGCTGTGCTTACCTGGTTCTATGGCTCTACAGCAGCTCTGCTGACCTGGTTCTCTGGCTCTAGAGTAGCTCTGCTGACCTGGTTCTCTGTCTCTAAAGTAGCTCTGCTGACCTGGTTCTCTGGCTCTAGAGTAGCTCTGCTGACCTGGTTCTCTGGCTCTAAAGCAGCTGTGCTGACCTGGTTCTATGGCTCTACAGCAGCTCTGCTGACCTGGTTCTCTGGCTCTAGAGTAGCTCTGCTGACCTGGTTCTCTGGCTCTACAGCAGCTCTGCTGACCTGGTTCTCTGCCTCTAGAGCAGCTCTGCTGACCTGGTTCTCTGGCTCTAAAGCAGCTCTGCTGACCTGGTTCTGTGGCTCTACAGCAGCTCTGCTGACCTGGTTCTCTGGCTCTAGAGTAGCTCTGCTGACCTGGTTCTCTGGCTCTAGAGCAGCTCTGCTGACCTGGTTCTCTGGCTCTAGAGTAGCTCTGCTGACCTGGTTCTATGGCTCTACAGCAGCTCTGCTGACCTGGTTCTCTGGCTCTAGAGTAGCTCTGCTGACCTGGTTCTCTGGCTCTAAAGCAGCTTTGCTGACCTGGTTCTCTGGCTCTAGAGCAGCTCTTCTGACCTGGTTCTCTGGCTCTACAGCAGATCTGCTGACCTGGTTCTCTGGCTCTACAGCAGCTCTGCTGACCTGGTTCTCTGGCTCTAGAGTAGCTCTGCTGACCTGGTTCTACGGCTCTACAGCAGCTCTGCTGACCTGGTTCTCTGGCTCTAGAGTAGCTCTGCTGACCAGGTTCTCTGGCTCTAAAGCAGCTTTGCTGACCTGGTTCTATGGCTCTACAGCAGCTCTGCTGACCTGGTTCTATGGCTCTAGAGTAGCTCTGCTGACCTGGTTCTCTGGCTCTACCGCAGCTCTGCTGACCTGGTTCTATGGCTCTACAGCAGCTCTGCTGACCTGGTTCTCTGGCTCTACAGCAGCTCGGATGACCTGGTTCTATGGCTCTACAGCAGCTCTGCTGACCTGGTTCTCTTGCTCTAGAGTAGCTCTGCTGATCTGGTTCTATGGCTCTACAGCAGCTCTGCTGACCTGGTTCTCTGGCTCTAGAGTAGCTCTGCTGACCTGGTTCTCTGGCTCTAAAGCAGCTGTGCTGACCTGGTTCTATGGCTCTACATCAGCTCTGCTGACCTGGTTCTCTGGCTCTACAGCAGCTCTGCTGACCTGTGTCTCTGGCTCTACAGCAGTTTTGCTGACCTGGTTCTCTGGCTCTACAACAGCTCTTCTGACCTGGTTCTCTGGCTCTAAAGCAGCTCTGCTGACCTGGTTCTATGGCTCTACAGCAGCTCTGCTGACCTGGTTCTATGGCTCTAGAGTAGCTCTGCTGACCTGGTTCTCTGGCTCTACAGCAGCTCTGCTGACCTGGTTCTCTGCCTCTAGAGCAGCTCTGCTGACCTGGTTCTCTGGCTCTACAGCAGCTCTGCTGACCTGGTTCTCTGCCTCTAGAGCAGCTCTGCTGACCTGGTTCTCTGGCTCTAAAGCAGCTCTGCTGACCGGGTTCTATGGCTCTACAGCAGCTCTGCTGACCTGGTTCTCTGGCTCTAGAGTAGCTCTGCTGACCTGGTTCTCTGGCTCTACAGTAGCTCTGCTGACCTGGTTCTCTGCCTCTAGAGCAGCTCTGCTGACCTGGTTCTCTGGCTCTACAGCAGCTCTGCTGACCTGGTTCTCTGCCTCTAGAGCAGCTCTGCTGACCTGGTTCTCTGGCTCTAAAGCAGCTCTGCTGACCGGGTTCTCTGGCTCTAGAGTAGCTCTGCTGACCTGGTTCTTTGGCTCTACAGCAGCTCTGCTGACCTGGTTCTCTGGCTCTAGAGTAGCTCTGCTGACCTGGTTCTCTGGCTCTAAAGCAGCTGTGCTTACCTGGTTCTATGGCTCTACAGCAGCTCTGCTGACCTGGTTCTCTGGCTCTAGAGTAGCTCTGCTGACCTGGTTCTCTGGCTCTAAAGTAGCTCTGCTGACCTGGTTCTATGGCTCTACAGCAGCTCTGCTGACCTGGTTCTCTGGCTCTAGAGTAGCTCTGCTGACCTGGTTCTCTGGCTCTAAAGCAGCTGTGCTGACCTGGTTCTATGGCTCTACAGCAGCTCTGCTGACCTGGTTCTCTGGCTCTAGAGTAGCTCTGCTGACCTGGTTCTCTGGCTCTACAGCAGCTCTGCTGACCTGGTTCTCTGCCTCTAGAGCAGCTCTGCTGACCTGGTTCTCTGGCTCTAAAGCAGCTCTGCTGACCTGGTTCTGTGGCTCTACAGCAGCTCTGCTGACCTGGTTCTCTGGCTCTAGAGTAGCTCTGCTGACCTGGTTCTCTGGCTCTAGAGCAGCTCTGCTGACCTGGTTCTCTGGCTCTAGAGTAGCTCTGCTGACCTGGTTCTATGGCTCTACAGCAGCTCTGCTGACCTAGTTCTCTGGCTCTAGAGTAGCTCTGCTGACCTGGTTCTCTGGCTCTAAAGCAGCTTTGCTGACCTGGTTCTCTGGCTCTAGAGCAGCTCTTCTGACCTGGTTCTCTGGCTCTACAGCAGATCTGCTGACCTGGTTCTCTGGCTCTACAGCAGCTCTGCTGACCTGGTTCTCTGGCTCTAGAGTAGCTCTGCTGACCTGGTTCTACGGCTCTACAGCAGCTCTGCTGACCTGGTTCTCTGGCTCTAGGGTAGCTCTGCTGACCGGGTTCTCTGGCTCTAAAGCAGCTTTGCTGACCTGGTTCTATGGCTCTACAGCAGCTCTGCTGACCTGGTTCTATGGCTCTAGAGTAGCTCTGCTGACCTGGTTCTCTGGCTCTACCGCAGCTCTGCTGACCTGGTTCTATGGCTCTACAGCAGCTCTGCTGACCTGGTTCTCTGGCTCTACAGCAGCTCGGATGACCTGGTTCTATGGCTCTACAGCAGCTCTGCTGACCTGGTTCTCTTGCTCTAGAGTAGCTCTGCTGATCTGGTTCTATGGCTCTACAGCAGCTCTGCTGACCTGGTTCTCTGGCTCTAGAGTAGCTCTGCTGACCTGGTTCTCTGGCTCTAAAGCAGCTGTGCTGACCTGGTTCTATGGCTCTACATCAGCTCTGCTGACCTGGTTCTCTGGCTCTACAGCAGCTCTGCTGACCTGTTTCTCTGGCTCTACAGCAGTTTTGCTGACCTGGTTCTCTGGCTCTACAACAGCTCTTCTGACCTGGTTCTCTGGCTCTAAAGCAGCTCTGCTGACCTGCTTCTATGGCTCTACAGCAGCTCTGCTGACCTGGTTCTATGGCTCTAGAGTAGCTCTTCTGACCTGGTTCTCTGGCTCTACAGCAGCTCTGCTGACCTGGTTCTCTGCCTCTAGAGCAGCTCTGCTGACCTGGTTCTCTGGCTCTACAGCAGCTCTGCTGACCTGGTTCTCTGCCTCTAGAGCAGCTCTGCTGACCTGGTTCTCTGGCTCTAAAGCAGCTCTGCTGACCGGGTTCTCTGGCTCTAGAGTAGCTCTGCTGACCTGGTTCTTTGGCTCTACAGCAGCTCTGCTGACCTGGTTCTCTGGCTCTAGAGTAGCTCTGCTGACCTGGTTCTCTGGCTCTAAAGCAGCTGTGCTGACCTGGTTCTATGGCTCTACAGCAGCTCTGCTGACCTGGTTCTCTGGCTCTAGAGTAGCTCTGCTGACCTGGTTCTCTGGCTCTACAGCAGCTCTGCTGACCTGGTTCTTTGGCTCTACAGCAGCTCTGCTGACCTGGTTCTCTGCCTCTAGAGCAGCTCTGCTGACCTGGTTCTCTGGCTCTAAAGCAGCTCTGCTGACCTGGTTCTCTGGCTCTACAGCAGCTCTGCTGACCTGGTTCTCTGGCTCTAAAGCAGCTCTGCTGACCTGGTTCTCTGCCTCTAGAGCAGCTCTGCTGACCTGGTTCTCTGGCTCTAAAGCAGCTCTGCTGACCTGGTTCTCTGGCTCTACAGCAGCTCTGCTGACCTGGTTGTCTGGCTCTAAAGCAGCTCTGCTGACCTGGTTCTCTGGCTCTAGAGTAGCTCTGCTGAGCTGGTTCTATGGCTCTACAGCAGCTCTGCTGACCTGGTTCTCTGGCTCTAGAGTAGCTCTGCTGACCTGGTTCTCTGGCTCTAAAGCAGCTGTGCTGACCTGGTTCTACGGCTCTACAGCAGCTCTGCTGACCTGGTTCTCTGGCTCTAGAGTAGCTCTGCTGACCTGGTTCGCTGGCTCTACAGCAGCTCTGCTGACCTGGTTCTCTGGCTCTAGAACAGCTCTGCTGACCTGGTTCTCTGCCTCTAGAGCAGCTCTGCTGACCTGGTTCTCTGGCTTTAAAGCAGCTCTGCTGACCTGGTTCTCTGGCTCTACAGCAGCTCTGCTGACCTGGTTCTCTGGCTCTAGAGTAGCTCTGCTGACCTGGTTCTCTGGCTCTAGAGCAGCTCTGCTGACCTGGTTCTCTGGCTCTAGAGTAGCTCTGCTGACCTGGTTCTATGGCTCTACAGCAGCTCTGCTGACCTGGTTCTCTGGCTCTAGAGTAGCTCTGCTGACCTGGTTCTCTGGCTCTAAAGCAGCTTTGATGACCTGGTTCTCTGGCTCTAGAGCAGCTCTTCTGACCTGGTTCTCTGGCTCTACAGCAGCTCTGCTGACCTGGTTCTCTGGCTCTACAGCAGCTCTGCTGACCTGGTTCTCTGGCTCTAGAGTTGCTCTGCTGACCTGGTTCTATGGCTCTTCCGCAGCTCTGCTGACCTGGTTCTCTGGCTCTAGAGTAGCTCTGCTGACTGGGTTCTCTGGCTCTAAAGCAGCTTTGCTGACCTAGTTCTATGGCTCTACAGCAGCTCTGCTGACCTGGTTCTATGGCTCTAGAGTAGCTCTGCTGACCTGGTTCTCTGGCTCTACCGCAGCTCTGATGACCTGGTTCTATGGCTCTACAGCAGCTCTGCTGACCTGGTTCTCTGGCTCTACAGCAGCTCTGCTGACCTGGTTCTCTGTCTCTACAGCAGCTCTGCTGACCTGGTTCTCTGGCTCTAAAGCAGCTCTGCTGACCTGGTTCTATGGCTCTACAGCAGCTCTGCTGACCTGGTTCTCTTGCTCTAGAGTAGCTCTGCTGATCTGGTTCTATGGCTCTACAGCAGCTCTGATGACCTGGTTCTCTGGCTCTAGAGTAGCTCTGCTGACCTGGTTTCTGGCTCTAAAGCAGCTCTGCTGACCTGGTTCTATGGCTCTATAGCAGCTCTGCTGACCTGGTTCTCTGGCTCTAGAGTAGCTCTGCTGACCTGGTTCTCTGGCCCTACAGCAGCTCTGCTGACCTGGTTCTATGGCTCTACATCAGCTCTGCTGACCTGGTTCTCTGGCTCTACAGCAGCTCTGCTGACCTGGTTCTCTGGCTCTACAGCAGTTCTGCTGACCTGGTTCTCTGGCTCTACAACAGCTCTGCTGACCTGGTTCTCTGCGATACAAAAGGGGATGATGGACGGAACTTTTGAGCCAATCAAACACTCACCCCCAGTCAACTGATCTGGGTTTAATCCATCATCATTCTTTAGCTCACTCCACCACCCCAGTTCAGACATGGCCATATGCAAATCAGTCTGACCCTGTGCCTCATGGGAACAGTCCAGCCCGAACTGCCAAGCCATGTCTTCCCTGGACCGGAAACAAGCATCCTAGGACCGGTTTCTGGCATTCCAGCCGTCATCAGCCAGGCTTGCTTGAATCCAGTGGCAAAGTGAGCAAGGGACCCACGTCTGGGCATACCCCCGCCAACTTAGGGCGAACAAAGCGATACAAAAGGGGATGATGGACGGAACGTTTGAGCCAATCAAACACTCACCCCCTCTGGCTTTAAAGCAGCTCTGCTGACCTGGTTCTCTGGCTCTACAGCAGCTCTGCTGACCTGGTTCTCTGGCTCTAGAGTAGCTCTGCTGACCTGGTTCTCTGGCTCTAGAGCAGCTCTGCTGACCTGGTTCTCTGGCTCTAGAGTAGCTCTGCTGACCTGGTTCTATGGCTCTACAGCAGCTCTGCTGACCTGGTTCTCTGGCTCTAGAGTAGCTCTGCTGACCTGGTTCTCTGGCTCTAAAGCAGCTTTGATGACCTGGTTCTCTGGCTCTAGAGCAGCTCTTCTGACCTGGTTCTCTGGCTCTACAGCAGCTCTGCTGACCTGGTTCTCTGGCTCTACAGCAGCTCTGCTGACCTGGTTCTCTGGCTCTAGAGTTGCTCTGCTGACCTGGTTCTATGGCTCTTCCGCAGCTCTGCTGACCTGGTTCTCTGGCTCTAGAGTAGCTCTGCTGACTGGGTTCTCTGGCTCTAAAGCAGCTTTGCTGACCTAGTTCTATGGCTCTACAGCAGCTCTGCTGACCTGGTTCTATGGCTCTAGAGTAGCTCTGCTGACCTGGTTCTCTGGCTCTACCGCAGCTCTGCTGACCTGGTTCTATGGCTCTACAGCAGCTCTGCTGACCTGGTTCTCTGGCTCTACAGCAGCTCTGCTGACCTGGTTCTCTGTCTCTACAGCAGCTCTGCTGACCTGGTTCTCTGGCTCTAAAGCAGCTCTGCTGACCTGGTTCTATGGCTCTACAGCAGCTCTGCTGACCTGGTTCTCTTGCTCTAGAGTAGCTCTGCTGATCTGGTTCTATGGCTCTACAGCAGCTCTGATGACCTGGTTCTCTGGCTCTAGAGTAGCTCTGCTGACCTGGTTTCTGGCTCTAAAGCAGCTCTGCTGACCTGGTTCTATGGCTCTATAGCAGCTCTGCTGACCTGGTTCTCTGGCTCTAGAGTAGCTCTGCTGACCTGGTTCTCTGGCCCTACAGCAGCTCTGCTGACCTGGTTCTATGGCTCTACATCAGCTCTGCTGACCTGGTTCTCTGGCTCTACAGCAGCTCTGCTGACCTGGTTCTCTGGCTCTACAGCAGTTCTGCTGACCTGGTTCTCTGGCTCTACAACAGCTCTGCTGACCTGGTTCTCTGGCTCTAAAGCAGCTCTGCTGACCTGGTTCTCTGGCTCTACAACAGCTCTGCTGACCTGGTTCTCTGGCTCTAAAGCAGCTCTGCTGACCTGGTTCTATGGCTCTAGAGCAGCTCTGCTGACCTGGTTCTCTGGCTCTAGAGTAGCTCTGCTGACCTGGTTCTCTGGCTCTACAGCAGCTCTGCTGACCTGGTTCTCTGCCTCTAGAGCAGCTCTGCTGACCTGGTTCTCTGGCTCTAAAGCAGCTCTGCTGACCTGGTTCTTTGGCTCTAGAGCAGCTCTGCTGACCTGGTTCTCTGGCTCTAGAGCAGCTCTGCTGACCTGGTTCTCTGGCTCTACAGCAGCTCTGCTGACCTGGTTCTCTGGCTCTAGAGTAGCTATGCTGACCTGGTTCTCTGGCTCTAAAGCAGCTGTGCTGACCTGGTTCTATGGCTCTACAGCAGCTCTGCTGACCTGGTTTTTTGGCTCTAGAGTAGCTCTGCTGACCTGGTTCTCTGGCTCTACAGCAGCTCTGCTGACCTGGTTCTATGGCTCTAAAGCAGCTCTGCTGACCTGGTTCTCTGCCTCTAGAGCAGCTCTGCTGACCTGGTTCTCTGGCTCTAAAGCAGCTCTGCTGACCTGGTTCTCTGGCTCTACAGCAGCTCTGCTGACCTGGTTCTCTGGCTCTAGAGTAGCTCTGCTGACCTGGTTCTCTGGCTCTAAAGCAGCTGTGCTGACCTGGTTCTATGGCTCTACAGCAGCTCTGCTGACCTGGTTCTCTGGCTCTAGAGTAGCGCTGCTGACCTGGTTCTCTGGCTCTACAGCAGCTCTGCTGACCTGGTTCTCTGCCTCTAGAGCATCTCTGCTGACCTGGTTCTCTGGCTCTAAAGCAGCTCTGCTGACCTGGTTCTCTGGCTCTAAAGCAGCTCTGCTGACCTGGTTCTATGGCTCTTGAGTAGCTCTGCTGACCTGGTTCTATGGCTCTACAGCAGCTCTGCTGACCTGGTTCTATGGCTCTACAGCAGCTCTGCTGACCTGGTTCTCTGGCTCTACAGCAGCTCTGCTGACCTGGTTCTCTGGCTCTACAGCAGTTCTGCTGACCTGGTTCTCTGGCTCTACAACAGCTCTGCTGACCTGGTTCTCTGGCTCTAAAGCAGCTCTGCTGACCTGGTTCTATGGCTCTACAGCAGGTCTGCTGACCTGGTTCTCTGGCTCTAGAGTAGCTCTGCTGACCTGGTTCTCTGGCTCTAAAGCAGCTTTGCTGACCTGGTTCTCTGGCTCTAGAGCAGCTCTTCTGACCTGGTTCTCTGGCTCTACAGCAGCTCTGCTGACCTGGTTCTCTGGCTCTACAGCAGCTCTGCTGACCTGGTTCTCTGGCTCTAGAGTTGCTCTGCTGACCTGGTTCTATGGCTCTTCAGCAGCTCTGCTGACCTGGTTCTCTGGCTCTAGAGTAGCTCTGCTGACCGGGTTCTCTGGCTCTAAAGCAGCTTTGCTGACCTAGTTCTATGGCTCTACAGCAGCTCTGCTGACCTGGTTCTATGGCTCTAGAGTAGCTCTGCTGACGTGGTTCTCTGGCTCTACCGCATCTCTGCTGACCTGGTTCTATGGCTCTACAGCAGCTCTGCTGACCTGGTTCTCTGGCTCTACAGCAGCTCTGCTGACCTGGTTCTCTGTCTCTACAGCAGCTCTGCTGACCTGGTTCTCTGGCTCTAAAGCAGCTCTGCTGACCTGGTTCTATGGCTCTACAGCAGCTCTGCTGACCTGGTTCTCTTGCTCTAGAGTAGCTCTGCTGATCTGGTTCTATGGCTCTACAGGAGCTCTGCTGACCTGGTTCTCTGGCTCTAGAGTAGCTCTGCTGACCTGGTTCTCTGGCTCTAAAGCAGCTCTGCTGACCTGGTTCTAAGGCTCTATAGCAGCTCTGCTGACCTGGTTCTCTGGCTCTAGAGTAGCTCTGCTGACCTGGTTCTCTGGCTCTACAGCAGCTCTGCTGACCTGGTTCTATGGCTCTACATCAGCTCTGCTGACCTGGTTCTCTGGCTCTACAGCAGCTCTGCTGACCTGGTTCTCTGGCTCTACAGCAGTTCTGCTGACCTGGTTCTCTGGCTCTACAACAGCTCTGCTGACCTGGTTCTCTGGCTCTAAAGCAGCTCTGCTGACCTGGTTCTCTGGCTCTACAACAGCTCTGCTGACCTGGTTCTCTGGCTCTAAAGCAGCTCTGCTGACCTGGTTCTATGGCTCTACAGCAGCTCTGCTGACCTGGTTCTCTGGCTCTAGAGTAGCTCTGCTGACCTGGTTCTCTGGCTCTACAGCAGCTCTGCTGACCTGGTTCTCTGCCTCTAGAGCAGCTCTGCTGACCTGGTTCTCTGGCTCTAAAGCAGCTCTGCTGACCTGGTTCTTTGCCTCTAGAGCAGCTCTGCTGACCTGGTTCTCTGGCTCTAAAGCAGCTCTGCTGACCTGGTTCTCTGGCTCTACAGCAGCTCTGCTGACCTGGTTCTCTGGCTCTAGAGTAGCTCAGCTGACCTGGTTCTTTGGCTCTACAGCAGCTCTGCTGACCTGGTTCTCTGGCTCTAGAGTAGCTATGCTGACCTGGTTCTCTGGCTCTAAAGCAGCTGTGCTGACCTGGTTCTATGGCTCTACAGCAGCTCTGCTGACCTGGTTTTTTGGCTCTAGAGTAGCTCTGCTGACCTGGTTCTCTGGCTCTACAGCAACTCTGCTGACCTGGTTCTATGGCTCTACAGCAGCTCTGCTGACCTGGTTCTCTGGCTCTAAAGCAGCTCTGCTGACCTGGTTCTCTGGCTCTAGAGTAGCTCTGCTGACCTGGTTCTATGGCTCTACAGCAGCTCTGCTGACCTGGTTCTCTGGCTCTAGAGTAGCTCTGCTGACCTGGTTCTCTGGCTCTAAAGCAGCTGTGCTGACCTGGTTCTAGGGCTCTACAGCAGCTCTGCTGACCTGGTTCTCTGGCTCTAGAGTAGCGCTGCTGACCTGGTTCTCTGGCTCTACAGCAGCTCTGCTGACCTGGTTCTCTGCCTCTAGAGCATCTCTGCTGACCTGGTTCTCTGGCTCTAAAGCAGCTCTGCTGACCTGGTTCTCTGGCTCTAAAGCAGCTCTGCTGACCTGGTTCTATGGCTCTACAGCAGCTCTGCTAACCTGGTTCTCTGGCTCTTGAGTAGCTCTGCTGACCTGGTTCTATGGCTCTACAGCAGCTCTGCTGACCTGGTTCTATGGCTCTACAGCAGCTCTGCTGACCTGGTTCTCTGGCTCTACAGCAGCTCTGCTGACCTGGTTCTCTGGCTCTACAGCAGTTCTACTGACCTGGTTCTCTGGCTCTACAACAGCTCTGCTGACCTGGTTCTCTGGCTCTAAAGCAGCTCTGCTGACCTGGTTCTATGGCTCTACAGCAGCTCTGCTGACCTGGTTCTCTGGCTCTGGAGTAGCTCTGCTGACCTGGTTCTCTGCCTCTAGAGCAGCTGTGCTGACCTGGTTCTCTGGCTCTAAAGCAGCTCTGCTGACCTGGTTCTCTGGCTCTACAGCAGCTCTGCTGACCTGGTTCTCTGGCTCTAGAGCAGCTCTGCTGACCTGGTTCTCTGGCTCTAGAGTAGCTCTGCTGACCTGGTTCTATGGCTCTACAGCAGCTCTGTTGACCTGGGTCTCTGGCTCTAGAGTAGCTCTGCTGACCTGGTTCTCTGGCTCTAAAGCAGCTTTGCTGACCTGGTTCTCTGGCTCTAGAGCAGCTCTGCTGACCTGGTTCTCTGGCTCTACAGCAGCTCTGCTGACCTGGTTCTCTGGCTCTAAAGCAGCTTTGCTGACCTGGTTCTATGGCTCTACAGCAGCTCTGCTGACCTGGTTCTATGGTTCTAGAGTAGCTCTGCTGACCTGGTTCTCTGGCTCTACAGCAGCTCTGCTGACCTGGTTCTATGGCTCTACAGCAGCTCTGCTGACCTGGTTCTCTGGCTCTACAGCAGCTCTGCTGACCTGGTTCTCTGGCTCTACAGCAGTTCTGCTGACCTCGTTCTCTGGCTCTACAACAGCTCTGCTGACCTGGTTCTCTGGCTCTAGAGTAGCTCTGCTGACCTGGTTCTCTGGCTCTAAAGCAGCTGTGCTGACCTGGTTCTATGGCTCTACAGCAGCTCTGCTGACCTGGTTCTCTGGCTCTAGAGTAGCGCTGCTGACCTGGTTCTCTGGCTGTACAGCAGCTCTGCTCACCTGGTTCTCTGCCTCTAGAGCATATCTGCTGACCTGGTTCTCTGGCTCTAAAGCAGCTCTGCTGACCTGTTTCTATGGCTCTACAGCAGCTCTGCTGACCTGGTTCTATGGCTCTACAGCAGCTCTGCTGACCTGGTTCTCTGGCTCTACAGCAGCTCTGCTGACCTGGTTCTCTGGCTCTACAGCAGTTCTGCTGACCTGGTTCTCTGGCTCTAAAGCAGCTCTGCTGGCCTGGTTCTATGGCTCTACAGCAGCTCTGCTGACCTGGTTCTCTGGCTCTACAGCAGCTCTGCTGACCTGGTTCTCTGGCTCTACAGCAGCTCTGCTGACCTGGTTCTCTGGCTCTAGAGTAGCTCAGCTGACCTGGTTCTTTGGCTCTACAGCAGCTCTGCTGACCTGGTTCTCTGGCTCTAGAGTAGCTATGCTGACCTGGTTCTCTGGCTCTAAAGCAGCTGTGCTGACCTGGTTCTATGGCTCTACAGCAGCTCTGCTGACCTGGTTTTTTGGCTCTAGAGTAGCTCTGCTGACCTGGTTCTCTGGCTCTACAGCAACTCTGCTGACCTGGTTCTATGGCTCTACAGCAGCTCTGCTAACCTGGTTCTCTGGCTCTTGAGTAGCTCTGCTGACCTGGTTCTATGGCTCTACAGCAGCTCTGCTGACCTGGTTCTATGGCTCTACAGCAGCTCTGCTGACCTGCTTCTCTGGCTCTACAGCAGCTCTGCTGACCTGGTTCTCTGGCTCTACAGCAGTTCTACTGACCTGGTTCTCTGGCTCTACAACAGCTCTGCTGACCTGGTTCTCTGGCTCTAAAGCAGCTCTGCTAACCTGGTTCTATGGCTCTACAGCAGCTCTGCTGACCTGGTTCTCTGGCTCTGGAGTAGCTCTGCTGACCTGGTTCTCTGCCTCTAGAGCAGCTGTGCTGACCTGGTTCTCTGGCTCTAAAGCAGCTCTGCTGACCTGGTTCTCTGGCTCTACAGCAGCTCTGCTGACCTGGTTCTCTGGCTCTAGAGCAGCTCTGCTGACCTGGTTCTCTGGCTCTAGAGTAGCTCTGCTGACCTGGTTCTATGGCTCTACAGCAGCTCTGTTGACCTGGTTCTCTGGCTCTAGAGTAGCTCTGCTGACCTGGTTCTCTGGCTCTAAAGCAGCTTTGCTGACCTGGTTCTCTGGCTCTAAAGCAGCTTTGCTGACCTGGTTCTATGGCTCTACAGCAGCTCTGCTGACCTGGTTCTATGGCTCTAGAGTAGCTCTGCTGACCTGGTTCTCTGGCTCTACAGCAGCTCTGCTGACCTGGTTCTATGGCTCTACAGCAGCTCTGCTGACCTGGTTCTCTGGCTCTACAGCAGCTCTGCTGACCTGGTTCTCTGGCTCTACAGCAGTTCTGCTGACCTCGTTCTCTGGCTCTACAACAGCTCTGCTGACCTGGTTCTCTGGCTCTAGAGTAGCTCTGCTGACCTGGTTCTCTGGCTCTAAAGCAGCTGTGCTGACCTGGTTCTATGGCTCTACAGCAGCTCTGCTGACCTGGTTCTCTGGCTCTAGAGTAGCGCTGCTGACCTGGTTCTCTGGCTCTACAGCAGCTCTGCTGACCTGGTTCTCTGCCTCTAGAGCATCTCTGCTGACCTGGTTCTCTGGCTCTACAGCAGCTCTGCTGACCTGGTTCTCTGGCTCTAAAGCAGCTCTGCTGACCTGGTTC
Source organism: Calotriton arnoldi (assembly GCA_963921515.1). Classification (NCBI taxonomy): domain Eukaryota; kingdom Metazoa; phylum Chordata; class Amphibia; order Caudata; family Salamandridae; genus Calotriton; species Calotriton arnoldi. The sequence goes on from CAWUFW010004004.1 coordinate 153,856, forward strand.
TATGGCTCTACAGCAGCTCTGCTAACCTGGTTCTCTGGCTCTTGAGTAGCTCTGCTGACCTGGTTCTATGGCTCTACAGCAGCTCTGCTGACCTGGTTCTATGGCTCTACAGCAGCTCTGCTGACCTGGTTCTCTGGCTCTACAGCAGCTCTGCTGACCTGGTTCTCTGGCTCTACAGCAGTTCTGCTGACCTGGTTCTCTGGCTCTGAAGCAGCTCTGCTGACCTGGTTCTATGGCTCTACAGCAGCTCTGCTGACCTGGTTCTCTGGCTCTGGAGTAGCTCTGCTGACCTGGTTCTCTGCCTCTAGAGCAGCTGTGCTGACCTGGTTCTCTGGCTCTAAAGCAGCTCTGCTGACCTGGTTCTCTGGCTCTACAGCAGCTCTGCTGACCTGGTTCTCTGGCTCTAGAGCAGCTCTGCTGACCTGGTTCTCTGGCTCTAGAGTAGCTCTGCTGACCTGGTTCTATGGCTCTACAGCAGCTCTGTTGACCTGGTTCTCTGGCTCTAGAGTAGCTCTGCTGACCTCGTTCTCTGGCTCTAAAGCAGCTTTGCTGACCTGGTTCTCTGGCTCTAGAGCAGCTCTGCTGACCTGGTTCTCTGGCTCTACAGCAGCTCTGCTGACCTGGTTCTCTGGCTCTAAAGCAGCTTTGCTGACCTGGTTCTATGGCTCTACAGCAGCTCTGCTGACCTGGTTCTATGGCTCTAGGGTAGCTCTGCTGACCTGGTTCTCTGGCTCTACAGCAGCTCTGCTGACCTGGTTCTATGGCTCTACAGCAGCTCTGCTGACCTGGTTCTCTGGCTCTACAGCAGCTCTGCTGACCTGGTTCTCTGGCTCTACAGCAGTTCTGCTGACCTCGTTCTCTGGCTCTACAACAGCTCTGCTGACCTGGTTCTCTGGCTCTAAAGCAGCTCTGCTGACCTGGTTCTCTCCCTCTAAAGCAGCTCTGCTGACCTGGTTCTCTCCCTCTAAAGCAGCTCTGCTGACCTGAAGCGCGGCCGCTAAAGTTAGCGGACCGCGCTCCAAAATAATTACATAAATAAACAAATGCAAATGCAACAATACAAGCCCGGTGTAAGAAATGGCTGCAGAGAGAAATAAGCATAAAGATACATATAACTATTAGGTAACAACAAAACGTAATACTAGAAAGCAAGCACCCATGTAACTGGTATTGAACCCTTCCAGTGCCACCCTTCCTCATCGCTCCCCAGAATCGTTTTAAACATCAAAGTACATCATACGGACTTACAACATACAGATTTGGATTGTGCTAAGTGAAAGTGAAGACTGAAGAGACGCCTTGCGCGTGCCCATCTGCTGTCGGAGGCAAGCTGATAGAGACGCCGTGAGCTCGAGCGCGCAAAAGTGAAAGCGCGCGGTGGGAGCATCTGTTTTCATTCAGCCGCTTGTATTTGCATCTGGGCTGAGTGAAAACAGATGCGCTTGTCACGATGGGCGGCATCACAAAACTGCAAGGGCGTCAACAAAAGTGACAGCCAGCAAACCAAAAGCACGGAAAAAACATTAATCACGACCTAAGCCAATTGGAAATGGTCGAGACACAGGGGCGTGGATTAAAGTTCCCCTTCTTAGAGTGTTTACTATAGCCCTCGCAGGGCGAGGAGCGGATGCGCGCTCCAACGCCAGGCGAGACCTAAAAAGGGCAAGACCATTGCCAGCACTGTCTACAGAAAGCTCGGAAGAGATTAATTTGCACACCATATCATCCTCTCTCCATTTGCAAATTCATGACACCACACGAGGCAACATATCAGACCACACTATATCATGTTATTTCAAACCACACACCACATACACACCACTATTACTTTCCTCCATCAATCACCACATAACACATAAAATCACACCACGGAATAAAACAAAGTCTTAAACTCAATTGGATATCCACAACCCCCAAATCTACCATAATATCATGTAACAAAGTGTGACAACATGGCCCACAACAGACTACAAGTAGCAATGCACCACACATAGGGAACTACACACCACCCACATCACACCTATCATGCCATTTCAAGCCACTCTGCCTTCATCATCTTATTTTACAAATCGGTGCATCACACTACTCCACAGCATAAACCCAAACTCACTACATCAGCACACAACTACACTACCCTACATCTCTCTATAGCAAACGCTACCACAACACACTTCATTAAACCTCACTGTATTCCCACCACATTATTTCATACTAAAAACAAACAACACCATATAAGCCAACTCTGCTTTCCAGTGTAGCCACAAAAATCGAAAATCACAATATCATTTCACTTTATACATGTCATCCTCTGATTCTACACCACATCACACCTCCTTCTAACACATTATACAACACCAATTTACACCACACCTAACACCCTCAAACATCATCTCACAACACACAATACTATGCCATATTGTATACAATAGTGCTTTACATACACAATCTTTCCAAACCCCACCTGCCCACTAGTAACTACTCTTAATATTATACCTCCTCTCACCAGGTGGATGAGTGGTTGAAAAGTTTCAACATTCCATCCATCATTTTGTTGTGTTTGCTATGTTTGTCCTAAGTCGCCAAGGGTATGCCCAGAGATGGGTCACTTGCTCACTGTGCCACTGGATTGAAGCGAGCCTGGCTGTTATGGGGTGATACCACGAAACTGACCCAAAGATGATTGTTTCCGCTCCAGGGAGGACTTGGCCTGGCAGTTCGTGCTGGACTATTCTCATGAGGAGGAGGGTCAAAACTGATTTGCATATGGCTGGGTCCGAACTGGGGTGGCATAGTGAGAAAAAGAATGATGGATTAAAGCCAGATCTCTTTACTAAGTGGTTGAGTTTCAGCATTCCATCCATCATTTTGTTGTGCTTGCTTTGTTCACCTTAAGTGGCCATGAGAATGCCTAGACGTCGGTCCCTTGCTCGCTGTGCCACCAGATTCAAGGTAGCTTTGCTGATGAGGGGTGATATCCTGAAACCGGTTTCAGAATGCTTGTTTCCGACCCATGGAGGACCTGGCCTGGCAGTTGGTGCTGGATTGTTCCCATGAGGAGCAGGGTCAAGACTGATTTGCACATAGCTGGGTCCAAACTGGGGTGGCATAGTGAGTAAATGAACAATGGATTAAACCCAGATCTCTTGACTGGGGGGTGAGTGGTTGAAAAGTTTCAGTATTCCGTTCATCATCTTGTTGTGTTTGATACAAATCATGGCACCCACAAAATCAACATACCAAGCTCCACTATGCATCACCACATATGCTCATGCAATACCACACCACCACAAATTACAATATACCACCACACCTTTTATATAACACCCACACCATATTGCTTCATCCCACAAGACCACTCACATTATCCAAAACACGTCACAACACACTATGCCAACTAAATCATGCAATATTAGTTATAGGCAATCTTAGAAGTACCTCCTACAGCATACCTACAACACCTGTTCCTTCCACCATTTATCATAACATTCCTGCCAGACCACATCACAGTACACATCATCTCTTTACACTCTGCACAGAGTGTAACTACTTGATATCATATCACGCTAAATTGTGTCATTATATTAACTAGCCACACATCACATCTATTATGCTGTCCACATCGTGCTATACCAGATAATCACACCAGGCAAAACCAAATCTTACTACATCATTCCCAAGCTCATCACTCTGCACAATAACTCTTCACTACGCAGCACTAGCCAACATAAGGAAAATGCATTTCATACTAGAACATGCTGCATCACAAATCGTACCACTCATAATAACAGCATGCCCATACACACTATAATTATATATATATATATGTATATGCTACACACATCATCACCCAAGCCATCCAAGCCTACATAAAGTACGAAGGGCTTAAGTAAAACAGAAAAACATGAATATTATTGCACCAGAAACCACATGACAGATTTCCACTTGTTACAGCACTTCCCACCACATCAACAGATCACCCAACATGCCATGATATCTTTCTGAACAGCACATACTGTAAGGATCCTAGGGCAACTTCATAAAATACTGTCATACATGCATATTTGGGAGGGACAGACACAAAAATTGATAGAAGAAATACAAAAAACTTTTTATTGATACCTTAATAGATATTTTTCATTTTCATAAATAAAAATTGACACAACCACATATACTCCATATTCATCTATCTATTCATTCATAATAACTGTCCAAAAAATATATACAAATTTATAGACCATTGTAGACATTCAAAAATTCATAGATGAACAATATATTGGACATAATTTGGTGCATATTTATGACAAAAAAAGTCTAGAGTTCTCAGACTTGTTACAGATGCAAATATAGATAATTTCCTGTACAGTGTCTCTGTGTCGTGAAGCGACTGCTGTTCCTAGATGGTTTCTACGCGCGTTTCGGCATAAGACATGCCTTCTTCAGGAAAGGCCACCTCAGATACAGGTATTATCTAGTATGGAGTTTAAGATGTAATTGCCTTAGGCACAAAGTCCAACCCAACGTTGGTGGGTCTGTATTGAAGATGCATACAAACTGATATGTTTCTATGTACGTAGTGGTGAAGTTATACCGCTCATGGCAGATACTTCCATGGAAAGAGAGGATATATTTTCCTCCTTTTGCTCTCCTAATGCAAAGATGTAGATGACAGACCAGGCCTTCCATCGGTCCCGATTCACTTTGCTCGCGGAAGCTCCATTTCACCACAGACAGAGGCGCCTCTTTTGAAATACGCTGCCCTGACCTGTGAGTGCCGTTGGAAATCTGAATATCGTCATACAGACGGTCTGTCATCTACATCTTTGCATTAGGAGAGCAAAAGGAGAAAAATATATCCTCTCTTTCCATGGAAGTTTCTGCCATGAGTGGTATAACTTCACCACTACGTTATCTATATTTGCATCTGTAACAAGTCTGAGAACTCTAGACTTTTTTTGTCATAAATATGCACCAAATTATGTCCAATATATTGTCATCTATGAATTTTTGAATGTCTACAATGTTCTATAAATTTGTATATATTTTTTTGACAGTTAGTATGAATGAATAGATAGATGAATGTGGAGTATATGTGGTTGTGTCAGTTTTTATTTATGAAAATGAAAAATATCTATTACGGTATCAATAAAAAGTTTTTTGTATTTTTTCTATCAATTTTTGTGTCTGTCCCTCCCAAATATGCATGTATGAAAGTATTTTATGAAGTTGCCCTAGGATCCTTACAGTATGTGTTAGTGCCCTGCCTAGAGGAACTTCCTATCAGTAGCAGGGGGCCCTTTGATCTTTACATTGATCTTTCTGAACAGGGTCAGACCAAGTAATTTCACACCAAAATACCCATCATCAGGGGTCGTGGCCTAGCGAGCCAGCATGGCGGTCGCGCTTTAGGCGAGCTCCGCTGACCCCTGTCTTAATTATCCTGTATTATCCTGCTCGTCGGCTTGTTTTAGCAGAAAAGTTATCGGAGTGCGAGAGGAACCAGCAGGGAACGCGGCGACGGCGAAAACCCGCCGGTTCCGTGACTTTGGAGGCGTCTTTCCCGAGGTGCGCGGCCTGGAGGCCCGGCTCACGAGCTCGAGGCGGAGCTGATTGGGCGGCAGCCGGACGTGGCCGAGGTCTGGATCGAGGCGCAGCCCTGCCTCGCAGGAGGAGAGCTTGGTGATTTGCCGTTGGCCCCTGGTGGTGGCTCTGGGGCCGGAGCTGTTGTGGTTGTGGTGCCTATGCGGAGGGGACGTGGCGGAGGCAATCTGGTGAGTGTGCTGGGCCCCCCCTTTCTTCCCCGCGCCCCCTCGCTGTTTTTCAGCGGCCGAACCAGGCCGCACGAGGAGTTGGGTCTGTTACCCGGCGGACACGGGGAGTTTGAGGCACCCCTGATGGGCCTGGATATCCTGGGTGTGGCCGTTGGCTCCCTTTCCCCCCCTGCACCTTCTCCCTGCACTCCGGCGGGCAGATCAGGCCACGCGGGGGGGTTGGGCAGCCGCACCGTGTGTAGCGGATGAGAGCGGCACTCCTGGTCGTCTGGGCCATTTCAGGAGGGGGGCCCCGAGGATTCACTCTCTACTGCGTTGGCCCATAGCGGCCTGATACCGGGACTGCAGGAGGTTGGGGCCGGTGGCAGGAAATAACAGGTGGTGATTCAGCTGGGGATTTGGACTCCCCCCCTGCGTCCCCTTGCGGACTATCAGCAGTCGGATCGGGCCGCGTGAGGAGGTTGGCCAGTCGCCTCAGCCATAGTAGGTGGCTACTACATTCCTGGCTGTTTGGGGCCTTCCTGGTGGAACCTTGGTTCCCTCCCCCCCTGCGTTCCCTGGCTGAATTTCAGCAGCCGGATCGGGCCGCGTGGGGAGTGTGGGCCTGCGCATTGGGGGCCGGGGGCGGGAGCGACGCCCCCGGGGCCTGAGCCATCTTTTGCGGTGCCTCTGAGGTTGCGCGGTGCCCGAGCTGGGTGTTCACAAGCCGGCCTGCTCGGGGCTTGTCCTGGCCCGCTGGGGTGCATATGTTGGAAGCCGGGAGCATGGAGGTGACTTATTCGGGCCTCCCGGACCATTGAAGCCAGTGCTGGAGGGAGTGGCTGCGGCTGCCTGGGAGGCCCAAGCAGATAGAGATTGCCCCCGGATATATGTGGACGCCGTCATTGGCGGAGGCTTGTTGAGACATGGTTTTGCAGATGCTTGGGTGGCCTCGTGTGCGAACTGTTGTGGCACCCTCCCGAGCTTTTGGAGACAGGTGAACACCCACTAGGGGGAGGGAGTTTCGACTGTCTGCGGAGGCGGCCGAGCAAGTGCTCGGTGCGGCTTGTGGGTGGGAGATCTCCGCCCGTGTCCTGCCTCTTCAGGAGCCGCCATACGGGACCTGGCCCACGTAGAGTGAGAGCGCGCAGGTGAAGGGTCTGCGTGCCTTGGACTTGGCTGCTATATTTGAGCTGGAGCTTCCGTCGGGGGCCTGCCTTGCCAGCGATTCACTGCATTGGAGCCCTATTGCCACTATGACGAAAGATAAGCCGACAGGGGGCTCGGCTAAACAAAGCACGTTAGACCGCTACACTGGGCCGGGGGCCTCGGCGGCTGACCAGGGGGGCGCTCAGGGTGGGGTCCCGGATAATGCAGCCCTCATGGCGGCCATTACGCAGTCCAGAACCGCCTTGGAAACTAAATTCGGGGAGGTGGGCTCTGAAGTACTACTCCGACAAGATCTACGAAACGCAACAGAGCGAATCACGGAGGCTGAGACTAGGGTCTCAGAAGTGGAGGACTCTGTTACTAGTTTGAAAAAGAAAGTGGCGACGCTGGAAATCATTACCAGAGGCTTGGCTGCTCACGTTGAAGATGCAGAAGGGAGGGCAAGGAGGAGTAATCTGCGCTTTGTGGGGTTTCCGGAGGAGTGTGAGGGGGGAGACATGGAACAGTTCTTGACCAAATGGCTCGTCAGGTGGCTTCCCCCGGAATCGATGTCTCGCTGTTTTGTTATTGAACTGGCACATAGGGCCCTCATGCAGAAGCCGCCCCCGGGAGCCAGGCCAAGACCAGTCATAGCGAAGATCCTAAACCACCACGACAGATATGGAACTCTCTTCCACCGGAAGTACGCAGAATCTCTTCAACAACTGCTTTCAAACTGGAAGCCAAAAGATTCCTAATGAACAAATTCTTACCTTAATTTGGGCTAGGTTCACCTGCTCGAAATCATTGATCCTACAACCATTGTACCATCATTTGATGCTGCTCTTCTTTACCGCATTGTGTGCCCCCTTCGTAGCCCGCTATATACATGTTTATTGTATTACTCTCCTTGATTCGTTTGTCTGGGAATTATGTGATTATTCCTGTTGTGTATTCTTACTTGATGTCGATATTGGATTTATGTCCTTCCTTCCATTCTTTTGTAAAGCGCTCTGATATCCTTCGGGATCATGTTCGCGCTATAGAAAACTTTATAAATATAAATAGACAGGGACGCCATCCTGAAACAGGCCCAACGCAAGGAACCCCTTCAATTTGAAAACACTCGTATCCTTATATTTCCGGACTATACTAGACTGGTTCAGCAGAAGCGGCAGTCCTTTATGGCGGCAAAGGTCCGCCTCCGTGAATTGAAACTGCCATATGCCCTCCTGTATCCTGCCAGACTGCGAGTGGTCTATCAGTCACGCACTTTGTTCGCCCGAAGATGTTTTCAATTGGACAGACGAAACGGTGAGGGTGCAGCCGCACACGCCGCCTAGGCTGGAGTCGGATTCTTCAACTGGTGAAACTGTCCGTAAACCACCTAAGCCTAAACTCAAGGGGACTAGAAGATCAAGATCCAGGCGCCGCTCTCAGTCCCATAGCGACGCCAGCAGATCTGCCTCGGTGCCTCGGCCGGGGAATTCGGCCTCGTAAATATAATGAAACTCTCTCAGTTGGGGACCTCTCGAGAATATCCGCTCTGACCGACGAAGCGAGTGTAGGGGCTAGTACCCTCGTTTGACCTTCTGTAGTACGGGGGACTGCCCGTAGACTATGGGTGGGTTTCAGGGAATCCATTGGTGGGGGCGGGCGGAGGGCTCCCATTGGGGTCCCCTTGCCGCCTTCGCTGCGACAGATACTTCAGCAGTTTTTAGGTATTGGGGTGGGGGGTGCGGGTTAGTTGGGTTGATTACGTTATTTGTTTGCACTGGATTATTGCTATGTAGGGTTACTACCTGCACTCTAGATGATTATTGTTTCATTTACCCTGACCTGAGATGTTTTTATTACCTCACTGCACTGCATCGCCGCTACCTTGAACCGCTGCTTGCTTGCTGGTTGTCACCTGTACTGCTCATTGATACTTCTGGTTCTATAGATGACAGCCCCCACAGCTAGGTTGCAGGTCCATGCTGGGGATATCCGGATTGTGAGCTGGAATGTTATGGGGCGTTGGACAAGGTGAAGAGGGGGGCCATCCTCCAGCAGGCCAAACGCTATCGGGCTGATGTCTTGATGCTGCAGGAGACGCACCTACTGGGAACTAAGGCCCTCTGCTTTCTTAGATACGGCTATTCGCAGGTGTTCCATTCTGGGTTCACGAGGGGATCCCGGGGGGTCGCTATTCTTCTTCACAGAAGGGTCCCTTATACACATTCTAAGACGTGGGCAGATATGCAAGGGAGGTTCGTCTTCATTAAGGGTACTATCTATGAGGAGCAGGTGGTGTTGGGTAGTGTTTATGCCCTCCCTCCATTGTCCTGGCCACTGGTTGAGCGCCTTACGACCCTGTGGGCAGATGTACCGGATGGATTGGCAATTGTAGGGGGAGATTGGAATGATGTGATGGATATGGCTAGGGATAGATGGAGACAGGGAGGCCTGTCCGCTGCTTGTCAAGCCACCAAATTATGTTCCCTGGTGTCAGGCTTGGGCTGGGTTGATTCTTGGCGTAGGTTGCATAGGGAGGAACAGGGCTATACATATCTCTCAGCAGTCCACGAATCATTTTCAGCATTGGACTATATATTCGTGCCATTAGGTGTAGCTGGCAGAGTGAGGGATGCAGAAATTCTTCCGAGGGGACTATCGGATCATTCCCCAGTCCCGATAATGTTGCAGCTTGGCCCCTCGAAACCACCCTTTCGATGGCGTCTCTCCCATTGGAATTTGCAGGATGAACAGTATAGAGACCATATAGGTCAGGTAATTGATCAATATTTGGAGTTTAACGTTGGGTCGGTGGCAACAGCTGAACCCTTATGGGAGGCAATGAATTCGACCATACGAAGCGTAGATATCTCATATTGCTCCGCAGCGCGCCGGACCAGGAAGGAGTCATTGCTGAGGTCTGAGACTCATATTATAGAACTCGAGCGGGTCAGTAGGGAGGAAGGGGGTGCCTTGGCGCGCCAACAGCTACTGGTGGCGAGACAAACGCATGCTGACTTGTTGATGGACGAGGCTCGATTGGCATGGTTGGCGTCCCGTAGTAGGATCTACCAGTGGGGGGACAAATCTAGCAAACTACTGCATCGCCTGTGCCAGGGAGCTTTGCACCCCCTGGTCCTTCCTGAGATTTCGGGACCTGACGGGAGGACCCTCGGAGATCCCTCCGTGATTGCGGAGAGTTTTGCTCAGTACTATGCGGAACTCTATACCCCGAAGGAATCCCTACCAGCGGATATGGTACACCGCTTCATAGGGGATCTTCCGCCCCGGACACTTTCTGATGAGGCCCGAGCGGAGCTGGACCTTCCGCTTACAGAAGAGGAGCTGGGCTCAGCTCTAGGAGACCGTAACTCTGGGAAATCCCCAGGCCCTAATGGGTACCCATGTGAGTTTTTTAAGAGATATTCCACGAAATTGGGACCCCATCTCCTTCAGGTGGTGGAAGAAGCACGGGAACGCAGATGCCTCCCACGGGACTGGAGGCATGCCGAGGTGGTTGTGTTTCACAAACCGGGCCAACCCCCGGACCAACATGCTTCCTATCGCCCTATTTCATTACTGAACATTGAGGCTAAGATCTTGGCTAAGGCTTTGGCCAACAGCCTCCATTCCCATATTACCTCATTGGTCCACCCAGATCAGGCCGGCTTTATGCCTCAGAGAGCGACGCGGCATAACATTCGTCGTGCGCACATCGCCATAGCCACTATTCGGGGTCTGGATGTGCCAGCTGCACTCCTGTTGGCAGACATGGATAGGGCATTCGATTCCCTTAGCTGGACGTACCTATTTACTCTTCTAGATCGCCTGAATATGGGTCCACGCTTTCTGTCCTATTTAAAGTTGCTATATACGGACCTCACGGCATCAGTTCGCATCGCGGGGTCTGCCTCCTTCACTTTCTCTATTGGAAGGGGTACCTGGCGGGGTTGCCCATTGTCGCCATTCCTGTTTGCCTTTGCTATGGAGCCTTTGGCGGCATGGGTCCAGATGAATGCGCAGGTGGCAGGTTTTGAATGGGCCCAGGGACTGTCGGATCGCATCACATTATACGCCGATGATGTCCTATTTTTTTTGACAAATGTTAACAGAACAGGACCACGGCTGCTTCATATCATGCAAACTTTTGGGGAGTCGTCGGGTTTGTTCATGAACCCCTGTAAATCCACTTTGTGGATTCTCGGGAAACAAGTGGAACTGGGTACTTGGGCCTCGGCGGTGCAGGTAACTACAATAGGAGTAAAGTATCTGGGAGTTTTCCTATCAGACTCACTAAGTGTGTCCTGGGAACATAACATTATGCCGGTGTGGGCGCATGTGCGCGAAGAGCTCAGAGCCTGGTCTCATATGCCCCTTTCCATCCCCGGTCGATCGGCCATCTTCTAGATGGTATCGCTGCCGCGGCTGCTCTACCAATTACAGAATTGTCCCTTCCCCATCCCCCCTTCGTGGTTTCGCCAAGTTAACTCGGCTCTGGGGCAGTTCTTGTGGGCAGGGAGGACACCCAGAGTGGCGTTGCGGACATGTTTCCAGTCAACATACTGTGGTGATTTGGCCACCTCGGATGTCCAATCCTACTACATGGCCTCGCACTTATTGACATTAAATGACTGGTGGTATGGGGACAGGTCTGACCCTGCATATGCGGTAGAGCGGAGATGCATGGGGACTACTACTCTACACATTATTTTATACTCGGCCTCAATGCGTAATGCCCTGCCGTCTGCCACTAGGGTGGTGTTCCAAGTGTGGAAGCAGGCTCTGTGGAAGATGGGGTGGTGGGGCAGGTTGACAAAGGAGTCTCCACTTTGGTCCAATGGGAGATTGCCACAATTAGCTGGTCTAGCGGGCTTCCGAGATTGGGACAACATAGGGATCTCTACCTTGGGGGATGTAATGCAAGGCATGGTTCTAAAGTCGTTTCAAGACCTCCGGCAAGAATATCAGATGCCAAAGACTCAATTTTATAAATACCTTCAGTTCAGGCATGCCGTCCTCCCCAGTGTTATGGGCTTGGAGTCCCTCCCTGATTTTAGCCCCATTGAAGCCAAATTGTTTATGGGAGACCTACAAGACCATAAAATCTCCAAAATCTATCAGTCTCTGGTGACGAACTGCCCCACCACACTAGATAAACTAAGGGCAGCGTGGGAGGAGGACCTCGGCCCATTAGAAGGAGAAGACTGGACGGAGGCGCTGGCCTCCCCTCGGGAGGCTGCAATTGCAATGTGGCTCCGGCTAATCCAATTTAACTACCTACACCAGGTATACTATACTAGAGCCAGGTTGTGGAGGGCAGGCTTAGTGGCGTCCCCGCTTTGTCTAAGATGTGGTCAGGAGGATGGCACCTTATTTCATACGGTCTGGCAGTGTATAGCGATTGCGAAATTCTGGCGGGGGTTTTGGCCTGCCTTGCGGAGGTTTTGGGGTGGGAGCTCCCCTTTTCGCCTAAACTAGTGCTGTTACATATAGTGGAGGGTGTGGGGGGAAATATCTATAAGCGCCACCTGATGTTATTGGGATTTACATTAGCCAAACAAGACATTGCACGTAAGTGGAGGGCAGAGGCCCCGCCTTCCTTGTCAGCATGGAAGAACGGTCTCGATTTTAACATGGGTCTGGAGACTCCTATCTTTAAAGCACGGGGGTGCCCGCAAAAGCATTCCAAGATCTGGAAGCGATGGGCGGATTATAGAGGCCTTTACTTGGAGCCTATTTCTGCTGGAGATGCTGCGATTCTGGGACAGGTGGGCGGGACTGTGGTGCAGGGGACCAATGGTTAAGCGGGAATTGTCATTGATGCAGTGGGAGTGGAGGTGATGCTTGAAATGTAGTGCAGAGACAGTGCATGGGGGGGAGTTTTGTTGGGTACATATTATTTCTTCTTGAAAAATGTTTATATTAAATGTCAATGCAACTTTTTGTACTTTAAACTGTAGCAGACAGCCTCTGGGTTACAGAGTTCTGCATTGTATTTGACACTTGATGCAATAAAAATTGTTTAAAAAAAATACACATCATCACACCACATTGTGCAACCTCTTCAAATCTCTTAGAATACACCATCACATTGTGCTGAAACTCCACACTCCACCAAGCATCATAAACTAACTACAACTTCACCATCCACATGTCACCTTACAACTTGCAACCAACTGTTGCACACAAGCAATCTTGCCACATCAATCAAAATGTTCAACATGTCATAGTCAATAGCCAGAACTTAAAATCACACAGTGCATTGCTGTGCTTGCACTACACTGTATCATACCATGCCATACCATACAGTACCAAACTATACCATAACATTGCGATCCATAACCTACCATTCCACACTACCTATGGGACCATTCATTTAATTGGGTACTGTCACGTGGCCCATGGGGACATTGTCGTCTTCCCTAAGTTAGCATGAGCACGCTGCAGACTGTCTGCTGCTTTGCGCACGTTCCTACACAAGCTTATTTTTTGCAAATGCCTCTTTTTTATATTTTCACATGAGAACCTACCACTGTTTTCACGCTATACTGATTCATGGGATTTAGTCTGAATATTGTGAACAAGGAGGAACAACAATGCCCCTTGTTAATCTGTTCTGGTCAGGCCCTAGTACCTAGACAAAGCATACAGATGCAGTTGTTTGGGAATGCGTACTTTGGTCTTATTGGAATACACAGATAGGTAGCACACACCTGGAGAGGGATCCTTCCAGGGAGAAGAGCATGACAGCACCTATGATGTAGATCTACCATCTATAGACTGAGGTACGGGGTCTGCAGAAAATACCCAGAGATCTTCTAATATATAATCATCCTGCTTCTATACAAGGGGAGGGAGATTAGGCTGTGCTGTCTCCCATTATGACAGCTCCTTTAATGATTTACGGACTACTTGCTATGCTGACCGTATTTGTGTTATGCATTTTTCTGCTTATTGTGGCACGTATATTGCATATTAGAGCACGTTAGTTAAAATACATATTTTAAACTTGTTTGTGTCTTTGTCAGATCTTATTGTAGACAAGTACAAAAGTGTGAGCGAAAGGGTGTGTCTTGTAACAGCAATTCCTGAGAGAGTCGGGAGTGTTGTGTTCTGGGGTGTCTAATCACTTGTTCCTCTGTGAGTGAGTAGGAGGGCAAATGAGACACTATAGCTAGTCGGTACTGGGCTGATGGGTACTAAGGTGGTAGGATGACTCAGCCCCTATATACTAAGGTCCCATAATCCTACGCATAGTTCTGTGTTTGTGCAGAATCCCTGCAACATGGCGCTGCCAACGTTTGGTCTGGTACTTATTCACGGGACCCCTGAGTAGCGCTTGTGCTTGTCCACGAAACCCTCTCACCGGTTCCCGGAGATGTCTGTGGTGCGAGGGCTTTGCCTCCGACAGTTGTAGGTTATACCCATTTCTGTGGGTTTTTCAAGCTTGAATTTTAGAAGGTTTCCTTTTACCCTTTTTGCACTACCATTTTTGTTTGCAGTTTACTTACGACACAGCATGGGGTCCCCAATGCAGGGGCTACCATTATTTTTGAGGTCGCGGCGGATCCGGCGTACCGCTTCGAGGTGTTTTATTCATGGGTTACCTTTCCAGAAGTTGATGCAAATGATAATATTTTTCATGCTTACACTGTAGCTGCTCCTCCTGTAGCGTATCGTCCTTACGTAATGCTTGAAGTTCCGTTGACGTCCTGGAAGCATACTATTTGGTTTAATGGCGCCCTTCCTCACCCTGTCTCTTTTGTTCGTATGGGCCCCTTAAGTATAGATGGGGATGCTTGGCCAGTTTTGGCTGGTTTCACACCACATCTCAACTATCTAAATGTTACTGTGGTTGAGCTTCGTTTGTTATATGCACAAGTAATTCAACTCTATAGACGGGTCATACAATTAGTTTCTCGTTCTTTCTTAGTAGCTCTGGCTGGAGCTGCGCCTCTGGCACCTGTGCATGGCGGAGGCCTTGTTATTAGTCCCGTCATGATTAATTCGGTGATGGGCAAAGGTCCTCAGAATCGTGCGGACCTACCGTTTTGGGTAGCTCAGAAAATTGAACAGCTTGATGCTGTTTTCCCACACACTAATCCTGTAGAGAAACCCTGAATAATTACTATGTGTTTGCCAAGTGGTCTGATTCCTCCTTTAGCGGACTGCAACACCTGGGGGATGTTGTTTCATTGGTGTATGCACTGTGTTTTGGCACCCCCTCCATGAGCGTTCTGCCAAGCGTTCTAAAACGAGTACAGGATGAACACGGGGCTGGTCCAGCCCTGGATTTGGGGATGAAATTAGTGGGAATGTTCCCTATTGTGTCCGATATGATTTTGGCCAACATTAAAGGTGAGGCAGTTTGCTTGCAGGTGCGCCAACACCTTGCAGTGGTGGCGGAATCTGATCGGGAGCGACAGTTACCGATTATTATTGTGGATGTCTTTACATCCCTCGGACGCAATAATTTAGGAGTCAGACCATTTACACAAGTACATAATAAACCCCCTCCAGACAAGGAGGGGCATCCAGTCTTTCCGTAAAAGACATGGAACAAAAATATGCAGCAGCAGAAGCCTAGGTCATGTGCAGGTTCGCCTCCACCTGACGCTTCTGAGCATAGATATGATTTACGTGACTGCTCTAAAATTAAAACACCTGGGAGGTTCCAGATCCCCGTTCTCCTCGTTCCTTTCAGGAATCGTCAGATCAACAATTTGGCGGAGGGGGATGACAGGATCGCAGGCAGGGTGAGTCCACACAACAAAAGCGAGACCTGCAGCAACAGTTCGACGTGAAAGTCAAATGGGAAGAACCACCTTCAACCCCATTTCAGAAGAAAAAAGTCGCCGCTTTGACTGCAAAGTATGCCCCAGACAGTGAGAACTCTCCTCCTAGACAGGAGTTGGGCGGTAACTCTCCTCAACAGCGTGGCAGAGGTTTCCATAGTTCGGCAGACACTCCACCAGCGTCTGGAGGTGAAAGCAACTGACACTTTTATAACTGTTGAAACCACGGACACCCGCGTTGCCCCACACGATAGACTCTATGAAGTGAACCTCCAAATTGAAGGTGATATTAAACACACTATAAAGGCAGTCTTTTGGGACAATTTGACATCTTCCTATGACATTTTGCTTGCGGAGGTTGATTGGCCTCCACCTTTTGTCCTCGCTTCTTCTAGGGGCGAGGAAGTAATCCTCCCGTCTTTTTCACAATATGTCCCAGATGAGACTTAACACACGTATGCTTCAGAGTGGGCTTTAGCCTTGCCTTCTGCTTTATATCATAATCAAGCGGGATGGGATAAGGACTCCACCTTGCCTGTTATTCCTTTACGATCTACACCTCAGCCCCAACCACAATATCCCATTAAACGAGATGCTAAAGCATCCATTCGTGAAATTGTCACTCAGTTGGAATATCAGGGTGTAATTGAACCCTGTGTCTCTGCTATGAATAATCCTCTTTTTCCGATATTGAAACAAGACGGTTCATATCGCATAGTTTTAGACTACAGGCATTTGAACAGTCATGTTCGTACCTTTGCAGTGCAGAATATACATAGCTCTGCGTTGTTAAATACATTGTCCGAAAGAAGTTCAAAACTACGTTGGATATTTCCAATGGCTTTTTCAGCCACACTTTGGATCCTGAAAGCCGTGACATGACTGCATTCAGCGCTCTCGGCAATCAGAGACGCTATGTGAGATTGCCTATGGGGTATAAGAATAGCCCTGGGGTTTTTGCGGCACACATTGTTTCTATCTTACACGAGATGACCCTGATGCTTTTTCATATGTTGATGTTATATACTTGACGGATGATGAACTGAATCTGCATCTCAAACGTGTGGATCGCATTATCGGGCATTTTGCTACTTTAGGTTACAAATTCAATTTTGCTAAATCACATATTGCTTTCTTAGCAGTGCTTTTTCTTGGTTACAAATTGACTAATGAGGGCAGGAGGTTAGCACCCCACTTTTTGGAGAAATGCGCTCAATTGCAATCTCCAACTACCCTCAAAACATTACAGTCTTTGCTGGGTTTCTTCAATTTTGGCAGAACCTTCATTCCAGATTATGCCCAGCGTATCAAACCGCTATATGCATTGATACAACCTTCATTTTCGTCTTCCAGTTCGTTTCCGGAACATACAGCAGTTCTGCGGTTTTTGCAGTGTGATTTGCTTGCTACTCAATTCTTGTTAACTAGAGATAATACTACAAATTTGGTCATAAGGATTGTGCCAGGAACGTTACGATTCACCTACGTGACTTTTAATGAAGGGGACACGGTTCCCATTGCTTATAAATCATCGCATTTGTAAACTCCTGCAGAAATGCGTTTTTCTTCTACTGAAATTTTTTTAACAACAGCACAGATGGCGATTCTGAAAGAACGCTCTCTGGCTCAGGGCAGACGCATTTTCATGGTTTCACCTGTGCCAGCTTTGAAAGCTGTCACAAAGGTGAGTGTACCAAATTCAAAAGCGCTGAATCCTCGTTGGGTACAATGGGCTAGTTCATTGACATCGGCTGATGACAATTTCAGCTTTGATCCTTCTTTGCAGACACAAGAGTTTTTGCAATATGAACAGGTTCATCCTTTTCATTTGTCCCTACTCCCTCTTGCTCAGTACAAATGTATAATTTACACTGTTGGGTCTGCACAGCCAGCCATTGGTTCTAAACATGCTTATTCTGCAGCCTGCGTTATTGTGGCAGGCACAATAGTGGACAGTGATTTTAAATCCTCTTTGGGTCACACACAATCCCTTGGGAATTGTACGGCACAATTGGCTGAGTTACGCGCTGTGCTGTTGGCTCTTGCGTTTGCTGATCCTGAAGTACATACTCTTGTAGTGTGCGATTTCTTCTACTGTGTACAATCCTTTAATGAGAACTTATTCTTTTGGAAACAGAATGATTTTCGTGACTCCAAGGGTAGCGCAATCAAGCATAAAACGCTTTGGGTCCGAGTGGCCGCTCTTAAGGACCGTTTGCAACTCATGCATGTTATTCATACACTAGGACATCAGCGTGTGGGAGCACACGCTGTTGGTAATTCTATGGCTGATGAAGCAGCCAAATCTGCAGTAGCCACATGCTCCGTAGCAGCAGTTACAAGATCCATGACTAAAATTGATGATGATATTTTGGCAGCTGTTACTGTGACGGAGGGGGCAGTGTTTCCCCAGGGTTTCCCATCGCGTTATTCCTATCATTTAACCACTGATCAGGTTCTGTTTGTGACTATTCCCTCAGTTGGTGATCGCTTGATTCCCAACGAGGACCGTAGACTTTCACTGATTGTGGCTGCCCACGAAGGAATAACTTCCGCACATGCAGGAGTGACGGCCACAATTTCTCTTTTGCAGCAACGTTATTGGTGGTGTGGTTCATACCAACAAATGTGCAAATATGTTCTTTCCTGTGACATTTGTCAACAGATTAAACCTTCTACTGTTACTTGTCCTCCACATACTCAACTTTACATTTCAAATCATCCATTTGGTTGTATTTATCTTGACCACTGTGGTCCTTTGACATCAGACAATGCTTTCAAATATATTTCGGTTGCAGTGGATTTGTGCACTAGGTTCCTCTGGCTTTGGCCACAGCGCTGTGCTGATGCTTGTACTGTTATGAACGATTTGCATGTCTTTGTAGGGACACATGCCTGTGGCGCCTTCCATTCTGACCAAGGTCTGGCTTTTGCCTCTAAGGCTTACCATGATTCAATGAATTTGATGGAGGTGCAGGCGCATTTCTCGTCTCCATATTGGCCGGAGGGCAATTCTGTTGTGGAGCGGATGAACCGTGACTTAAAGCAATCTTTAACAGCAAGGGTATTAGGTACAGGCTGGGGCTGGTTGACTCATCTCTATGGGGTTCAACGTGTACTTAATAATCTCCCAAGAAGACCTCTGGGTGGGCGGATCCCGTACAAAATGCTCTTTGGCATTAAAATGTTTGTGCCAGATCTTGACGGTCTAGACGTTGTGGCGGCTGCTGCAACATTTGACGTAGATAACCAGTGTGCTATGTTACAGGATCTACAAAAGAATCTTGATGCTCTAGCAAAAACACATTTGCCCTCGCCAACGGATGCAGCAGTACTCGTCCTGGTTTCTGGCTGGCTTCCTAAAGTTGGTGATCTGGTTCGGGAGAAGGTAGCTAACAAGAAAGAATTTGGTCCCACATACCGTGCTCCGGTTCCAGTCCTTGGTCTAAAGGGCACCCGCACTGTGATCTCACCTCCGCTGCCTGGATGCAAAGACAATCGGTTCATTTCAATTGAACATGTCAAGTTACACCGTATGGCCGATACTCAATAGTATGCCTATAGAGCATTCCGCGTCGGAATGCTTCACTTCATCAGATGAGTTCTATTTCTCCTGAGTCTCCCCAGCATCTGGAAAAGGAGACTGAGACCTCAATTGTTTTGTCGCCTGTTTTGCCTTCTACGTCTATAACTATTTTAAACGAGTATACTTCCCCACCTGTTGAACTTACAGTTGATATCCCGGAAACTATAATACATTCTGCTCATAATGAAGACTAACCCCCGTTGTTTCAGCTCAGCTCCAGCGGTTACTATATTGACCAAGATAACTTTTCTTACATATATCTTCGTTGTCTTCATTTATTGCTGTGCTTCCTACTCGGATTTGTGTTTTCATCTCATGGTTGAAAAGGACTTACCTGGTCCCACCGTGGACTTACATCTGGATCGTGTTGTCAATGGTGTTCCTTTTTATGTGGATTGGATTTGTGACTATCTTTTACCTTTCGATTAATGGCCACTACTTGCCTGAACACTCTGCTGTAGAACTGGTTGACGGAGTATTGGCCCGCATACTTCTTCACATAAAATGAAAAGAGACCTAACTCTTGTTAATATTTCAGCAGTCCCAATAACTGATGGCATTGTTTGGGACAAAGTGCCATTCGATGTATATGGTCCTACGGAGATCCTGCAAATTCCATATGTCTTCCGTGTTTCCGTGGGAGATGTCGTTTTACCTAGAAATGCATTCAGATGATTGGGATGTTAGTGCTGTTAATTCTGCAATATTATACTGTTTTTGATACAGAAGATCTATATTTAAATTCAGCAAATTATGCAGATTTTTTTTGTTACCAACACAATGGGAACATTGCCCTACACCATCTAAAATAAGTTCCATTACACAAAAAAAGAAATTCACATATTTTACTGGTTACAATCTATCTGACCCAGCATCATATTATTTCAAATTGAATATCCCCACAATGAACAAATATATGCTTACACAGACTAAATTAATTTATTCCTCATCTTTTATAAACGATCTGTCCCTGAAAGGTTATGATTTTTGGAAAAACACTGTTGATTTAAAGTCCATTTGGGGCACTAAAGTTTGGCAAGTGCAATGAAGTGAGTCCTTGCAACACGCATGTTTAATACCGTATCAAATATTATTTTTAAATCAGACAGTTCAACAAACTACCTGTTTCGGTTTGGCCACTGCTATGCTCCGTCTATTCCTTCTTTGGCTCACTATGAGTCGTGGAACATACATACCAATTATACTATATATGAATTGACTTGCATGATACAGAATGACTCTTTTAATTCTTCTCTGATAAATCCAGAGGGTTCGGTGTTATGGCCTACACACACCAATGCTTGTCATGAATACTGCTAACGGGTTTACCCTAAATAGGCTTGATCCTCATTACCCCAACTTACATACAGTTACTACTTATTCTGTTGGTAAATTATGTCAACAGTGGTTGGAACATTCCACACTAGCGTCTGTGAAACACCATCTTTCCCTTTTGTCAGGTGACATTGATCTTTCAGATTTTCTTTTGGGTCCAAAATCCCCTTGCACTAAACATTTTGTTTATACAGCCCATAAAGAATTTTGGAAACTCTCACAAATGGAAGCGGCACTACGCTTACGCCAAATTGATCAGGATAATTTGAACAAAGTTCTTGCTGTGCTCGATAACAGCATAAACACACTGTCTTCTCGTATCTATACCTTAGACAATATTGTGTCGTCTGTTATTGATATTGTTCAGAATGAAATCTCTACCTTGTAACATGGCCAAAATCAGTCACGTTCTGTTATGCAATTTACATGTTAGAGACACTTAAGAATGGGAGAGTACCATGGGATTACCTTAATGCTTCCGCACTATTTTTACTGTTCAATTTGACAGATAAACAGAAAATGATGTCTATGAAAGATGCAACTTACACTATGTTACACATTGAGAAACTAGAACGGTTACCGTTTAGTGTAGTGGAAATAGATTCAGAAGTGTTGTTAATACATGGTGTTATTTCATTGCCCATCTCACTTTTCCAGTTTACAGCTTGCATGAAACTTTATCCTGTAGGTAGATACAAACCCCTCGGGAGTAATTTCATACATGGATTGTGGTCCTTACCATTTGTTTTCCATTGTCAGCGTGCAGAGACGGAAGTTTTCCTTACAGGGGAGGATTGTGGCTCTACAGTCGGACACTCCCTTGTCTGTAAACAAGTAAAACTCCATGGTGCCTGCAACATTTCAGCTCCTAATTTGGCTTGTTTTTTTAAAAGGAACGCCGGTTCCCGCTATTATTCCAACTCTCACTTTACTTTCTAACTGCAGTTATCTCATTCTCAACAATCAGAACTGCTGCGGTTTACCTGCAGGCATCCCGTACATAGTAACAGTTTCACAACGGGTTACTTGTTGCAGCAATGTCCTGTTACCCCCCCGGCCCCACACACACACACACAGGAGTGTAGATAGTTCGCTGTGGCCTTTCATTCCCACTTTGAAAACAGATTTCAATAAGCTAAGCTGACTCAAAGCGCTGTTGTTTCAACAAGAAGTCGCTCTCACATCAGCTCATGAGACCTTCGAATTGCAGGTGGCAAAAACATCTAGTGAAATTCAATCTCTATTAAACACGAATCTCCCCTACACTTTGGGGAATTAATTCACCAAATTTTTAATGCGTCTGATACGGCAGGCCTAGCCCACTTTTTAAAGTTGTGAGGTCCGGCCTTGTTACATCGTTTCAGACTATATTTGGAGTAATACCTGCTTTTATTCATTCTATTTTTTCAGCATATTTGGAGGGTTTCCCGTGCTGCTCCTCCTTGTTTGTGGCGTTCTGGTACTTTTGTTGCTGTTCCGCAATGGCTGCTCGATCTGTGGTACTACCCAGCCAGGCACAGTTGCACCTGTACTGTGATCGGATGCGGCAGCTTTTTGGCTTAATGCCATTGGAAGCTCCGGATATCAGCTATTGGCTGACCTTCCGTTATGCCTACTTCACCTGTGTGCAACCTGTGTTCTATTGCATCCAGTGCCCTTTTCAATGTGCCCTGGACGTCTGTCTGTCCACTACATCACCCGCTGCCCTGGATTATGAACTGTTGATGGATCCGTTGATGTCCCATAGGCAGGGCTGTTCTGTGGGTATGCGTCTTGTGTACGATCCTTCACTGGGGCCGGCGGCCGAAGCGAGTCCCTGTGCCCGTGCACAGTGCCTCTTGGAACTGTTTTTCATCGAAATCGACACAGGTTGCCCTGGAATGCTCCTTGCAGCCTCTGGATATGAGGAGCACGTCTGTTCCTTTGAATTGCTCAATTGGATGGCAGCGCTTTTTACCCTGGATGGTTCTGACACTTTATTGGAGCTCATGGCATTCCATTTGTCACTAGAAGTTTTTGGCCTAGAGGATACGTTGTAATTGGATATATTTTTGCGTACAAAATTTCCTTCTTCCATTTACCTTTCTATCACGGTCCTGCTTTGGCATTTTGGATCCAAATTGTCCTCTGATGGAGACGTTCTGACTAATGGGAGAGTGTCACGTGGCCCATGGGGACATTGTCGTCTTCACTAAGTTAGCATGAGCACGCTGCAGACTGTCCGCTGCTTTGCGCACGTTCCTACAAGAACTTATTTTTTGCAAATGCCTCTTTATGATATTTTCACATGAGAACCTACCGCTGTTTTCACGCTTTGCTGGTTCCTGGGATTTAGTCTGAACATTGTGAACAAGGACGAACAACAATGCCCTTTGCTATTCTGTTCTGGTCAGGCCCTAGCACCTAGACAAAACATACAGATGCAGCTGTTGTTTGGGAATACGTTTTTTGGTCTTATTGGAATACATGGATAGGTAGCACACACTTGGAGAGGGATCTTTCCAGGGAGAAGAGCATGCCAGCACCTATGATGTAGATCTACCATCTATAGCCTGAGGTACGGGGTCTGCAGAAAACACCCAGAGATCTTCTAATATATAATCATCCTGCTTCTATACAAGGGGAGGGAGGTTAGGCTACACTGTCTCTCATTATGACAGCTCCTTTTATGATTTACGGACTACTTGCTATGCTGACCGTATTTGTGTTATGCATTTTTATGCTTATTGTGGCACGTATACTGCATATTAGAGCACGTTAGTTAAAATAAATATTTTAAACTTGTTTGTGTCAGATCTTATTGTGGACAAGTACAAAAGTGTGAGCGAAAGGGTGTGTCTTGTAGAGAGTCGGGAGTGTTGTGTTCTGGGGTGTCTAATCACTTGTTCCTCTGTGAGTGAGTAGGAGGGCAAGTGAGACACTATAGCTAGTCGGTCGTGGGCTCATGGGTATTAAGGTGGTAGGATGACTCAGTCCCTATATACTAAGGTCCCATATTCCTACGCATAGTTCTGTGTTTGTGCAGAATCCCTGCAACAGTACAAGATGACATCTCACACATAACTAGTCCTCACCCATAAGACTCCATACCACATTCTGCAGTCTTACATGTGCAACATGCCCCATCTCAAAAATCTGAATACAATATCATAACTTTTTCTCTTGGTACATCATGATGCAATTTCACCATACAACATACAGCTGCATACCACACTACTCCACACAAACGAACCCACATACTGCTACATCCCACTACATCACACCATATGATATTTAACAGTACACCACACTGCCATCATACCATCCTTATTTAGTTACTACTCACCACATCGCACTTCAGATATTATGCTATACATTGGCTCACTGACTTACTCTAGCCTATCATTCTAGTGCATATCTATGCGATGGGTGCCCTTACCTACAAAGCTAGGAAGAAAGGTGGTCTATTGACTAATCTCCCAATTTAATCAATGGCAAACCAGCCTTTACCTCTTTTAGCAAGGTCAGTGGCGTGTACAGTACTTGCCTTGGTTTGCAGTTAGTTAAAATCCAAGTTAAACAGCCAGTCCTGAGTGTCCAGATAACCTGCCAAAGAAATGAGATAATGCTGGGAGACTGAAACACTGTGTTCCACGTGTTATGTCTAGCCTCCCAATTGTTGAACTCTATTGTTGGACTGTTGCCAAAATCAAAGATATTTGTTGTCTGGTCAAAGTTTATGTGTCTAAACTCAATGAAAATCATCACAATTGAGCCTCCAGAGCCATCAGTAGACTGAAGACGAAGGTGAAAGCTAAATAACTCAATTTGACATGCATCCTACCCATGGGAACTAGAATCTGACATGAGAGTCCAAAAACTCAATTGCACACAGAGAGACAATCAGGGGCTGCTATGTGAGCTGAGGAGTCATAAAACCCACTGAGCAGGCAGGGCCAACAAGGCTGAATGCTTAACTAATGAGACATCAAACTAACTAAGTCGGCAAGTTCAACCTGGCCGATGTCTAAACTAAAGAGTCGTCAACCCAACTAAGCCTCCAAGACTATAGAGACTAGCCTCTGAAATGGTGGAATTTCAGAGTGATAGAGCATGTATGCCATTTTGAAAGTGGCGCTCGGATGAAGGAGCTGAATTGCATAAAGTGAATAAAGTCAGAATTGTGAGGTCATCAACCCAACCAAACTTGCAGAACTGAGAGAAGACAGAATTTGTATTCCTTTGAGATGTCATCAGTGATGTCATCAGTGATGACACTGACCATGTCATGAGTGATATAATATGTGAGGTCATAAACAGTGCATTGCGGGGGCGTCATTTATAGCTAGCTCAGGTAACTCTAACAGCTGAATTTCTATGGTTTTGTGAAATTTGAGCCTAACTATAACGTTCCTGTAACCTTTGGTTTTGCCAGTGAATTTCTAAGGCTTTTTAAATTATATTTCCTAACTAAAACGTACCTGCAGCCTTTGTTTTTTAGTGAATTTCTATGTTTTTTTAAAATTCCATTCCCTAACTATAACCTCCCTGTAACCTTTGGGTTTTTTTCAGTGAATTTGTAAGGTTTTTTAAATTTTATTTCCTAACTGTAACCACTAACCTTTGACACTGAGTGTGTGAGTAAATGCATGAGTGCCTCAGTGGATGTGTTAGTCTCTGAGTAGATTTGTAAGTGGATATGAGAAAGCATGAGTAGGACTGTAAGTGGGGATATGAGTGTGTGAGTGGGTCTGTGAGCGGGCGAGTGAGTCTCTGAGAGGGTCTGTGAGTCAGTACGTGCGTCTCTGAGTAGATATGTGAGTGGGTAAGAGAGAGTGTGAGTGATTCTGTGAGTGGGTCCACGAGTGTGGTACTGTGTCTGTGTGTGGGTGTATGTGCCTTTGTTTGTCTATGAGTGGGTGCATGAGTGAATGTGTCTGTGAGTGGCTGTGGCAGTGTCTGAGTTGTTCTGTGAGTCGGTGCATGAGTTCCTGAACCTGTTCTGCTTGTTTTCTGCTCGTTTTCTATAGACCTGGGTGGAGATCGCAGAGTTTCACTCAGCAGAATTCCACGGATTTACTGAAAATTCAGCCAAATTCCATGGAGTTCAATAAGTGGGCAGAGTATTGCTGGAATTTACAACTTGTTTATGAAGGAACATATTTTAAGTAATTGCACGAATGAAAAGTTACATCAGCATTTGGTAGACCTAGGTCTAATTTCTCCCCAAGAATTGGGAAAGAAGGCACACCACTGGGTCAAGACTAGAGTGACCAAGACAACCACTGGGGGTGACCAAAAGAAAGGGGTTACAAAACCTCCCCAGGGGAAAGGTGGTGAGAATCCCCAAGATAAAAAGTCTGAGTCTTCTAAAGGGCCCCAATAACCTGCACAGGGGGGTGGGTCCCAAAACTCTTCCCAGTCTGGTCCTAGATACAGGGGGACGAACTTTGATCCTGCAAAGGCCTGGGGTAACAACTGTAGAAAGTTGGGACACTTAACTGGAGACAATGCTTGCCCTAGCAAAAAGGCCCCTAGTCCTACAGCTACAACTACAGCTACTCCAGGTGTAGCAAGTCTCCAGATGGGATCAACAGTGTGCCCAGAGCAAATCAGGTTGCACACTGAAGCAGTTCTAGTTTCAGAGGGGGAAGTTGAGTTTGCCACTGTAGCTGTGTGGCCACCCAACTTAAAGAAATACTTACAATACCCTTGGATTAATGGAACTAAGATAGAGGCTCTGAGGCATACAGGTGCCAGTGTCACTATGGTGAAAGACACACTGGTTTCCCCTGAGCAATACTTGATTGGGCGTACTTACCCAGTCACCAATGCTGACAGTGTTACCATTTACCATGCTATGGCTATGGTGACATTAGACTGGGGGGGTTACTGGCCTGAAACAGGTAGTGGTCTCTCCAAAGCTACCAGCTGCATGTCTGCTTGGCAATGAGCTGGAAACCTCAGCATGGGCTGAGGTTGAACTAAAAACCCAAGTAGCAATGCTGGATATCCCTGAATTGGTGTGTGTAAAAACAAGAGCATAGAGCAAGAGGCAGGGTGAAAAAGAAGTTTTGGAGCCTGAAAGTATGGCCCAACCTTCCAAGAGAAAAGGTAAGAAGACTGGGGAACCAGCTTCTGTTCAGCAAAAGGATCAGGACCCCTCTCCTCAGGGAGAGGACTTGGACACCCCAGAGGGAACTGAGCCTATGGAGCTTGACCCTTACCAGGTTGAACTCTTGGGCCCAGGGGGACCCTCTAGGGAAGAGCTGTGCCAGGGGCAGCAAGACTGTCCCACTCTTGAAAGCCTGAGGCAGCAAGCTGTTTCAGAAGCAAAGGGAGATGTCAGTGGTACCCACAGAGCTTATTGGGAAGAGGGATTAATGTACACTGACTCAAGAGACCCCAAACCTGGAGACACCATGAGAGTGGTAGTGCCACAGAAGTACAGGGAGTTCCTCCTAACTTACTCATGACATCTCCCTAGCTGGACATCTGGGCCAAATCAAGACTTGGGAAAGGCTAGTTAGCCACTTCTACTGGCCCCAGATGCACCAAAAGGTGAAGGAGTTTGTCAGCTCCTGTGTTACCTGTCAAGCCAGTGGCAAAACAGGTGGCTACCCAAAGGCCCCCCTGATACCACTGCCTGTGGTGGGGGTTCCCTTTGAAAGGGTAGGTGTGGACATAGTGGGTCCACTTGAACCTCCCACAGCATCAGGGAACAAATTCATTCTAGTGGTAGTGGATCATGCCACTAGGTACCCTGAAGCAATTCCCCTTAGGACTACTACAGCTCCTGCAGTAGCCAAGGCCCTCATTGGTGTCTTCACCAGAGTAGGGTTTCCTAAGGAGGTGGTTTCAGACAGAGGTTCCAACTTCATGTCTGCTTACCTAAAACACATGTGGAAAGACTGTGGAGTGCAGTACAAGTTTACTTCACCCTATCACCCACAAACCAATGGCTTTGTTGAGAGATTCAACAAGACATTGAAAGGCATGATTATGGGACTCCCTGAAAAACTCAAAAGGAGATGGGATGTCCTCTTACCATGCCTGCTTTTCGCTTACAGAGAAGTGCCACAGAAGGGAGTAGGGTTTTCCCCTTTGAACTTCTGTTTGGCCATCCTGTGAGGAGACCACTCTGTCTTGTAAAGAGGGTTGGGAGAAGCCTCTCCAAGAACCCAAACAAGATATTGTGGACTATGTGCTTGGCCTAAGGTCCAGAATGGCTAAGTACATGGAAAAGGCATCCAAAAATCTTGAAGCCAACCAGGAGCTTTAGAAGCACTGGTATGACCAAAAAGCTGCACTGGTTGAATTTCAACCTGGGCAGAAGGTGTGGGTTTTGGAGCCAGTGGCACCAAGGGCACTCCAGGACAGATGGAGTGGCCCTTACGCTATCCTAGAAAAAAAGAGTGAGGTCACCTACTTGGTTGACCTGGGCACAAGCAGGACACCCAAAAGGGTTATCCATGTGAACCACCTAAAGCTCTACAATGACATTGCTGACATCACCATGCTGATGGTGACTGATGAGGAACAGGAAGCAGAGAGTGAACCTCTCCCTGACCTCCTCTCCTACAGCCCAAAAGATGGGTCAGTAGATGGAGTTGTCTTTTCAGACACCCTCTCTGCCCAACAGCAGACTGACTGCAAGCAAGTCTTGCAGCAGTATGCTAAGCTCTTCTCCTTGTCCCCTGGTCAGACAAACTGGTGTATCCATGATGTGGACACTGACGACAGTGCACCTGTCATAAACAAGATCTATTGACAGTCAGACCAAGTCAAGGAAAGCATCAGAGCTGAGGTCAGCAAGATGCTGGAGTTAGGGGTTATTGAACCCTCTGAGAGCCCCTGGGCCAGCCCAGTGGTTCTAGTCCCCAAACTTCACCCACAGGGTGGAAAGAGAGAGATGAGGTTCTGTGTGGACTATAGAGGGCTCAACTCTGTCACCAAGACAGATGCTCACCCTATCCCAAGAGCAGATGAGTTGATAGACAAATTGGGTGCAGCCAAATTTCTAAGTACCTTTGACTTAACTGCAGAATACTGACAAATTGGCATGGCCCCAGGAGCAAAAGAAAAAACAGCATTCTCCACACCTGATGGGCATTATCAGTTCACTGTTATGCCCTTTGGTTTAAAGAATGCCCTTGCCACCTTCCAGAGGTTGGTGAATCAAGTCCTTGCTGGGTTGGAGTCCTTTAGTGCAGCTTATCTTGATGATATTGCTGTCTTTAGTTCCACCTGGCCGGATCACCTGATCCACCTTGGGAAGGTTTTAAAAGCCCTGCGAACTGCAGGCCTAACTATCAAGGCATCCAAATGCCAGATAGGACAGGGAACTGTGGTGTACTTGGGCCACCTTGTTGGTGGAGGCCAGGTACAGCCCTTACAGCCCAAGATCCAAGCTATCCTGGACTGGGCTGCTCCAACCACCCAGACCCAAGTCAGGGCATTCCTTGGCTTGACTGGGTACTACAGGAGGTTTGTGAAGGGATATGGGTCCATTGTGACTCCCCTCACAGAACTCACCTTCAAGAAAATGCCCAAAAAGGTAAATTGGACAGTTAGTTGCCAAAAGGCTTATGACACCCTGAAAGAAGCAATGTGCTCAGCACCAATTCTGAAGGCTCCAGAGTATGCCAAGCAGTTCATAGTGCAGACTGATGCCTCTGAGCTAGGGATAGGAGCGGTCCTATCCCAGACCAATGATGAAGGCCAGTACCAACATGTTGCTTTTATATGCAGAAGGCTTCTCCCCAGGGAGCAGCGTTGGAGTGCCATTGAGAGGGAGGCCTTTGCTGTGATTTGGTCCCTGAAGAAGCTGAGACCATACCTGTTTGGGACTCACTTCCTAGTTCAAACCGACCACAGACCCCTCAGATGGCTAATGCAAATGAAAGGGGGAAATCCTAAACTGATGAGGTGGTCCATCTCCCTACAGGGAATGGACTTTTGAAGTGGAACACAGACCTGGGACTGCCCATGCCAATGCAGATGGACTTTCCAGGTTCTTCCACTTAGACAATGAAGACTCTCTAGGGAAAGGTTAGTCTCATCGTCTTTCGTTTGGGGGGGGGGAGGTTGTGTGAGAAAGTGCCCTCTTTCTGCATGGAATGCCCCCACTTTTTGCTGAATTGCTGATGTTCTTTGACTGAGTGTGCCCTGGGCTCCTGCTAATCAGGTACCCAGGGCCTATGTTTTTTCCCTAAAACTGCATTGAAGCCTAAACCCAATTGGCATCCCTGGCCACAGGTAGGCCCCTGGTAAATGGTACCACAGGTACCCAGGGCTCTGTGACCAGGGAAGGCCCCTAAGGGCTGCAGCACTTATTGTGCCACCCTTAGAGGCCCTGCACCTTTTCACTCACACACTGCCTTTGCAGGCTGCGTGTCTTGGTGCAGAACAAAGTGAAGAGTCGAAATGGCACGCCTACAAACCACTGCCCTGGCATAGGTCAGTCACCCCTCTAGCTGGGTGCACTATACCAGTGGTGAGGGTACAGGTGCATGAGCCCTGTACCCATACAGTGTCTAAGTCCATTCTTAGACATTATAAGTGCAGTGCTGCCATTAAGAGTATATGGTGCTGGGAGTTTGTCATTACGAACTCCACAGCACCATAATGGCTACACTGAAAACTGGGAAGTTTGGTATCAAACTTCTCAGCACATTAAACCCACACTGATGCCAGTGTGGGATTTAATGTAAAATGCACAACAGAGGGCATCTTAGAGATGCCCCCTGAAACTCGACCAACTTCTAGTGTCCCGACTGAGTGGCTGCTTAGGCTGCCACCAACAGACATGTTTCTGGACCCCTGGGTCGAGAGCCTGCTGCTCTCGGGGGCCTGAAACAATGCACATCCTGGGACGAGATGCCAAGCTCCTCCCCCAGGATGGGCAGGGTTCGCGAAAGGGGAAGCTTCAAAGGCATGCCGCCTTTGTGAGCCTCCCTAGACCATTTGCTGCTTTCAGCAACTGGTCCCCACTGGTTTTACCCCCCACTTTGGGCGGGAGAACCGGCGGGAAAAACAAGTGAGGGAGAGAGGTGTGCCCATCTCTGCCAACTCCACCCCTCAGGTGGGGGAGGCGAGGTGAAGCTCAACTCCGAGTCCCCGCCATCTTGAGGATGGAGGGACCCAACCAACCAGGGACAGGCTCCTGCCCCCTCCCACTGGAGGGTGGCACGATAGGGGGTGTACCCACCCCAGGGAAGGGACCCATTGGTCCCTGCCCTCTACCTACCTGTAACGCCCCTAAATCTAGTATTTAGGGGGCACCCTGAACCTTGCTTCCTCAGATCCAGAAACAACAAGAAGAAAAGAAGAAGAAGAACCGGACAGCCGTGCAGCCAGCTAACAAGAGGAAGACGCCCACTGACTTGGCCCCAGCCCTACAGGACTGTCTCCCCTCGAACCTGCTCCTGCGAAATCCCGGTGTGTCCTGCAGCCAGCAACCTCAAAAACCCCGGAGGACCTGCCTGCCTTCACTTCCTAAGACTGCTTCTCCCGTGAACACCGGATTTGTTCAACTGCAACCTCTGGCAGCAGCCGGAGACCGCGAATCCAGCCCACTCTGCACCCGCCGATCTCGGCCCGAGCTCGAGTGGAAAAACACCACGAGGAGGTCACCCCGGCGATCCTGACCCGAGATCCAGCGACCCCTGACCTGCCTCAAGCCTCCAGCCGACGCCTGCAGTCTAAATCCAGAAGGCCCCCCTGACCGCGACCCGGAGCCGGTAAGAAGATCCGACCCCAAAAGGCACCCCTGCACCCGACACCCCACGGCCTTGTGTGCCCAAACCAACGGTGCCTAACCAATCCCTACCTTCCCAACTTACCTCTCGAAGTGGTGGTCGCACCCAGAAGTCCTTCGTCTCCCTGCCTGCAGTGCTTTTGCAAACCAGAGGTTCTCCATAGAACACAACAGGGCGCCCGACGTCGAAACAGCACTCTGCACCCAGCCGCCTCAGTGCCGCTGAGGGTGCACCTTTGGTGCTACTTTGTTTCCCCATTTGCCCTGACCTTAACCTTAGGAGCTTTGCTCCCACAACCCAGTGGCCTGCTTGCCAGCCGCCACCAACCGGAGAACCCCTATCCTCCGTAGGATAACATTGGGCCTCAACACTCTGCACCCAGCCGCCCCAGTGCCGCTGAGGGTGTAACAAGAGTGCATCACTGACCCTGGGGGACCCGAGTCTAACCCCAGAACCTTAACTCCCACAGTCGATAACTTACCTGTGAACCGATAACCTGTTTTTCCTCCATAGGATAACATTGACACTTTTCCTTCCAAAAAGTTTCTAAGTGTGGAGTTTTGAAATCTAAAAATATTCTTTAAAAATCGCATGAATAACCAAAACGTATTCACTTACCTGTTTGCAGGAAATGTCCTAGTGCTGAATCTAGGTATCCAGCACTGAGTTAGAAAACTAACGTGAAAAGTAACTTACATGTAATTTACTGAAAAAGCCTATTCATTTCAATGTACTGTATTTGCTAAGTATTGCAACCTACTGCATCCCCTGTAAATCAAAGTACAATTCCTATTGCATTTTCAAACTGTTCTACAATCAGCAACTTATTACTGTAAAGTATTTAACGCTTACCTGTGCCAGGCTTGCTTGGTTCTAAAAATAAAACAACAGTATATTTTTTTATACAAAAACAATTGGTCTAGAGTTCAGTCTTTGAGTGTGTGAATTCATTTGCTGACTGAGTGTGTACATCAAATGCATAACACTGTCCTCTGATACTGCCTTACTGCTCGACCACTCTACCACAAATAGAGAGTAAGGTTCTATCTAACTTTAACCTTTGCCTACCTCTGGGGTCACCTGGACTCTATACACACTATACCTCATTTTGGTGTAGTATATATAGAGCCAGTTTCCTACAGCCCCCTTCTGTTTTTTTGTGACATTTGTTTGTGGGACTCGGCTGAAGTCGAGTCCCAAGATGGCTACCAACACGTCCTGGTTGAAGTGTTGGCAGCCAATCACATGTGAGCACGGGGACTATCAGATTCACGGAGGATCCGCGTCCCTAAATGTATACAAATTTGTTTGATTTTCCCTTAATATTTCTAAAATTACTGAACGGATTTACACCAAATAACAAAAAGCACTCTTTCTGGACCAAGAGCTAGTTTTCGGCCA
Source organism: Calotriton arnoldi (assembly GCA_963921515.1). Lineage (NCBI taxonomy): Eukaryota > Metazoa > Chordata > Amphibia > Caudata > Salamandridae > Calotriton > Calotriton arnoldi. The sequence continues at coordinate 186,605 of CAWUFW010004004.1, forward strand.
AGTTAGATTCCTCCCAGCAGTTCAGGCTGTAGTCGTGTTCAAAATTCCCTATGGAATTTAACATTGGAAAAACTCTCCCCCCCCCCTTTTTCTCGACCCCCGCTTTACGGATCACTCCAAAACTTTCCATGCACACCAGGATGCTTGTTTCCGGTCCAGGGAGGACCTGGCTTGGCAGTTCGGGCTGGACTGTTCCCACAAGGAACAGGGTCAAGACTGATTTGCATATGGCTGGGTCCAAACTGGGGTGGTGTGGTGAGCAAAAGAATGATGGATTTAACCCAGATCCTTGTGACTGGGGGTGAATGTTTGTATTGTCCAGCATTCCGTCCATCAAATGTTTCTTTTGCATATGTCGCTCTAAGTGGGAAGGGTATGCCCAGACGTTGGTCCCGTGCTCACTACACCACTGGATTCAAGCTAGCCTGGCTGATGAAGGGTGATGCCCTGAAACCGGTCCCAGGATGCTTGTTTCCGGTCCAGGGAGTACCTGGCTTGGCAGTTCGGGCTGGACTGTTCCCACACGGAACAGGGTCAAGACTGATTTGCATATGGCTGGGTCCAAACTGGGGTGGTGTGGTGAGCAAAAGAATGACTGGGGGTGAATGCTTGCATTGTCCAGCATTCCGTCCATCAATTGTTTCTTTTGCACCAGGCATCACGGGTACACTTTTTGTGTAAAATGTCATTAATATTTGTCAAACAGTGCTAAAGATATAGGCAAATCAGAAAACGCTTTTCCTAAGGAAAAATGGTCCCAACTATAACTAACTACTTGTCTATATATATATATATATATATATATATATATTATCTACTGGCGGTCGCCAGTAGATAGTTATAGTTAGGACCTAGTTTCCATAGGAAACTCGTTTGTTGTTTTCTCAATATCTTTGGCGCCGGTTGACGAATCTTCGCGAATTTTTCAAAACTCGTAGCCCGCTCCAGTCAGCTCCTGTCTTGAAAGTTTCGGGGTGATTCGGCAAGCGGGGGCCGAGAAAAAAGGGGGGTCCTAAAACGTGTTTTCTCCATGTTAATTCCCATAGGAAACTTTAGACACGGCTACAGCTCGAACTGCTGAACGGAATTACACCAAATTTGGCAAAAAGTTAGCCCTTGTTTCGGAAAGAGACCTTTTTTTTAAATGGAGTAAATCCGTTCAGTAGTTCCTGAGAAATTCAAAAAATAGAGGTCGGAAAATCAATTTCCCATAGGAAACTTTGGACACGGTTACAGCTGAAACTGCTGAACGGAATTACACCAAATTGGCAAAAAGGTAGCCCTTGGTTCAGAAAGAGACCTTTTTTTTAAATGGTGTAAATCCGTTCAGTAGTTGCTGAGAAAATCAAAAAATAAAAGTTTCGATATATAGAGGCGCGGTGGATCCGCGGACCCTCCCGACCACGAGCTTTATTCTAATTGGCTGTCAACACTCCAAACCAGGAAGTGTTGGCAGCCATCTTGTGACTCGGTAGAACCGAGTCACAAGAAAAGAGAAAAACAAACACGAAAATCAAGAAAAGGGGGCAGGGTAGAAACACCCTGACCCCCTAGGCGTGCTCAGGGGGTCCCACAAGGACCCCCAGGGCCAAAAAAGCATTTTTTTTTTTTTTTAAATCTGCGAGATTCGCGCACCCAGCGCGAATTTCTTCCGAAAATTAAAATAAAAAACGAAGCGCGCTTCGTTATTATTTAGCCCCCGGGTGGGCCAAGTCCCGGGGGCATGACACATTATAATTGCAGGGGCCCAGGGGGGCCCCCGCAGCCCCGGGGGCCGCCACCCCCCCGGGGCTTTCCTAAAATATTTGCAGGGGCACACGGCCCCCCGCAGCCCCGGGGACCGCCACCCCCCGGGGCTTGTTTTATTTGATGTGTGGGGGGCCTGGGTGGGGGGGCCTCCAAGGCCCCCCCAAGCCCCGGGGACCGCCACCCCCCGGGGCTTGCTTTTTAAAAAAAAATAAAGAACCTGTTTGGGGGGGCTCGAGCCCCCCCACACGCCCCGGGGACCGCCACCTCCCCGGGGCACTAAGTATTTAAATTCGGGGGTCCGTAACGGACCCCCACCCCGGGGACCACCACCTCCCCGGGGCTTTGCCAATGTTGGGAGGGGGGCCGCGCGGCCCCCCTCCTGGAGCCCTTGATGGCCCCGGGGACCGCCACCCCCGGGGCTTGTTTTATTTGATGTGTGGGGGGGCCTCCAAGGCCCCCCCAAGCCCCGGGGACTGCCACCCCCCCGGGCTTTTCTTAAATATTTGCGGGGGGCACATGGCCCCCCCGCAGCCCCAGGGACCGCCACCCCCCGGGGCTTGCTTTTTTAAAAAACAAAGAACCTGTTTGGGGGGGCTAGAGCCCCCCCACATGCCCCGGGGACCGCCACCTCCCCGGGGCACTAAGTATTTAAATTCGGGGGTCCGTAACGGACTCCCACCCCGGGGACCACCACCTCCCCGGGGCTTTGCCAATCTTGGGAGGGGGGCGCGCGGCCCCCTCCTGGAGCCCTTGATAGCCCTGGGGACCGCCACCCCCAGGGCCGGCTCCTGCAGTGTCCCGGGGTGCCCACCCCCGGGACACTGCTGTTTGCATGACAGGGCGGGAGCCTCGCGGCTCCCGCCCTGTCATTGCAAACTGCTTTGTCTCATTGAAGCGAGAGCAGGAAACCTGCTCTCGCTTCAATGAAGCAGCAGATTGCTTTCCACACGGGAGCTGCATGTCAGCAGCTCCCCATGTGGAAAGCAATGCCGGCTCCTGCAGGACGCGGGGAGCCGGTGGGACCGTGGGGGCATTGGGGCTTCCCCCACGGTCCCCAACGGAGAGGGCCAGCCCCGGGGGATGGGGTCCCCGGGGCTAGCAGTGGCACGGGAGGGGGGCCACACGCCCCCCTCCCCAAAAAAAAATAATAAACAAAAATAAAATAAAGGCCGGCCCCGGGGGATGGGGTCCCCGGGGCCAATAGAGGCCTCAGGAGGGGGGCCACGCAGCCCCCCTCCATAAAAAAAAATTATATTTATGTGGCCATGCCCCGGGGGATGGGGTCCCCGGGGCTGGAATTGGCCACAGGAGGGGGGCCCACGCGGCCCCCTTCCCGTTCAAATGTATTAATTTTTTTTTAAATGGGGGTAAGGCCCTGGGGGATGGGGTCCCCAGGGCCCAAAAAAGTAAAAAGAAGGGGGCCACACAGCCCCTCTTCTAAAAAAAAATAATTACAAAAATAACCGCGATCGTGCCGGAGGCCCCGCCCTCCCAGCAACACTCTGCAAAACGCCCTGTGGCGCGTTTTAAATTGGGGAATTAATTCCCCTTCAATACTGGGGGTCCCTGGGGCCAACTAGCCCACCAGGTACCTTCAGTAAGCGCCACAGGGCTGCGTTGCAGAGAGGTGGTCCAGGCCACGCCCTTTACACCTCTCTGCAACGCAGCTCTGTGGCGCTTACTGGAGGTACCTGGTGGGCTAGTTGGACCCCAGGGACCCTCAGAATTCAATGGGACTTAATCCCCAACTTAAAACGCGCCACGGGGCGCGTTTGCACAGTGGTGAAGGGAGGGGGCGGGGCCTGAGGTGACATGTGTGCAAACACGCCCTGTGGCGCGTATTAGTTGGGGAATTAATTCTCTTGAATCCTGAGGGTCCCTGGGGCCAACTAGCCCACCAGGTACCTCCAGTAAGCGCCACAGGCCTGCGTTGCAGAGAGGTGGTCCAGGCCACGCACCTTTTTACACCTCTCTGCAACGCAGCTCTGTGGCGCTTACTGGAGGTACCTGGTGGGCTAGTTGGACCCCAGGGACCCTCAGGATTCAAGGGGACTTAATCCCCCAACTTAAAACGCACCAGGGGGCGCTTTTGCAGAGTGGTGGAGAAAGGGGGCATGGTCTTTGTCTACCTCTCACCAATCCCACTGCCTGGGGCTTACTGGAGGTAAAAGGTAGGCTAGTTGGCCCCTAAAGGACCCCCAGCAGTGAAGGGGACTTCAATCCCCATCCAAGAGCGTGCCAGGGAGCGCGTTTGTAGAGTGGTGGGCAAAGTGGGCATGGCCTGGTACGACTGCTTACCAATGCTGCTGTGTGGGACTGACTGGAGGTAATAGTTTGGGAAGTTAGCCCCCAAGGATGTCCTTGGGGGCCAACTACCCCTCTTGTTACCTCCAGTAAGTCCCACACAGTGGGATTGCTAAGACGTCTTCGGAGGCCATGGCTCTCCTTCTCTACCACTCTGCAAACGTGCCTCGTGGCAGACTACGGGATGGGGGATGAAGTCCAATTTAGTCCTGAGGGAGTTTGGGGGCCAAGAATCCCTCCTGGTACCTCCTGTAAGTCCTACGCAGCGGAATTCCTGAGCGTTCGTTGGACGCCCAGCACCCTTTCTCCACCACTCTGCAAACACGACTACTAGTTAAAGTAGCATATTTCTGCACCTCTGACTTAGAGGTAGTTTTAATCCCCTGCCCTATTATGTACTAGGGCCTTACAGAGGAGGTCATGCTAATCACAGGGGTACCCCAACGCATAGTGTTCCCTAGTGTATGTAGGTGTTTTCACTGTATTCTAAGTGTCTTTTAGCATAGCACTGGCTCTAGGCCTGGTTAGTCAGAGTCAGTTACCACCAGTACCCGTCTGAAAAAGTTGTGTGCACAGAATGATTTTGCAACAAGGCCTCTTTCTGCTCCTCTGTTGGTTCTTTCTGCACGTCTTGCTTCTTCCTGCACTTTTCTTCGTCTTTGTGGACTTCTGTTGCTTCTTTCTGCATTTCTTTTGCTTCTTTCTGTGCGTTTTTTCTTCTTTCTTCACATGTCCTACCTCTGTAGGCATAGTTAGAAACTAGCATTTAAAAAACCTTTGAAATTCACTTAAAAATCCATAGGTTTCAGGCACTTTATAATTAGAAATTAGCATTTAAAAAACCTTTGAAATTCACTGAAAAAACCATAGGTTTCAGCCACGTTATAGTTAGAAATTAGCATTTAAAAAACCTTAGAAATTCACTGAAAAAACCATAGGTTTCAGGGGCGTTATAGTTAGTTGGACATTTCACTCGTACAAAACCAGTGAAATTCCCCGTTATAGTTAGTTCAGCTAACTATAACTCGCGCCCCCGCAATGCACTGCTGATGACGTCACATATTACATCACTCATGACATGGTCAGTGACATCACTGATGACATCACTGATGACATCTCAAATGACATCATCCATGTGATAATTTCATGCATCTTCTCACACCCTAATATAACTTTTGATACACCCACTCTAAATTACAGACTGCCATTCTCAAAACCATAGACACTCCAACACCAATAACTACATACCCACTCACTGATTCTTAGGTCTACACACACATCCACTGACTCACCCGTACAGTCACTCATACTTATGGTCACTCAGTACAGGACTATCATATGCACTCATACACCTATATAGACACTCACACACCGCCACTCATCCATAGAGGTACTCACACACCTAGTCAGTCATGCAAATAATTAATCACACTCCCATTTACTCACCTATACAGTTATACACACACCAGCTCACTTACTCATACAAATACTAGCACATTCTTACGCTCTTATACAATCACTGATACAAGCACATACTCATCCATACAGCCACTCTCACAATCACACACTCTCACTTATAGCCATTTAAATACTCTAACACACATATATACTGCCTTTCACATATGTAGTTACTCACACATGTACCACTGAGATATACATTCGCTCACTAACACACCCATACACACACTCACCCACCCATACAGTCCATCACAGATGCACTCTTGAAACCATGCACCCAGTGAATCACCCACTCACACATCTATGCACAGAGTCACACACACCTCACCCACACAAACACTCAGGCACCCATACAGATACTCACACAACCAATCAATAACTCATATAGACACTCATGTAGCTATTCACAAACCCATGCAGCCGCTTACACACCAACAGACAGACGGATACAGACATTCACACAGTTTAGTCACTAACCCATGCATTCAGTAAGATACGTTTAATCACTCACTTATAGACTCAGTCACGCACCTACTAAATCATCCATTCAGACACTTATACACCCACTCATTCTTCAATACGCCTTTCCCTATATATATTAAACATATTTCAACTTTACAGAAACACAAAGTTACTGGATGATGTCATCAGTGATGTCATCAGTGATGTCATTTGAGATGTCATCAGTGATGTCATCAGTGATGTCACTGACCATGTCATGAGTGATGTAATATGTGACGTTATCAGCAGTGCATTGCGGGGGCGCGAGTTATAGTTAGCTGAACTAACTATAACGGGGGAATTTCACTGGTTTTGTACGAGTGAAATGTCCAACTAACTATAACGCCCCTGAAACCTATGGTTTTTTCAGTGAATATATATATATATATATTTTTATATATATATATATATATAGATATAATTTTTTATATATATGGCGGTCACCAGTAGGTAGTTATAGGTAGAACCGTGTTTCCATAGAAAAGGCGTTTTTTGTTTTGCTAATAACTTTGGTGCAGTTTGATGAATCTTCGCAAAAGTTTCAAAACTAGTTTGCCACACACTTCAGCTGCTGTCCAGAAAGTGTTGGGGTGATTCATCAAGCAGGGGCCGACAAAAAAGGGGGGGTCCCAAATGCATTTTCCCCATGCAATTTCCCATGGGGATTTTAGACACGACTACAGCCCAAACAGTTGAATGGAATGACACCAAATTTGGCAGAAAGCCAGATCTTGGTCCAGAAGAGCATTTTGTAATCTGGTGGAAATCTGTTCGGTAGTTTTGGAGTTATTAAAGAAAAAATATTTATGTATATCTAGAAAAGCAGATCCACCGCAGTGGATCCGTGAATCCATGTGTCACCAGCAATGCCGTGATTGGCTGCCACCACTTCAACCAGAAAGTGGTGGCAGCCATCTTGAGACTTGGCAGAGTCCCCCCCAAAAAGTTTTAAAAAACAGCACAAGGGACAGGGTGGGAATACCCTGACCCCTAGACCTGGTGGTGGTGGTGTCCCACAGGGACCCATCCTGGGGACCATAAAGAAAGTTGTTTTTTTCCAATTTTGCCACAAATTTGGGGAGGATCCACAGCATAATGTGATCTCCTGCACTTGTGTTTTTTATCTCCCTCCAGGTAGGCTAAGTCCAGGGATGATTTATATATTTATTTTAGGGGAAGGAGAGCATGTGGACCCCCCTCCGCAGGCTATTTTCAGCCCTGGGGGCCCCATCCCAAGGGGCCCGGCAGATTGGAAGTAGGGGGAAGGGGCCCCCATCCTCCAGTGCCTGGCCTTTAAATTAAGTTGGGAGGGGGGCATGCGGCTCACCTCCCAGGCCGATTTCAGCTCTGGGGACCCTATCCCCTGGTCACTGCCGTAGTTTGCAAAGGGGGACCGGGGAATGGGGACCCCAGGGTCGAAATCAGCCCGAGAAAGCGTGCCCCACCAACCACATTTTAATAAGGCCAGGTTCCGAGGGGATAGGGTCCCAGGGGCCGAAATCAGCCTGGGGAGGGGGGCTGCGCACCCCCCTCCCCCATAAATATAATGGTGGGCCCCTCCGGATGGGGTCCTCGGGGTCAAAATCAACCAACGGAGGGGGCCCCATGCCCCTCCCCCCCTAAAAAATGTGCCAGGCCCTGGGGAATGGGATCCTTGGGACTAAAAGCAGCCCGGAAGGGGCCCGTGGGTTGGCTGTCTTGGGGGGGGGGGCAGTAGGCTTCCTCTTACAACCAAAGGGCATGCACGGCATGGGGTCGGCTGCATATGGGGGTTTGACCGCAGGGCCTGGCCTGCGGTCAACCCCCTGCCGTTCACAGCCGAAGGCCATGCACTGCTAATTACCGCACAGATTGCATCACTTATAAAATCTTCTATGACATCATTGATAATATCACTGCAACATATGTTGATGAGAAAACTGCATGGCGGGGGCACGAGTCATAATTACCTTAGGGCACGAATTATAGTTACTTGAGATAACTGTAACTCCAACTGAATTTTAAAAAACCTTAGAAATTCACTGAAAAAAAACAAAGATCAGAGAGAGGTTATAGTTAGACTCAGATTTCACTCGTACAAAACCAGTGAAATTCAGCAGTTATAGTTACCTGAGGTAACTATGACTTACGTCCCGCAATGCACTGCTTACAACCTCACATATTACATCACTGATGACAATGAAAATACTTTTCCTATGGAAACATGGTTCTAATTATAACTACCTACTGGCGAACGATAGGTTATATATGGTCCAGTAGAAGGCTGGGAGCCGAAACGCGTAGACCGTCCAAAACCCTTTGATTTGCACTATGGTGTGCTAAATAAACACTCTTTTTTTTTTAAATTACCTCTTGTTTGGTGCTGTGAACTCTCTCGCCGTGTGGAGGAACGGGGGATCATTAGACATGTATATATATATATATATATCAGGAAAACTCCACCGCCACTTGACGACTTCTTCACAGAAATGGAGCACGGACCACAGAATTGGTGCTGGTAAGTTTCTTTATTCCTTTCACATAGCAGCCATGACGCGTTTCAGCCCCAGAGGGCCTTGATCACATGACGCGCATCACAGTCAGCAGTTACTTTTTCTACCGTTTTTTTGCCCTGTTTTTAAAGTGACATGTGCTAAAAAAAGGTTTGTAGCTGTAAACATAAACAAAATACTGCATGTTCATACCATTCTTGATATTGCAAGCAACTCTGTATATGTATAACGCAATGTGCAAATCGAGCAAATACAGTACTGAAGATGCGATGTAATTGTATAATCGTCATGACTTCGTAAAGTGTTAAGTGCAAAATAAGTAACAGTATAAATACCCGTTATTAAATGCAGATTTGGCCTCTCAACAGTTCAGTTTGCCTTCAATAAAAACAATCATATTGTGTCGGCCCCACTAAAAACTGTAATAAAAGAACATCGTTGTAAAATACAACATGTGCAAAATGTTGCCAAAATACAGTACCAGTTAACCTGGGTAATCAAGTCAATCCCGTCATGATTCCCTAAAATGCTTGCACAAACAGTTGCAAGTAAAGTGCATTACGTAAACTTTGACTACAAAAAGTGTTAAGTGCTTAAATTATTATATAAAGTGCTAGTGCGATAAAACCCCTAGTGTTCAAAAACTACAAGAGCTAAAAAATAAATGACTTAATATTAAAAATGACTGTGTTATCGATTGGCCGGGCAGTTATTTCCAAGTTGTTGCTGTGGGTTGAAGACAATAATTGTGTAAATACATATTGTCTTCGCCCCTGGTGGTGTCCGTAGCCTTTTACCTTATAAACCACTGACTATAACTACAGGCATGTATAAAGATCTTCCGTGGTGTTCAACCCCCCGGGTTGTTTAGAATCTAACTCAAGGATATACCGAGTATCTAGTCTGCGTAGGGCTTTTTCTCTGTTGCCTCCTCTTTTATTAGCCAATACGGCATCTATAAGATAATATTTGAGTTCTTTGGGATTAGATTTATGTACTTCCCCAAAGTGCCGTGCCACCGGGTATGTCTGATCTTGGTTTTTGATGGCCCTAATATGTTGCAGTATCCTCTTGTGCCCCTGTAGTTTGGTACTTCCCACATACCTTAAACCACAAGGGCACTTGAGTACATAGATGACATAATCTGTCTTGCAAGTGAGAGCCTTGTTGATGATGTGCTCCTGGTTGCCAAAGGGTGTAACATAGGTTGTTCTATTGGAGCCATGCTGACAGGCTTTACAGGAATTACATTTAAAGAACCCTTTTCTTTGCGCCAGCCATGTACTGGCTGTTTTGCTGTCAGGGTTGTTCTGCACCAGGTAATCTTTCATGGAGGGCGCTCTGCTGTGGGTGATGGCTAATTTGGCTGATAACAAGTGGCCTATCGTGGGGTCATTTAAAACAATTGGCCAATTTCTGCGAAGGATTCGGTTTATTGCGTTTTCTTGTTTACTGTAGCCAATAATTATTCTGAATGTTTCTCCTCCTGTTTCTTGCCTGTTGCTGGTTTCCATAGGTGCCTGAATCTGTACCTGGTGTTTGGAGTTCTTGAGTAAGTCCTCCCTGTGTAATGCCTGGCTCTTGGTGATGGCTGTATTGATACATTTGCTGCTGTACCCTCTCTCAAGAAACCTTACTTTGCTTGCTTGTTGTGCTAACCTTAAATCTTGTTGGTTACTGCAAATTCTGGTTAGCCTGATCATTTCCCCGCAAGGGATGCTTTGTATGAGGTGCCGTGGATGTGCACTGGCTGCGTGCAACACAGAGTTGCCGGCCGTGGGTTTTCTGTATACCCTTGTTTCAATCTTGCCCTCTTTTATGTATACCTCGACATCCAAAAATTTTACTGTTTCTGCACTAATGTTGGCTGTAAATTGCAGATTAATGTCATTTTTATTGAGACCCTCTATGAAACTTTGTGCATCTGACAAGGTCCCTTGCCAAATCAGAAACAGGTCATCAATAAATCTTAACCACAGTTTTACAGACTCAGATTTCACTCGTACAAAACCAGTGAAATTCAGCAGTTATAGTTACCTGAGCTAACTATGACTTACGTCCCGCAATGCACTGCTTACAACCTCACATATTACATCACTGATGACAATGAAAATACTTTTCCTATGGAAACATCTTTCTAATTATAACTACCTACTGGCGAACAATAGGTTATATATGGTCCAGTAGAAGGCTGGGAGCCGAAACGCGTAGACCGTCCAAAACCCTTTGATTTGCACTATGGTGTGCTAAATAAACACTCTTTTTTTTAAATGACCTCTTGTTTGGTGCCGTGAACTCTCTCGCCGTGTGGAGGAATGGGGGATCATTAGACATGTATATATATATATATATCAAAGAACACTCCACCGTTCTTTCGGCTGTCGCCTCGAAAAAACCAGAGCACGGACCACAATTTGGTGCAGAATCAGCGTTTATTGCTCTTCTCATGCACAGCCATGAAGCGTTTCGACCCCTGAGGGCCTTATATATATATATATATATACACACACACATATATATATATATATATATATATATATATGTTCCACAATGTGCCACTGCTTTTAAAGACGCACTCTACAGCAAAATAATTAAAAAGCAACAAACATTCTTCATTTGGATTTCTTTACTTGTCTTATGCGTTTCTGAGCCCAGCTCCTTGCTCACAGACTTTCATGGTGCACGCAGTATTTTTAAAGGGCATCCTCCTCTGCATGTTAATTATATATATATATATATATATATATATATATATATATATATATATATATATATATATATATAATTAAGTGGAAAAGTAATATGTAATATGTTAGTTAAACTATTAAACTATAAAACAAAGGAGAACCTTCATTGGATGACGTCATCAGTGATGTCATCATGAAGTCATTTGAGATGTCATCAGTGATGTCATAAATGATGACATAGAACATGTTATGAGTGATATCATATATGAGGTCTTAAGCAGTGCATGGGGGAGCAAAAGGTATAGCTGGTGCTTCCAACTGTAACTGGTGAATTTCTGTGTTTTTTTTGGTTCAAAACATTAATGTTCATACTGACAAATTCACCTAACTATAACGTTACTTTAACATTTGTTTTTTTCAGTGAATTTCTAAGGGTTGTTTAGAGGGACGGCTCTAAGGCGATCGGTGCCACCATATTTCAAGCACAATATGGTTTTTAAAGCACCTGTTGCTGCATTCCTTGCCTCCAGCAGTTTTCAGGCAACCATAAAAATGTCAAGATAAGTGGTGAAAAATGGCCCTGCTACAGAGAGATCAGAGTTTTGTCTAGTGGAAGTTTTGACTCATCATACAGTAGCGCAGGAGGTTTAAATTCCTGCTGCAAAGCATGTAGATCACAAAGTGCATATAATGTAAATAGGTCAGTGCGTTACTGCTTCTGTGAGAGAGAACCTTCTGTTACTTGCAGTTTTTGAAGTTTAAATTCTAATATAGAACAGTGAGATATTATTTATCATCAAAAAGCTGCATGCAAACTGCAAAGTATAGATTAGAGCGTATGATTTTTGAGTTTGTGCTTCTCCAGACCAAGCACTCTTAAACTATACTGCCTACCAGTATGGATGACTGCAAAGTATAAATTAGAGCGTATCTCTAATCTATACCGCGCCATGAGCACATGACCCAACACCTACGAGGCCTCCACTGGCTCCCCGTCGAGAAGAGGGTCACCTTCAAACTCCTCACCCACGCCTACAAATCCCTCCACAACATCGGACCCAAATACCTCAACGAGAGAGTATCCTTCCACGTACCCAAGAGGAACCTCCGCTCCGCCGACCTCGCCCTGGCAGAGGTCCCCCGCATCCGCAGAAACAGAACCGGCTGGAGAGCTTTCTCCTGCATCGCAGCCAAAACCTGGAATGAGCTCCCTGTGAACATCAGACGCTCCCCGACCCTGCACACGTTCAGGAAGGACCTCAAGACCTGGCTCTTCGACTGATCCGGAGCCGCTCCCCCCCCCCCCCAGCGCCTTGAGACCCTCACGGGTATGTAGCGCACTATATAAACCCCTGATTGATTGATTGATTGATGATTTTTTCCCCCAGTCTTTCATTATCCTAATGTTGCAAATAAGGTTCACTTGGGTAGATATCAGTTCTTATTAGCAAAGCCATTCCCCAATCATGGTGTTACATTTTAAATTCTGAGTTTGTGCTTCTCCAGACCAAGCACTCTTAAACTATACTGCCTACCAGTATGGATGACGTGTGACTCCTGCACGTTGTAGTCCTCTGATTGATGTAACATTTCCTATACACTGATTTACACACTTATGATCGATTGTCTCTATGTAATGTGTATGTGATATAAAGTGTTCAGACACCTTACACTGATGAGAGGCACTATAAAACTAGAGAAATGTATGAGAGATTGGTTATGGAGACTTGAGGGGCATTGTTGGAGAATGGTAATGAGGGGATCCATGGAGAAGGAGGTCATTGGGGGGCCAACAAACATTGTCGCACCGGGCGCCACCAGCTTTTGTTTAAAGCAAAACAGATATTTGTATTACTTCTAACTACAACGTTACTTTAAACTTTGGGTTTATCAGTAAATTTGTTAAAGTAAATTAATTATTTTTGTGAGTATATGTATGGTAGAATTACTTTAAATATATGTTGTGTTCTGACATTATTTTAGTTAAAGTATTTTTTAAATTGTAACAAAACAGGATATCGCTCAATTTGCAAAATCTTTGTAAAATGTGTGTGAGTATTAAATAGTTAAATATTCAATAGAAGCTGTGTATATACTCACTTAATGTAACTCTGATATCAAGACATGTCACCAGCAATCTTTTTGAGGTGTCATTACTCTCTGTAATGATGGGTGATGGGTGTGTACAGTAGGGTGTGGAGAGGGACTGGCCTCTCCTTTCAGACCTCTCTCTTAAATGATGGGTGTGGGTAGTAGGGTGTGGGGAGAGACTACTTGCTTCTTTAAGACCTCTCTCTCAGATGACGGGTGTGCATAGTAGGGTGTATGGAGGGACTGACCCCTCTGCTGACACCCCTCTTTGTAATGATAGATGTGCTTAGTAGGGTGTGGGGAAGGACTAGGCTCTCCATTCAGACCTCTCTCTCAGATGACAGAGATGCATAGTAGGTTATGTGGAGGGATGGGCCTCTTTGCTGAGACATCACTCTGTAATAATGGGTGTGAGTATTAGGGTGTGGGGAGGGCCTGGCCTCTCCTTTCAGACCTCTTTCTCAGATGACGGGTGTGCATAGTAGGGTGTGTGAAGGGACTGGCCTCTCTGCTGAGACCTCTCTCTGTAATGATATGTGTGTGTTTGTAGTAGGGTGTGGGGAGGGACTACCCTCTCCTTTAACCCTCTCAGATGACTGGTGTGCATAGTAGGGTCCGTGGATTGACTAGCCTCTCCTTTTAGACCTCTCTCTCTCAGATATCGGGTGTGCATAGTAGGGTGTGGGGAGGGACTGCCCTCTCCTTTTAGACCTCTCTCTCAGATGATGGGTGTGTGTTGTAGGGTGTGCGGAGGGTCTGGCCTCTCTGCTGAGACCTCTTTCTGTAATGATATGTGTGCGTAGTAGGGTGTGAGGAGGGACTGCCCTCTCCTTTTAGATCTCTCTCTCAGATGATGGCTGTGCGTAGTAGGGTATGTGGAGGGACTGGCTTCTCTACTGACACCTCTCTATATAATGATAGGTGTGTGTAGTAGGGTGTGGGGAAGGAATGGACTCTCCTTTCTGACCTCTCTCTCAGATGACGGGTGTGTGTAGTTGGGTGTGTGGAGGGACCGCCCTCTCTGCTGAGACCTTTCTCTGTAATGATAAGTATGCATAGTAGGGTATGGGAGGGGACTGAGCTCTCCTTTCAGAAAGATGGCAGGTGTGTAGTAGGGTGTGTAGAAAGACTGGCTTCTCTGCTGACACCTCTCTCTGTAATGATTGGTGTGCATAGTAGGGTGTGGAGAGGGATTGGGCTCTCCATTCAGAGCTCTCTTTCAGATGATGGGTGTCCGTAGTAGGGTGTGCGAATGGACTTGCCTCTCCTTTGAGACCTTCCTCTCAGATAATAAGTGTGCAGAGTAGGATGTATAGATGGACTTGCCTCTCCTTTGAGACCTTTCTCTCAGATAATAAGTGTGCGATGTAGGGTGTAGAGGGACTACCCTCTCCTTTCAGACCTCTCTCTCAGATGATGGGTGTGCTTAGTAGGGTGCGTATAGGGAGTGGAGGGACTGGCCTCTCTGTTGAGACTCCTCTCTCTAATGATAGCTGGGCATAGTAGGGTTTGGGGAGGGACTGGACTCTCCTTTCAGGCATCTCTCACAGATGTTGGGTGTGCATAGTAGGGTGTGGGGAAGGACTGCCCTCTCTTTTCAGACCTCTCTCTCAGATGACAGGTGTGGGTAGTAGGTTGTGTGGAGGGACTGGCCTCTCCTTTCAGATCTCTCTCTCAGATGACGGGTGTGCATAGTAGGGTGTGTGGAGGGACTGGCCTCTCTGTTGAGACCTTTCTCTCTAATGATAGGTAGGCGAAGTAGGGTGTGGGGAAGGACTGGACTCTCCTTTCAGACGTCTCTCTCAAATGACAGGTGTACGTAGTATGGTGTGGGGAGGGGCTGGCCTCTCTGGTGACTCCTCTGTCTGTAATGATGGGTGTGTGTAGTAGGGTGTGGGGATGGACTGGCTTCTCCTTTCAGACCTCTCTCTCATATGGCGGGTGTGTGGAGTAGGGTGTGTAAGGGACTGACCTCTCCTTTTAGACCATTCTTCGAGATGATGGATATGCATAGTAGGGTGTGTGGAGGGACTGGCCCATCTGCTGAGACCTCTCTCCGTAATGATAAGTGTGCATAGCAGGGTGTGGGAAGGGACTGAGCTTTATTTTCAGAACTCTCTCTCAGATGACAGGTGTGCCTAGTAGGGTGTGTCGAGGGACTGCCCTCCCTCCTGAGACCTCTCTCTGTAATGATAGGTGTGCATGATAGGGTGTGGAGAGGGACTGGGCTCTCCATTCAGAGCTCTCTTTCAGATGATGGGTGTCCGTAGTAGGGTGTGCAGATGGACTGGCCTCTCCTTTGAAACCTCTCTCTCAGATGATGGATGTGCATAGTAGGGTGTGGAGAGGGACTGTCCTCTCCTTCTAGACCTCTCTCTCGGATGATGAATGTGCATAGTAGGGTTTGTGGAGGGGTTGGCCTCTCTGCTGAGACCTCTCTAAGTAATGATTGGTGTGCATAGCAGGTTGTCGTGAGGGACAGGGCTCTCCTTTCAGACCTCTCTCTCCGATGACAGGTGTGCATAGTAGGGTGTGTGAGGGACTGCCCTCTCTTTTTAGACCTCTCTCACATATGGCAGGGGTGCGTAGTAGTGTGTGTGGAGGGACTGGGCTCTCTGCTGAGACCTCTCTGTAATGATAAGTGTGCATTGTAGGGTTTGGGGGGGCTGGGCTCTCTTTTTAGACCTCTCTCAGATGATGGGTGTGCGTAGTAGGGTGTGTAGAGGGACTGTCCTCTTTGCTGAGACCTCTCTCTGTAATGATGGGTGTGCGTAATAGGTTATGGAGGGGGTTGGCTTCTCCTTTCAAACTTCTCTCTCAGATGACGGGTGTGTGTAGAAGGGTGTGGGGAGGGACTATCCACTCCTTTAAGCCTCTCTCTCAGATGACGGGTGTGCATAGTAGGGTTTGTGGAGGGGCTGCCCTCTCTGCTGAGACCTCTCTCTTTAATGATAAATGTGCGTAGAAGAGTGTGGGAAGGGACTGAGCTCTCCTTTTAGATCTCTCTCACAGATGACGTCTGTGCGTAGTAGGGTGTATAGAGGGACTGGCTTTTCTGCTGACACCTCTCGCTATAATGATAGGTGTGCGTAGTAGGTTGTGGGGAAGGAATGGACTCTCCTTTCAGACCTCTCTCTTAGATGACAGGTGTGTTGAGTTAAGTGTGTGGAGGGACTGCCCTCTCTGCTTAGACCTCTCGCTGTAATGATAAGTGTGAATAGTAGGGTGTGGGAAGGGACTGAGCTCTCCTTTCAGAAAGATGGCAGGTGTGCATAGTAGGGCGTGTAGAGAGACTGGATTCTCTTCTGAGATCTCTCTCTGTAATGATGGGTGTGCATAGTAGGGTGTGGAGAGGGACTGGGCTCTCCATACAGATCTCTGTTTCAGATGATGGGTGTCCGTAGTAGGGTGTGCAGATGGACTTGCCTCTTGGTTGAGACCTTCCTCTCAGATAATAAGTGTGCATAGTAGGATATATGGATGGAATAGCCTCTCCTTTGAGACCTCTCTCACATATGACGGAGGTGCTTAGTAGGATGTGTGGAGGGGCTGGCCTCTCTGCTGAGACCTCTCTCTGTAATAATGAGTGTGCATAGTAGGGTGTGGGGAGGGACTGGGCTCTCCTTTCAGACTTCTCTCTCAGATGGTGGGTGTGCATACTAGAGTGTAGAGGGACTGGCATCTTTGCTGAGACCTCTCTCATTAATGATGGGTGCGCTCTCTCAGATGACAGGTGTGCAAAGTAGGGTGTGGGGAAGGACTTTCCTCTCCGTTCCTCTCCTTTTAGACCTCTCTCTCCGATGACAGGGGTGCATAGTAGGGTCTGTGAAGGGCCTAGCCTCTCTTTTTAGACCTCTCTCTCAGACGTCGGGTGTGCATTGTAGGATGTGGGGAGGGACTGCCCTCTCCTTTTAGACCTCTCTCTCAGATGATGGGTGTGTGTTGTAGGGTGTGTGGAGGGTCTGGCCTCTCTGCTGAGACCTCTCTCTGTAATGATAGTTGTGCGTAATAGGGTGTGAGGAGGGACTGGCTTCTCCTTTCAGACCCCTCTCTCAGATGATGCGTGTGCATAGTAGGGTATGTGGATGAGCTTTAACTCTACTCACAACTCTTCTCAAACCAATGAGCAGATATAGTAGAGTCTGATAAACATTATCTACAAGAAGACTCCTTCATACAGTAACAAGTGTGCATTGCTGAGTGTATTCAAACATCACCTACTCCTTCCTATTTTTCATGATCCCGCAAAAGTCTCGTGAGATAGTAACATGTTTTTTTTAAAGAATTAACCTTCTAATCATCTCAGTACTTATCTCTTACACACTTCCTCTAAAAAAAAACAAGGATCACAATATGAATTCCTACTAATAAAGTCTATTGAGAACTCATCTACTTCTTTCAACTATTAACAATCCCGTGAGAGTCCCTCTAGATCATAAGAATTAGTTAAAAACCATATACATTTATTACCTTCACCATAGTTATCCCTTGAACACCTCCTCTCTAAATCTAGGGGACAGCATGCCTTTCTGCTGCCCCCTTATATAGCTTTTATACTTCATTTCCACAACACCTCCCATTTTTCACAGTAAACAGTAATGGAGGCCATTTCATTTCTAACATTCCAATAGCCAGTCAATCAGAACGCTTGCTCTCGTGAGACTCGCAGCAGCCTCCTGCGAGAATGTGAAGACTCACAGAAAAAAATGGCCTTTCAACCAATCACAGTGCTCTATTTTTGATTTTGCACCCTTGCCGAATGCCTGCAGGTCTCTCTCGAGACCAACTGCCAAAATATACAATTATTTTTTACATTACATATCTCAAAAACAACTGAATAAATTTACACCAAATTGCAAAAAGCACAATCTGCAGACCAAGATCTAGCCTCATGCTGAATTTGGTGCAATTCCGGTCAGTAGTTTTTGCTAAAACCTGTCTTAAAGAAGTCTATGACAAATGCATGGACATTTTATGTTTTGGGACCCCCCTTTTTTCTTGATCCCCTCTTGACGGATCACCCTGAAACTTTTTAGGAAGGAGCTGAGGTGAATTAACTTATTCTTTGGGAAGTTGCTTGAAGATTCATCAAACGGGTTAAACGCTATTAGCAAACAATAAAGTGCTAAGGAAAAGCAGACCTAACTATAACTACCTACTGGCGACGACAGTAGATAATGTATATATATATATATATATATATATATATATATATATATATATATATATATATATATAGAGATAGATAGATAGATAGATAGATATAGATAGATAGATAGATAGATAGATAGATAGATAGATATAGTTCTCTAGCAGAGTTTTTAAGCAAAGAGTTATGCACTACGAGCTACAGAGTGACAAATCATAAGTTATGCGGCACTCTAAGCCTGAAAGAGTATTCTGGCTTAGAGTGCAGTTTATATATTATGCTTTGTCACTCTGTATCTCAGTTTACATAACTCTATGATTACAAAAACTAATAGAGAAACAGACATTTGAGGTAAGCAGATTTTGGGGGAGATTTACTAAGTTTTTCCCCGTGTTTGCGTCACAAAAGTGACGCAAAACGATGCAAAATCTTTTTTTTGTAATTTACTTTCCAGCGCCAAACTTGTTTAGCCCTGGAAATAAAGTAAAAGTCATGCGAAGCATCCCATTGCGCTGCTTTGCGTTACTTTGCGCCATGGGGGCGTACCAAGGGTGGTGCATAGGCGTTCCCATGCAACCACCCAAGGCTTCTCACGCTAAACCCAATTTACTAAAAACAGTAGATTGGGTTTAGCGTGAGAAAACTGCACCCTTTTCAACTAGGCGCAAGGAAGGAGAAATGCGTTAATTTCTCCTTCCTTTTCTGACTTTGCATGCGTGCTGCACTGTGCAGCACGCATACAAAGTGGGAAAAGCTTTCCCTTGTGTCTAGCATAGTATTTTGTACAGGAAGGTTATCCTTCCTGTACAAAATCTATGCTGGACTCATGCACACACCCTAGCGCTGCGGCGCTAAGGTGTGTGCATGGCGCACGGCTGCTGTAATCAGCGCCAGCGCAAGGGAATGGGGAGGAGATAGCCATATTGTTGAAGATATGGCGCTCTCCTGCTCCCTCCCTGTCGCGCAAAGCAGCGCAGCCTCGCGGGGGGCTGCGCTGCGCTGCATGACTTTTTAGTAAATCTCCCCCTTAGAGTGATGAATCACTGCTCCATATAAAGGACCTGCCCTCCATTTAAACTTGGGAACTACCCATAGTTACCTGCTTCCTTTCTTGCATAATTTATGCAGCACTCTAAGCCTGAAAGGTTTTTGTCTTGACTTATAATGGGTGCTCTCTTGTGTCTGAACAAAGCTATACCTCTGTGATGAGCTCTAATTTGAACAAAACATGTGTCAGAGGTTGCTTTTATTCAATCCAGGTTGGCTTGGATGGTATTTTACGAATCCAAAACTGTAATACTGTGTCTGAAGTGGGAAAGAATTTTGTCATTTTTCAGCTTGGCGTGGGTGGCATTTGCTAATCTCTTACTTATAGACTTTATCGCGGGCAGGGAAACATATGTCTGCTCGCACCCGGCAGGAGCATTTTTAAACCTCTCGCAGGGTGGGAGCAAACATACCTGCCTGCAGGAGCACGGGCAGGGAAGGTATGTCTGCTCTCACTCAACGGGAGCTTTAGAAATCCTCCTACCAGTTGGGAGCAGACATACGTTTTCCTGCCCACGCCCCAGCGGGGAGAGTAACACGTATTGCCCCTGACCGGCAGGAGCAAAAATAAACAGCTACTCCTACTGGGTGGGAGCCATGCTGGCTCCCACAGCATGTCGGGATTTGAGTCGGACCCCGCAACCCAATTATTGTTTGGTGGGTGCTCAGGGTGGACACCCACATAAAATGTGCAGAGACCCCAGAGGATGGAGTCCTTGGGGCCTAGTAAGGCTCGGGGAGGGTGACCCCGTGCCCCTCTCCCCTCTTATAATGCATTTGGCCCCAGGGGATGGGGCCCCGGGGCCTATTAAGGCTAGGGAAGGGTACCGCATGGCCCTCTCCCCTTTTTTTTTAGACCATTCGGCTCCGGGATAGGGTCCCTGGCACCTGTTAAGAGTCAGGGAGGGAATCTGCTTACCCTCTCCCCTTTTTTAATTTATTCTGTCCCTGGGAATGGGGTCCCTGGAGCCTATTAAGCCCCCCTACCCATATCAATGCAATTTGGCCCGGGGGATGGGCTCCCTGGAGCCAGTTAAATATTTGGGAGGAGGGCCATTTGCCCCCCTCCTGAATGGAAATTAGCCTCAGAGGATGGGGTCCCCAGGGCCCTTAGTGGCTCACGGAGAGGGACCACAGCCTCCACCACTTAATAAGAAGCAAAGGCCCTGGCAATAGGGTCCCCGGGGCCACTCCTATGATAAATCTGCCCTGGATTTTTTGGCACCTACCACTTCAAAGTCCCCATCGCAACTAGGACTCTCATGGAAGCTGTCTAGGGCCAGGTTTATCATAGGATTGCGTTGTCCTTGTGTCACTCAAGTCGATGCAAGGGCAACGCAATCCTTAAGTCAGATTTACCTTGCGTGGTTCTGCATGACTTGGTAAAGTCAGAGTAACGCAAAGCAGGCCAGGGCGCTGCTTTGCGTTATTCTGCGCCAGGAAGGAGTTACATGGGTGGAGCATGGGTGTTCCCACGCAACTACCCATGTATTTTGGTTCATTCTTAGCTTCAATAAGACTGGCAAAACTGGGAGTGTGTCAAAATTGTATGCCTTCTTGATAGAGGCTCAACGAGGAAAAATATCTTTGTTTCTCCTCATTGTTTTCCTCTTTCTAAGTGTGCTGTGTTCTTTAGCACACTTAGAAAGAGGAAACACATCTAAGGATTGTTTTTGTGCAGAAAGGTGCCCCTTCTTGAACAAAAAACAATCTTGCATGCAGTGCAGCCACCCTTGCACCATGGTGCAAGGGTGCCTGTGTTGGCACTAGGCAGCACCCAGTGCACCAGCGCATTGAGAGAGCAGGAATACGTCATAACTTGATAGATATGTCGCATTTCTGTCCTCTCCATTTGCCACTGTAGCGTAGCAAGTTGTATTGCTGCATTGCGCTGTTCAAATGATGCTAAATCTGCCGCTAGTGACTGAGCTTTGATTACGTGCTAGTCTTGAAAAACTCTCTTGGGAAAAAAGCTCTTTGAAGGCTGCGAAAGCGTTCTTTTCATTATACGATTGGGAGATCATGGGTAAATAAGGTCTAAACTCTCGATTGAAGGATCATCAACCAACAGATCTTGACCTGAAACGTTCGATCAGGTAATGAAGCATTTATTTAGGGTCATCAACACTAGTACAGGTGCACCGACAAACAGGGTCTGGAGACTGATCTGCAGTAGATTGCACCAGAGATTAGGGGCCCGATTTACGAAGCATTCTACCGGTTGCGATTCGGTATTAGGAAGGGGCGTGTTTAGGGCGTCCCTTCCTAATACCAAACAGCACTGGTATGTATGAATGCTGTGCGACCTGGAATGTGGTCGCAAAACATTCACAGTTACAACCAACTTCAAGTTGATGGTAACCCATTTGCAAATGGGAAGCCTTTGTGAATGCGGGCGCCACCATATTTTAAGAGCAGGCAGTGATCCAATGGACCACTGCCTGCCCTTAAAAAATAAAAAGGTAACTTTTCATTTTTGTTTTTGAAATGCATCCCATTTTCCTTTAAGGTAAATGGGCTGCATTACAACAAAAAATATTGCTTTATTTGAAAAGCAATCACAGACACGGTGGTCTGCTGACCCCAGCAGGCCACCATCCCTGTGATTGTAGCCATTCACAATGGGCCGTAAATTGCGACCTGCCTCATGAATATTGATGAGGCAATTCAATTTGCGACCCACTGTGGATTGCTAACAGTGTCAAGCAAACTGTTGTACGTCACAGTTTGCAATTTCCTAATAGCGAATCATTAAAATTCGCTATTAAGGGGCGCGCGCACGCGGCAATCCAAGATGGCCGCCTGACTTCGGAGCTCCGCGGACCGCCGGAGATCGAGAATTATTACGAGCGTTTTCATGGCTCATTAACATCCACAAATGTCACATTCCTGAACCGGAGGATCGGCTCTCCTGGAGGCTGCGATTATTTTTTGGAACTGTATCACATAAAAGGAGAAATTCTGCAGTGGACGTTTTCAGTCAGGTAACGGCCGCCATTTTAGGTGTTTTACCTGCTGTTTTCCCCTCAACTTTTCCTTCACGCAATGCTCTGGAGAGCCTTTTTACACCTTATCTGGCATATTTTGGGTGCTTAATTCACCATTATGCCGCCTTTTTAATACAGGCAATATTTATTTACTGATTTATTCCTGCATTGGATGCCAACTGGATACAATGCAACTGGATATTGTGATGCAGGTGTCCAGTCCACGCAGCGCTATTTTTTGAGTTTCACGTTATCTCTTCTACCATCATTTTAAGAGTATTGCCTTACATCTACTATGCTTTTTTCTTGAATTGTGAGCATATTTCAAAGACTGTGCTACTTGTTTACTGTGAGGGATATATTGGACGTTGCTGACGGATATTACTGGGATTTCTTTTGTCCACTTGGGATGTACTTTCTTGCATATCTACTCTGCATATGTTCTACGCAGACCCAGTGTTATTGATAGAGCGTCTCCTCCATTGATGTCCCTCTTTCTATTTCTCAAGCATATCTTCTTGTACTAACGCGGCTTTGTGATATTGTGCTTACACTTGACGTAGTTGGTCTGAGGCCTCTGTTTCATGGGTAGGAGTAAACGTGCACTACGTCACACTCATAATTTGAAAGTGAATGCCTCTAATCTCCCTGGAACCTACTGCACTGTTTCAAATAGATTCCTCTGTTTATCTGAGTCCTCGTCACATAGTGAGTGCTCTTATACGACAGATTCATTCGCAGATATGGCTTCCAAAGTTTCGTTACCTTCAACTACCGGCAAGAGACTAAAGCAAGATCCTCCTTCGCCTCCCAAGTCTACTTCCCCGGTATCCTTGGACATGCTCCTTGAGGAGATTCGTGCTATCAGACCGTTTGTGGAAGAAACTAATACTCGTCTTCAGTCAATGGATGCCAAGTGGGCCTCTATGGACTCTCGTGTAACTGTGGTGGAGCAACAACTCACTCAGGTGCAGGACGCACCCACAAGAATTTCTTCTTTGGAGAGGGAAGTCTCACAGCTTCGAAAGGCTTTTGAAGACTTGGAAAACAGGAACCGTCGTAATAATCTACGAGTGTATGGTTTGCCTGAAGGTCTTGAGGGTGACGACCCTGTTGCTTTCTTCACTTCCTTCCTTCCACAACTCTTGAATCTTCCACCTTCAGTTAACCTGAACTTACAACGAGCTCATAGACTGGGCCCTCGTCTCTCTTCCACTTCTGCGCCATCCAAACCTCGAGGAGTGATTATTCTTTTTCTACAATTTACTGATCTTCTGATGGTTCTTACCGCCGCTAAATCTAAGAAAGGTCTATCCTGGCAAGGCTCAAAAATTTTTATATCCCAAGATCTTTCTTCAGCCACAGCTAAACGGCGCAAAGAGTTTTTGGACCTTCGACCACCGCTGTGTTCCATGGGAGCTAGATATGGATTGTTTCATCCCTGTATTTTCAAAGTTACTTTCCTCAACAAAACTTCTACCTTCGAAGACCCTGTTGATCTCAGAAGATTTATCCAGTCTCATACCCACGTCTCAATGGAGACTACTCCATCTACTTCTGCAACGTGACTGTTGTGCTTAATCTCTTGTATCTTTTGCAGTGATGGCATTGTTATAACTAATCTTTTTACTTTTCTTATAGAAATCGTTTGTCTTGATGGTGCTTAACTTTTATTTTCTGTTGCAGGTTTCAATGATATTTATTCTTTTTGATTATCAATATCCTACCGCTCCTTCTCTTTTGTGATTTTTGGGTATTTCTGGTGTGTTGCGTTGCCTTCCCCGTTGGGTGTGCTGTCCTCTGTTGTCCGTCGCTGTCTCATCCCTTTGTGTTCCCCGTAAGGTACGTATTACAGTCGTCATTTCGACATGTACTGTCTACTTTTGCTGTTAATCTTCCTTTCCCTTTTTTCTCTTTTTCTCCTTGTATCCTTCCCTTGTTCTTTCCTAGACTCTTTCTTTTTTCTTACCGTTAATTGGTTCCTTTTCACTATTTTCTTCTTATTTCTTAGCTCTTTACCATGTTCTCTTTTTTGTCTTATCATTAGTGTTGCATATTCAACTTGTTATGTAATGTTGATAGCTCAAAGTTCAAAGTTATTTCATGGAATGTGAAAGGTGTTAATAGCCCAATTAAGAGACAGAGAATTCTTTCCCACTTGGCCTCTTACAACCCAGATTTGGTTTTTTACAGGAGACTCATCTTTCAGAAGCTGAGGCGTTAAAATTGAAAAAGGTTGGGTGGGTGGGGTTTTGGTATCACCCACCTCTAACAAGAAAAATGGTGTGATTGTTTTATGGCACAAGAGATTGAAATGTAAAGTAATTTCGCAAGAAAATGACTCTGAAGGTAGATGGGTGCTGGCTAAGCTATTAATTAATAATACTTCTTTAACTATTTTTAATGTATATGGTCCGACACATCCTGACTGCTCCTTTTGGCCCCTGATTACCCAGAAATGCATACAATATAGAGATGATTTGTTTATTTTAGGAGGAGATTGCAACCAGGTTGTTGACCCCTTTCTTGACCGTAAATCGCAAACACGTTTTGTGCCCCATAAGAAACATAAGCACTTTCTTAACACTATCTCTCAGGTTCACTTAGTAGACGCATGGAGACTCACACATCCTGATTCTCTAGACTTCTCTTTTTCTCTCCTCCTCATAACTCTCTTTCTCGTATCGACTATCTTTTTCTATCTAAATCTCTTTCTCAAAACTTGCTATCCTCCTCTATCGAACCTATTGTTATATCGGATCATGCCCCAATTCTCATAAATCTAGATTTGCTCCCCTCTCATCCTATTTCATCCCGCTGGCGCTTTAATAATTCTCTTATTCTTGACTCTAATTTCTCTTCCTCTTTCACGACTTTTGCTGAGGAATTCTTCAACTTAAATAGTACACCCGATATTTTACCACATATACTATGGGACTCATTTAAAGCTACAGCACGAGGATTCAAAATAGATTTTGTAGCCAAGAGAAAGAAACGTTTTCGTCAACAAAGTAAAGACGCCCTACTAAAGATTAAATTATTGGAACACCAGTTTTACACCTCATCAGCAGATTCTATTTTGCCAGTACTTATTCGTGCCAAGTTAGATTTTAATAAAGCCACAACCGATAATGCTTCTTCGATACTGTTACGTAGTAGTGCTAGATATTACGGAGGTCGAAATAAAATGGGCAAACTCTTAGCAAATTACCTTAAATCCCGTAAAGAACGCACTATCATAGATATGATTTACTCCTCTGATGGCTCTTCTGTTCATAAAAATGGGGATATTCTTAACGAATTTATGCTTTTTATAAAGATCTCTATACACCTGACTCTCCACCTTCTTCTTCCCCTATTCAGTCTTATCTTGACGCTCTTCCGATTCCGTCCAATGATCATCTTAATCTCTCACAATTGGAGACAGATCTTTCTCTTCAGGAATTATCCCACGCTTTATCCTCTTTAAAGAAGGGTAAATCGCCTGGTCCGGATGGTTATTCCGTTGAATTTTACTTGCACTTTTCTAATCTTTTACTTCCTAGACTTTTGCATCTTTTTCATTCTTTTCCCCTTGCTGAAGGGAATTTGGGAACTTTTCAGGAGGCCACAATTTGTCTCATTCACAAAGAAGGACGCGACCCTAAATTCTGCAAGAATTACCGGCCGATCTCATTACTGAATGTAGACTATAAATTATTTGCCAAATCACTTGCTTTGCGCTTGGACTCTCTTATGCCACATTTGGTGGGTAAGGAACAATGTGGCTTTGTGAAGGGTAGGTTAACTTCAGACAACTCTCGCCTTTTGCTAAATGTTCTCAATAAAATTCCTGCTCCTTCCTCTTCCTTGGCTGCTATCTCTGTTGATGCAGAGAAGGCATTTGATAGAGTTGACTGGTCTTTCTTATTAGCCTCTCTGAAATGGCATGGATTCGGCCCTAAGTTAATTTCGCTTATTTCTTTACTGTACACTGCCCCTAGAGCCTCTGTTTTAGTCAACGGTTCCATCTCCTCTTATTTTCCTCTTCGTCGTGGGGTTCGTCAGGGTTGTCCGCTCTCCCCTCTTCTTTTCATTTTGGCCCTTGAACCCTTTTTATCCTCAATTCGTAACAATGATTTAATCTCTGGGTTTTCCTATGGTGATCACAATTTAAAAATTTCCGCTTATGCTGACGATATTCTTCTTTTTATCTCCAATCCGCAGACTTCTATTCCTCCCTTATTACATGAATTTAATGCCTTTTCTCTTGTTTCCGGATATAAAATCAATTCTGATAAAACAGAAATTTTACCTCTCACAAAATCCTGTCTTCCACACTTCTTTTCGGCCACGGGATTTGCTTGGTCCCCTGTTAAAATTAAATATTTAGGTATACTATTTTCTAATTCCATCTCCTCTTCTGTTAAATTAAATATGAATGCGGTTATTGCTCGGAAAGATAATTTACTTTCCTCTTGGAATCCTTTATTCCTTTCTTGGTGGGGTCGGTTGGACTCCATTAAGATGATGATAACTCCTATCTTAATATATACTTTCTCCATGCTTCCAGTTCATATTCCTGTTTGTTATTTTAAAAAATCGACTTCCTCCTCTCTAGATTTCTTTGGAAGGGCAAGAGATCCAGGATTTCCTTATCTGCTCTTCGTAAGACAAAATCTAATGGAGGTGTTAATTTCCTGATTTTCGTTTCTATCACAAAGCCTTTTGCCTTCGTCAGGCTGCGAAATGGCTCCTAGAGGATCAATCTCCCTTTACTCCTTTATGGTGTAATATTGAATGCATTCTAATTTCTCCCTTCTCTTTTACGGAAATGTTGGCTTTTCTGTTAAGATACCTCTTACCTCTCTCCCTTTATTTAAACACACTTGTGCTATTCTAAAACCTTTATTTCATAAGGACACCTTTTCCAGGGAAGCCTTTTAGACTCCCCATTATGGCATAATTCTTGTATTACCATTAATAATAGATCTATCTTTTGGAGGTCCTGGAGACTTAAGGGGATAATCTGGGTTAAAGATCTTTTTGCTGGTTTAGAGCCATGCTCATTTCCCCAATTTCAACTCAGGTTTCATTGCCCTCGTTCCTTTCTTCAGAGGTTTTCCACTCTCATGACTATTATTCTTGAGTCATTTTATTTGCTTCCCTCTGTCCCCTCGCCTTTGGTTCAAAACCCTCTTTGTAAAATTCTTCTTTCTTTTCCCAAAGCCTCTCTTATTTACAAATTATGTCTTTCTCCCTCACCTGAACGTCCTAAATCCAAGGTGGAAATTGCTTGGGAGTCTGATCTCGCACGTGAATGGACTATTAATTTTTGGGATAAACTTTGGTCTCGCTCCCTAAAAATTTCTCGTTCTGCTTCTCTCACTCAATCTATGTTCTTTCTATATCATAGACTCTATCTCTCCCCTATTTCTATTGCTAGGTTTGCCCATTCTACTGATACTAATTGCTGGCTCTGTGGCTCACTTAATGCTGACCTCAGTCATCTTCTTTTTCTATGCCCTTCTGTTGCTACTTTCTGGGAAAAAGTTTGGGCCTATATTTCTTGCATGTTTGATACACGTATTCCCTTGTCTTTCCCTCTTCTTTTTGCAGGTAGTCTATTTCAGTCCTTAGATATTCCCTCATATATGCATGGCCTCTTTGACCTTATGATAGCCTTAGCTTTCCAACACATAACACTCAATTGGAAATCACTTTCACAGCTCTCTGTCCAGCACTGGTGGAATAGCCTTTGTCATTTTCATCGACTGGATGTTGCCTTTGCTTCTTCCTGTAAGCCAATAATTGATAGAGAACTTTTTGGAACCCACTTACTACCTATTTAGATAAATTAGTAGTGTTAAAAAGTCTTGTGTGAATGCTGAAAATTTCAAGCCTCCTTAGACATAATATTTTCTCTGTCTCTTGTTTCTATTTCAATTATTATGTTATCTCCTATTCGCACATCATGATTACTGTTTATTGTTTTCTTTTCTAGTTCAATATGCAACTTTATAAAATATTTGCCATGTGAAAGAGTTTTTCCCTTACCTTCCACCTGCTCTCCTCCCGTCTTCCCCGCCCCCCTTTTTCCCCTCTTTCCCTCCCCATCTCCCCTTTTTCTTTTTCTACCTTCCAATCCCCTTCCCTCCCTTCATATACATATAACCTTAAACAGCTTTCTCCTTTGAATTTGCTGTTAGCCTTTTCTTCTTGCATATATTATTTTGTTGGTCACTTTTGTTTTGCTGACCTCTGTATCGTTATGAAATATTTAAATAAAGCTTTTCAAACAAAAAATTCGCTATTAGGAAATTGCAAACGAGATTTCATACATCTGGCCCTAGATTATTACCAAGGATTCAACAAAGGTAGAGCACAAGTACAGAAAGCCAGGGACTTGGGTCTGAACTGAGAGATTGTACTCACTAGTAAGCTTGCATAATGAACCAGGGTCCCAGGTCTACATTGAAGGGTCGTTGAGGCTGAACAGAAGGTGATTGGTTACCTGGTTATCTCCCCTGCCCCACCATCATGTCAGAGGTAGAGACCAGTTAAGAAACGATCTGCTTTTCTATTAGGCTGTCCACCTTATCTTGGTATCCACCCTCTGGCTGTAGGGAGACTACAGGATTCTTCCCTAGCACGCGCCAAATTCCAACTTCTGTCTGTCCAGTATGAATCTCTGCAGCACAAGCGGCGGTGCCTTTCCTGCCCGCGCCAGTGTCTGCTTTTGCTTCCACAGGCCATGGATGCTAACTTTGAATCCAGCTCAATAGGTAACCCTGGGAGATGAACTGTGACCCCCTAGACGTCAGTGAAGTTCAAAGCGAGTGTTGGCTCCTTAGCAATTAACTATTGGGAAAAAAAAAGAGCCACGTGCGGTAATGGCCAACCCCATCCCAGTCGCCGGCCCTCGGCAGTCAGCAGATAAGCCGGCCGGGTGACTTCGCTTCCATTCCAGCACGGCCGCCGGCAGTTGCATCATAGTTTTCAACTTTTCCCTTTTGTCACTTGTCGGAAACCTTAGAAGAAGAAAAAAATGTTTGCAAAGAAAAAAGTAAACACGGCTTGCGTTAGATGGAGCCCAAAGTGTGCCTGTGTATATATCTGTCACGATGACTCAGATTGTAGGGGGTGGGGAGGGCTGGTAGGGGTTGAAGACAGGACGGTATAAATACTTCACCCTGTTACATTATTTGGAAGTGGAAGCACAAGTTATCCTGTGTGCGGGATCACCAGGACCCAGGGCTGCCAGAAGACTCAGAATAGAATCCGGTTTCTACTATATCATTATTTATATATATATATATATTTATATATTAGTGTATATTTATTAGAACTTTTTTCAATCAATATTTAAAATTTCACCTTGCTATATTGCTACGCCAATAAGGAAACAAAAAGGCAAAATTTGAATCACGAATATACTTTTTAATTTATTCATTGATTTTTTTTTTAAAACCCTACAATTTTTGGACGTGTTTTACATTTTTGGCACCTTTTCCCGTGAGCCCACGAGGCTCTGCGTTGCTCGTGCACACCTTTCAGATGATGAGAGAGGCCTCGTCCATCGCAGCGGAGTCCCCTCTGATGGGGTGGTCCCACCTTCTCTTCTTGGTCATGGGCTTGGTCTCTTCCCGCACAACGGGGGCCTTTCCGGTGCACGACTCAAACCCACTCCTCAAGTTCTCCGACCAGGTGCGCCTACGCCATCTCTATGCTTCTAATGAAGACAGCCAAACACACCTGCAGATCACCCCAGGAGGTGAGGTGAGCGGATCGGTGGGCCAGACTCTGTATAGTGAGTATCCATACTGCTTTTACAACCCCTAACAGGCTGTGACTAGGTAGGCATTGCTGTCACAGGGCTCCAGGCATAGGGCTGGTGATTTAAAAAAAAAAAAAAAAACGCTCTGGGAATTTTTGGCAAGATCTACAAAGTTTGGAAGTTGTGTAGTGGTTTGTTTATAGGCAACATAGGCGGAATTCTAATGAATTTGTTGGATTTAAATATTTTAGTTGATAATGTGTCCTCCACCCATGTTGACTCAGCACTGTGAAAATAAAAAGAAGTTATAAAAAAAAATATATATATACATACATATTTTAGTTGATTTTATCGTTAAACAGCAGCGAACAAGCAGGAATCCACCAAAAATCTCTCAAATATACAAATCAGGTTTGTAAAAGAAATCTGCAAATTTTTCAAATGAGAGCTTTTTCGCAAATTCGGCTTGATCTGTTTTGCGCCAATGATATTTTGCTGCATCAGCTCTGTAGATCCATAACTATTTGTAGGTTAACAGCACCTTACATATTGCCTTAGCTTACGTAACGTTTTCAAATGTCATAGTGCTACTATGAGTACCAGAATGCACTGGAGCAGGACTTCAAAATTTTTAAAAAGTGTCTCAAGTCAACCTTTACAAGCTGGCTTGCGATTTCTGATATTTTTATGCAAATCTCTCCAAAACACCACAGGATCATTTTCATTGAGTCTCAAGTGGTACAGCTGGGGAAGGAAGCAGCTGCTTTCCCATGAAAGGGATGTGTCACGTGTGTTCAGCTTCCCTGGAGGATGCACCCACACAGCATCATTCCTGTTTAAAAAAAAAAAAAAAGCTTAGTCACATTTTTCTCAGCCCATTAGACAATTCTGTTATTCTGTTGCGCTTTCGTTGACGTGAATTGTTTGCAGTAAAACTGTTAAAATGTGTTTACTGGTCCTGGGTTGTGTATTCTCCAAGTCTGAGTCCAATAGACTGCATTTAGTATCGGTGTATCCTCCAGAAGTAGATAAAATATGTTTGTCTCGTATTGCTCGAATGAAAGAATTTGTGGGGGCAACTGGTGGGGAAACAGCCTTTACAATGCGGGCAGAGACACGGAGCCGTTTCCGCGCAAGCTCAACCACGCATGTCTTAACCACGGATATGCCTTAACCACGCATATGTGTGGTAAAGGCAGTGCGCAGTCTAGATGTTGAGATGGTTGGGCGCAGGAACAGGAAGGATCGGGAGAGGATGCCATGAGGTAAGTAGGGCTCGGGACGGGTTTTGGGGGTGTAGGGGGTTGTTTTTAATGGTTGGGGTAGTTTTTAGGGCTGAGGGGGTCAGGGTCGTTTTTAGGGCTGAGGGCGGTCGGAGTAGCTTTTTGGGCTCAAGGGGGTCAGGGTAGTGTTTAGGGCTCAGGGGTGCTCGGGGTAGTGTTTAGGACTCAGGGGTGCTTGGGTAGTGTTTAGGGCTCAGGAGGGGTCAGGGTAGGGTTTCAGGGCTCAGGAGGGGTCATTGTAGTGTTTAGGGCTCAGGGGCGGGGGTCTGGTCATTTTTATGGCTTGGGGGGGTCGGGGTAGTGTTTACGGCTCAGGGGGTTGAGGTAGTGTTTAGGGCTCAGGGGAAGTCAGGGTAGTGTTTAGGGCTCAGGAGGGGCCAGGGTAGTGTTTAGGGCTCAGGGGGGGTCGGGTAGTGTTTAGGGCTCAGGGGGAGTCAGGGTAGTATTTAGGGCTCAAGGGGGGTCAGGGTAGTGATTAGGGCCCGGGAGGGTTGGGGTAGTGTTTAGGGATCGGGCGGGGTAGTTTTTAGGGCTCGGGGGGTCAAGGTAGTTATTAGGGCTCAGAGCGGGGGGTTGGGGTGTGATCTTTACCACACATGCCTTTAGCAGTCATGCTTTTACCATGAAATTACGTGGTCCAGGCATGCGCAGTAAAGGAAGGCATAGTTTAGATGCATTCGTTTTTGGGGCTGCGCAGTAGAGGCACGTGTGGTTTAGCCATGCGTGTCTCTGTCATACAACCCAACTGGTGTCATCGTAAGCTGCAGTGGATCCATTGAGGTGAAACTATGCACTCTTCTGGTCTGATTTCTGTTCCCAGCACATAAAAGTAGGTGCAGGCTGCTGTATTTAGGGGTTCGGATCAGCATAATATCTGACAATGTAAAGAATGCTTTCTTTCACAGGTTATTCGCTCATAGCTGTGAGTGGAGTTACTTTTAGGAGACTTACCAAAATCCCAGAAGCTTCAAATGCCTAGGAAGGTCCATGGAGAGAGTCCAGAATATGTCACATAGTGCCTGATATGTCACTGATCAGTGGCGGCTGCCTCAGAACGGGGGAGGTTGGGCGGGGGGATGAAAAAATAAATAAATAAACTTACCTTCCCCGCCGCTGATGCATGCCTCTCCTCAGTCCTCATCTCTCAGCACCAGAAGCACCCAGGCTCCCGGACTCTCCCAGCCAATCACGACTCTGCATGAGCAGTGTCGTTATTGATCTTAGCGGCCTGTTTGGCCTCTCAGGCAGCCAGGTGGAGAACATGCTAAGACGGCCGGCCAAGCAGTCATGAGCATCTAGGGAGTGCAAACCACTCCTCACTCTGCTCTGGCGAACTAAGCCTGCCCCTCCCTGGATCCGAGTCCTGCATAGAAAAATAAAATGATAATAACGTCTTGTTATTATCATTTTATTTGCACTGCTCAAAGAGCAGTGGGGCGACGACGCTCCTCCGCCTTAGCAGAGGAGCCGCCACTGTGACTGATTCTAATACAGTCACAGGCCTTTCCCAGGCATAGCCGGTTGGGTTTCAATTTCAAGCTATGGGGTGCTATGTTTTTTGTGATGTCCGACTATTTCTGTGTTTCTTTCCGCTCCCCTGTGATGCTCGGATAGGGGGAAAGGGGTGTAATGACACTTCTAATTTAAGACAAGGCGGTAGCCAAACAGCAGTTTCAAACCAGATGAAAATGGAATGAAGCGTTGAAACCGCTTCACTGACTCTCACCCAGCCCCATCGGCCTGGAAGGGACACCGGTTTGCTGGATATAGTCCTTTATTCCAAATCTGTAAAACATTGTGGCATGTTAGACACATGCCTAATTCACAACATGCCTGGGCAATACATGAAGCATCAGGATGATTCGTGTATTGCCCAGGCATGTTGAGAATTAGGGCAGATTATCTAACATGCTACAATATTTTACATAAATATTTTTGGCTACCGCATTGTCTTCAATTAGAAGTGTCATTACACACCCCTTGGCAACTTTCCACATCTGTTGAATTGTGTCCAAATCGCAAGACACATACATGTCTGTACCTGCTTGATGACTGGAGAGTTGCACAACACACACATCATATTCTGTATAATTGTTGATTACATCCACTTGCCGCAGTTCTCATTACAAAATGTGACTTGCGGGCACTTTGACTTCGGCCCCTGTAAACTCAATGAACTGGCTGCTGATTTGAAGTGTTCTTCAATCCACTCAGATCCCCCTTATTTGCATGCAGCGCCTTCATGGTGTATTTCTCTGTGCAAAATTAACAACTTTCGCCTCCTTTATCTTCTTAACGTTGGGGAAAAAACATTAAAAAGTTGGCCAAGCTGCACATTTGTTTCCTTGCGATTTCGATCGAAAAACTTTTGACAAAATAAAGCTGCAGCCCTTTAATTATGCAAAACATGCGAACTTCAGGGTCAAACTTGAGGCTTCTCTTGCTGCAGAAATGCGAAGATCAGCGCTAACTCCTGAATAAAATTTGAATTGAGTCAAACTTTGTCTTAAACTTCTAAATAATTTTCATTGAGAGCAATGTGTGACTTCTTCACCAAAAACTTCATCAAGAATAGTGATACATTTGAAAATGTAGGAATTGGTTGGTAAATATTATTATCTGTTAATTTTTTTTATTTCCAGTAGAAATCTACCTAATGCAAGTTCTGGCTCAGGTTTTACTCCCAAGACTTCACAAAAAGCTAATCTCTGTTATTTCCGAAGTAATTGCCTGTGTTAAGTTGTATTCAAATTATTCAGAAAACTCTGACCACAACCCTTGGCGCCTTTCTTGCTTTACAGGTCTGCTGGAGATCAAGGCCGTGAAGCCTGGTATCCTGGTCATCCGTGGCAAGAAAAGTGGCCTCTACCTGTGTATGGACCATTCTCTCCAACTATATGGCTCTGTAAGTGTTGGACACGCACAGATTCTGAAGCAGTGACGAAAGCTAGAGCCACCAGGCTTGCAAGATATAATTCACATGCATGCATGTATCTTGATGTTCTGGGCAGAAGGGATAGACAATTTCTTTGTTTCCATTGCCTCTGTGAATTATAGAGCTCCTATTCAATGTATTTACTTAGATTAGGGGTATCCAACATAAGTTTAGAAGGGGCAGACCCATGCCAGATTTCCAGGATGACAGGCTTTTATAAATTATTTCAGCTTAGAATCCCTTTATGCACTCTTTTTGGATATCTTGAAATTCTTATCTGGATCCATTTGAACACCCCTGGTGTCACATTTGCTATCTAAGGCAAATGTGACACCAGCAAGCATATGCATACAAAAGGCCACCTATAGTTGTAAAAACAGGTTAGGGGACCGAGAAATAGAAAAAGAAATGTTTCAAGTAGCTGTTTAATATGTAGAAAAATAACTATTCATAAGGATCAACTTATAGATGTAGAAGCCTCATTAAGCAGCCTGAGCTGTATTTTAGCCTTCCCAAAAAATAGAAAAATACTGAAAGCTACCACAGTAGCCCTTACTTGCTTTGACCTGCCTAACACTCTAAGGCTGGTTCCTTATATGTCTGTAGAGACGTGGGTTGGACTCTTTCTACCTAGCAGAGCCGGCGCGATCATGATCACCATGGGTATAATAATACTAAAGCCATTAATACTACTACAACGAATAATAATAATACAATTGATGTTATTAATAATGCTAATAATATTAACAAGCCCGGCAGGCCAGGAGGCGCACGAAGAAACCCGTCAGGGACAGCCCGGCTGTCAGACGCGGAATCCAGGAGACGGCCCCTCCGGCCCAGCAGGCGCAGCATCCATCGCAATCCTGGTCTCATTCTGTCCGCAGACAGAACAAAGAACAGGGGGGATGCTGGGTAATGACTGGTTAAGTTCTGCCAGTGGGAGGGGGTGGGCTAGGGATCCCAGCATTCCTCTGTTCTCTTTTCTGTCTGGGAGATGGTTATTTCCACCTGTAATGAATGGGGCGAGGACTGGAGGGACCCGGGGGTAATAATCATCGTCATCGTCATCATAATTGCTATTTTTATTAATCTTTCATTTATGTGGCACTTTTATCCGAGGAGCTTTTCATGAAACATGTCTTTATGTAGCTTTAATTCCCCAGTCGAACTTGCAAGTTCAGTGAGAAGAAAAGCTGCCTTAGAGCAGGGTGCATGGCTTATCGCAGGTGCCACTATCAGTCAGCTGAGACATTATGTAACCATATCCAGTCTCTTCTGCTCCTAGTTATCAGCAGTGGCGTGCACAGGGCAGAGCTGGTCATTCCGGACACTGCTGCCCAGATAACATTCTGGGATATGGCTGGTGAGCTCGCAGAGTGTCAAGGACACCAGGGCCCAGCCTTGAAACTGTGCCTGGATGAACAGGGGTGAAGCAGGGAGGTAGCCCGGGTGGGTAATGCACCTGATGCAGAGAGCTCTGGGCATCAGGTGCAGGCCCCCGGTTTGAAATCTCATGTGTCAGGTCAGCTTTCCTTACTCTCAGGTATTGTGCTCAGGTGTTGTAACTTGTCTGTCCGGATCTGGTCCTGACCCTCCATCCTGTCGTTGTCTGCCAGTGAGTCATTGGTAGAGCTCCTGGTTTAAGTTATTTTTTACTTTTTTAACATTTAACCCTGTGTTCGTCATATTGTTTTCATCCTATTGGTATTTCGGCATTTTTTGTTTCTGGTTTGTGAAAAACTAAAGCGGCAAGCAGTATATGTTTACATTTATTTAACTTCACAAATTTATACTGGCCTTTTGACTTCTGTGGGACTTCAGTGTGCAAGGTAGCCATAATATATAACGAGTTAAATGAGCTGTAAAGAGTAACATTGTACCACTAACACATGGTCACATCTGTGGCTATTTAGACTCTAGGGAAACCGGGGCCATCATCATAACCGCATGTGCTTGACAATGTAAAGCGTGTCCCCTTTTTTAAAGCCCTTAGACCCAAGTTCGAAGTTCTCTCAGTTGGTCGTGACCTGCAGATGGCACAGCTCGGAAACAGGAAGAGGCGACCACTGCTCAGAGTTTCCCAGCTGTGCTGCCTATGCAGTGTCTTAAAACTGTGGGCGCCTAGCTCGGCCCCACCATGCAAGTTCATGAGGCAGCCTCTCATCCCTTGTTGAACTCTTGCTGTCAATATGCACAGCTATTGGCCACTCACTCATTAGTTTAAACTAGGAGAGAAGCTTAAATGAAGGACCGATTTCTGCATTTTCCGTTTAAAAAAATAAATACAGAAATAAAAGCAGGGAAACCAATTGATTTCTGTCTGTCCATTCGAGGGCACAGTCCATTCTCAGGCACAACCCTTGCGTGCCCTTCCAGCTCAGCTCCATTCAGTCATTTGAGCCGTCAGTTGCAGGTGAGGCCCGCCAGCACCCATTTTTCTGCGCCATGACTTATTTGCATCATCAGACTTTAACCCAGAACAAGAGAAAGGCAGAAATTGGAGAAAGAAGGAAGGAAAAGGCAGACAGAGAAACTGTGATGAAAGGAGGAAGCAGGGATGAAAGGGAACACTCAAGAGTTGGTAGAGGTGTGGTGCAGCAGCCAGAGCGGCTGACTCCGGAGCGCGGTGCCCGCCGTTTGATGCCAGCGGCAGCTCAGCTCAGCATCCTGTGACTCTGGGCAATAGCTCACTTAATCTCCCCGACCGACCCCAGGGCCTTGAAACCCTTAAGGGGGTGATATGTTCGCACTTTACATATAGGAATTATTTATTTATAAGAGTTCAATAAATGTGCAGGGAGTGTTCGCTGGTGGATGAAAGAGGCATGACGTGGAATCAAGACTATACACTGTTGGTATTCGGTAACCCCAACTTTTGGCAATAGCAGTCACGGACGTTTGAGCATAATGTTGCACTTATTCTTTTACAAATTAAGCACTGCCTCCATGTTTGAAAAAAATATTTAGCTTTGTTCAGAGAACATAACTTCTCAGTGGCTTGAATTCATGAGGGCCACATTCTACCAGTTCTAGCTATTCAGCTAGCTGAACGTAGAATGCCAGGTCTTTCGACCCAAACTAAGCAACTGCGAGTCGTATAATGAAAACTTCTGTTGAATAAATATCAAAGACTGGATAAGATGACCTTCATACTATGGAGTTAGTTGGCATCTATGAGAAACAGATGGAGAGAGCTGCCTGAAACTGTGTAACCTGGTGTTGTATAAAGCCTCTGGGCCCATGACATTCCATGGAGCGCTGGGCCACCTACTAAAGCCTTGTATGTAATGTTATGTTATTGCCTTCTGTGTAGCTCATATTCTGCTAATGGTCTGGCTGGGTAGCACTGTCAGGAGTCTGGTGCCTTTCCAGATGGTTCCTGAGTTTCTATAGCAAGCTGGAGTCTCCTTCAGCTACTGATGATGTGTGAACGGTGGTGCATTATTGTCATATTCTCGCTTCGGTGACTGTAGTATTCGTTGAGCTGTGGGTTATGATTTGAATGTTTAAGGGTTCAGGTCAGAAGGCTTTACGAATGCTTACGGATCTTCAGATTGATAGACAGGGACATTGTCCAGCCACTAGAGATGCTTGTGTGTTGTTGCTTGGTGGCAAGTGTTGTTGGGGACCATGATAGTGCATCTAGTTGTAGGTTCGTCCAGGCCGTGCTCTGTTGGATGGTGCTGCATGGCATATTAAGGGGGGAAATGCTATGAGCTGCTATATGCCCAACCCCATGGCATGCGGTGCAGGGTGAGATTTATGCATGGTGTTTTGTCTAATGTGTTCTTTAGGAATTTCCGCTTGTATGCATTGTTGTTAGTGGTTAGTTGTACAGTTATATGTAGTTTCTTCTGTCACAGACCTGATTTCCAAGTCAAGCAGTAGATATTATCTCTAGTTAGACAATCCTCCGGGTAATATCTCGCGGGAAGCCTTATGTCATGCGCATTTCTCAAATTCAAGCAAAGAGCACTTTCATTGTTGGGGCTTGCTGCCCCTATATACAAAAAGTGAAAATACAATTCCCAGAATGCTAAAAATTATTAACTATGAAGCCAGTGCTAGCTAAAAGAGTGATATGAATTGGGGGTTACTTATCAGCTATTAACATAATGTGAGCTCATGCAGAACTTGTTGGCTCTGCAGCATTTGGCTGTTCATTGCTGGTGAGGACAACGGAAGGAAGAGTTATGAACCGGAGTTAAAGTGCTGACAGAGGTTTATCCAGCTGTAGGAATATCACAAAGAAGAAATATCTCTGCTATGACTGGAAGATATCAGTGCTTCAACACAGACAGCCTAATGGCCAAGTGGCTTCCTTCCAACTCCTCTGGACGAAAGTCAATGAGAACATTTGAATGTTGAGAGCTCCTCTGAAGACAGTGAAGTAGTAGTTGGCCAAAAACAACTTTCGTAAGCATTTCGCTCCATCATTCCAATGTTTCTCTTTTTTTCTGTTTAATTTAAAACATTCCCTCTTCTGCGGGTGGAATGTTCTTCTGGTTTATAGTTTTTCTGCCTCAGGGTGTACCGGTTGCCTCCACCTCAGGCCTATAACTTGTTCAGAGATCATTTGCCAACTGATGTAGACCTTGGCAGTGGTCTATAATTCAAACTTATTTCCCTTGGATCAGTAAAAGATCAATTTTGACCAGCCAATCCAAAATATGTGGTATATACAGGGTGGGCAGCCATTAATAGCTCTCTAAGAAGCCTTCCTGCCTGCTTAGCATCTGCCAACAGGTCTTCCTGTCCCTGGACCATCTCACTAAATCTTTCTGCATTCACACAACCTCCACAAAATCAAATACCAACAGGTTAGCAACTTAATACTTTTAGATTCACACTTATACACCAGGCCACTGGAATTGTTTGATTCTGCAGCAGTGGTGTTTTCTGCATAATTATGGATTCACCTTACTTGAAATGAAATTAAATGAGGAATTTATAAAGCGCTACACTGACCCGAGGGCATCAAGGCGCTAGTTAGCCATATAATCAACCGTCTGCTTTATAATTTGTATAGTTTTCCTAACTCAAATGGATCAAAAGTAACCAAAAAACATCACACATTGTGCTGCTCAGTGTCAGACCATTTTCAAAGGTTAATTGGTCAAATTTCAGTTGCTGATAACTAGTCAGAAGTAAAACTGGTACTAATGAGGTATAACAAATGTCCAGACACAATTAATGTGTTAAAATGACAAGGCACCAAAATGATAGTGCCACATAATGTGCTGCATCATGCTCCATAATTTGCATTTTCTTGCAGCATCACTTAGACATAAGGGTGTCTTCTGTTGCAACATAATTCCAGTAGCTCTTCTTAAATTTAATTCCAGCTGCCACAAAACATACCCCCTTCAGGCAACTCTAGTCCACTTGTGAGTTTGTTGGTCAAAACTACTTGCATATGCATGCACACAACTTCCTATCTCTCTTTCAAACACAGACACACCCACTCACAGAAAGCCAGACTGCCATGGACCTGGTTCTCAAGGTCCATGGTCATTTGACAACGTACAGTCAGACATTCAAGGTATATGTAGTAACAGTCCAGGCAGTCAGGATCAAGTCTGGGTAGGATAGCTCACAGCTGTTGGAAGCTATAGTAAAGGCACTGGCCTGCTCAAAAAGTACTGGTAACATAACAGCGTAGCACAGTACAGACAGACAAGAACATGAATGGTTAGGATAGCCCAATCCAATAAGAAGCTATATCAATGGCAGAGGCCTGCTACACGAGTACTGGTAACATAACATAGCCTAACATTCAACCACCTATCATACATCACAGAAACATGTCAGACGTTATGTATCAAACATGTTTGTCCCAGATTTACTGTCCTCCACGCAAGGAAGTACTGAGCAGCGTTGCATTGTGGAAAGGACAGAAAATAGCAAGAGTAGCCTGCTGAAGATGCAATCTATGTCTATCTGTTCTGCATCACGCAGAGCTGTGCACTGTGGAACAACGTTGATTCTGTACCTTCCAGCCTTGGATTTGCATTAGATGTACACCCTCTAGTAGAAATGCTAGGAGTAGACACCACAACAATGGCCAGACCTGTAAGATATGTGCTTTAGGATACACCCACACGTTAGTATGTCAGGAAATATACTGCCTTTACCCCTTGCTTGCGCCTGCTTTTTTTTTGGTGTTAGTTTTTGGGGCAAGACCTCTGACCTTCTTTGTCAGTGTCACTGCTCTCCCTCACACAGCTCCACAGTTAAGGCTCTGCCCTTGAGCCCGAGCCCCTTCCAGGTAGGTGTTCGAGGCTCTCCTCCACCCGCAGGCTCCTGCCTGCGCCTCATCCCTGGTGGTCTAGTGGAAGAGCACCCTGCTCTCCTGCTATTCCACTCTGTCCTGTGTCCTTTGTGCCTCTTTCTCTCTCTGCTGCAATCTCATTGCCTTTCTCTTTGCGTCTCTTTCATTGCCTTTTCTCTCTCTGCCGCTTTCTCATTAACTTTCTCTTTGCCTCTCTTTCATTGCCTTTTCTCTCTCTTCCGCTTTCTCATTGCCTTTCTCTTTTGCCTCTTTCATTGCCTTTTCTCTCTCTTCCGCTTTCTCATTGCCTTTCTCTTTTGCCTCTCTTTCATTGCCTTTTCTCTCTCTGTCGCTTTCTCATTGCCTTTCTCTTTTGCCTCTCTTTCATTGCCTTTTCTCTCTCTGTCACTTTCTCATTGCCTTTCTCTTTTGCCTCTCTTTCATTGCCTTTTCTCTCTTTTCCTCTTTTTTCCATTGCCTTTTTCTCTTTTTGCCTCTCTCTTTTTGCCCCTTTTCCCTCGCCCTCCTCGCTCCCTCCTCCCACGCTCCCCCACCGCTGCTGCCTCGTGGCCCCTCCCCCCTGCGTGTCGCTCCTACTCCCGCCTCCCTGCAGATCGCCCTCCCCCAGACCCTTACTTAAAGGCAGACCGCTGCGCGGCGGCGCAGTGGTGGCAGCACACAGTGGGTGTGCCACAGGCATGTCCGTCTGCGTCTATCCACGACCAGCGCCAGGGATCCTGGTCCCCCATGCCCCCACCGCTATGACCCCAGCACTCTCCATGCACTCAACCCCGGACGCAACAATGACTGCCAGCTCTCAACGCCAAACAACACCCAAGGCCTGATCTCCTGCCGACACTGCTGCTGCACCTCACCCACCTCCGGACCCCAGCAGTAGCCCCCAGCCCACCGGACACCAGCACACACAAATCACTGATCTGCATCCTCCACAACGTGCGCTCCCTGCACAGACATGCTGTAGAAATCTGGGACCTCCTCAACACACACACGCCCAATGTCGCCTTCCTCACAGAGACCTGGACCAACTCCAGCACCGCACCCGATATTCCAACCGCCATCCCCGACGGGTACAAGATCCTGAGAAAAGACCGCCCCAGCCGCCCAGGAGGAGGCCTCGCCATCATCCACAAAAGCTCCCTCCGATTGACAACCACTGACTTGGGCGACGCCTCACCCCCATGGAACACATCCACTTCCAGATCCAGCCCAACCCCAGAATGACGCTCTGCGTAACACTCACCCACAGACCACCTGACCCCGCGCCCCTTTCACCAACATCATTGCCGACCTCATTGCACCCCACATCCTCGCCTCTACAGACTACATACTACTCGGAGATCTGAACTTCCACCTGGACAACCACAGCAACCCTAACACCACCGTCCTCCTAGAGAACCTCACCAACATAGGGCTGAAGCAACTTGTCTCCGCCCCCACTGACACAGCGGGACACACACTCGACCCCATCTTCGCAGGAGGAAACAACATCTTCTTCAGCCACACCACGGAACTGCTCTGGACTGACCACCACTGCATCCATTTCTCCTTTACTGAACTCACCGCACACAAGCACGTGCGCCGCCTCCCATGCAGAATCAGGAACAAAGCCTCCAAAGAACACCTCACTTCTGCCCTCCCCTGCACTCCACCCCCAACTATGACAGACGCCAACACGGCGGCAAGCAACCTCCACCAATGGATCGCCAACTGGGCCAACACACTCGCCCCCCTCCAGAACTCCACAAGACGACACACAAGAAAGCTAACTGGTTCACCACAGCAATCCAAGAATCCAAGCGCTCCTGCTGACGACAGGAAAAGACATGGAGAAACAGCAAACCTCCGGAAGCACGCTCCACCTACAAAACAGTCACCATGGCACACCACCAACTCATCAAATCCACAAAGAAAAACTTCCTCCAAGACAGAATCCTCTCCAAAGCCCACAACTCCAAGGAACTCTTCGCCATCATACAGGAATTTGCCAAACCCAACAGCGAAACAACTGACGTCCCTCCCTCTCAAAACCTCTGCAACAGACTCAGCTCCGTCTTTCACCTCAAGATCAAGACGCTCTCTGACAACTTCGATGACCAAGACCTCTGCACCGCCCCAACGCTCACCCCCAGTGACGCCACCCAACAGACCCTTCTTACCTGGACCCCACTCACGACAGAAGACACCCTAAAGACCATGAAGAGCATCCACTCCGGAGCACCTTCTGACCCCTGCCCGCCGCACATCTTCCACAGTGCCGCCACTGCCATTGCACCAGAGCTACGTCGAACCATCAACTGCTCCCTCGAGACTGCCACCTTCCCCGACAACTGGAAGGGCGCCAAAGTCAACCCCTTCCTAAAGAAGCCCTCAGCTGACCCGAAGGACCTCAAAAACTTCAGGTCCTTCTCACTGCTCCCTTTCGCAGGCAAGGTCATTGAAAAGGCAGTCAACACCCAGCTAGCACACATCATCGAAACCAACAACATCATAGACACCTCTCAATTCAGATCCTGCTGCAACCACAGCACCGAGACCGCCCTCCTCGCCACCACAGATGACATCCGCGCCCTCCTTGACCAAGGCCAAACAGCAGCCCTCATCCTCCTGGACCTATCAGCAGCCTTCGACACCCTCTCCCACCTCACATTAGCCACCAGACTCCATGATC
Organism: Calotriton arnoldi; assembly: GCA_963921515.1. NCBI lineage: Eukaryota > Metazoa > Chordata > Amphibia > Caudata > Salamandridae > Calotriton > Calotriton arnoldi. The sequence continues at coordinate 230,004 of CAWUFW010004004.1, forward strand.
CCGTCATCCAAGGAAAGGTCCTAGACTGGCAACGATCATTCCTCACAGGCAGAACACAGAGTATAAGACTCCCGCCCTTTCTCTCAAAACCGACAGAGATCAGATGTGGAGTACCCCAAGGATCCTCCCTTTTCCCCACCCTCTTCAATGTCTACCTGGCCCCCTCGCAACCATCGTCAGAAACCACGGGCTCAATGTCGTCTCCTACGCCGATGACACCCAGCTCATCCTCTCCCTCACCAAGGAACCCAACATCACCAGACACAATTTCCAAGAAGGGATGAAAGCAGTCGCAACCTGGATGAGGAACAGCTGCCTGAAACTAAACTCGGAGAAAACAGAAGTCCTCATCCTCCGCTCCACCCCTTCCACATGGGATGACACCTGGTGGCCCCCCGCCCTCGGAAACCGACCCACCCCAACGGACCACGCACGTAACCTCAGCATCATACTAGACTCATCACTCACCATGAATCGCCAGATCAACGCTGTCTCCTCCGCATGCTTCAACACCCTCCGCATACTACGCAAGACATTCAAGTGGATCCCCCCCAACTCCAGGAAAATGGTCACTCACGCCCGCACTCGTCACCAGCAGACTGGACTACGGCAATGTCCTTTACGCCGGAATCAACAAAAAACTCCTCCGCAAACTCCAGACCGTCCAGAGCGCCGCGGCCAAACTAATCCTCGATGTCCCACAGCACAACCACATCACCCAACACCTCTGCAACTTCCACTGGCTCCCCATCGAATGAAGAATAACTTTCAAGCTGCTCACGCACGCCTGCAAGGCCCTCCACAACACCGGACCGCAATACCTCAATGACCGCATCTCCTTCCAAGCCCCCAAGAGAAACCTCTGCTCAGCCAACCTCACCGCCACCGTCCCACACTTCAACAGGACCAGAGCAGGTGGAAGGTCCTTCTCCTAACTCGCAGCCAAGACCTGGAACAACCTCCCCTTTCACCTCTGGCGAAGCCCGACACTGCACCAATTCAGGAAGTACCTCAAGAACTGGCTCTTCGAATGACCCCAACGGAGCTGCTCACACCCATCCCCCAGCGCCTTGAGACCCTAACAGGTGAGTAGTGCGCTTTACAAAACCCTGATTGATTGATTGATTGATTGATTGATTGATTGATTGACAAAGCCAGATCCCATTATTTTAGTAAATCGGGTTTTGCACCAGACCCTAAGGTTTTTACACTGGCAGGACCCGACACGCCTCCTTGCATACATTAGCAGAGGAGTACTGCAAAGGGGTTTGGAAGCAGCACTAGGACAAGCCCTTATTAAATCTGGCGCTTTTGTGTTCAGAGGGAAATTCGAACTTTGGGCCTAAACTGGTCCATATGCCCAACGTCTCAAAAAGGCTAGTATGTATGTTGCAGAGCCAGTCACATTCCTAGGGAGACATTATAAAACCTAATAATCTGCTCCCAAAAAGAAAAACATAAATATACAATGTAAGTTGGAGTATGGAAACAAGGTAACTCTAGCCAGAAAAATAAATATAATAGTTTGGGCTGTACTTGCCGACAAAATTCTAAAGGCTTGAAAATGATAACCAATTGTGAGCATTTATACTTCTATATTTTCAGCAGGTGATCAGCTCACTAAACTATCATGTCTATGTAATCAGGTTTTGTCAGTTTCTATTTTGTCACTTTCCTTCATCATTATATATTTTCCGCAGCAGCTAAAACATATAATAGCATTATAAAAATCATTTTTAAATGTCAGAGTTGCACTTCATCTGTGTGAGCTTTGCCCACTACAGAAATGATAATTGTTTGGTCTTGTTCGGTCTTCACTTTGCTATATAATGTAGTCTATTCTTTGCAACATACTTTCGAGCATTCTACCTGCAGAAGGAAACGGTTTGAACAAATACGAGCATTTAACAAACAAAAACCTCAGATTGTAAATGTAAGAGTTCTAAAAATAAATTTTTTGGTAAGTCATGAAAACTATTAAGGCGTTTCAAAATAATGTAATTTTTAATTTAAGTGCTATGGTATTCAAAATTCAATTTCCCAGTAAAGTAATTTATTTTGATAAAAAGACAACAAATTCGAAATTTTGTGCAATTTTCCCCCCCCTGAAGTCAGGTGGGGGGTATGGAGTAATGTTCAACAACTCCAAATTTGTGATTTTTTTTTTTTAAGAAAAATGTAGAAGTTTACGCTGTCTTCTTCTATGGAATGTGCTGCACTGGTTATCTTCCCTAATTCTTTGCTTGTTCTCTCTTTTTGCAGGAGGCCTACAAAGAAGAAGACTGCAACTTCCGGGAGGTTCCTCTGAATGACGGCCATGTCCTGTACTTCTCTGAAAAGCACCGAGCCTCATTGGCTTTAAAGGCTTCAAAAGGCCCGCCCCTCACGCAGTTCCTGCCGATGCAGAACACCATCCCACTTGAGGAGATGTTCATGAACAGCGACCCTTTCGAGGGTCTGAGAAAGAGGATCCTAGACGTAGAGTCGGATGACCCATTTAACACTCAGTCTGAGGCCAGCCACTATGGACATGTCTTGGATTAGGTCAAGAGAAACTGTGATCTTCTGGTAAACCTCCGTTGACGCATCTTTCACAAATCGTCCCCACCTGCACGTACTAGGGACACTACCATCGAAAGACAGTCAATTAAAAGCGAGAAGAGCATGTCATCTTATACGCATCTCATAGATTTTATCTTGGGTGTACGCCATGCACACCATGCCCTTCTGGGGCATAATTCTAAATTTGGGCTCAGCAGCCTTGAACACATTGGGGGAAGTTCACTGAAATGTGAGGCAACGAAGCATAGCAAGCAAAGTTGGTGTACAGCAGTGCATGAAAGGGAGAGTGAAACTCTGCGACATATCTACTAAGATATTGTGCTGTTTTTCTCTCGCTAGCGCATTTTAGGCTGCCATGTGCCAACGCACACACTCTTGCTCTATGGTGCAGAAGTGTGCACATGATGTGAAGCATACGTTTTGTACTTGAAGTGGAGCCCTTGAGTACAATAGCTAAGCTGTAATACTTTTCCCACTTTGTGTGTGTGCTGTTCAATGCAGCACACGTAATGTTTGAAAAGTATGGAGAAGTGAAAACAATTCTCCTCTGTTGTGTCTGGCTCAAGAAGGCTTGAAGTTTTGGTGCAAAGCACGGTCTACTATTTTTGGTAGGTAGGGATTTGTATAACAACAACTGGGTGGCTGCATGGTAAAGCCCATTTACCACTCATGGAACGCCCCCTTGATGCAAAGCAGTGGAAAGTATCAAATATCGCTAAGTTGTGTTACAAATTCTGATTTGTGTTGGAAAGTAAATACAATCATACCGCTTTACATTGGGTTTGTTTACATTACAAAAGTAACACAAATCCAGCGCAAAGTGCTAATAGATCTGGGCCATTGTTTTCTCTTCTCGCTATACAGCACTCTTGAGAAGGACATCGTTCCAATGACTATGAGAACTACTGGGATAAGGCTCCGCTTCCAGAGTCCATTGGAAGGTTCATAACAGACCACTGTGCCATTATTTTGTACTCCTGGAATGGTCTATGCTGTTGCGGTTGGAGGAAGGTCAAGCTTACTTCAACAGACACTACCCATGAGGTCAAACGATCATCCCTTAATTATTGTGCCACATGAAATGACCAGTTAAACTGAGAACGTATGCATTAAATACATTATAGCCAGAGCAAAGATCCATATTGGACATCAGAATAATGTGATGTATGCTAATGGAGGGGTTGCAGATCAGGACACCATTGTAATGCATGCCTTTCTTTATTTTGATCAGTACTTCTAGGTTGAGACACATTCAGACAAGGGAGATCTAATCAGCCTGGAAGAACCAAGATTGCCTAATGAGCCCATTATTAGGGCCAACTATTATTGAAACCTGTCATGTTTTCATGGTCACTGGCCAATCTTCACAATTCATGGCCAAACCAAGAGTGATCATGATTTGACCATGCTATTGAACTGGTTGCTGCCCTGATGGCTGAGCTCAGGTGCATTCTTATGTTTGTAGTTTTAGTATTAAACCATGATGCCTTGCAGAGGAACCTGTGGCGTACACAGCTTTTCTCTCTTGATTGGGCAATACTGCACTGCTGCAATGTCAATAGAAAAGGGCTTACTATTTATTTCTTTATTTTCTTGGTTTTTGGATAGTGTCATCTGTGCCCAAGAGTAAGTGGTGCAGCGTTGTTAACAAAGGTAGGGGCTGGTACAGTAATGTCAAAAAATGGTGCCCTAACAATAGAATACAGCGACAACTGATAAGCTTGACAAGGATGGTGTGGGGCATTGATAATCATGTCTGTGAAAGAAGATATTTTTGAGATACTTTTTGAAGATGGGTTAAGATGCATCAAGATAATAGTGCATTCCAAATCTTTCTGTGTTTCCAGAGAAACAATAATTTAATAATAGATTTGTTCTTGGAACTTCTAGAAATATTAGGTCTTTGCTTCTGATGCCTCTCATCCCAACAGAAGTTTTTTTCTCATATGCAAGCAACGCAGGTTGTTGAAAAGTGAACTGCTTTATATATGTAATGCAAGTTGCTCTTTTTTTTAGAGGGCACTTCTGTTATTTATTTATGAAATGTATTTATTCTTCAATGGTTTATTTATTTATTTTATTGACTGTGTTTGTATATATTGAACAAGGAAAAATGTATTTATTGTGACCAAAAAAATGCTCTTATTTATTTGTTGACTTTGTTAGATGCCCGTTATTACGTTGATTTTGATTCTGCCACAGATGATGTTGGAAGTATCCAGAAATAAAGGAAAAACTGAAACGGAATGAAAAATGTGCTTTGTTATCTTTTATTCTAATCACAACTCCGATTCCCTAATCCTAGTAGGTACGCCATATAATTCTAGTGAGAATAAAAATAAATTATGAAATGTTTGAGGGTTTCTAGCTTTGTTTCTTTCTGCCGTACTTTTTTCTTTGTTTAGAGGTTCCAAACGAACTAGTTTCAAGTCATTATAAGAATAAGGAATTACAAAAAGAAGGCATAATTATAAAGCCAATGTTAACAGATTTAATTATTAAGCATCAAAAATTCTTAGCGCTAAATACCATTACATTTGTTAATATAACACCTGTTTATACATGGACATTGCAGTAACACGCTATACAAATGGAAGTTAAATAGGCTCCTTTATTATGCGATCAATCGCTCTGCGTCTTCCAAAGCAACTGATTTCCCGGACTGTCATTTCTCAGATTCTAACTTCAAGATTCGATGTTCTTTTGATGTCATTACTTCCTTTACATCGCCTCTATGCATCTCCCCCCATTAAAAACAAATAAAATCCCTTATATACATCACATTGAAAAGTACAATCATTGCATTGATACATCTTATATAGTGAAATTCACCATATAGCCTATGGGAAAAAACAGGTATGTAATCTAGCTTAATTAATTAAACACAAAGATAATCACCTAACTTCACAGGACGCTTAATTTATCTCTTTTGTCTTCTAGTCAATTCGTTAGTGGAAGGCACATTAATGGAATTTAAATCAATTTCACTATCTTCTTGCTCCAGGTTACCTCCACCACCCCTTGACTAATCTTCCACAAGTTTACCCCTCTGTGTTATTTCATTGTTAACAACACTCTCTTGGTGCTCTGTAGTTACTATATCTTCTTCAAGATAGTGTGTCCTACCATTTTGTTTCTCTGGCATTTCTACTTTGTTTAGAAATCACAGCTACTCTCTTTAACCCCTTCGCTGCTAGGCCTTCCCCCCCCCCCCCCCCCCTGTGCTAAGCCTTTTTAGGCTATTTGGGGTAGTTTGTGCTTAGGCCCCTGTAACTTTTTGACCACATTAGGTATCCACGCCAAATTTGCGTCCTTTTCTTCCAACATCATGGGGATTCTAAAGGTACCCAGGGTTTGTGGATTCCCCTGGAGGGGACCCAGAAATTACCCAAAATACAGCTAAATTTTGTTTTGTTTTGGAAAAATGGGAAAAAAGTGCTGCAAATGAAAGTGTCTGGTTTTTTCCCTGCAAATGTTATCAACAAAGGGTTTATGGGGCTGAAATCACAATTTTCCCAGCTTTCAGGGACTGACAGACGTTTGTCAGAAAACCAACATTTTTTACACAGTTTTGGCATTTTACTGGGACATAGCCTATTTTTGCTATTTTTTGTGCTTTCAACCTTCTTCCAGTTAATGGTAGAAATGGGTATGAAAGCAATAATGGATCCTGGAAAGCTATACATTTTAGAAAAGTAGACAAAATTCTGAATTCAGCAAGGGGACATTTGTGTAGATCCTTTAAGGTTTCTTTATAGAAACTAACAGTTGAAAATAGGAAAAATTGAAAATGAGTTGAATAAAACAGCCATTTGTGCCAACGTTTTCACCTGTAACTTCTTCTGATCATGACAGATGTTTGAAAGCAATATAACGTTACATCTGCTGGACCTTTCTAGTTGTGGGGATATATAGGACTTGTAGGGTCACCAAGAACCCGACGAACCCAGAGCCAATAACTGAGCAGCATGTTGCAATGGTTTTTTATTATGTACCGGGTATATAGCAATTAATTTGGGAAAATATATATAGTGAAAAATCGGGATAAAAGACACCTATGTATTTCTGAAATTGGAACAAAATATAGAGTTTAGAAACAGTAGCTATTTGCACATTTCCAAAATTGTGAATACCCATACTAGCATGAGAATTATAGGACATTTTTCAAAGTGACTTCTTTTTACACATTGTCTTTCATTTGGAAGGCAGAAATGCATCGAAAGTCAATAGGTTATAACAGTTGCTCTACAATTCTGTGTTACCCTAAGTCTCCCGATAAAAATGGTACATCACTTGTGTGGGTAGGCCTAGTGCCCGCGACAGGAAAGGGCTCAAAACACAACGTGGACACACTTAATTTTTACAGTGAAAACTGACCCTTTTTTTGCAAAGTACCTAGCTGTAGATTTTGAACCCTAGCTCTGCCGGCACCTAGGGGAACCTAGCAAACCTATACATTTTTGAAAACTAGACACCCAGGGGAATTCAGGATGGGGTGACTTGTCTGGCTCTCACCAGGTTCTGTTACCCAGAATCCCTTGCAAACCTCAAACTTTGTAAAAAAAAACACATTTTCCTCACATTTCTGTGGTGAAAAGTTCTGAAATCTGCGTGGATCCACAAAATTCCACCACCCCGCATTCCCCAAAGTCTTCCAAAAGAAATTGTACCTCACTTGTGTGGGTAGGCCTAGTGGCCACGACAGGAAACGGCCCAAAACGCAACGTGGACACACCACATTTTCACAGTGAAAACGGACCTTTTTTGCGAAGTGCCTAGCTGTAGATTTTGAACCCTAGCTCTGCCGGCACCTAGGGAAAACTAGCAAACCTATACATTTTCCAAATCTAGACACCCAGGGGAATACAGGAAAGGGTGACTTGTCTGGCTCTCACCACGTTCTGTTACCCAGAATCCCTTGCAAACCTAAAACTTTGTAAAAAAAAACACATTTTCCTCACATTTCTGTGGTGAAAAGTTCTGGAATCTGAGTGGATCCACAAAATTCCACCCACCCCGCATTCCCCAAAGTCTCCCGAGAAAAATGGTACCTCACTTGTGTGGGTAGGCCTAGTGCCCGCGGCAGGAAACGGCCCAAAACGCAACGTGGACGCACCACATTTTCACAGTGAAAACCGACCCTTTTTTTGCAAAGGGCCTAGCTGTTGATTTTGAACCCTAGCTCTGCCGCCACCTAGGGAAACCTAGCAAACCTATACATTTTTGAAAACTAGACATCCAGGGGAACCCAGGATGGGCTGACTTGTTTGGCTCTCACCAGGGTCTGCTACCCAGAATCCCTTGCAAACCTCAAACCTTGTAAAAAAAAAACACATTTTCCTCACATTTCTGTGGTGGAAAGTTCTGGAATCTGCGTGGATCCACAAAATTTCACCCACCTCGCATTCCTCAACGTCTTCCGAGAAAAATGGTACCTCACTTGTGTGGGTAGGCCTAGTGCCCGCGACAGGAAACGGCACAAAATGCAATGTGGACACACCACATTTTCACAGTGGAAACTGACCCTTTTTTTGCAAAGTGCCTAGCTGTAGATTTTGAACCCTAGCTCTGCCGGCACCTAGGGAAACCTAGCAAACCTATACATTTTTGAAAACCAGACACCCAGGGGAATATAGGATGGGGTGACTTGTCTGGTTCTGTTACCCAGAATCCCTTGCAAACCTCAAACTTTGAAAAAAAAACAAATTTTCCTCAAATGTCTGTGGTGGAAAGTTCTGGAAACTGTGTGGATCCACAAAATTCTACCCACCCCGCATTCCCCAAAGTCTTCCAAGAAAAATGGTACCTCACTCTTGTGGGTGGGTCAAGTACCTGGCTTGCGTGGGCCCCCCAACTTTGTCCTACCTAGAATACCCTGCAAACCTCAAATGTAGCTGAAAAATCAAATTTTTCTCACATTTCTGTGTGGGAAAGTACTGGAATCTGCATGGATCCACAAATTTCCTACCACCCAGCGTTCCACCAGGTCTCTCGATAAAAATGGTACTTCACTCGCATGGGTGGGTCAAGTACCCGCGACAGGCAAGGGCGTATTGAGGAGACATCAAAATTACCTATCACAAAACAACCTGGTTTTGCAAGGGGGGTCACCTGGGTTTTTGGCCCCGGGCTTGGCGGCCATCTTGGGAAACTACAAAACCCACACATTTCTGAAAACTAGACACCCGGGGGAGTCCAGCGAGGTATGGCTTGCGTGGATCCCCCAACGTTTTCCTACCCAGAATCCCCTGAAAACCTCAAATTTAGATGAAAAAACCACATTTCCCACATATTTATGTGTGGAATCACCGTGCCGGCACAAATCTCCTACCCCACAACGTTCCCCTCAGCCCCCCAAGTAAAATGATACCTCACTTGTGTGGGTGGGGCAAGGGCCTGTGGCTAGGAAGAGCCAAAAACTAGACATTAAGGGTATAGCACAGAGAATTCTAAGCGCTACATTTTTTAAAAAATACGTTTTTAGCCAAATCTGCATTGGACACCCACACAAGTTGTACTCCCCGGATATCTAGTTTTCAAAAATGTGTTGGTTTGGTAGTTTCCCAAGATGGCCACCGAGCCCGGGGCCAAAAACCCAGGTGACCCCCTTGCAAAACCAGGTTGTTTTGTGATAGGTAATTTTGATGTCTCCTCAATACGTTTTGGGCCCTTGCCTGTCGCGGGTACTTGACCCACACATGCGAGTGAGGTACCATTTTTATCGGGAGACCTGGGGGAACTCTGGGTGGTAGGAAATTTATGGATCCATGCAGATTTCTGCACTTTCCCAGACAGAAGTTTGAGAAAAATTTGATTTTTTCAACTAAATTTGAGATTTGCAGGGGATTCTAGGTAGGAAAACGTTGGGGGGCCCACGCAAGCCATACCTCGCCAGACTCCCCCAGGTGTCTAGTTTTCAGCAATGTGTGGGTTTCGTAGGTTTCCCAAGATGGCCACCAAGCCTGGGGCCAAAAACCAGGTTGTTTTGTGATAGGTAATTTTGATGTCTCCTCAATACGTTTTGGGCCATTGCCTGTCGAGGGTACTTGACCCACCCACGCGAGTGAAGTACCATTGCTATCGAGAGTCCTGGGGGAATGCTGGGTGGTAGGAAATTTGTGGTTCCACGCAGATTCCAGAACTTTCCATCACAGAAATGTGAGGAAAATGTTTTTTTTTTTTACAAAGTTTGAGGTTGGCAAGGGATTCTGGGTAACAGAACATGGTGAGAGCTAGACAAGTCACCCCATCCTGGATTCCCCTGGGTGTCTAGTTTTAAAAAATGTATAGGTTTGCTAGGTTTCCCTAGGTGCCTGCAGAGCTAGGGTTCAAAATCTACAGCTATGCACTTTGCAAAAAAAGGGTCAGTTTTCACTGTGAAAATGTGGTGTCCATGTTGCGTTTTGGGCCCTTTCCCCTCGCGGGCACTAGGCCTACCCACACAAGTGAGGTACCATTTTTCTTGGAAGACTTTGGGGGATGCGAGGTGGGTGGAATTTTGTGGATCGACGCAGATTTCAGAACATTCCACCACAGGAATGTGAGGAAAATTTGTTTTTTTTTTACAAAGTTTGAGGTTTGCAAGGGATTCTGGGTAACAGAACCTGGTGAGACCTCTGACCTTCTTTGTCAGTGTCACTGCTCTCCCTCACACAGCTCCACAGTTAAGGCTCTGCCCTTGAGCCCGAGCCCCTTCCAGGTAGGTGTTCGAGGCTCTCCTCCACCCGCAGGCTCCTGCCTGCGCCTCATCCCTGGTGGTCTAGTGGAAGAGCACCCTGCTCTCCTGCTATTCCACTCTGTCCTGTGTCCTTTGTGCCTCTTTCTCTCTCTGCTGCAATCTCATTGCCTTTCTCTTTTGCGTCTCTTTCATTGCCTTTTCTCTCTCTGCCGCTTTCTCATTAACTTTCTCTTTTGCCTCTCTTTCATTGCCTTTTCTCTCTCTTCCGCTTTCTCATTGCCTTTCTCTTTTGCCTCTCTTTCATTGCCTTTTCTCTCTCTGTCGCTTTCTCATTGCCTTTCTCTTTTGCCTCTCTTTCATTGCCTTTTCTCTCTCTGTCACTTTCTCATTGCCTTTCTCTTTTGCCTCTCTTTCATTGCCTTTTCTCTCTTTTCCTCTTTTTTCCATTGCCTTTTTCTCTTTTTGCCTCTCTCTTATTGCCCTTTTTCCGCCCTCCTCGCTCCCTCCTCCCACGCTCCCCCACCGCTGCTGCCTCGTGGCCCCTCCCCCCTGCGTGTCGCTCCTGCTCCCGCCTCCCTGCAGATCGCCCTCCCCCAGACCCTTACTTAAAGGCAGACCGCTGCGCGGCGGCGCAGTGGTGGCAGCACACAGTGGGTGTGCCACAGGCATGTCCGTCTGCGTCTATCCACGACCAGCGCCAGGGATCCTGGTCCCCCATGCCCCCACCGCTATGACCCCAGCACTCTCCATGCACTCAACCCCGGACGCAACAATGACTGCCAGCTCTCAACGCCAAACAACACCCAAGGCCTGATCTCCTGCCGACACTGCTGCTGCACCCTCACCCACCTCCGGACCCCAGCAGTAGCCCCCAGTCCACCGGACACCAGCACACACAAATCACTGATCTGCATCCTCCACAACGTGCGCTCCCTGCACAGACATGCTGTAGAAATCTGGGACCTCCTCAACACACACACGCCCAATGTCGCCTTCCTCACAGAGACCTGGACCAACTCCAGCTCCGCACCCGATATTCCAACCGCCATCCCCGACGGATACAAGATCCTGAGAAAAGACCGCCCCAGCTGCCCAGGAGGAGGCCTCGCCATCATCCACAAAAGCTCCCTCCGATTGACAACCACTGACTTGGGCGACGCCTCACCCCCATGGAACACATCCACTTCCAGATCCAGCCCAATCCCAGAATGACGCTCTGTGTAACACTCACCCACAGACCACCTGACCCCGCGCCCCTTTCACAAACATCATTGCCGACCTCATTGCACCCCACAGCCTCGCCTCTACAGACTACATACTACTCGGAGATCTGAACTTCCACCTGGACAACCACAGCAACCCTAACACCACCGTCCTCCTAGAGAACCTCACCAACATAGGGCTGAAGCAACTTGTCTCCGCCCCCACTGACACAGCGGGACACACACTCGACCCCATCTTCGCAGGAGGAAACAACATCTTCTTCAGCCACACCACGGAACTGCTCTGGACTGACCACCACTGCATCCATTTCTCCTTTACTGAACTCACCGCACACAAGCACGTGCGCCGCCTCCCATGCAGAATCAGGAACAAAGCCTCCAAAGAACACCTCACTTCTGCCCTCCCTGCACTCCACCCCCAACTACGACAGACGCCAACACGGCGGCAAGCAACCTCCACCAATGGATCGCCAACTGGGCCAACACACTCGCCCCCTCCAGAACTCCACAAGACGACACACAAGAAAGCTAACTGGTTCACCACAGCAATCCAAGAATCCAAGCGCTCCTGCTGACGAAAGGAAAAGAAATGGAGAAACAGCAAACCTCCGGAAGCACGCTCCACCTACAAAACAGTCACCACGGCACACCACCAACTCATCAAATCCACAAAGAAAAACTTCCTCCAAGACAGAATCCTCTCCAAAGCCCACAACTCCAAGGAACTCTTCGCCATCATACAGGAATTTGCCAAACCCAACAGCGAAACAACTGACGTCCCTCCCTCTCAAAACCTCTGCAACAGACTCAGCTCCGTCTTTCACCTCAAGATCAAGACGCTCTCTGACAACTTCGATGACCAAGACCTCTGCACCGCCCCAACGCTCACCCCCAGTGACGCCACCCAACAGACCCTTCTTACCTGGACCCCACTCACGACAGAAGACACCCTAAAGACCATGAAGAGCATCCACTCCGGAGCACCTTCTGACCCCTGCCCGCCGCACATCTTCCACAGTGCCGCCACTGCCATTGCACCAGAGCTACGTCGAACCATCAACTGCTCCCTCGAGACTGACACCTTCCTCGACAACTGGAAGGGCGCCAAAGTCAACCCCTTCCTAAAGAAGCCCTCAGCTGACCCGAAGGACCTCAAAACTTCAGGTCCTTCTCACTGCTCCCTTTCGCAGGCAAGGTCATTGAAAAGGCAGTCAACACCCAGCTAGCACACATCATCGAAACCAACAACATCATAGACACCTCTCAATTCAGATCCTGCTGCAACCACAGCACCGAGACCGCCCTCCTCACCACCACAGATGACATCCGCGCCCTCCTTGACCAAGGCCAAACAGCAGCCCTCATCCTCCTGGACCTATCAGCAGCCTTCGACACCCTCTCCCACCTCACATTAGCCACCAGACTCCATGATCCCGGCATCCAAGGAAAGGTCCTAGACTGGCAACGATCATTCCTCACAGGCAGAACACAGAGTATAAGACTCCCGCCCTTTCTCTCAAAACCGACAGAGATCAGATGTGGAGTACCCCAAGGATCCTCCCTTTTTCCCACCCTCTTCAATGTCTACCTGGCCCCCCTCGCAACCATCGTCAGAAACCACGGGCTCAATGTCGTCTCCTACGCCGATGACACCCAGCTCATCCTCTCCCTCACCAAGGAACCCAACATCACCAGACACAATTTCCAAGAAGGGATGAAAGCAGTCGCAACCTGGATGAGGAACAGCTGCCTGAAACTAAACTCTAAACACATTTCTGTGGTGGAAAGTTCTGGAATCTGCGTGGATCCACAAAATTTCACCCACCTCGCATTCCTCAACGTCTTCCGAGAAAAATGGTACCTGTGGCTGGGAAGAGCCAAAAACTAGACATTAAGGGTATAGCACAGAGAATTCTAAGCGCTACATTTTTTTAAAAATACGTTTTTAGCCAATTCTGCATTGGACACCCACACAAGTTGTACTCCCCGGATATCTAGTTTTCAAAAATGTGTTGGTTTGGTAGTTTCCCAAGATGGCCACCGAGCCCGGGGCCAAAAACCCAGGTGACCCCCTTGCAAAACCAGGTTGTTTTGTGATAGGTAATTTTGATGTCTCCTCAATACGTTTTGGGCCCTTGCCTGTCGCGGGTACTTGACCCACACATGCGAGTGAGGTACCATTTTTATCGGGAGACCTGGGGCAACTCTGGGTGGTATGAAATTTATGGATCCATGCAGATTCCTGAACTTTCCCAGACAGAAGTTTGAGAAAAATTTGATTTTTTCAGCTAAATTTGAGATTTGCAGGGGATTCTAGGTAGGAAAACGTTGGGGGGCCCACGCAAGCCATACCTCGCTAGACTCCCCCGGGTGTCTAGTTTTCAGAAATGTGTGGGTTTCGTAGGTTTCCCAAGATGGCCACCAAGCCCGGGGCCAAAAACCAGGTGACCCCCCCTTACAAAACCAGGTTGTTTTGTGATAGGTAATTTTGATGTCTCCTCAATACGTTTTGGGCCCTTGCCTGTCGAGGGTACTTGACCCACCCACGCGAGTGAAGTACCATTGCTATCGAGAGTCCTGGGGGAATGCTGGGTGGTAGGAAATTTGTGGTTCCACGCAGATTCCAGAACTTTCCATCACAGAAATGTGAGGAAAATGTGTTTTTTTTTACAAAGTTTGAGGTTGGCAAGGGATTCGGGGTAACAGAACATGGTGAGAGCTAGACAAGTCACCCCATCCTGGATTCCCCTGGGTGTCTAGTTTTAAAAAATGTATAGGTTTGCTAGGTTTCCCTAGGTGCCTGCAGAGCTAGGGTTCAAAATCTACAGCTATGCACTTTGCAAAAAAAGGGTCAGTTTTCACTGTGAAAATGTGGTGTCCATGTTGCGTTTTGGGCCATTTCCCCTCGCGGGCACTAGGCCTACCCACACAAGTGAGGTACCATTTTTCTTGGAATACTTTGGGGGATGCGAGGTGGGTGGAATTTTGTGGATCGACGCAGATTTCAGAACATTCCACCACAGGAATGTGAGGAAAATTTGTTTTTTTTTTACAAAGTTTGAGGTTTGCAAGGGATTCTGGGTAACAGAACCTGGTGAGAGCCAGACAAGTCACCTCATCCTGGATTTCCCTGGGTGTCTAGTTTTCAAAAATGTATAGGTTTGCTAGGTTTCCCTAGGTGCTGGCAGAGCTAGGGTTCAAAATCTACAGCTAGGCACTTTGCAAAAAAAGGGTCCGTTTTCACTGTAAAAATGTGGGGGCAGATTTACAAGCCCCTTGCGCCGCCGGTGCATCACGTTGCGTGACGCACCGGTGGCGCAGCCTGCCAAGTGATATTTACAAGAACAGGTAAAGTCACCCTGCGTGACGTAACCTGTGCTTGTAAATATCGCCCCTGTTCACGCAACACTTTGCGTGTTAGGGGCGTGACATGGGTATTGCTGTGGGTGTTCCCACGCAACACCCATGTCCACTGATGCATTTCCAGATTTACGAGAAATCGTACATCTGGAAATGCGTCAGAATGCTACGCCACCCTAGGGGTGGCGTAGCGAGGTGCAACGAGGAGAAATGTTTTAATTTCTCCTCGTTTATTTCCTCTTTCAATGCGTGCTGTATTCTACAGCACACATTGGAAGAGGAAATCACCTCAATTGATTGTTTTTGTGCAGGAAGGGGCTCCTTCCTGCACAAAAACAATCTCCCCACAACGCAGGCATCCTTGCACCATGGTGCAAGGGTGCCTGCGACGGCGCATGGCAGCACTTTGTGCGCCAGCGCAGAGGGAAGCACATAGATGCGACATATTGTTATAAATATGTCACATCCCTGTGCTTCGAAACTAACGCAACGTGGCGCAGCAAAATGACTTGCGGCACCGCGCTGCGTTAGTTTCTTGTAGATCTGCCCCGCGGTGTCCACTTTGCGTTTTTGGCCGTTTCCTGTTGCGGGCACTAGGCCTAACCACACAAGTGAAGTACCATTTTTATCGGAAGACATTGGGGAATGCGGGGTGGGTGGAATTTTGTGGATCCACGCAGATCCCAGAACTTTCCATCACAGAAATGTGAGGAAAATGTGATTTTTTTTACAAAGTTTGAGGTTTGCAAGGGATTCTGGGTAAGAGAACCTGGTGGGAGCCACACAAGGCACCCCATCCTGGATTCCCCTGGGTGTCTAGTTTTCAAAAATGTATAGGTTTGCTAGGTTTCCCTAGGTGCCGGCAGAGCTAAGGTTCAAAATCTACAGCTAGGCACTTTGCCAAGAAAGGGTCTGTTTTCACTGTAAAAATGTGGTGTGTCCACGTTGCGGTTTGGGCCGTTTCCTGTCGCGGGCACTAGGCCTACCCACACAGGTGAGGTATCATTTTAATCGGAAGACTTTGGGGAATGCGGGGTGGGTGGAAGTTTGTGGTTCTGCGCAGATTCGAGAACTTTCTATCACAGAAATGTGAGGAAAATGTGTGTTTTTTTACAAAGTTTGAGGTTTGCAAGGGACTCTGGGTAACAAAACCGAATAAAAGCCACACAAGTCACCACATCCTGGATTCCCCTGGGTGTCTAGTTTTCAAAAATGTATAGGTTTGCTAGGTTTCCTTGGGTGCCAGCTGCTCTAGGACCCAAAATCCACAGGTAGGCACATTCCGAAAAAAAGTCTGTGCCTAGTGGGCTTTCTGCTGCCCTGGGGAGGGGGGAAATCAGGGGCTATTGCCCCGATATGCCCCCAAGGGGGGGCAGAAGGACTGTGGCTATTTTTTTGGATGAGTGGGAACATTGGGATGCCCATTCTGGGCAGCCCCCACCCCAACGTATAAAAAAGCCAGCATAATCACTTGCACCTAGTGGGCTCTCTGCCCCCCCCCCCGGGGGGCATATCAGGGGCTACTGCCCCCATCTGCTTCCTGGGGGGGAAGAAAGACTGTGGCATCTTTTTTTGGGGGGTGGGGGAATTTGGCATACCCATTCTGGGCAGCCCCCACCCGAACTTTGGGGGAATTAAATCCCTGGTGCCTAGGGGGCTTTCTGCCCCCCCCGGGGAGGCAGATAAGGGGCTACTGTCCCATCTGCCTCCCGGGGGGGGGGCAGAAAGACTGTAGCATTTTTTTGGGGGGGTGGGGGCATTGGCATGCCTATTTTGGGCAGCCCCCACCCGAACTTTGGAGAAAAAAAATCCCTGGTGCCTAGTGGACTTTCTGCTTCCCCCGGGGGGCAGAAAGGCTGTCTGGCAAAATTGTATGGGGGGAGCAAAGACCCTTGCCCAAGGGGCCGCTCCCCCCTCCGTGGTGGCTAGTGGGTTGATTCCTGCTTGGTGATCACCCTCCTGGGGCGATCCCCAATCAGGGATCCACTAGGGAAGGGTACCATTGGAAAGGGGAGATTCTCCCCTTTCCAACAATACCTCTCCCATGTTTTTCTGTGCTCGGGGGGCTGAGATAGCCCCACAAGCACCGAAACTGTGAAACTGAAACTAAGTTTCAGTTTTGTTTTCATTATAATGACGACAGCGCGCCATGCGCGCAATCATCATTGCAATGAAAACACCTAACAGGCCTCGGAAGGTTGGGGAAGCTCTTCCCCACCTCCCAAAGCAAAAAAAAAAAAGGGAAATCCCTTTGCTTTTTATAGCAGAGGGATTTTTTTAAAGCGTGCTCATGACGGAATGGTTCTGTCATGAGCACACTTGAACTTGTGCTCATGACGGAACCATTCCGTCATGAGCATGGAAGGGGTTAAATTCCACACCTTATCTTCTAATCCGACTGCATTATTTAACACTTGTTTAAAGCGTTTAGGTTCAAAATAAGAACTAACTCCCTTGGGAACTATGCCTGGTATTTTCATTCTAACCTACTGTCCAACCATTAATTTACTGTTTAACCCCATGTTTCTGGTTGTAGTATGTTTTCTATTCTTCTCTTTTGTTTATTATTTTCTGTCTGACCTTTCCCAAAGGCTAGGTCACACTCGTAGGAGTGGGTAACCAGCATGGGGTAAACTTTGATCTAGGTATTCTTCCTCTCATTAATTCAAATGGGGAAAACCCTGTGCATGCAACTTCTGTTGATCTCTATGAACAAGGAGTTTTATATACTTGCGTTACCCAACAAGAACTATTTTTAATGCTAACTGAATGGCAACCTTGAGAACTCTATGTAAGGGTTATACCATTCCATTTCTACTTGGATTGTAAGGGGATGTTGTCTTGAGGAAAACCCCACATTTAATTAAATCTCCCATATCACTTTTATTGGGCCATCCCTCCCTCACAAAGTCAATAATTTTTTCAGTTCTTGATCTTTCGCACTCTGTACTTGCCATTCCTCCATATTCCTGTTTCAACCACCCACGCAATTTTATCACTTTTCAACAAATTCTCCTGATTTTCTAGTAATGTAGTGGGCATCCTAGATAAAACATCTGCTACTGTATTTTTCTTTCCTGGTCAATGCTCAACTTTGTACACAAAGTCTAACAAGCGCATGGATAACCAAGCTAACCTAGATGATACTCTTGACCAATGTTACCTCTATTTGTCTTCCTCTGTGTGCGGCAAAGAAGGGTGTTTGTGCACCACAGCTAAGGGTGCATGCACCGACATGCAACAAATCCCTAGGTAAGCACATGCTGTGTATAAGCTACCAAGTGCTTAATGTGTGCTTTGATTTGATTCAATTACCCTCGTAGTCGCCATAGGGAGGCAAACATATTTAAATTCATTTGTAGGCTGGTCTGTCATCTCGAGCAGTCTCTGGACTTGAATAATTGAATATTTAAGTTACACCAGTGTGGAATCCATTGAAGAAATTACATGATTCCATTACTTGTTCAATTTCAGAAAATCTCAAGCTCTGGTACACCCTCCTGGAACGAATAAGGATAATCAATAATTGTCAAGATCACTAAAAAGCAAAAAGGACTAACTTCTCTCTAGCAAACGGTCCATCAAATGCAGGTGACAGAAGTAACAGGAGGTGTAAGCAAACTGATGTGCTATTTCTCACTCACATTCACTTCCATGCATAAATGCTCCTACAGACTAACTGCATCTCAATTGGAGCACACCTTCAACCTCGCTTATGACACCAACCATACTACATTCAGGTCAGTGCAAACAAACACTCTGCCAGTTATGCCGCACTACAACAAAGTTACTTACTCAGAAATCTAGAAAACTCTCTGTGGCCTCCTGAGGGTTATCAATCGCTGTACAAACACTACAGTAAAATAATGTATAATAAAAAAACATATGTCTTCAATTATATCAATTTAATGAGATCACTTGAAAATTAAGGCGCATTTCTATGGAAGAAATTGGGGATAAGGAATTAAACATCCATGGGTGCCTAGAATAATTAGGGAGACAAAGGTTTAGGCTATAAACATGGGTGCAAACCTTAACTGGATGACAATGCATGGCTCTACAGGGTGAGACATTGTCCAGCTTCATCAAGTCCTTGACTAATATTCTGTCCTGCATAAAGATATAGCTGTACAAAACAAAGAAATGGTATTCCATTGGAAGTAGTGTCTTAGGACCTCAGAGATAAACAATAAGCAACAGTGTCAACCACAGATTCAGCGAGTAACCACTTACAGCTTTGGTTTCCAAATCTCAATGTTCTGTCATGATTCCTTTGTCTCAAACAGAGCGAGCTCTTTGTCATTGGCTCAATTTGGGTACCAAATGCTGTAAAAAAAACTTCACAGGAGCCCTCAAACGTTTAGCATCACAGTGGGTCATACAACACCACACAATATAGGCCTCCCAATTGAACTAAATTATATGCTCTTGGATAATCACTATTTTAATGTTTTCTTCTGTTCCCATTATACCAAATTTGGTAGTACTGGGAACCAGCCTAAAGGTTCCTAGTAAGTGTATAATAAAAACTACTGTGCACCGCTGTAGTTCTACTTTACCAAACTCTGGCCATTATGTACGAAGCCATTTAGCATTTCTGAACTGACGAAATCACAATATCAGGGTGTTTTGAAATACTAAATAGGCTTTCCATATGTACCAAAGGTAAAATGCGGTTGCAAAATGCGATTTCTACTAAGTAGAAATCATATTTTGTGATTTCCAAAATAGGAAATCGCAGATAGGTATTTCCTATTTGCGATTTTTCTAACCCCTTGTGCATAGTATTCCCTAAATTTGAAATGGGGATTTAGGAAATCCTATTACCATTGCATCTAAACCAATGGTAACCCGGTGCAATTTGTAAGAATGCATCTAAAATGCAGTTTTAACAATCCCACATAGCGCCCACTTGACTCATTGGCTTTTGAGCACTCTACACGAGCACCATTTTTATTTTCCCTTTGTTTAAAGGGGGCCTAACGGTCAAAGTTACAGATGTTTTTGCATTTCCTAATTTGTGATTTCCTATTAGGAAATTGCAAATTTGGAAATGCAAAACTATTCGTACCTTTGGGCCTTAGGCCCATAAGAACGAATGGGTTTGCATTTCCTAAATATCAATTTCCTAATAGCGATTGTCACTCTGTATGAATCGCTATTAGGTAATTGCTATTTTAGTACATTCAATTTTGCATTTCCTAAATAGCGATTTCTTAGGATTCGCTATTTAGGAAATGCAAAAACAGAATTTCATACATATAGCCCTCTGTCCCCTAATCTGCAACTACATGAGACCTTTGAACTAAGCTTAATAGAATAAATCAGCACCATAAAAAAATTTTGCCAGGACATATTCCCAGCACAGTTTTCGTTCATGCATCTTTAAGATTTTATCAAATTTTCATGGCTAAATAGGTGTAGTTCACAGACAGTAACTACCTTGTCTGTCACTGTAGCTGAACAAACACTACTTGCCTCAAGTTCTGCATTTGGTCTAACATGGTTACAATAAAGATTGGTGAAAATAAAAAGCTTCCAACACATACCAGTGATTCCTGAAAACACAAAATTGTGGTTTTCTTTTCAACATATATATAG
Source organism: Calotriton arnoldi (assembly GCA_963921515.1). Taxonomy (NCBI): domain Eukaryota; kingdom Metazoa; phylum Chordata; class Amphibia; order Caudata; family Salamandridae; genus Calotriton; species Calotriton arnoldi. Next base: position 250,428 of record CAWUFW010004004.1, read on the forward strand.
TCTAACACTTTACGTTGTTTACTATGGGTGGTTCAAGTGTTCTCAGGCTATTGTTGTTTCCAGAATCTCACTAGCTGTTAATACACACTGTTTAATACAGGACCTTACCAAACGCCAGGTGTAGCAGAATTAACATTAAGCACCCTTTAACCATAATTACATCACACAAAGTGAAATTACTTAAATTACAAATTAACAAATAAGCTTTAGGTCGATAAAACAACAATGGCTGAGGTAAAAGGGTTGCAGGAGGTATGGTTCTAAAATTACATTACACAGTGAAGCTTGAGGCTGTACTTTTAGCTTGAAAAAGTCTATTAATTAATGCCTTACTAAGATTAAAAAATGAACACTTTCCAGACACACCAATGTGTAACACGGTGTTTGTTTCTCAAGCACATGTACTACCGGCTGGACACACTAATTGAACATTTGATGCCTTTCAACTCATTCTTAGTATGTTATTTATTGTTAAACAGAAGCACAGCAACAGCCCCTCTCAGATCAGGTGCAATGTCCAAACAAATGACCATTAAATTGATATTTCTATCTACATATAATACACAATCAACATTGCAAACAGGCATGCAGCTGGTGCGCAGCTATTAATTACATTACCAGTTGGCTTGCACATCCTGCTGAGAGGTTTGAACATAATAATGTATGGCTCCACAAGCAAAGGGTGATCTTGCATTTTGCAATAAAATGGACATAGAACTACCTGCATTTACAAGAGTAACTAGGGTTGGACTGGCCGACAAGGCAAACAAGAAGTGCCCGATGGGCTGGCCTGACAGGACAGCGTTTAAGTCATTTGATATGGTTTTTTGGGCGTGTTTTATGGTGTGGTGGGCCAGTTTTTACTATTCATTTCCCAGATAATAAAAACCATTGCCTGCAGCAAGCTCACAGCCATACAGTCTTCCATACTGTGCAAAACACTTATACAGCGTGCCTGTAAAAGTTAAACACTGCCTCCATTCGCAAACATGGGCCACAGTTTTAGCTATCTAATTCAACTTATTTTCTGTCCCCGTCTGACCCTGGGAGGAACCACCGTTGGTAAAGGAAACAAGAACGGCTTTATTTTGAACCTCAAGCCAATGCTGCTTGAAGGACAAATACAGTTTTCCTGCTTCTGTAACTGCCACAAGAATCTCAGAAAACTCATACCCTTTGCTCCCGTCATGCTTTCTAATGTTTTGGTAATAAAATACATTTGGCTATCTTTCATGTAGTCCCTCATTCAGGAAACAAAACTATATTTTTAAAATAAATTACTGTTTCCTTCCCCAAAAGTTAACAATGTAAACACATACAGTTAAAAAAGAAAGAGTCTGATTTTAATGGCTACAAAGATGGCCTGCATTCAGAGGAACGGTTGGGATGCAAGGCAATGAGTAATGTCAGTGAATAATTTACATTGTCAACTGTTTCAAGTTAGCATCTCACCAGCTGATAAGAGGGTTCCCTGATGTGCACACTCTCTGTACTGGGTGCTGTCACTGACCTCTAACTCAAGGGACTGGCCACTGCAATTATGTGATTGTGTGGCGGCAGCGTTTTTCACATAATGATGGATTTGCCGCATTTGTCACAATCCATCATCTGCTGCATAATCTATGAATTATAACTTTAAAAATGAGTATCTAGCTCAAACAATTCAAAAGATACTAAAAAGGCAACAACATGTATTACTTGCAGTGAAAGGCTCTTTGCAAAGGTTGAATGGTCACCTTTCTGTTGCTTATTGCTAAATGTGAGTGTTAAACCGCTACTAATGAGGTGCAACCTATGTCCAAAAAGTGTTAACACGTTTATTAGTGACAAAATGTGCAGCAGTATGCCATGTAATTTTCCTTTTCATGCTGCATAATTTAGTCCTCTCCTGAGCATAATTTCAGTGACCCTCACAGGGGCTACATTAACAATTTGCTCACTTTGTCTCATTTGGTAGATCTGTTTATATTCCTCAGCAGTATCTAAGTGCTTCATTGCCTTGTCAGCGTTTGGGTAGGCTTCATAAATACTGTACCAGGTGATGTGCTTTCTTTGTCCAGGATGTATGATGGACTACAGCAAGGGTAGCCATCTGGTTGGTTTTCTACTGGCACCACTGGTATTTTAATGTCTGAGTCTGTACAAAAATAATCACAATCACTTAAACCCATTATTTTTAGCCCTCATTTGCACAAATTCAATCAGGAAATATAAATAAAAAAACTTTCAAATGTGTTCCAGAGCTGAGTTAAAAATACCTTACAAATAATGAAGGTAAACAAAGGCAGAAAAGTCATGTTACAAATGAGTACATTCGATTTTTTTACAGTCCTATTTAGTATCAAGTCCGGGCCTTTGCAGACAACAACAAAGGGCTGTTATTTTTCTCCTGGAAAGATGACAACCATAACTGCAGCTTCTTCTTGCCAACAGCTCTGTAAATAAACGCTGCTACTTCACAGCTCTGTACCTTTAAATGTCTCCTAAAAACAGGCCAATTTGTGCTCCATGCCACGCAGATGTGGCCGGGAACAAACCTTACAAAAGCCTGTTTGTGCAGCTCCCAACCTCAGGCTAATAGTGAAATATGCGGTGTAAGTTAAAGTCGCCTGTTGGGTTCCTATGTAGCCCCCATGTGTGCTCTGCACGCCCAGGCTATTGTGCAGCTTTCTCCCACCACAGGGGTCCAACAGCTCAGATCCCCTTCCCAGCTTTGCTGCTTTATCTTTCTCGCAGAGGGTCAAGAGACACTGCCTTTCACACTTACCGTCATTCTAACAGACGATCTGCTAGTAATGACAAGCATTGGCATAGCCAATAGGTCTCGCCTTTCGGACCTTATAAGTGTTTAGCCAGAGCTTTTGGCTTTGGCAATGTCTTTAAGCTATGTTGTAGAGCAGCGTGGCTGCAGTGCAGCATGTCAAAGTTATAATAAAAAAGTGTTATAAGCATTTTTATTACCTTCTATATAACCAAGAAGACAATATATACAACTGAACAACCCTATTAAATGAGCATTGGAAATGCAATAGGTTTCACATTTGCTTGAATTAGTTATTGGCGTTGTAAATGACAATGTTTGTACCCATGTGTTATGGAGTGTATGTATGTGGTGTAGTGAAATTATGTGGGTTGGATTGGAATTGTTAGTTGTGGAATTGTGTGGCATGGAATTGTGAAGTGGATTTGTGTAGTGGAATTATGTGGCATGGTGTGCAGTGGAAATATATAGATAGTAATTATGTGGTATTGAGTGTAGTGGACTTATGTGGAATGGGGTTGTGTAGTGTAATTATGTGGAATGGTATTTTGTGTTGTGGAGTGATATGTAGTGGTGTTTACTTAATTATGTGGTGTAATGTTTAATTTTGTGGCATGATGTGGAATTGTGTGTTGTGGATTGGATGTATGTGGAGTGTTGAATTATGTGGTTTGGTGTTGAATTATGTGGTGTGGATCGGAAATGGGTGGAGTTGAATTGTGTGGAATGGAACTGGATAGCTTTGCCTTTTTGGTTACAAAAAAAAAAGCATTGGCATTGCCAATAGGTCTCGCTTTTGGGACCTTATAAGTGTTTAGACAGAGCTATTGGCTTTGTTAATGTCTTTAAGCTGTGTTGTAGAGCATTGTGAATGTTGTGCGGCATGTTGAAAAGTTATAATAAAAAAAGTGGTATAACCATTTTTATCACCCTAAATATAACCAAGAAAACTTTATGTATAACTGAACGACCCTAATAAAAACAGAATTAACACAAAAAAATGTGTTCTAGTTTTTTGTCCATGCAATGTTGGCAACTTTTCTCTGCCTGTTCTAATGCTAATTTGTTATCGTTTTTTGTTATGGGGAGGAGGACATAAACAACGGGAGGGTGGAGGTTGGGAAATAGTACCTTAATTACAATAGGAGTAGTGGAGTGACACTAGGGCAGGGAGGCAAAGGTTCATGGGAGAGAAAAGACACAGCACAGATGCACAGGAGACAGGTGGAAGAAAGAGATGCACAGGAGACGGATGGAATAGAAACACGGGAGACAGAGACAGATCGATGAAGGAAAGAGAAGCATAGGGGGCAGAGGAGAACGGGAGCCAGAGATTCACGGGAGAAAGGGAAGCACGGCAGATGGTAGAAAGAGAAGCATGGGAGGCAGATCAAAAAAGGAAAGAGAAGCACGGGCGGCAATAAGGCAGAGATTCATGAGCGAGAAAACAACACGGAAGAGATGCACAGAAGACGGGTGGAAGAGAAACACGGGAGACAAAGACGGATTGATGAAGGAAAGAGAAGCATAGGGAGCAGAGGAGCACGGGAGGCAGAGATTCATGGGAGAGAAAGAAACAAGGCAGAGATTCACTGGAGATGGATGGAAGGAAGAAACACAGGAAACAGAGAGGCACGGGAGGCGGAGATTCATGGGAGAGAAAGAAACAAGGCAGAGATGCACATGAGACAGGTGGAAGAAAGAGAAGCACGGGAGACAGACAGATGAATGAAAGAGAAGCATAGGGAGCAGAGGAGCACGGGAGGCAGAGATTCATGGGAGAGAAAGAAACAAGGCAGAGATTCATTGGAGACAGGTGGAAGAAAGAGAAGCACAGGAGACAGAAACAGTACTGGGTAGCAGAGGGGTTAAAGGTCAGCAGAGGGGGGTACAGATGGTCCTCTGTGGGTCTCCAGTACTGGAGCCGCAGGGGCTGTCGATGCCTCTCAAGTACTGACTGAGGGTATTTTAAAGAAGGTCAGTCACCAGATCACATGACCCCCCCAGCTCTGATATTGATCTCAGATTTCCGGTGAGCGCGCGCACAGCCTTCGATTTCCGGCTCTTTGATGACACCAGTGGTGTGTCTGAGCTGCGCATCTCAGAGGGTGGTATCAATGACACGTCATTAACACAGCAGACCTCCCAGCAGGCCCTTCGGCAACGAAGGGTCTTTGATACCATGAAGCGGGTGCTCATAAAGTACCCGGGTACTGCTTCGAGCATAGTGTAAATATTATGTGGATAAGATACTCCGTGCATGGAGTGATTATAACCTTCATAGGAAACGCTATGCAAAGAGTGAATATTAAACGCACTGGATCTTCCGTGCACGAAGTGAATATTATCTGAAAAGGATGCTTCGTGATTGGAGTGATAATTAATTCCATGGGATCCTCGGTGCAAGGAGTGAAAGTGACGCGGGAAAGCGAAAGTGTTCTGCTTAATGAGGAAGACAGTTGTGTGCGCGCGCGCGCTCTAAACCAACATTTTAAAACAAGCATTGGCCGCTGCGGCCGTGCGAGACGCGCTCTGTGGTGGGGGAGAGGGGAGGAGCGGGAGAGCAAGTGACGCGCGGCCGTGAAAGTGACACGGCCGCGCGGCAGATGGCGCCTGGAGCATGCGAGGAATGCGCGTGCTCGCATGCTCTAGGCAAGCCAAAAGTTGTGGTCGCATTTCTGCAACCCCACTACAAAATGTCTCGCCCAGAGCCAGCGCTGAAGCGCTGGCTTTCAGGGCGAGACCTAAAAAAATGTACGCCTCTCCATGCCCTGCCCGCACTCTCCCACGCAGGAAACAGAACTTTACTCTCACCCGGAGGGAGTAGTTAAAAATGACTGCTCCCACCTGGGGGGAAGCAAAGGAAAGATGCCTGCTCCCGCCAGCACTCAGTAAGGTGCTGGCTGGGGAGCCAGCTGCTGCTGTCGGGGGCTTGAGGCTCTCTTTGCATCCCCCAATGACCCTGCATTGTGGGTGCCCTGGGTGGGCACCAGGGCACCCACCTACAATTAAGAAAGTTGGCGGCTCCCGCAAGGGAAGCCAGCTGGGGTGCGGAGGCCCTGTTGCCCTGGGGATCCCCCGCACCCTTCAACAACCCCTGCATGGTGGGTGCCCCAGATGGGCCATGGGGCATCCACCTACAATCAAAAACGTGATCAGTTCCTGTGAGGGAAGCTGGCTGGGGCCCTGGGGCTCCACCTGCTCCCAGCAACTAAAAATGGAGCTGAGGGTCCCCTAATTGGATAATAAAAAACATGTTGCTCCTGCCAGCACAGGCAATGTGTGCTGGCTGGAAAACTGGCTGAGGGCTCCCCTGCATCCCCAAACAAAATTTCAACATGTGGGTGCCCTGGGTGGGCACCGGGACACCCACAAAAATATTATAAAAAACAAAAAAAGTGAACAATAAATGAGCAGTAGTAGCCGCACATTTATTTTTCACTGCTCCTTGAAGGAGCACCCCATAATGTCCTGCGAGTGCTATTTATATTTAGCTTGGTGATGCCCCTAGAGGGACACCACCAAGCACTTTTTTGAATGTTGATGGGGGCCACAAGGAGTGCTGCACCCCACCAACAAAAAAAAACAAAAAACAGTAAGTCTCCTGGTTAATAAAATCCATAACCCCAGGAGAACTTAGGGGCATATTTACAATAGAAGTGGCGTAGCGCGGTGTTAGCCTCCTTGGCTTAACTCCGTGTTCCGCCACTTCTGAAACGCAGGGCTGCACTATATTTACAACAATATGATGCAGCCCTGTGTTTCCCCCCCATTGGTGCTAAATTTAGCTGCCTAGAGTCAACACAGGCACCCTTGCACCATAGTGCAAGGGTTTCTGCATTGCAGGAGAATATTGTTTATGTGCAGGAAGGTGTCCCTTCCTGCACATAAACAATCTTTAAATGGTGTTTTGTAACTTCTATGTGTGCTGCTTAATGCAGCACATATATAAGTTGCAAAACGTCTTTTTTTTTAATGATTGTTTATGTGCAGGAAGGGACACATTCCTGCACGTAGACAATCAATGACGTTTTGCTGTTTCCATGTGTGCTGCACAACGCAGCACACATGGACACAGCAAAAACGAGGAGAAATTGAACATTTCTCCTCGTTGCACCAGGGTAAGACCAGGTTTTCCCTGGTCTTAATTTTGGCATTGCCCCATATTTATGCCATCCTTGTAAATATGGGGCAGCGCCAAAATCAATGGGTGTCTCAGTGGCACGCCCACCGCAACACCCATTGCCCTCCCCTTTCAAGCTAAGTATCACGTGAAAGGGTGTCTTATTTACAAGGCAGCGTTAAGCCACATTAAATGGCTTAACGCTGCCTTGTAAATATTGCAAAGCCCCTATCGCCACCTCAAAGTTGTGAAAAGTGACGCTTTGGTGGCGATAGGGACTTGTAAATATGCCCCTTACTATAAAAGAAAAGTACTCTTAGTTAGAGCTCTATGCTTTTCAGCTGTAGCACAAGGTTCTCTTGTAGTTGATTTTATGATTGCATTTTGTGGGCTGAAAATGTAAAAAGAAAGTCTCAGAGACATGTTGATTTTATTTTTGAAAAAAAATGTCTCTAAGGCTCTCTTTTATCATTTTTCAGTCCACAATAATGCAATCACAAAACTATGGTAAAAACAATATTCACAGACATGTTGGTTTTATTTTTTTTAATTAAAACTTTATTAAACATTATCATAATAATCAATGTTATTAAACATTGCATTGTGTGAATTACTAAAATATAAATTTGATTACAAATATTGGTGAGTTTTGGACAATGATGATAGATCTGCTTTATATATATATATTTATATGCTCACCCCTTGATAAAGCCAATAGCGAACTTTTAATATTTTTGTGTTTTTACTTTTTGACAAATTCAGTAAATTTGCCTGAGTGTGGCCAGGACCTGTGAGACCAACTGCACACTACGCATGTTAGAAGGCTGTGTGCTGTGGAAGATAGGGTGCTTGTGGGGGGGTTGGATGCAGGGCCTGGACGTAGGTTCCTCCTTGCACCCAACCCTATGCTGCACACAGCCAAAAGCTGTGTGCATCGGAGAGTTGCCTGACCACAGGGTGGCAGCCAACCACACATCGCACAGGGTTGAAGGCCAGGCGCAGAGTGGGTTTGGGTTTACGTATGGTAATAAAAAATTACTTTTCGTTAAGAAAACCCTAGAAATTCAATGAAAAAAAAAGGTTAATGTGATATTTGAGATGAGCAAATGCAGGGTGTCGCCGGTTTGTAGGGTGCTCTATATCGGAGCTGCTCTCCACCTAAACTTGGGAACTACCCAGAGTTCCTTGCATAATTATTTGGCCACTCTAAGCCTGAAAGGGTTATTGTTTTGAAGTAATTCACATACTGGTACAAAAACGACAAATTTCGCACTAAAAGTAGTCGAATTAATCACAATAAGAACAGCTTTTAGTCTGTTTCTTTGGGAAATTGTGCTATAAAATGTAGCAGTAATGAGGACTTAGAGAGGGGCTGGCTTACTCCTCGGATGATGAAAAGCAGTTTTAGGAATGGGTGAACTTTAAATTGCTTAACCTTAATCATAGCTTGAAACACCAGCCGAGCCTGGCACAAACTTGGGAAAATAGAAAAAAGAGGAGAGGGCACATATGTAGTGGAAGTTTGCAGAGTGGAGGAGAGAGGAGCGTGGCCTGCGACCACATCTCAGCAATCCCACTGTGTGGGGGCTTACTGGAGGTAACAGGTAGGCTAGTTGGCACCTAAGGACCCCCAGCAGCAAAGGGGACTTCATCCCCCAACGAAGAGCGCGCCAGGAGGCACGTTTGCAGACTGGTGGAGAAAGGGGGTGTGGCCTGGTATCAGAACTCAGCAATCCTGCTCTGTGGGACTTACTGGAGGTGACAGGAAGGGTAGATGGCCCACAAGGACATGCTTGGTGCCAGCTACCTCTCTTGTTATCTCCAGTAAGTCACACACAGTGGGATTGCTAAGAGGTCTTCGGAGGCCACGCCCCTTTCTCCACCACTCTGCAAACGCGCCTTCTGGCACACTACGGGTTGGGGGATGAAGTCCACTTTACTCCAGAGGGACCTTGGGGGCCAAGAGGCCCTCCTGGTACCTCCTGTAAGTCCTTTACTTTGAGAGACCGCACATGGCCCATGTGGCCTGAATGTTTTTAACATCTTGCACAGTAAATATTGATTGCCTCATTGAGTCACCCTCATCGTGTGGCGCTAAGGAGTGCTTTTTATTTCTATCCTTTTATGAGATGTGACAGCTGTTAGTACGTCTTGTTTAGTTTGTTCCATGTTGCCACTAGTTGGTGATTTACTTTCTGTAATGTAAGAGTTTAGTCACACTGGGATAATGATACTGCCCATATGGCTATAACCCTTGCCTTTCTCTTTTCCTCTTCACATGATCATACTTACCATAGAGACACATCATTACACCCATGGCATGGGCGTTGATATATCGTCCTTGGTATGGTGTGTCTTTATTTTAATTCTAATTTAATTCCTCCTGTGAATACTTATCTAGAGTTCTACATGCTGGGAAGTCTGATGTCGGTTGAGGCGATCCTTGCCTACATATTGATGGTAAGGTAGTGTTATATGCTCACTGGGAGCACTAATACACTCAACACACAGTTTGCAGTGTTGGCGGTGGACACTGGTGCAGTACACTGAATATGAGGAACTATGTTTACATTTCTTTGTTCTGTCTTCTACAGTGCCATTGGACCGTTTCAGATGATGGTGCCACAAGAAAAGCTTCTTAGCTGACTGTATGGCCAAATTTTTTTATTGTTTTGTTATACACATTATATATAGCAGAGTGACTTATATTGTTGATCCTGAGGAATGCCTTAAACTTTACAGTCACATATGGCAGAAACAGGTTGACCACAAGATAGGGTAATATCCATATCCCTACTGCACTACACTTTTTACTCCTATCCACTGGGGCACCGGAATAAAGTTTTTCGCCAATCAGGTAATAGTTTTATTCACTTTTTCTTTAGCACTCTCCCCCTCACTCTGCCCACATAGAAAGTAGTACTATAGTTGCTGTAGGACACCTCTTCTCCTTTCCTATGGGAGAGTCGTAGCCCACACTGGGTACCTTGCGGTCCCAGTGTGCGGAGGGGACCCTATGATGAAGCATGTCACCCTAGGGTGAGTGAGGGTTCTCGTCCGAACAAAAGTAGCGCTCCTCACTTTCCTCTGTATTCCCTTACCCCTGTACATAGTGTGAGTTGATACTTACTGGAGGTAACAGGAGGGGTAGATGGCCCACAAGGACGTGCTTGGGGCCAATTACCTCTCTTGTTACCTCCAGTAAGTCCCACACAGTGGGATTGCTAAGAGGTCTTCGGAGGCCACACCCCCTTTCTCCACCACTCTGCAAACGCGCCTCCTAGCGCACTACTGGTTGGGGGATGAAGTCCACTTTACTCCAGAGGGACCTTGGGGGCCAAGAGGCCCTCCTGGTACCTCCTGTAAGTCCTACGCAGCGTAATTCCTGAGAGCTGTCTGGAGGCCCAGCCCTTTTTCTCCACCACTCTGCAAATGTGACTGCTAGTTAAAAAACCTCAGAAATTCACTGAAAAAAACAAAGTTTTCAGGGACGATATAGTTAGGAATTAGCATTTAAAAAAACCTTAGAAATTCACTGAAAAAAACACAGGTCTCAGGGACGTTATAGTTAAGAATTAGCATTTAAAAAATCTTAGACATTCATGGAAAAAAACACAGGTTATAGGAATGTTATGGTTAGGCTGACATTTCACTAGTACAAAACCTGTGAAATTCAGCCGGTATAGTTAGCTGAGCTAACTATAAGTCGCGCCCCTGGAATGCACTGCTGATGATATCACATATTACATCACTCATGACATGGTCAGTGACATCACTGATGACATCACTGATGACATCTCAAATGACATCACTAATGACATCATCCAACGAGAGTGAGTGTGAGTGTTTCTAAAAAGTTTAAGAATGTTATATGTATACGCCAAGGTGTATTGAAGAATGAATGGGTGTATGAGTGTCTGTATGGATGATTCAGTGGGTGCATGACTGACCATGTAAGTGAGTGATTATACGTGTCTCAGTGAATGTATGGTGAGTGACTAATCTGTGTGAATGTCTGTATCAGTATGTCAGTTGGTGTGTAAGTGGCTGCATGGGTTGGTGAGTAGCTACATGAGTGTCTATATAGGTTATTGATTGGTTGTCAGAGTACCTGTTTGGGTGATTGTAGCTGTGTGGGTGGGGGGGGTGACTCCCTGCATAGATGTGTGAGTGGGTGATTCACTAGGTGTATGGGTTCATGAGTGTGTCTGCGAGGGGCTGTATGGGTGAGTGAGTGTTCGTATGGCTGTGTCGGTGAGTGAATGGTTGTCTCAGTTGCATATGGGTGAGTAACTGCATATGTGTAAGGCAGTACATGTGAGTGTTGGAATATATAAGTGTCTGTATGTGAGAGTGAGTGATTGTGAGAATGGCTGTATAGATGAGTGTGTGCTTGTGTCAGTGATTGTATAAGAGAGTAAGTATGTGTAAGTGTCATGTAGTTCCTATAAACCTATATAGGATCTGCGCTTTTAGACAACATTCACTGTAGGATTGGTGTCAGACTGATTCTAGACACCCCTACCGGGTATGTTAGCCTGTATACCAGCTAGCTCACAGTGCCACTAGAAACCCCTCTTACCAAGGAGAGAATAGTTCTTGGCAACTATCGAACATGACAACCCTGATCCCTCAGGATCGTGGAAACAGTGCGATACGTTTTGATCAGTCACTCTGGCTCACTTCGCCTCAGAGAGATACACAGAATAAACGGTGGGGACGTTTTTCAATAAGCATTTATTGAAGCAGCGTCATTCTAGTGTAAAATAGGCGTGCTGAAACAACCATTAGACAGCAACAGAAATAAATGATTAGAAGCACTAACAGAGTACAAGGATGGTAGATTTCTACCATCGTGCTAAATAATGAATACAGGCAAGTATATAAAATGCATGACAGTAGTAAATGCGTACTCCTACGATGCGACCCTAACTAGATGTACCTCAGTGTACCTAGCATGTATGTAGGTGTAAAGCCAAGAATCTCTCTAGGATAAATGTAACCCCATTACCTGAAGTGAGAGACTGTGGGACCCCGTCTTGGTCTCAAAATGGACACCCAGCAAGGGATGTCAGACCACTGCGAGCTCGATTGTCTGCGTGCAGGAACCTTAGCGTCTCGCGTCAGTGTGTCGGCATGAAAGTCCTTTTCTCCTTGGACTACCTCAGCAAGATATGGTGTTCATATACCCAAAGTGGTACCCTCAGGGGTTCTACCTTGCTGTGTTATGTCGGACTTAGGATGACGGAAGGAATGACCCTTGTACATAGTTATTATGCAGGAGATGGTAGTCCTGCTGAGTTTCCAATAATCCTCATGCTTAATGGATGAGGCTAGTTTTCAGGGAAAACCCCACGTCCTGTATGCAGTACCGTAACTAGGTAAAAGGTCAGTCCCAAGAACCGTTACATAGTGTAATGGTAGGGGAGAATATAGGTGAAAGGTTAAGTTGCTACCTGAGCCTATATTGGGGTACCTATATGAAACATAACATTAATATCTGTATGAATATGCGAGGTGGTGGGTGTATAACTGTATAGGTGAGTAAATGGTAGTGTGATTGACTCTTTGGGTGAGTGACTAGGTGTGTGAATAACTCTATGGGTGAGTGGCGGTGTGTGTTTGTCTGTATGGGTGTATGAGTGCATATATCAGTGGCTGTATTGGTGAGTGACTATGTGTATGAGTGGCTGCATGGGTGAGTGAGTGGATGTGTGTGTAGACCTATGAATCAGTGAGTGGGTCTGTACTAACTGGTATTAATGTGTCTATGGTTTCGAGAATGGTAGTCTGAATTTTGGAGTGGATGTATGAAAGGTGTGAAAGAGGTGTGGCGCAGCGGCCAGGGTCCCTGACTCCGGACCACGGGATTCACAGTTTGATCCCTGGTGCCGGCGGCAGGTTAGCCCAGCACCATGTGACTCTGGGCAATAGCTCGCTTAATCTTCCCGAGGGCCCCCAGCACCGGGACACCTCTCCGGAGGTAGCTGTGCGCTTTACAAATGCTGGTATTTCATTTCATTTCATTTCATTTCAAAGGTTGCATTGGGGTGTGAGTAGATGCATCAGAGATTATGTGGATGATGTCATCAGTGATGTCACTGACCATACCATGAGTGATGTAATATGTGACGTCATCAGCAGTGCATTGCGGGGGCTCGAGTTATAGTTAGCTCAGCTAACTATAACGGCTGAATTTCACAGCTTTTGTACAAGTGAACTGTCAGCCTAACTATAATGTTCCTGTAACCTGTGGTTTTTTCAGTGAATATTTAAGGTTTTAAAATGCTAATTCCTAACTGTAAAGTCCCTGAAACCTGTGGATTTTTAGTGAATTTTTAAGGTTTTTTAAATGCTAATTCCTAACTATAATGTCCCTGAAACCTTTGTTTTTATCAGTGGAAAAAAAAAATTATATATATATATATAAACTGAAAAAACAGAGGTTACAAGGACGTTATAGTTAGGAAATGGAATAAAGAGAACCTTAGAAATTCACTGAAAAAACAAAGGTTACAGAGATGTTATAGTTAGGCTCAGGATTCACTCACATAAAACCAGAGACATTCAGTAGTTATAGTTAGTTGAGCTAACTATAACTCACGCCCCCGCAATGCACTGCTTATGACCTCACATATAACATCACTCATGACATGGTCAGTGACATCACTGAGGACATCTCAAATGACCAGGCCTCTTCATTGGGGACCGCAGGGGAGCTTGAAGGCCCCGGGGAGGTATTGGTCTCACTTAATTAATGCATTTGTGCCCCGGTGAGGTGGCGGTCCCAGGGGCTGTGGGAGAGGCTATAGGGCCTCCCTATGAATGTATCTATACAAAGAGAGGGGGGGGGGAACCAGGAGCCAATTAAGGTCCAGTGCCCGTGCTCCTAACGTAACCATATTAATCAAAACAGGGGGCACTGTTCCAGACGAGGGGTACAGGTAGTCACCCACTCGATAAAGAGTAAAGTATAAATATGAGTGATCCTAGGCTTTATGAGGCCCACGTGTGAGAGGAAGAGCAAGTCTTGTCTCATAATGCCCTCACACACCCGAAGGATGTCATGCTTCATCATCGGGCGTTTTGCTCCTCGTCGGGCGGCGCTGCAATGCCCTACGGGTCCCCGAAGGGTCTCTTTAACGGAGATCTTTTGAGACAAAACGCCGTATGGTGCATGCGGGTGTGTGGTGTGGGTCCTCTAAAGAGTGCAGTGATGCGTGCAAAGTGAGTCTAAAACTGTCTAAGGGTTACCTAGCGAAAAATTTATAATAAAGAGGGTCACCCTTGGCAGACTAAAAACCCGTAGGTCAAGCGTTACCTATGTAGGCTTAATGGGCCCTAGGTAACTAAAGAGGTCAACATGTTTCGCGCCTGTGTGGTCCAAACAGATCCGTGGCGCTTCTTCAGGACCAAATAAATAATTAAATAAGGTGTGGTTGAGTGAACAGTGAATCCGGGGTTAATACCCTCAGTGGGTATCCGGGCGTGCACAGTAACAATGTACCCTGCAATCTAACTATAACAACTAGTTAGATATTAGCCGCTCCAGGATAACACCTAAAAATGAGGAGAGAGTTGCTCCATAGGCTAGTAGGAGTCGAGCGCCCGCACCTTACCGGAAGTTTGCTCGGGTGCTGGCTCTTGTGCACCTACCCCAACCGTACTCCTGCCTGCATGTGCATTTTTAGGTGTTATCCTGGAGCGGCTAATATCTAACTAGTTGTTATAGTTAGATTGCAGGGTACATTGTTACTGTGCACGCCCGGATACCCACTGAGGGTATTAACCCCGGATTCACTGTTCACTCAACCACACCTTATTTAATTATTTATTTGGTCCTGAAGAAGCGCCACGGATCTGTTTGGACCACATAGGCGCGAAACATGTTGACCTCTTTAGTTACCTAGGGCCCATTAAGCCTACATAGGTAACGCTTGACCTACGGGTTTTTAGTCTGCCAAGGGTGACCCTCTTTATTATAAATTTTTCGCTAGGTAACCCTTAGACAGTTTTAGACTCACTTTGCACGCATCACTGCACTCTTTTAGAGGACCCACACCACACACCCGCATGCACCATACGGCGTTTGTCTCAAAAGATCTCCGTTAAAGTGACCCTTCGGGGACCCGTAGGGCATTGCAGCGCCGGCCCGACGAGGAGCAAAACGCCCGATGATGAAGCATGACATCCTTCGGGTGTGTGAGGGCATTATGAGACAAGACTTGCTCTTTCCTCTCACACGTGGGCCTCATAAAGCCTAGGATCACTCATATTTATACTTTACTCTTTATCGAGTGGGTGACTACCTGTACCCCTCGTCTGGAACAGTGCCCCCTGTTTTGATTAATATAGGGCCTCCCCCCATTACTTAAAAAAACAAACTCTGTGCCCAAAGGGAAGGGGGTCCATGAGGGACCCCTCATAATTGGAAATAGTTCCAGGGGAGTTATGGGGCTGTGGGCGGGTACAGTGGGCCCGTCCGCATTCACAATGAAAAGTGCCCTGGGGAGGTGGTGGTTCCCCAGGGCTTTTATAAGCCCTAGGAAGGGGGCCCATATATTTACCATATGCTCCCTGGACCTAGCCCACCCGAAGGTATTTTAAGGCAAGTGCGTGAGACCGTGCTTGCTTTTTTGTTTCATTTTGCCACAGATTCGCGGATCCGGAGCAAACATTTACAAAAATGCTTCTCGCTCCACCCACCATATCTGGGGGGGGGGGGGTCAGGGTATTCCTACCCTGCCCCTTTTTTTTATTTTTTAGTTTTTTTCTGGGACTCAGCTTTAAGCCGAGTCCCATGATGGCTGGCAACACTTCCTGGTTGAAGTGTTGGCAGCCAATCAAATTTTAGTAGGATTTGTGAGTCTACTGCAAGGACTCGCGTCCCCAGATATTCATATTTTTTAACAATAGATATCTCAAACACTACTGAACGGATTTACACCAAACCACAAAAAGCATGCTTTCTCGACCAACATCTAGCTTTCTGCCAAACTTAGTGTAATTCCGTTCAGCAGTTCGGGCTGTAGTCGTGTTCAAAAAATGAAAAATCCCCATAGACTTAGCATGGGGAAAACGCGTTTTTGGGGCCCCCCTTCTTTCTCGGTCCCCAATTGACCAATCAAAACAGCAGCTGCACCAAAAGGGGGAAGTTTTGAGAAAAGTTAGTGGAGATTGGTCAAGCGGCGCCAAAGTTATTGGCAAAACAAAAAACACTTTTTCTGTGGAAACTTTGGTCCTAACTATAACTACCTACTGGCGACTCCATATATATATATATTCCATCCACAAAGTTTGCCACAATGGAAGAGCCCAACAGGTAGGTGATATTCGCATTATTTATTTGAAGGCTGCAAACGAGTTTGAAAGGCACAGTCCTCTTTATCCTTCCACCAGACGCGTTTCGGATGTTACTCCTTCTTCAATGGCGGTTGTGTGCTAAGCCCAAGACAGAGTAGTGCAGCTCGGTTTATTTCTATTAACCTAGCCCTGCCCCAGTGGGCATGGTCATGTTCATGGCCTTATGGTAATCGTAGTTGCACTGAGTAATACCTCCAGTGAGTCCGTCTTGAGGTGCACTTTAAAACTTCAATTAAAACCATTAGTGGGGTGAGGAAAAGTCCATTTAACAATCAGGTTGCATTTTCCGGTCTTCAAAAGCGCACTAACCCCCGTGCATTGGTGATGCTCGGTGGCGTCTCCACGGGTCCGCTCACTCGCGGCGGATCTCTCCCGCGGCCTGGCAAGCCGCTAACATTCCATCCACAAAGTTTGCAACAATGGAAGAGCCCAACAGGTAGGTGATATTCGCATTATTTATTTGAAGGCTGCAAACGAGTTTGAAAGACACAGTCCTCTTTATCCTTCCACCAGACGCGTTTCGGATGTTACTCCTTCTTTAATGGCGGTTGTGTGCTAAGCCCAAGACAGAGTAGTGCAGCTTGGTTTATTTCTATTAACCTAGCCCTGCCCCACTCTGTCTTGGGCTTAGCACACAACCGCCATTGAAGAAGTTGGTGATAGTGTTTAATGGGGAGGCTACCGCCTGATCCTTTTCCCCCCTTGTGATAGTTTCCCCACCTGCCCTAAAGGAGCTGTAAATGCTCGTAACTTTAGAGAGGAAGTAGTTGGCTGAATCATTACACCTCTCTTCCGAGGTCTCTGTAGGGTGAGGGTCATGGGCTGGGGAGGTTAAAGCCTTGACTACCGCAAACAATTCCCTTGAGGAGTTCTGGGCCAAGCTAATTTTCTCCTCAAAGAACTTGGCCTGAGTTTCTTTAATACCTTTGTGGTAGATTCTGATGGCTGATTTATACGCGGTTTTAAGTTGTGGGTCGTAGTTTTTCCTCCAGTCCCTTTTCCTTTTTTTGAAGACTTTCTTTAATGCTAGCAGTTGGGGGTTGAACCAGCCCTCCGCCCTGGGTCTGGCTTTAGCTTTGTAAGTAATTTCGGGGACTACTATGTCTAAAGATTGGGTAATCAAGGTTTCCCAGGCTGAGTATGCTTCCTCCACTGTTACTGGCATCTCGGTATTTAGTGCATTTGTTTCTGCTAGGGCATTCCCCCACGCCTCTGCGTTGAGCTTAGCCCAGCGCCTTTTCTTTATCTCATCCTTGGGAGAAGTCCCCTGCTGCTCGCTACCTTTCTTCCCTATGTAAAAAGGAATATAGTGGTGGTCTGACCAGGGGACTGGTATTGATGGTGCAACTTTAATGTTGAGTCGTTTGAAATGACTAAGTCCAGAGTATGTCCCTTGGAATGTGTGGCACCCCATACCAACTGGGAGAGTTGAAGAGCCTCAAGGTCTGACAGTAGCCTTTTAACGCTAGGGTGGTTCTGGTCCTCCATATGTAAATTTAAATCTCCTATTATAGTAGTCTCAGCTTTCTTTAATGTTAGGCTGGCGAGTGAGTCCGGTAGACTTTCTAGGAACTTGCCATAAGGGCCAGGGGGTCTGTAAATTAGGAGCCCTGAAAAGGTGTAATTGGGTGATAAAGATATTGCAAATTGGAGACACTTGCACCCTTTGATCGGGAAGGTCTCGGTGGAGCAGTTGTATTCACTTTTTATCAGAATGGCCAGTCCACCCCCTACCTGCCCGATCCGGTCCAATCTGCGAATTTTATAGCCTGGTGGCAGGGCCATTACTATGTCAGGGGAGGAACATTCTGTTAGGCAGCTTTCTGTGATAAACAGGGCATCTAGGGTGGTCTCCTCTAACAGTAAGCGGATTTCTGTTTTATGCTTGGGCAGAGAACGACAATTGATCAACCCTAGCTTCCAGGCCTGTGGCTCCTTTACTGCCTCGGTCTTGCTCAACCCTGGCTCTGAAGGTCCTTTCAACTCTAGCTTGCAATGTTGACAGGACTTGTCTAAAGATGACTCGCCCGCAAACTCCCATCCCCTGTCACATCTGGCTTCCCTTGGTTTATTGAGGTTATGTAATTCTTTACCCGAGTACGTAATCTTCAAGATTTGTGCAGGGTTCCTGGCCCCTGGGCCCGGTCGGGCGCGGACGGGTGCGGACGGGCGTGGACGGGCGCAGACGGGCTTGCCTTTGGCGCGCCTTCGGCGTGCCCGCTGCCCGGCCTTCATTTAAGGATACCCGGTTAACTGGGCCGATCAACTAGACCGCTGACCAGAGTGCACTCTATGGTAGAGAGGGGTAACTCTACCTCTCTACCGCACTCTATGATCCTGCCTGGCTGCCTGACTACCAACGCGCTGCAAACGCTGACTCACAAGTTCCCTGTTCAGCGTGTCGCGTTTGAGCAGAATGCTAGGATCTGTGTGGCTGTGGGCTCTACTAATTAAAAGAACAAGTGGGAAATATTCGGTAAGTGCAAAACAGCGCTTTTTAAAAACAACAACTATCAAGAATCAGGTTTAAAAACAGCTTCTTTACCACGATTAAAATGAGCGTGTTAATATCAGTCAGTAGCATTCATGTACCTCTCTGACTGCACTGTCTAAATACAAGTTGGCCTGTGGAACATCAGGCTGATCAACTGATACGTTGCACCGAACTTCACTGGTAACTCCTGGCCGCAGGCAATGAGCTGTATATTGATCTATGTTCTTGGTTGTCTGTTGATGGCATATTAATGTGTCGTATGCGTTACTAGAGACTTTATGGAGGGTCAGGGTGTGGCAAGGGGGGTAGTTCAATACCATGATATGTCGCCCAGTTAGACCAGATCTTTTGGTGTTTCTGCGGGCAGCCCCAGGCTTGGAAGACCACAATCTAGGCACTCATACATTTGTCCATGGCTTTTTTCCATCCCCCCAGGCTCGGCGGATCAGTTGCTTTCCATTTTTGGGCTATGTCTCTTTTGGCCAATGTGAGGCCCAGGACCAGCAGGTGCTGTTTGTAGCAGTTTCCACCAATCTCCTCCGTGCTATGAAGTAACATCAGTCTGGGGTCATTGGGAATGGTCCATCGCAGGACTTGCCCAAGACAGGACGCAACTCTCCGCCAAAATGGCTGGATCGCCTCACAGCTCCACACCGTATGTAGGAAAGTGCCTTCAGCCTCCGCACAGCGGAGGCATTGGAGGGATTGGATAACCGCCATTCTCCATAGACGGGATCGGTTATAATATGCGCGGTGTAAATATTTAAATTGGATGAGGCGATATCGCGAAGAGATCGCAGCCCATTGGGGAGTAGCCAAGGCCTCGGCACAGTCATCGTCAGTTATGGTTGGTATATCTACTTCCCAGGCGGCTCTGGTCTTGTGCAGTGTATTGCGTGTATGAGTAATCAAGGTCTGATATATTTGTCTGATCTTATGAGCCCCCAAATCTCCTATTAGTAGTCAGCCCTCTAGGGGTTGGAACTCAGGCAGCTCCTCTAGTTGGCTAATTTGGGGGTTTAGGGCGTGCCTCAGTTGTAAATATCTATAAAACTGCGATTTATGTAGTTGAAACTCCGTTTGCAACTACTGAAAGGATTTAAGGGTACAACCCTGCATGATGTCGCCTAGTGTAGATATTCCAAGGAGGTCCCATTTATGAAAGCCTGTCAACGCAGAGACAGAACGTATATATGTGCCCTGCCACAGTGGAGTCGCCTGAGTCAACCGTCCCATCCAGCCCATGGTTTTCACTATGCATCGCCAAAATAGTATAACAGTTTTGCAGGCTGGGGAGAGGGTGTCTAGACTGATCTGACTAAATAGGAACTTTTGCAAGGGAGTGCCTGCCATTGCTAGTCGTTCCACAGCATAGGCTGGGTCCGATTATGGGCTATACCACCATTTGTTTATAACAAGGTGATGGGATGCACTATAATATGCGTATATTTCTGCCGCAGCAATACCCTGCAGTAGGTCGACTGTATACATGTATTTAGAACCACCCAAATCGCTCCTCCCTGCGATAGGAATTTGTTGAGGAGTGCATTCAGTTTGGCAAACCATGAGCGTGGAATGTGGTATGGGAAATTTTGTAATTTATATAATGAACGGGGCAGAGTAACCATCTTGAAGATGGCGGATCGACCATATAATGATAGTGGTAGGTTTGACCAGATTGCAGTTTCCTCTCGCGCCGCAGGAAGTAATGGGGTGATGTTACGTGTCCATGACATCGTGGGGCATGATGATAGGAAAACTCCCAAGTATTTGAACCTGTCTACAGCATGGGATAGTTGTGCTGCCCAGGTCTGGTGTCTCTGGTCGCCGCACACTGGGTACAGGACCGATTTGGAAGGATTAGCGCCTAATCCAGAGGTTTCCCCGAACACCAGCAAGATCTGAAGGATGCGGGGTCCCGAGGACCAACGGTCGGTCATTAAGAAAAGGACATCATCAGCATATAATGCTATTCTATCTGAGCATTCGCGTGTCCATTCAAATCTGCAGATCAATGGGTCTTGGCGCACCCAAATGGCCAGAGGCTCTATGGCTAGGGCGAATAAAAGGGGGGATGGGGGGCATCCCTGACCCGGGCCCTGATGGATAGGGAAGGGGGATGATCGGTGTCCTGCCACTCGCACCGAGGCCAATAAGCCTGTATACAGCAGTTGAATATACGCTAGGAAACGGGGTCCAAAGTTGATGGCATGAAGGAGCTTAAAAAGGTATATCCAGCTTAAGGAATCGAACGCCTTGTCTATATCTGCTAAGAGGACGGCCGCAGGCCGACCTAAATCTCGGGCCTTGGTAAGGGCATTGTGGACACGTCTAATGTTGTGTCTGGTGGATCGCTGTGGCATAAAGCCTGACTGATCTGGATGGATGAGGTCGTGGATACACGACCTGAGGCAATCAGCTAGGACTTTACCCAGTAGTTTAGGCTCAAAGTTGAGCAGAGAGATAGGGCGGTATGAAGCGGGGTCTTCGGGGGGTGGCCAGGCTTCAGGAAAACCACATCTTCGGCGTGGCGCCCGTCAGGGGGTAAGATGTCCTGTACAAGTGCTTCGTGAAGGGCAGCTAAAAAGTGTGGGCCCAATGTTGTCATATGTGGCCTTATAAAATCACTGGGGAATCCGTTGGGGCCAGGTGTGCGACCAGGGTGAGTGTTGGCTAGTGCCGCCCTGAGCTCGTCAAGAGTTATTAGGGCGTCTAAACTGTTACGCTCATGGTCGGAGAGTCTATTTGGGGGATATGTCTGAAAGAAATTCGTCTATGAGGGCTTCTGATATATATTCTCTTTGTTGGTAGAGGGAGGCATAGTATGTGGCGAGGACCTGCGTAACAGCCGCTGGGGAAGTGCATAGCTCGCCCTCCACGTCGCGTAGTGCTGGAACAGGGATAGGTGCCGTCTTAGCCTGGCAGAGACGGTGTAGCATTTTGCTTGACTTGTCGCCCCATTGGTAGATCCTATGCTTTGTTGCCAGCCAAGTCTCCTGTGCCTCGTTTGTTAGGAGTATATGTATTTCTTGCTGAGTCTGGAGGAGGTTGCGCCACAGTCTCGGGTGGCATTGGTTATCAGTTGCCTCTCTAACGATCGCTGACGATCCACTAAGTCTATTATGTGGGAAAGTCGTTTGCGTCTTTCGCCTGTCCGAAAACTAATATCTACGCCGCGGATTGTGGGTTTGAGGACCTCCCAAAGGATAATTTTGGACGGAGCTGTGTCCATATTTATCGAAATATAGTCTGTGATAGCTCATAGGAGGGCTTCCTAGTAGTTGGGATCTTTAAGATGCCAGGGAGAGATTCGCCATCGATAGAGGGGCCGTTGAGATTTTAGGTGTAGTTTGAGTTGAACCGGAGAGTGGTCGGACAGCCCTCTGGGAAGGATGGAGATGTAGGACACCCTATGCATATAGCTTTGGGGTAGGAAAATATAATCTAGTCGAGATAGAGTGTCATGTACGGCTGAAGTATATGTGAACCCGTTTTCGGAGGGGTGATGGACGTGCCATGCATCCGACCACCCCAGGGTGCCGGCTAGGAGATTGAGTTTGGACTTACTGGTATGATGAACCTGTCCGGAAGCGCACCAGCGGTCTCGGTGTGTCATCACGTCGTTCCAATCACCCCCCAGTATGGTTAAGCCCTCGGGGAGTTCCCCCCACACCTGGGAAATCTTGTCTATGAACGTTTGCCCCAGTGGGGGCGGGGCATAGATACTGCCAATGGTTAGTTGTTCTCCCAATAGTGTGCCGGTAACAAGGGTGTATCGACCTCCAGGGTCCAACCAATGCCTGGAGATGGTATATGGGACCTGGCGGTGCACCAGCACTGCAGTGCCTCGTGATACTCTTGTGAAACTCAAATGGTAAATTGTAGTGTATCCAAATCGGTGAAGGCATGGGGTTTTGTTGCCTAGGAGGTGTGTCTCTTGTAATAGAAGAACGTCAGCTTCATAACGTTTAGCTAATTTCAACACCGCCCATCTCTTGATTTTGTTGAGTAGACCCCTGACGTTCCAAGTCACTATGTTTAACTCCCCTAGCTGGGAGTTAGGGGTGTGTGATGCCATTGGACGTCAATGTGTTCCGTTGCCGCGATGTTGTGGTGTCGGAGTATGTTCTCAGTGTGTATGCGGTGTCTACGACGGTAAAAAAGTAACAATATAAAACTTCCCTCCCACCCCCCAACCCCATACATCCACAAACAAGGAGTATCTGACGCGGCGGAGACGTCATTGGGTCCCCAACAGGGGGACCCAAGGAGCTCCACCAACTGGATCCTAACATTCCCAATTTACTAAATATAACAATAACAGTTTAGGGGCGTAGCAGCTTCCATTGGGGGCCTAGAGCCGATTCGAATGACCCCACATGTCTGCATCTGGAAGTTACTCGGTGTTGGCATAGCATGCCATCAGGACCACCTGTCAGCCGTATGTATCAGTTTTATGGCACGTCGCCTTGGACTTGAGAGCGCCAGTTGGATCAGGATCTGTGTCGCCGCTTGGAATTACTTCTAGTTCGGCCGTTTCTTTGCGAACCTTGCGAGGAGTCTGATTCTATTGGTGGCGGGGTATGCAGCCTAAGATGTAGAGTTTCATCGGTCCAGGAGAAGATCGCTTCCGGGGAGTCGAAGAAGTATGACTTTGATTTATAGATCACTCGCATCCGGACTGGGTAGAGTAGCATGTATGACATGTTAAGCTCTCGGAGCCGGCGTTTAGCCGCGACAAACGACTGTCGCTGTTGCTGTACAAGTTTGGTGTAGCTGGGAACACCATTATTGGATGCGAGTCGAAAAGCAGACAATCTTTATGTGTTCTTGCGAATTGTAATATTGCGTCCCGGTCTGCGTAGTTAAGGAGTTTAGCTATTACCGGTCGCGGCCGGTCACCGGGAGGGGGCTTTTTTGTCAATGCCCGATGGGCTCTTTCTACTATGAAGCAGGAGGATAAGGAGTCGCCTGGCAACAAAGATTGCAGCCATTTTGTCAGGAAGTCGTTCATTGATGGTCCCTCACAGCCCTCCGGAAATCCTACCAGGCGTAAGTTGCTTTGCCGCGAACGGCCTTCTGCGTCTTAAACTCGGGCCGCTAGTTCTTGTGTCACTACTGTGAGCTTATTTACTTTTTTTTTAAGAGAGGCCACTGTATCTTCTACCATGGAGACCCGGGTTTCGGCTTCAGTGATGCGGTCTACTGCTTTGCGAAGGTCTTGGCGCAGGAAAGATACTTCGGATCCCACAGCACCTATTTTTGCCTCCAAGGCTTCTCGTGACTGATTGATCGCCGCCATCAACATCGGGTTATCTGGGGCCGGGTTGCCATCCACTTCGCCTCCGGAGCTTCCGGAAGCAGTCGTATAGTTATCTATGGTACTCTGTTTGGAGCCGGCGGTCGCCTGTTTGTCTTTACCCATGTTGGCTGGGAGGGCGTCGAGGGGGAAGGAGGACAATCAAATGAGGCACTGCGAGTGGGTACTCCTTCTGGTAGTTGTTGGTCCGAGTTCCTTCAGGCTTTCACTGTCTAGCCACCATGTAAGTGGATTCAAATCCACATGCCTCCAAGGTATCTCCTAGGATCACACCGGGCAGGGTCCCAGGCCGGGCCTCACGGAATCCAGCTCCCAGACCGCAAGCCGCACCGAGCCTAGCTCAGCCGCTTCTGCTGCCTAAGGAGACTGGCCAAGTAGGCCCCCTAAAGGGACCTGGCTCACCGGACCCCCGACCGGTTTTCCGCCCTGGAGAGTAGGTGTCTTTGCAGTCCGAAGGCACGGCTGCAGCAGGTTGGGCCCAGCAGGCAGGGAGTATATTGTAGGGCCATGTCGGGGAAGCGTCAAGATCAGCAAGTGGTCTGTTCACCAATGCCTATGTCAGGTGGTTAGTAGGTGAACTAGAACTCCAAGCGCCCAACTAAGCGCAAGACGGCAGGGGTTTCACCAGGTGCCACTGGTCAGCAGGGGGCCCCTCAATATCAGGCAGTGTACCTTGTGCCACAGTACCCCCAGGACATCACATCTCCCTGCGCGGGCCCACCACCGCATACAGGGGCCCTACGTGATCACCCAACCGGCCCGTGTCCCAAGCGGTGGTTGTAGGCACCGGGGTGTCCAATACAGTTCTGAATGCAGGGCCGCACCCTCGGCCCCGCAGCCACCGTGTCTCAATCTATCCCTGGGAGGGGGCAGTCGCATGCGGCCCCTACCAGGCCTTGAGTTAACCGCCGCAATGGTAATGGGGCTTAATTTCAACAAGAACCCCCGAAGGGGGGGGGTCTGAGCCCAAGCCTCTCCAGAAGCCCGAAGGCCTGCTCAGATCACTGGAGCAGCCCGGTTCTCACGTCAGTCGGCGTGGCGGCCGTCAGGGCCACAGGCGATCCCAACACGGCGGGGCCTTGCCCACCCCTGCAGGCTATGTCGTCAGAGCTCATCACCTGATGCCGCACTCCACACGGCCTGTCGTTTCACCGTGAATCCGGCGGTCTAGTCCCCAGTGCGACAGGGACATCAGCTTAGGCCACGCGGGCTGGCCCGATCCGCCTCCCAATGCGTCCGTTCTGCGGTGTTTCCAGGGCTTGTTGCTGGATCATCATAAAGCCCAGTCAGTGATGTTTCTTTAACGACTGGGTTATTGTGTTGGGGTCCGGATTCTGTACGGATTGTTACAATTATGGCTCGGGCCGGCAGAGCTTACTTAGAGCGCGTCCGCCATATTGGCCTGCCAAGCCACGCCCCCGTGCATGGTTTTAAAGGGGTTGTACTTCAGGTGTGCTCCAAACAGTTCCCTGTCCCTGTAGCAGTATCTACTAACATAGCATCGTCTCCAAGAGAACATCAAAGAAATGATAGTGCCAATATCATTGTACACTCTGAAAACAACCCCTATTGCCCTTCCCCATTTCTCAATATGTGAAAATTATGAAAGTATGATATAAACTCTGGAAACTGGGACAGGAAGTGAACTGGTTCCCAGTTTTCAGGCCAGACGGTGAATCAATTGTGGATGCTTCCAGCACTAGGAAGGTGACAGGTAAAATTTGATGTGTAAGACTTTAAATGATTTAAAATTATCACCTTATATCAGACCGATGTCTACCAGTCTGTCCAACTATCGTCAGAATAGACCAAAGCGAGGGGTCACTGTTCCTGGAGGAAAAAGAGTCAGTCTAGAGAATGGGAAGAAGAGTCGGGAGGACTCTTACTTGTTGCCCTCACACATCCCAAGGGATGTCATGCTTCATCCTAGGGTGGTTGCTCCTCGTCAGGCCGGCTCTTCAATGTCCTACGGGTCCCCCGAAGGGTCACTTTTGCAGAGATTTTTTTAATTCTCGCCGTATGCTGCGTGTGAGATAGTGCTCATGGGGTAGTGAGTGATTATAAAAATGACTAGAGGATATCATTGCTGAGTCAATTTAATAGGTGGATTCCTCTGTCAAAAGTAAAAAACCAGAAGGTTAAGGCTGCCAAAGGGTTATAATGGCACTAGGTAATAAGGTGTAAATATGTGTGGTTTTAGATTTTTATTTATTTGGTCAACATGTTTTGTGCCCCTAGTGGTCTAAGGCCAAGATCCTTGGGACTTCTTCAGGACCAGAAAAGGAATATATGTGAGTAGAAGAATATATTGAGGGCCTCCATCAGGTAGAGTGGTGCCACCCGTTAGATCCTAATTCTAGTGATCCAACCTAGAAGGAAAAGTGGAGAGAGGGAGAAGGAGAAGATACAAAACAGTGTTACAATGTTTCTGGTGTAGGGTCTCCTAAACAACCAGAAGGTCCCACAACAGTGGGCCGCTTTTGTGTGTCTGGTGCTGGATTGCCCACCAGACATAACAGCAAAAATTGTGTCGAGAAATGCATCAATATTGCTTAATGTGGGTTAAAAACCTTTTCAAGTTAGTAACGGCGGTCAGACACTGTGATTTCAGGATGAAAGTGTCTTGTCACCTCAGAATGACACAATTTAGGTTAAGGTGTTAGGATATCATTGTGATCAGCTGTGGCCCATGCAGGTAAGAGCGGTGGAGCGGTGGGGCCGGGTTAGTGGGATTCGACAGATGACCACAAGGGAAAATTAAATAACTAATTAATTTTGCCTCATTGTCTTCTGTCAAAATCCCCACCCACCCGGCCCCACCATCCCACCGCTCTTACCTGCACGGGCTGCGGCTGATTGTGATTAGAGTTCTTAGGTCATTATAGAACAAAGTAGTCATATAGTTAGCATGGTTATGTCGTAATCGTACAGTATTCTAAACAACAGGTGTGACAAAATTATATCTATGTGCACAATCCACTGATAACGTAGCGGCATGCAAAAACAGAGAAGGGAGTCACTGTTTACTCATAACTCATAAATGGCACACCCTGGTGTTTAAGGTTTGATTATCAAAGGGTAGGGAGGATGTGCCCACTTACCTCCTGTGTGTCTGGGGCAATCCCCTGGGTCATGGCAAGAGAGTGCAGTACCGTCACTCAGGATCTGGCGGTTGCTCAAAGGAGCCACACCTACCCGTCCTCTCGTCTGTGTCCGGGCTCGAGATGCTTCCGATGATATCTCGCGGTTGGCTTCATCACTTCCGGGTCAAGACCAGAAGTGTATCTTGACCGTACTCACGGTTGTAGTCATGGATGTGCTAGCAGCCGCCATTTAGGTAGGGTGAAGTTGCCGCATTAAAGGTATATGTGTCAAAGGGACTTGTGATCTGGCTTACGAAGCGGAGAGGATAGAAATGACCAAAACAAAGGGTAGTGTCCCTCTAGTTCAAAGTATAATTCCTATATATGTTAGCGTATATTGATGTTCGCCCTCCCAAAGGACAGTGTGGATGTATAGGGTGGGACCGTCTCTCTTGGTCAACATTGCGGGGGGTTTCCAGAAGTGTATAGACAGTATCAATGAGAGTATGAAAGTCATCACAGGAGTGTATAGCCGCTGTAGTTACAAAAATGAAGGTAAAAGGTAGTAACCCTAGAGGGTGTATCCAGTAAAAAAAAAGAGTAAAAGCGTTGGGTATCCTATGGACATAAGGATCCGTGGTAAAGGATCAAGATAGCAATAAAATGTAAAGTATCCTGACAATTACTGGCTGAGGGGTGATACACTGGATTTGAGAGAGTATTATAGTGTATAGAGTGATCAGCAAAGTATCTTGCGTACAGTGACACTGCGTGGTATGGGTTTCATTGTAGTTCTATCCATGGCATATCATCATTCAAACCATGGACATGTGTGCGGAGGTGGAAAACCCATCGTTGTTCTCTCCTGAATAAAGTGGATGTGTTCCATGTAGGGTTCGCCTCCAAGACGGTCCAGGTTAGGCTGTCTGCTGTGTGTTTGAAATCGATATAATGGTTGCACAGCTTAATGGCGCTGTGTCCGCAGCGTATAGTGCTTTTGTGTTCACTGATACTGACTTTGATGGGTCTGGTGGTCATCCCCCCACAGTGTAAGTTACATGGGCACATGATAAGGTATAAACAATTCCTTGTATTGCAGTTAGTATGTTGTTTTTGGGTCCACTTGAAGCTGTCTATATCCAGGGTTTATGTAGGTGTCCACCACATGGATAATGACCTCTCACTGCTGGTAAGTTCCATAATGTAGCTTGTTGGGTCGTAGTCCGTGATTGTGGTAACGACTAGTAGATCTCTTAGGTTCTGTGTTCTTTTAAAGGCAAACCGTGGCCGTACCAGATTTAGATTGCCTGTATTGAAAATTTCCAGTGTTTTAAAACAATGTTCTTGATCCTATTGGAAAGAGGGGTGAAAGTGGTAACATAAGTCATTGTATCATCTATCGTCAGTCCCACATTGACCTATTGTGTGTGTACCCATGTATCTTGAGTCACTTCTGAGCCTGGGTTAAAAAGTTTAGTATTCAGGAGGGGTTTGGCCACAAATTACTTTTGTAACAGAGTCAAAGTAGACCTGGTCTGCCACCTAGGTAAGATCTCTCAAGTTTGGTCCACATTAGAGGATCACTACTGTCCAAAGTCAAGTATGTTAGTTGCGACAGTTGATGTGCCATGTGATAGGAAAGCATGTCAGGTAATTGTAGGCCCACCAAGCTTATGGCAGCATGTTGTTTTGAGGGTTTAAGCCCAGACTTCCTGCCTGCCCATACTACGTATTTTATGGGATTACTGATCATCTTTAAGAGCGACGTGGGAAAGGTGACATCCCCAGCAGATGGTTGTTTCCTGAGGCACCACTATTCTGATCACTTGACCTCATCCCCTAATGGATAGTTGTCTGTCTTAGCCATAAGTGGTTGCAATTGTCCAAGTAGGTCAGTTTAGATGGAGCTCTTATGCGACCATGGTATTTGCCACTGATTAAAGACTGGGTTGGCAGGCATGTCTCACATGTTTAGACTGTGGCTCATTTCCATCTGTGACTATCACATTCCAGAGATGCACACAATGTGCTAGGAACCCCTGAATTATGGTATGGGTTATCCTGTAATGCCACTGATCTTCTCTTAATATAGTGTAAGGCACCTAATCCCAAGGTTGACTATCAGCCCAGTAAGATGTCAGAAAGGCATCATTATGCCACAAATTCCACTTTATGTCAGGGGTGGTTGCCACATACTAGGGTACACATAAAATGTAATGTATGGAATGTATGGAATGCTTATGACAGGAATCTAAAACATATTACATGGCTTGCCTCTCGATGTGACAGATATCAATCTTAAGCTAAGGTCAATGTCTTCAGACGGGGAGTAAATATCAGATGTCAGAGATGCCCATTATATGTTAAGAATGTCCTTCTTATGCCATGCATGGGCACCTTATCCTAGGGGCGACCACCAAATGTCAAGAATCTCCCCCTTATACCAGAGGTGACAACCAAATGCCACAGATGGCTACCGGATGCATGAAGTCTCTCCCAGACATAGGCACATTTACACTTTTCTATACAGGTAGTAACAAATGCACACACTAAATCAGAGATGCTCCTTCTCCTAAACAGCTCACACATGTACACATGCACACAGATGCACACAAAGACATACAAGATCCCTTGACCCCTGCTTCCCCCACCACTAACCTGTAGCGGTGCACAGTAGCCACCTGTGTTTTCATAGTGCTTCAGCTTTTGCTTGGGACCAGAAGGGGTGTTTGGGGTGCTTTTCATCAGCCCCAGCAACCCCAACAGGGCTGTACCTCCTGTGTCTAAGGAAGCTAAGTATCACCAGTCAGTCAGGCAGCGACTTGGAAAGATGGCCGACATAGGTTCATGGGCTACTTTAGCTCAGGCGCATGATGCTGGTGTGAGAGCAGGGACACAGATATGCCTCCTCTTGGTTTCCCCTCATGATGCTTAACATATGCAAAGGCTGGCGCTGAACTTCTGCCGGCTTTCACAGTGAGTCGCTTTTTTCACTCCTGCCACAAACATATACACAAACACACACACTGCACATTTCAGTTTGGAGCAAAACTGAAGGAGCCTCACACATGCACACAGAGCATGTGCATATTGCTTTGTTGCATTCCTACTGTGGATTATGGGCCAGATGTACAAAGCATTTTTGCGGTCGCCGTTTGAGACTGCAAAAAAGCGTTTTACAATATACAAAGGCAAATTGCGAATCGCAATTTGCGTTTGCTTCCAAATATCGAATCGGTATTTGGAAGGGGCATCCCTTCCAAATACCGAATCAGAATGGTATGTATTAAAGTTTTGTGACCAAATTCTAGTCGCAAAACAGTAATACTTTGCCACCAGTTTTAAACTGGTGGTAATCATTTCACAACTTACTCTTTGAGAATGTTATAAAAAAACATTTTGCAAGAGCAGGCAGTGGTCCCACAGAGCACTGCCTACTCTTGAAGAATGAAATTGAAAAGTTTCATTTTTCTTTTTAAATGCATCCCGTTTTCATTTGAGGAAAACGGGCTGCATTTTTTTTTTAAATTGCTTCATTAAAAAGAAATCACAGACATGGTGGTTTGCTGACATCCCTGTCATGGCTGCGATTTCCTAATGGGTCGCAAATTGGGGTCCACCTCATTAATATGCATGAGGTAGGTCTATTCGTGACCTACGAGGAATCGCTATTGAAACTCAAAAGAGTTTCATACATTTGGAATACCGATTTCCTGATTGTGAATCAGAGAGAATCGCAATTTGGAAATCGGTTTTCCTAATGTTTGTACATCTGGCCCAATATTCTTTCTGTCGCTTCGGTCCCCATTCCAGTTCCTCGAGCATCCTCCATATATATGCTTAGCACGTGTGTCTGTGTGTGCGTGTCTGTGCGTGCGTCTCTCCCTCATTCGCTCACTGGGTTTCATCCCTTTTTCATAGACTGATGACACCCAGATGATACAATAATTATAATTCACCCTTCCAATCACCCAGTTTCATGTATGCTTGACGTCCATTTCCACCCGGATCTTCAAGTACACTCTGTAGTTTAAATTTGACCAAAGACGTAGATTGCAAAATGCGGTCTAGTGACTAGACTGCCTTTTTGAAACCTGAAGCCCTGGGTTTGAATGAGCAGTGGGTGAGTCAAGGCAAATCAGGTAATCTTGTGCTTAAAAATTTAAATATGTGAAATTAAATTATAAATATGTGTCATGTTAGTGTGCAATACCAAGATGTAAATTCCTTCGTTATGTTCTAAATAGACACCCCCTTCTCAAAATGTACAGCGCTCCAGGGATACTCAGCTAGGTTTGCGACTGATACATACATACAGGGTAATAGTGCAGGGTGGTTCACTCAATCTGGTTTTTGGCCTGATGACCTCCCTCAATTGGGGTATCCACTGCTGTTTCCAATCTAGGGTTTCATTTGGACTCCTGCTAGTTGTTTAAACCAGTTTTTTGCTTTTTCAAACTGTACAAAGCTATTCATTTTATTATGCTGAATGTCATAAGAGTGTAGTGTATAAACCTTATTCACCTTGTGCTATGGAAGCTTTTTAAGCCTAGACCCCGCCCTCTACCTCTTTCTTAGTCTTCACATTACTCAAAATAGTGCAGTCAGAGTCCCATTCGAGGGGCAGTCTCTAATCTCTTGCCATCTAGCCAAACTGCACCGGCTCCCAGTATCTAAGCGATTTGCCCTGCAGTCGTTCTGCCTCTGACACCAAGCCACCTCTTTCAATGGGGGGGCACACAGACAAGCTCACAAACACACACACATACAGTCACAATCATAAACACACCCACACAAACACACACAATCAATCACACCGCGGGTCAGGAAGGCAAAAAAACATAAACATTTCACTTACCTTGCACAACGTCCTCACGCTCTCCAGTCCGTGGTTCTGACTCCTCCATGCACGAAGTGATGTAGGGAAGTAAAGTACACCTTATCCAATCCAGACGCTGCTCAGAGCAGTGTCTGGATTGGCTGGAGCAGGCTGCCTCAGCACTCCGAAAGGCACTGGAGCCCTCTGACGGCTCTCAAACCCAGCTGTCTGGAGAGTTTCAATTGGCATGTTGGTTTGGCCATTGCAATGTAGCTGGCCAAGCCGATATGTGCACTTCAAAGTGAAGTGGCTATTCGTCATTGTTGCCAATCAGTAGCAATGACGCACTGGCCCCACCCTGCCCTCTAAGTTTGGCAGAAAGCAGGAACAGTAAAATTGAAATAAAATCATTTTCATTACAATTTTATTTTTCCAGCTTGCTATGCAGCAGTGTGGGGGGGGGGAGGAGAGGCGACACTCCTCCGCTCGTAAGGAGGCTCAGCCACTAGCCTCTTTGCAAAATGGGTTCTGTCCCTTAACTCATTTATGGACTGTCCGGGCCTTTTCTTTTGCCCTTCTACAGGTGCCTTAATCTCATTACTCTCACATTGGTTGCAGGTTCCTTTGTGCCCTTGAGGCTAAACCTTATAACTCTCTAGCAGCTGCTCTTGGCTTGAATAAAATCCTCTTGTGCTCCATAAACAACTAGATAGTTGGCTTTACACCGTATCTGGTTACGTTCTCGACTGGTCTGTTATCTCAGGTTACTTCCTGCACAGTGTTAAACCACCAAAGGCTGTATTATGTGTTCCTGGATCACTTTGGGGTTACAGAAGGGATGTCAGATGCTTTTACAGCCCCTTCTGTAATACAGATAGTGCCAAACCACATGTAGCACCGACTCAATGCTAAACGTGCTTTCCATTATTTGCATGGGATGGTGACCCCATGCAAATGACATGAATTCTTTGCCTCTGTGCCCGTGCCATATTATCGAAATGGGCACAAACACAAAGAGGCCATAAGGAGGTGCATTGGATGTATGCCTAAAAGAGGTGGCCCGCAGCAAGTGCACCCACCCAATGGGTGCCCTCTGGAGGGGGAAAGGAGGTCCTAGAAACACCCCCAGACATCCTTCTGTGGGCTGGTGCAGTCACTCGCTACACCCACCTGGAGGGACATCATTGTCCCTTACAAAGCGCAGCCAGAAAGTCATCTGCACAGTTTAAGGCGGACTGAGTGTTTCAATCAACCAGTCTGCCTTCCACTAATGCACTGCACTGGGGGCAGGCCAAGTTCATGGCTGCCCTTGGGAAGCGCATTATCAGTAATGGGGTGCTCTGTCCCTGTTTGCACCCAGCACACCTCACTACAGGTGCCCCGTGACTGAATACCCTTACTGTAATTGGGCCCAGGGGATGTATTACATATAGTGCCACTGAAGTGCAACAGCATGTACACCTGCTTTCTGGATCCCGAGGGCACTTTGGTATTACAGAAAGTGCTGCAGGCATTTTTGCAGCCCCTTCTGTAATACAGATAGTGCTGGCACGCATGTAGCGTTGGTGCTGTGCCAAAGGAGCATTCCCTCATTTGCATGGGGGCATGATCAATGCAAATGAGGGAAACACTTTGCTTCTGCTCCAGTTCCGTATTATGGACGCGGGCACAGAGAAAAAAGGCAATCTGGAGGCAAACCTCCTGTGGGGCAAAGGGGTGTCCCATAGACATCCCCCTGACATCCTCCTGTAGACAGGGTGCAGGCGCTCACTGCAACCCCCTGCAAAGGGACCTCTGTCCCCCTGGCAGGTGCACCTGCACTGTGAAAGTTTAGCCTGCTCCTTCAAACAGCCTGTCTGCCATTCACTAGTGCCCTGCTCCCAAGGCAGTAGGAGTTCACGGCTGTCCTTGGGGCAGTACGTCATCAGTAAAAGGGTACACTGTCCATGTTTGTGCCTGGCACACCTCGTTAGTGATCCGCGGCGTAAATAGGTAGTGTGGCTTACGCCCGAGCTGGGTAACAGTGTGTGCGCCATGCATGTTCCACTCATTCATTCATACAGTAAAACGCAGCAGGACGCCACCTTTGTCACATGTAAAGATAACTGGTCAAGGACCTAGTGCTGCATGCCACAGACAAGCCGCCCTGCCTGCATCTTCAGGTTTGTTCCATCAACAGTGAGTTACGTCTCTCAAGGCCTCAGATAAGGTAGGTTGTGGAGTGGCAGCAGTTTCAAACATTACAGAAAAAAATAATTTAGAAAGTTCACAACAGAGAGTTTTCGTTCTGTTTCCACCATTTATTCGACCTAAAATGAATCTCCCATTCTCAATATTGGAAGCATCGCCGCGGGGATTTACAGAATTTGGGGCAATCCAGGGGAGAGTTGGCATTTTTGTAATTCATTTCTCATGGAAATTTGATATCGTAACATCCATTAAATCGAAATGAAGAGTCAAAGGCCGATTCCGAGAAATTGTTAACAAATGAATGGCATTCATTTGAATTCAGCGAGGACTGCAAAGAACATAGTGAAATAGATAACTGAGTGGGTACAGGTTGCAGTGGTTGGTCTCAGCAGTGTGAACGGGTGATGTACCAAGTCTGGGGTCGCACGTGACATGGCGCGTGCACATTCAAGTGCTCCTCAATGAAGTTGTCAGGTCTGTGCCTGACGCGTCTGTAGCTGTTTAGAAGCTGGCGAGGTAACTTCAAATGACACCGACCTCACAGGTATGCAGCTGTGTAAGTAACATGGAAGGTGGCACTATAATCACCACAGAGTTCAGCAGCTTTTAAATGACCTTAAACCCTTACTTTGCTTCTTTTCCATAAATTTAATGTCCATGAAATCATTACATCCCGTTATAAAATCGTCAATGTATTGACTAGGCTTACTGTCCTGCACCGGATTTGAGGCATACATATCATCCGTTCGTACTCGGTGTTATATTTTCTAAACTACTCAGGGCTCAATACCTTTAGACCAGATAATGGCTATGAGCCTAATTATGACTTTGGCGGTTCTGTGGCGGCTCTCCGCCGACACAGCACCGCCAAAGCCACGCAAGGACCGCCCACCTGATTACGAGTTTTTCTTCGTAATATGCTGAGCGAGACTGCGCCAGTCCCACTCAGCATATTGCGTTGAGCCTCTGCTGCGCCACCACTAGGGAACGCTGTTCCCTGGCGCAGCTAGTGGTCCTATGTCGCTATAACTACATGTAGTCGGAATACAGTGGACGGACCACTGCCACCGCGAGTGTGGCTATCTCACGACCGCCACACTTGTAATCAGTCGCTTAATGTTGTGGGCAACACAGATACTTTGGGGCATATTTACAAGGGAAGTGGCGGAGTGAGGCGTTAGCCATCCTGGCTAACGCCTCACTCCGCCACTTCTGAAATGCAGGGCTGCTCCATATTTACAAGATTATGGTGCAGCCCTGCGTTTCCCCTGCACTGGTGCTACACTTAACTGCCTAGTGCCAGCGCAGGCACCCTTGCACCATAGTGCAAAGGGTGTCTTTGTGCAGGGGAAGATTGTTAATGTGCAGGAAAGCCCCCCTTCCTGCACATAAACAATCTTTAAATGCCGTTCTGTAACTTCTATGTGTGCTGCTTAATGCAGCGCACACAGAAATTGCAAAACAGCATTTTTAAACAAGCATTTGCAATGCAATAGGTCTCGCATTTATGCAACTTTAAGCTATTGGCATTGTAAATGACAATGCCTTTTATTTATGGTTTAAAAACAAAATAAAAAATAAAAGGCATTGTTATTTGCAATGTCAATAGCTCAGACTCGCGTAAATGCGAGACCTATTGCATTGCAAATGCTTGTTTTATATTGCAATACCAAAAGCACCGTACCGCCGTCTCAAAGCACTATCTCAAAAACATTCTGCAAAACAAACATCAAGACAGCGCCTTAGGGTTTACAATATTGCTTTGTAGGATATTTTTGGACGGTACATTTATGCCCAAGTCAGTTCAGAGAGAAACGTCTTGGGAAAGTAAGAAAAAAACACAACGGGCACAATGTTACCAGATGCAAATTCTTATGCACTGTACCGACTGGGCATTTTTAAGGACTGTGATTAATAATGCATCTTCAAAATGAAGGCAAAATTATTTGTTTCCCAGACGTCTGCCAGATAAGTGAAGACAATGGCATGTTCTGCCAGGCATGTAGTAACTCGGTGGGGTGAAGGAGCGTTAGATCTCAGATGACGTGGGGGGGTAAGATGATGTCAAAGCGATGCCGCCCTGTGCGCCGCTGCTCGCTCCCGAGGCAAAACGCCGTGGGAGTGAACATTTCAAAAGAGGTGGGACATGCACCCACCTTTAGCCATTTGCGTGCTTTCATTATAGAAAGACACACGCAAAAGCCAATCCAATGCGTGGGAGGAGTCAGACCCACACAGAGTAGCTACAAGAAGCCTCGCAGAGCAGCGCATGCGCGCTGCTAGGCTTGACCTAAAAATGATTGTTTATGTGCAGGAAGGGGGACCTTCATGATCATAAACAATCATTGGCCTTTTGCTGTTTTCATGTGTGCTGCACAACGCAGCACACATGAAAACAGCAAAAATGAGGAGGTTTTCCCTGGTCTTAATTTTGGTGCTGCCTCCTATTTACGCCTCCCTTGGAAATAGGGGGCAGCGTCAGAATCAATGGGTGTTGCGGTGGAATGCCCACAGCAACACCCCCTGCCCTCCCCTTTCTCACTAAGCATAGCGTGAAAGGGGGCCTTATTTACAAGGCAGCATTAAGCCACGTTAAGTGGCTTAACGCTGCCTTGTAAATGAGGCAATGCCCCTATCGCCACAGGAACGTCGTAAAAAGTGACGTTCCCGTGGCGATAGTGGCTTGTAAATAGGCCCCTTAGTTGCAGATCAGGAATACAGGTGCAGCAAATATTGCTGAAAGTCAGGCCAAAATGGTTGACAAGTGTCGATGACGTTTCGGTCCTTAAAATCAAGAGTTGATCTATGATCAGGACATACAGTGATTAATGAAGCACTTGGGAAAAAAAGTCCACTAGGTTCCGCGTGGTAAATTCACTGACACTAGTAGATGTATCTCTTTTATGCATTTATGCTCAGTAGTAAACAGACGCTCTTTTTCTAACTACTTACATAGGGAGTGAATTTCAAAACATGTTGCGGGTGGCCATGGCTTGATGCAAGCAAATCTATCACCCATGAGTAACTGCATATTCTTCAAGTGCAAGTGACTGGAGCGCTGGACTGGGCTGGTCAGCCAGATTCATTGCTTTCCAGAATCCATTGTGTAAAAATGTGTGCCCTTATCCGAGTACCCCCTGGAATGCAGAAATGCTTTAAGAGTGCTAAGTCCATCCCCATCAGAAGGGCCTCACGTCGATCTTGCTGTATTTGTTTTCACCAATGCAAGTTTCATAACTTGTACTTGGACTGGAGATAACTAGACATAACTGGAATGTCTGTATGTGAAAGAGTACGTGAGAGAGTAAAAATGCATGTGAGAAAAGGAATGAAAAAAAGAGAGGGGGACGTAATCAAGAATCAGGATAACTGGAGGATTGAGGTATGAGAGTGAGGTAGGATGAGGAAGAGAAATGTGAAACAGAGGGGCAAGCAAGGAGAGAGTTTGAGATGGAAATGGGGATGAGGATGTGAGGGAGAAGTGTGTGACGACAGAGCTTTGGTGAGAGAAGAGGTTCAGAGAAACGGTGTGGGAGACGGAATGACAAAAGATGGAATGGAAGAGGGTAGGATGGTAGAGAGGTAATGGAATGAGAAAATGGGGAGACTAGAATCTATGGGAAAGAAAGCTGGCCATGAGAGAAGAGAAGGCATTAGAGAATAGTAAGGCGCTGAGAAAGAGAACAGGTTGTGAAAGGGTTAACTACAGGAATGGGATGGAGAAAGAGCAGAGTGCCAGGGGATGGAAAGAGAAGGAGGGTGAAAGCAGCGCATGTTAAATGGCAATGTAAGAAAGGAAGGTTTGTTGAATAGAGGAAAAGGTGCAGTTTGGTAAGGGGAGGATGTGGGCAGCAGGGTTGTTGCATAAGGAAGGACAGCGAGTGCTGGGAAAGGTTCCAGGGAGAGGAGAGTGAAAAAGCAAGGATGGTGTGTAAAGAAAGCTGTATCGATAACTACAGAGAACTAAGCATCGGTCTTGATGGTAGTTTTGACTGAACTTCCACAAAGTTGAACAATCTAGTGCCTAGAAAGTAAAAGCAGGTATCTGTGAAAAGTACTGTGCTTGCGCTCTGTAACTTCGCACAGCAACAGACTTGTCGCAGAGGAAATTGCATGTAAAGTATTTTGGCAGCACCAAAATAAAATCAAAGTCAAGAAACTAAAACGATACAAAAATTATTTAAAGTGATCAAGAGTTATGATTTGTTAAAGAAAAGATAAAAAAGGATCCAGAGACAACACTGGTGATCTCAAAAGTCAACGGCAGTCTATGTGGCAGGATCCTAGGCACCATTTCCGCCTGACTGCACTGGAGTAATGTGTAGCAGTTCATCCCATTCAACAGATTTACTTTTTCATCAAATTGGCGGAATTCTGAACTTGATGTCCCCGTGCCTCATTCAGGGGTGAGTGAACCCTCGGGTTTGTGACTGAGGAGCCTCAGCCGGCTGTACTGTCAGAAACCCTTGACACAGTGGCCCACCCACCCCAGGACTGCATTCTCAGGTTTTGTACTTGTGTCACTGTACTAATGATGGGATTATCACTGACTTAATTGCTTGTTATTTTTGTTATACTAAGAGTGTGAATAATAATGGTTTGTAGGTACCATCTTGACCTATTCATTGATTTCTCAACATCAAAGTGGAGGTGTTGGAGGTACCAAAAATAATTGTGCTAGGTTCTCTGGCAGTTGTGCTAGTCTCCACAGTGGGTTTAGTAGGGAGCCCTATCCTTTCCCTCTACTCCACAGACACAAAGACCCTCTCTAAGTGTTCGAAGACCATGGCCATTGACTGCCATCAATTCCGTGCAGCGCTTTTCCAGTTTCAGCCTTGAGTTAGCACTGCATACAGGACCTTCTGTTTGTAAATATGTGGCAAAGCCTCAGTCAGCTTCAAGTGAGCCTAGCGAAGGTGCACACTGTTGAAAACAGAGGTCAGGCTCTCCATTAGTAACCAGCCCTCAGGTGAGTTGAAAATCAATACACATTCAATAAGAACACATGGGGGTATATTCACAAGAACGTGCGCTAAGCATCTCCAAAAAATGTTAACGCAACTTTACACATCGCAGTCTATCGCGGGAAAATAACCCCGTGTTAACGTGGAATTCACAACACGGCGGTACCATGCGATAGTTTGCCGAAAACGCGGCCAATGTCCGCGATACAACCACCGCAACAGAGATAAAAACACAAACCCCAACACAAAAAAACGTGCGATGAGCCCATTCGCGATGAGGAAAGCAGCGATAAGCAGCGCCAGGCCCACGACACACACACGGCAGGCGGGAATAAGCACAACAAAAGCAGGAAAAAGGAAGACAAACCAAACAGAAAACAACAGCGAAGCACAATGGAGGCAGCCGGAGCTAGTACACAACCCCACAAGCCCCATTGGCTTGTGGGGTTGTACATGGCAGTCCATCGTGGACAAGGTGAATGCAGCCGGAGAGCGGAGGAGGACAATGGAAGAAAACCAGAACAGCTGGAATGATGCGAAACGCAAAAACAAGCAGAAACACGCCAACAACCAGAAGGCAGCAATGCACACCAGAGGTGGGAGTCCAGCGCCACACCAGGAGCTGGATGACATGGAGGAAATGGTGTCCACCACATCAGTCTGGAGATGGTGGCAGGAGTCGGGGACCGGAAACTGCTCAAAATCAACAGACACAACAGCAACAGGGAGAGGAACGACCAGGGACTGGGGGGACGGGGGGAGATGGGCACAATGACACACATGCACAATTAAGCACAGCACAACTGCAGACAAACCATGCCCAAGAGTAACAACACCAACCAAGAGCACAAGTCACACAAGTCGGCAATATCACACCACTGAACAAGCACAGAAGTGAAAACCACACTGCCTGAAAGGGAGAAGGGTGAGCCAAATCAGAGCTGAAGGGCCATCTCACACACAATGCAGCACACACACATAGGAAGCAGAGCACCCCAACATTGAACACAATGTGGTACAAACAGCAACATTTGTACAACCGAACACAGGACACAAGTGCACCCGCTTGTGGCCTGTAAATGGGCCATACGCATCTAGCAAAGCACGAAACATGGACATGATAATGCACAAGTACCAACCCACAGCCCTGATGGGGTAGCAATGCATGTATGGCAGGGACCCAGATAGGCCGTGACACACACATGTGCATACATATCAACACTCATCACAGTTGGAGACAAGTGAAGGTGCGGAAACTTCATCAACAATTGCGTGTCAGTACGGCCAAGAGAAGTGCCACAACATGCAGACCAATGCAGCAGCATGTCTGAATGAGGAACGTTGGAAAGCGCCCATGTCCACCCCGGGGGAGTCCATCACCCACACAAGTCAGTGCCAACGCGCGTTGGTTGTCCGCGCATGTATCCGGAGTCCAGGCCAATGCAGCCATGTCCACTGTCGTCTTGGGACATGTGACCAGATCCCCAACATGCAACCAGGCGCCGGGACACGTGCAATGGGTCACATTCAGTTGTGGCTGCAGGTACGTTGTCACTCGTCCATAAACGTGAGTGCAGCAGCGTAGGCCAACATTTCCAACATGAGCTCGTTGTCCACTACATCTAACATGTCGGCGACGTAACCCATCAGCTGTCCCGGACAGATGTGCTGACTCCAACCCCTGGCCCCAATTGGCACTAAAGCCCAATAGGGGAGCGGCTCAATGTGGTCACTGCACACGACGACTCGTGCAATCTCCCAGGTCCAGTTGCCAGCATGCATGCCAAACATCCAGGCATGCCATAAACGGGCATCACGGTGACACTCCTGTTCGTGGGCCAACAGGGGGCGCACACACACGTCGAAATCCAGGTCAGCTACCGTTACGTTGGAGAGGCAGACATCCATGGTCCACTCGAATATGCACGAGCGACAATGCAACACAGGCTGAACGCATGTGACGTTGGCAAGGCGGAAGCTTAGCCGGTAACTGATCCGCAGCACTCCCAATGGCAGTGCCCCCAGTACATGCAGCAGACGTGCACGGTACCGGTCCACGTGACTGGAGTTGTGCATGTGTCTGGGATGGTCTGCCATTGCGTCAGTGGCTCTGCTTGAAACGGCACTGTGCTGACCCGCGCCAGTCCTGTGGATGAAATGGCACAGCTCGGATCAATGAGCAGTGTCTGTGTGCAATGGGTGCAGGCCTGGGGTGGGGTGGGAGTACGTGTGATGGCCATTTCACGCACGCTAACTACGACCAAGGACTTCTGTGTGTGGGATGTGTACACGTTGGTCTCACGTCGGGCAGTGCGTAGTGTGGGAGTCACCAGCAAATGCTATCGTATCTGTCAGGGGGTGCTGGCCTCATGCAAGTCCCAGCTCGGAGCTGCAGATGTGCTACCGCCTGATAGTTCAGACAAAGGACCTTTAATCCATACAGTAACTTTACCATCTGCTTGCATACAGGAGATGTACAGAGGCCTGTCGTCGGTGGGGTGGGATGTCTGCGACCCAGGGAATCATGGATGATATGCCGAGCACGTGGCACATGAGAGGCCTCACTGTGTGTTACATTGCCTCACAGCTGCTCCTCCCTCCCACGAGCCCCCACACATGTGTGCGCTGCGCGGTTGTATCACGTGCACTCCTACGGCACACCATTGTCATGCCTGTCTGCGCATGTCCCGTGGCATGCCAACAACACCGTGAAGCTGGCCGTTGAGTGTGTGCGGCCACGTGAGTGTAGGCCAATGGTCTGGACAGGGCGGACACAGGTGTACAGTCCATGGCTGGCTGTGATCGCGCTGCGATTGAGGCTAGGCATCTGACTTATGCAGCCGCAGGACTGATACACATAACACTTGGCATGCATGAGCCAAGACCCCGAGCGGTCTTGCGCTCATACATTTCCCCGTACGTGCGGGCCCGCCCTCCGGGTGCATGCTACATTGCAACATCGACTACTGTGGCCCTGGTGGCGACAACACTCCAACACAGAGACACGCTTACCGCACTTCCTGCTCAAGGCCAGACCAGAGCCACGCCCTGATCCCCCTGCCGAATCAGCACACCCCGGCGCTGACCTGACGTACGCCGGACCAGCTCACGCCGCTTGTGCATGCAGGGGGGGCGGGCGAAGGTACATGTCCAAGGTCTTGGCCACTGCTGAGGTGACATGGTATCGTCTGCTGAAGACAGCACACTGTGATGTTGCAGGGCTCGGGCCCTTCATGCTGACATAATGACCACACGGACACACTTGCTTAGATGGTGTGAATGGCTACGGGCACGTGCGCCCGGCCACGTTTATTAGCAGGCTCACATGTCGAGTGACACCTGTGTTGGATGTGTGTGGGGTGTGTGTACACCAGCCGTCATGGAGTGCCTGGTGCAGTCAAAAACGACAACAGTGTACATCGTTAAGGACACAACCATTCAACCATAAAGGCTCCATGACTTGAGCTGCACAGAGTTAGTGGCCCCGGATGCACAGCGTCCTGCACGGGCCTACCGCCACGGGCCGCTGACTTGCGGTGTACTGGGGCAGGGTCACGAGAGCAGAGCAGGTTCTCGTAGATGACAGAGGGGGTTGTCGCGGAGTGTCTCTGTGGACAGTGGAATGTGTATCCCCAGGGCATGATGCAGAGGGCAGAACCACGCAGAAACAGTCACCATGGTGGAGATGAATGGAACAGACACATGTCGAACACCAAGTACGTCCCAGCCAGATGATGATGCCGACAACCCCCAGGCAATGGACTCAGATGCCACCAAAGTCCAACCAGAAAGTGCCCATGACTCATTGCGCACAGAGTTAGTGGCACCAGGTCAGTTGTTGCTACTGTTCGGTGACCTCCGTGACGAGGATCCGGCTTTCATCCGGACTGAACCGAATCTTCCTCTTACTCCTCTCCGTGCGTTCACTGGTATGGACTCTGCCATTCATGAATCACGACTAAGTGCTGGATGTGGGACCTACTGGACCGCAGTGTAGGCCGGGGTCAGCGGTCAGCACGGGCCCACAGAAACGTGTCGTGTGCTTGCGATGCAGAGTTTGGGACACTGATCGAAGGGAGTTCAGTGATATATACGCGGCAATTAACATTTGGTCACTGCCATTCTAAACTCAGGACACAGTTCCACATGTGGGACCTACTGGACCGCAGTGTAGGCCTGAGCCCTCATCCAAGTGTCGCCGGCTGTCGTTGAACAGGGTTAGTGGCACCACGTGTCGCTGGCTTGCGTTGAACAGGGTTAGTGGCACCACGTGTCGCCGGCTTGCGTTGAACAGGGTTAGTGGCACCACGTGTCGCCGGCTTGCGATGCAGACTTTGGCTTCACTGATCGGAGGGAGTATAGTGATGTGGACGCTGCCACAGACTTGGGGTCACTGCCATTCAAAACTCACGACTCAGTACAACATGTGCCAACAACTGGGCCGAAGAGTATGCCGGTGGAGTATGTCAATGAAAAAGGAGTACTGTGGGCCAGCGTCGTGGAGGCCAGCGATGGTCTGCGGAGGCTGCAAAGGTCGCGGGACTGGGGCTTGGAGCTTGCACGGGCACGTGGTGTGCCCACTGGTGGACACACCGTTGGTGGCAGGTGAGCAGTGGGGCCTGGGTGCGCTAGTGTGGACCGCCAGCG
Source organism: Calotriton arnoldi (assembly GCA_963921515.1). Lineage (NCBI taxonomy): Eukaryota > Metazoa > Chordata > Amphibia > Caudata > Salamandridae > Calotriton > Calotriton arnoldi. The sequence continues at coordinate 294,192 of CAWUFW010004004.1, forward strand.
CTGGCCGGCGGGAGGGGGTAGGGTGCGGCTGCATGTGTGCGCAGGGACGGACAGGCGTTGTTGCCGTGTGCATTGAGATGGACTCTGCCATGATTGACTCTGGCCTCGATTACAGATTGCAGACCTGGTGGCTTGCAGTGTATACCGGCACGTGGTTGGAGACACACCGGTGGCAGCAGGTGAGCAGTGGGGCCTGGGTGCGCGGGGGCGGCAGTGTCTCTCTCTCTCTCTCGCTCTCTCTCTCCCTTCCTTTCCTTCTCTCTCTCTCTCTCTCTCTCCCTTCCTTTCCTTCTCTCTCTCTCTCTCTCTCCCTTCCTTTCCTTCTCTCTCTCTCTCTCTCCCTTCCTTTCCTTCTCTCTCTCTCTCTCTCTCTCTCCCTTCCTTTCCTTCTCTCTCTTTCTCTCTCAGCCTTTCTTTCATTCTCTGTTTCTCTGTGTCTCGATCCTTTGATGTGCGCATGACACACGTCCTGATTTTGTGCTTTATTTTCCAGGCTGTGACATCAAGATTGTCCCGGACGGACCCGACAGGAGTCTTCCGCATTGGTGTTTTGTGTTGTATTTCAATAAAGTTTTTGGTTGTTACTTCAATGATGTGTGACTGTTTCTAGTTCTTCTGACCCCACATGTGTGTTTCTTTTTGTCATTGTGCGACATCATGCGCTTTTTGTGGCTCTTGTGTCGTGCACGTTATGTGTTTGTCCAGCGGGGGTCCGGGGGGGGGGCCTGGGAGTGGTGGCGGTGGGTGTTGTGGCCCTCTTGGGTCTCCGAGCTGCATGATCATTGGCTCGATGGCATCTGTGGGTCTTCCGATGTGGCTCTGGGCTGGGCTCCCTTTCGTGCTGCAGGTAGTCGTCCTGCTTAACACCAGCAGAAGGCAGGTGTTAAATCCCTGCTGCTACCGCGGCTTATCGCCTGTTTTTGGTTCGCATCGCAGATCTGGCAGTTCGTTGTGAAAGTGGTGTAGTGGTGTTTTCGTGTGTTTTTGCACGGGAACGCCTACTCTGCATCTCATTAGGGTTAGTTGGTGGTGTCACCCGTGGAGATAAATTTTGGGGCAGTTATCGCGGGAATACTGGCGATGTCTGCAGTTTGCTCCCGCTTGTGAATGGGGCGTTAAATCTATCTCCACTTTTGATGCGTTAAGGTGGCGATAACTCGGCGATAAGTCCTTGTGAATATGCCCCATTGTTTTTATGTCAAGACCGGAGGCTATTATTGCAATCCTCTTTATTGACACTACTCACAGCAGCCTCTTTAAAGAATATAGAACACAACAAATTTCCAATCCCAACAAAAGGCCAGAATCCCCAGCCATCTGCCTTCTTTTTTGCTGCTGCTCGCAGAGAAAAGTACCTTTCTTTTCTTGTTTTGATTGAAAGGGAAGAGATTTGCATTGCTTTGGTGGCGAGTATTTGGTCAGAATAAATGATTTGGTGTTAAATGTGGTTGAAAAGGACATGATTTTGGGGGATAGTGTTTGAGAACATTTGTGTGCGACGATCATGTGAGGTCTGTTGGCATGGGAAAGTCGTTGTGATATGAATGCTTATACCGCTTTCGTGTAAATTAAAGATACAATTTTATTACAGTTTTGTGAAGTACTAGGAGAGAAATTTTCTTCACAGCGTCATTGTTTTCCATTGGTGGCTCATTGATCAGTGGGGCCTGGGCACGAGCAGGTAGCAGGAAGTTTATTCGCGCACCCTCTGGCTGTTCTGTGTTGAGAGTGGTGAGTACGAGCGCGGTTACTCAGCCTGAAAGGAGCGGTCTGGCAGTCAGCAGCTCTTTTTTAACAAAACATATTGGGGCAGATTTACAAGAGAGTGACGCATCTGCAGAGATGCGTCACTTTACCTGCGCCACCCTGAGAAACCCTTGCGCCACCAGGGATGCGCCGTATTTACAATACGGCGCACCATGGTGCAATGATTGACAGATGCGTCAGAAATTCTGACGCATCTGTTGGCGCAAAAGTCACGTATTGCTAGAGTCGTGTCGCAAGCACGACGCAACTCCAGCAATGCAGGGGGAGGCCTATCCTCGTTGTGCTGCGTCACTCCTTACGCCTGCTCCAAGCAGGCGTAAGGTTTTGACGCAGTGGCGTCCTAGAAGTGGCGCAGTGAATTCTTGTAGATTTCACTGCGTCACTTTTACGAGGCCTTCCTGCGTGGGAACGCCCACCCTGCATACATTATACCTGACGCAGGTATAATATGACGCAGGGCTTCACAACGCGACACATCTCCCTAGATGCGTCACGTTGTAAATAGGCTGCATTTTTACACCGCCGCTGCGTCACAAAAAGTGACGCAACAGTGGCGCAAAAATGACGCAAGGGGCTTGTAAATCTGCCCCATTGTTTTCCTATACACCCTTAGGAAAACATACCGATTTCTCACACTTGGTTTAGAACAATCCCTGGAAGGACAGTATTTTCTATGTATGAAGGGTGGACTTTCTGTTTTTTTGCAGTTGAATTTGCAGTCAGAGTGCCCTAGAACAAATTTAGGCAATAAAATTGCTATGACTCCGGACATGGATGCAGAGATATTGGCTTTTATTGGTAAAGGGGGTCAAGACTCAGAGAAGGGTTTAGACAAGGGCCGGGCGAATTTAGAGGTTGTTTCCCCGGCCATGGGCAGGGCATCAGTAGGTCTTCATTTACATGAGTCTACAGACCCTACTAGTACCAGACCTCCTATCAGCCAAGAAATTTCTATCCCCAGAGACAGAAATCAAGGTCCACAGGTGGCCGCGGAGACCGCCAAACCCGGGGAACAGGTAAGTCAAGACCCTTCTGTTATTCAGTTAAAATTGTGCGGCAGACTTGCTCAATTTTTTCCACAATTGGACACAGATAACAAAAGACACATGGGTTCTAGAGTTGAAGCAAAAGGATGCGATTCTGGAGGTGAAAAATCACCTAGAAAGCTTTGTAAGCAACATTTTTCTAGTGGAAAAGAAAGACAAAGGCATGGGCCCTGTAATAAATCAGAGGTACCTGAACGATTGGGTAGAGTACCATCATTTCAAGATGGAAGGGATGCATATGTTGAGAGATGTTTTACAGACAGGAGATTGGATGACTTGTTTGGACTTGAAGGATGCTTATCTGACAGTTCCAATATGGGAACCTCATCAAAGATTTCTTCAGTTCAGGTGGGCTGGAAAGATGTGGAAGTTTGTCTGTCTTCCATTCGGACTATCGTCCGCCCCTTGGTGTTTTACAAAGGTGCTTCGTCCTGTGGCAGCGTTTCTAAGGGAACAAGGAGTGCGTCTGATTTATTTAGAGAGACATTCTGATAATGGATCAGGACAGGTTAAAGGTAGAAGAGCATAAGGGGATGGCTGTGTTGTTACTGGAGGATCTAGGTTTTGTAGTAAACAGACAGAAGTCATGTCTGATTTCAAAACAGGGAACTCAGGGGCATATTAGCAAGAACCACGTTAAAATTATCGCCGTTTTAGCGGCAGGAAACTGCCGCTAAAACGGCGATAATGGGCTTGCTAATATGCGTTATGGAATTCCAATAGAAGCCCAGGTTAGATGTCCTGCACATCTAACCTGGGCTTCTATTGGAATTCTATAACGCATATTAGCAAGCCCATTATCGCCGTTTTAGCGGCAGTTTCCTGTCGCTAAAACGGCGATAATTTTAACGTGGGTCTTGCTAATATGCCCATCAGTTTTTAGTGGACAAGGTGCAAGGTCAATTGAGGTTGCCCAAGGAGAAGTTAAAGAGGATAAGGAAGGAGATCCGAAAGGTGTAGAATATGGAGATGATATCTTTGAGAATGTTAGCGAGAGTAGTAGGTCTGTTGTCTTCCGCGATTCAGGCTATCTTTCCAGGTTCTTTGAACTATCGGGTGCTTCAAACGTTGAAGGCCAGACATTTGAGAAGTGGTTTGAAGTATTCAGAGTAGATTGTGCTTTCAGGGGAAGCAAAAGGGGAATTTGTGTGGTAGTTAAGGAATATTGAGACTTGGAATGGGAGAGCTATCTTTGGAGAGGATCCGACGACACCCAGCTCATCCTCTCCCTCACCCAAGACTCCACCACCGCCAAACTCAACTTCCAGAAAGGAATGCAAGACGTCGCAGTCTGGATGACCAACAGCTGCCTTAAAATCAACGACGAGAAGACAGAAGTCCTCGTCCTTGGAACCACCCCTTCAGCATGGGACAACACCTGGTGGCCGACCGCCCTCGGAAGTCCACCTACCCCCTCGGACCACGCCAAGAACCTCGGCATCATACTCGACTCATCACTCACTATAAACCGTCAAGTCAACGCCGTCACATCCAGCTGCTTCAACACCCTCCGCATACTTCGCAAGACCTTCAAATGGATCCCCCGAGTCAAGGAAGACAGTCACCCACGCACTTATCACCAGCAGACTGGACTATGGAAACCCACTCTACGCCGACATCAACAAGTCCCTGCTCCACAAACTCCAGACTATACAGAACACCGGCGCCAGACTCATCCTCGGCATCCCCTGGCACGAACACATCAGCCACCACCTACGAAAACTCCACTGGCTACCCGGGGAGAAAAGAGTCACCTTCAAAATCCTCACTCACGCCTACAACTGCCTACACAACAACGGACCCAAATACCTCAACTACAGAATCAACTTCCAAGCACCCAAAAGAAACCTCGGATCTTCCAACCTCGCACTGGCCGAAACCCCTCGCATCCGCAGAGCCAGAGCAGGCAGAAGATCCTTCTCTCACATTGCGGCCAAGACCTGGAACGAGCTACCAGCAGACATCAGATGCTCCCCCTCCCTGAACACCTTCAGGAAGACTCTCAAGACCTGGCTCTTCGGCTAATGGACCTGCTGACTCCCCCCCCCCCCCCAGCGCCTTGAGACCCTCATCGGTGAGTAGCGCGCTTTACAATTCCTGATTGATTGATTGATTGATTGATTGGAGATGATTATTGAGTCAGATGCAAGTTTGGCAGGCTGGGGTGCACGTTGTGGTGCAATTTCAACCGATGGCATTTGGACAGAGGAGGAAAAAAAGTTTCATATAAACTGCCTAGAGCTCTTGGCAGGGGCTTTTGCTATAAGGAGTTTCATGAAGGACAAGGCTCAGTGTTCAGTGCTTCTGAGGATGGATAGTGTATCAGGGGTAATATATATAAACAAGATGGGTGGGTCCACAGTCAAAGGATTTGGCAGATCTAGCAAAGATCTTCTGGGATTATTGCTTGAACCAAAATGTTTTAGTGCAGGTGGAACATATTCCGGGGTCGAAGAATGTGGAAGCAGATTGGTATTTATGGAATTACAGGGATTACAGTGACTGGATTCTGAACAGGTCAGATTTTTTGAAGTTGATGGAGATCTGGTGGCCATGTCAGGCGGATCTGTTTTCAAACAGGTTGAATGCCCAGTTAGAGAGATTCTTAAGCTGGTGTCAAACCCAGAGTCAGCGGGGATAGATGCATTCAGGCAGGGTTGGAGGGGTCTCAGGTCAAATGCGTTTCCACCGTTCTTGATGATTACTCGTGGGTCTCTGATGGTGTGCAGGTGGAAGGTACAGTGCTGTTGGTGATGCCTCTTTGGAAGTTACAGGTGTGGTACCCGATTCTTCTGGAGATGTCAGTGGATTTGCCTATTCTTCTGTCAGTTCTTCAGGAGATTCTATTGGGTTCATTAGGAGAGATTCGTGAAATGGTAATGTTAGATAAATTGAGACTGGTGGCTTGGAGAATTTCAAGAGTGTTTGGGAGGTGCCAGGACTTTTGCAGGAGGCTTCAAATTTTATCAGACAATCGTGGGCACCAGGAAAATGTATAGATTGGCGTAGCAGAAATGGGTTTGTTGGTGTGTGGAGAGGGATTTTATCCCATTTCAGTGGATGTTGTAAAGGTGGTTAATTATTTGTCGCATTTGTTTAGGTCAGACCTGTCTTATTGGACTATTGATGTTCATAGGTCAGCAATTGCTGCAGGACATGTATTATTGGGTGGTGTTGTCCCTGGGCGAGATGTTTTGGTGAAGCGTTTGATGCGAAGTATAAGGGTTTTAAAACCACCAGTTTTTAGATACAATTCTGTTTGGGATGTTATTAAGGTGTTTCATTATCTAGAGGGAATAGGAACCAATATGGATTTGAGTTTGAGGGATTTGTCGCAGAAATTGATTATTTTGCTGTGTTTATTCTCTTTTATGAGGGTTTCGGATGTGAGAGCTTTGGATGTTAGTAGTAGGATTTTTTGTTCAGAAGTGGGATGTTTTTATTTGAGTAAAAAAAACAAGACAAATTCAGAAATGATCTTCTATCCTTATTTTGATGAGCATGAGGGATTGTGTGTGGCTCATTGTGTTAAGGAGTATGAGAGGAGAACTTCACAATTAAGATTATTGTCTGACAGGCAGTTGTTAAAATCTTTTAGACATCTGCATAGAGCTGTGCTTGCTCCTTCTCTTTCACGTTGGGTGAAAGAGATGAAGAAAAATGCAGGTGTGGATCTGAGTTTGTTTGGTGTGCATTCTGTAAGGGATGCATTTGCATCTAAAGCATTTATGCTGGGGGGTGCGCTTCAGGATATTTTGAGGTGTGCTGACTGGTGAAGATGGGATTTTTAGGAGGTTTTCTTTCAAATCTGTTGTGAATGTAGCTTCTTGTTTATTGGCGAAGCTTTAAACTTGCAATGATGTTTGCTTCTCGTCTTGACATAAAATATAGATTTTCCCCAGCTTTGATGGACAGAAAATCTGGATTTTGCTAAAGACACGGAGACTAATATTATTCCTCAATGTAGCCCATCCCTTTGCTTATTATTGTTTTTTAATTATGGCTCGTGAGAAGCAGATTGAAGAAGTTTGGATCTGCTGGGAGTGAGCCATTTTGGATTACAAGAGAATTATTGTTTGGACTTTGGTATTATGAGCTTTAAGTACTAATTGGAATGTTTATTTGATGTTAAATCCAGCAGTTTGCTAAAAAAGAAGGAAGATGGATGGGGATTCTGGCCTTTTGTTGGGATTGGAAATTTGTAGTATTCTAAATTCTTTAAAGAGTTTGCTGTGAGTAGTGGCAATAAAGAGGATTGCAATAATATTAGCCTCTGTGCTGTTAATAAAATCTAGATTTTCTGGCCATCAAAGCTGGAGAAAATCTACATTATCCTCTACTTTATCCCCTTTCTTAAAGTCGAAACTGATTATGAATGTTTTGCTTAAACCGGACCTTAAGGCCATAGAAGCCCTATGCACAAACCCTAAACTATAGCTTGCCATAACAAACATCCTTATGTGACAACCTAAGCAGAGGGGAAAGCTATGTTTTATTGAACATACAAAATGGTAGAATTTCAAGTAGCAACATTTTTAGCGTAAAACATTAAAGATCTTTATAATTTGGAAAACATTGTTTGATACACCCTATTCTATTAGAACATACTCTGGGTTTTGGGCCCAGAATGACTCAATTTATCTATTGGTGCATAGTGCAAGATATTTTCAGACATTTACTAATGTTTTTTCTTCATAGTTAATTCCTATCAATTGACTCGATCAATACACCCTAATAGATTTCCAATCTTTCGACTCACCTAAACACTTTCATTTGATGCTGTTGTTCAGACTGCCAACCAAGATTTAAGAAAAACCTCAATGTTTAATTAAGACTAATTTTATCAGAAAATGTGGAGCATGTAAGGATATAGATGAACAGTACTAGTCTATAATATGCATGTAGCAGTGGTAAATTGCACTCTCTCACTAGTCCAGGACTGACAACTGTTACTGTGATATTGCCTGTGAACATTCGTTTTTGACCAAAACCTGTGATCACCAGGATGGGGTGGGAGTAAAAAATGCTTAAATAAATTAAACTCAATACATAAAGATGTAGGGAGTAAGTAGCTTCTTGAAGTGTATTTGATAAATACATTTGATCACGAGTGCCTTAGGTAGGAGATGTCATCCCTGTTGAAGGATCTTATGACTAAAACTGTTTTATGCCTTTAAAATCAGATGATAAATTGATTTAATCAGTTGGAGAGCCATAAACTTTATTGACGTGCATTACAAAGCATTCCAATTCGGCTTCTTACAATTGTTTCTATCTGTAATTTTGGATAGTTTCCTGATTTAGTTTCCATAAAGTATGGAGCAGACCCACAGAAACGGTGACAAAGCACTTAGCTATTCTCTATGTGCTCTCAACAGGAATAACAGTCAAAGGATGGGGTACCCATGGTACGCATCTAGCTGAATTTAAATTAAAAGCAACCTTACCAATCTTTAGACTGATGAAAGCTAATTGTATACACTTTTTATCATTCTATTGGTTCTATCAACTAGACCGTTAGCACGGGGTCAATACAACACTGTTTTAAGGTGAGTAACAGACAGATGTGTAAGGAATTGTTTCATGTCATAGGAGGTAAATTGAACCCCATTGTCAGTGATAAGTGTTGACGGAATGCTTTCCGTGAAAAAGTATCCCCCAAAAAATCAATAAGTAATTCAGCAGTGACTTGGTTCACCATCACTGTGATCACCCAGTGTGAGTGGTAATCTATTAGAACAAACATGAAACACCTTACCACACATTTGCTGTTAATGAGGCCAATGATGTCAAGTGCTAATTTTTCCCATGGCTTGTCTGGAATTGACACAGGAGCGAAAGTAGCGTTACAAATTATTTTAGATTTGTCGCTATTGGCACAATAAAAAATATAAAATATATTAAAATTATAAATAATAAAAAAAAGTTTGACCATTGAATCTATATTGGGGAACCAATAGACTAATCCTGGATTTAGTAAAGCTTCTTCCTAAATGGCCTTCGTGTGCCAACTCAAAGATCTTGTTTCTTAACTCCAGGGGAGGAATAAATTTGCCATTTCAAAAGAGTAAGGGCCACATGCATCAAACTTAGGAATTGCGATTCCTGAATTGCGATTTTTAAGAAATCGCAATTTAGGAATCGCAATTCCTTATGCATGTAGGAATCTCAAAAAAATTGCGATTCCTACACATTCCTTATTTGCGACTCGCAAATTGTGAATCGTAAATAAGGACTTGCTTCCCATTGATTCCTATGGTCCTAGAGGCCCATAGGAATCAATGGGAATTGCATGCGCAATTTGCGAGTACCAAATAGGTACTCGCAAATTGTGCATGCTATTTCAAGGGTGCAAGGGTGCCAAAAGGACACCCTGATGCACCCCTGAAAGTGCAATTAAAAAACATGTTGCACACATACATGCCCCAAGGGCATGTTTGTGTGCAACATAGAACTTTGAAAAATGCACTTTTGTGCATTTTTCAAAGCTTTCACAAATTACCATCACCTTTAAGTTGATGTTAATTTGCGTTTCTTAAAAGCGAAATCGCAATTTTTTTTGTTGTTGTTGCATTGCATTTAGGGAGTCGCAATTTGCGATTCCCTGAATGCAATCGCAATTTAAGTAATCGCAAATTTTGCGATTACTTAAATAGCGATTTTTGCATTTGGGATGATGCATCCCAAATGCAAAAATTGTGGTCGCAAAGGGGCAGATTCTGCGAATCTGCCCCTTTGCGACCGCAATTTCCAATGATGCATATGCCCTTAAGTTTCCATTGATGTTGATTTCATGCCTGACTTCCCAATAACGCTTAAGATCTTCATCTATATCTTTAAAAGTTTTAGTGCAACCTTGTAAAACATATAATCTGAATGGTGCAAAACCTTGTTTTTCGCAATGTATTCATTCCTCTCCTCCAAAGAAATGACAGAAGTAGAGATTTCAAAGAAGGGACATTCTGGAGTCTCATATGCTTCATCTATTATGTCTAATGGAGCTCTGGACAAATAATCGGGAGCTTTGTTTAGATTACCTGGTACATATTCCACTTTGTAACAAAAACCCTCCAGACCAAAAACCCATTTAGCTATACGTGGGCGTGCTGTTAGTTGCTCCTTTGGACGTGAACATGTAAATGAGAGGTTTATGATCTGTACGAATGCTGAACTGTAATCCCCATAGAAAACATGTAAAGTGTTTCTCATTCTAAAAACATTCTAGAGTTTCCTTTTCCACAACTGAATAATTTTGTTCAGATTTACTGAGGGTACAAGAAGCAAAAGAAATAAGTCTTTCTTTACCGGCAATAATCTGGGATAATGTGGCACCCAGACCCTTGTTGCTGACATCCGTGGTTAAAATAGTTTTTCTGTCGTGTTCAAAATTACATAAATATGGAGTGTGAGAATGACTTCTTTTAGTTTTTCAAAGGGTGTTTGATGCTCTTCCTTCCATTTGAACATAGTGCTATTTCTTCTTACATTTCTGAGATTACTTGCTAAATCTGCAAAGTTTTTGACATACTTGGACACATATTCTACCAGTCCTAAGAATGATTTCAATTCTTCCTTATTCTTTGTGGAAGGTGCCTTCCTGAAAGTATATAAAAGACATATTTTGGGCTTAAAACCATCTTTAGAGATAGTATGTCCTAAGTAATCCACAGCACTGACTCCAATTTGACACATATCTTTTTTAAAGTGAGAAGGATAATTTTTCAACGTAGTTAATATTTTTCTTAAATTAGCATTGTGTTCATCCACCTTGGCTCAATAAACGAGAACATCGTCTTGGAAACAGAGTGTTTTGGGTACATTCTTAAGAATTTGCTGCATGATTTTTTGGAAGAAAGCTGCCTTAGATGCTAGACCAAACGGCTTCCTGTGGAGCATGAATGTACCCACAGGTGTGGTAAAAGCAGTTAACAACATAGAATCAGTGTGTAGTTTGACTTGGTAGTATGTAATGGATAGATCAATAACACTGAAAATTGTGACTTCACCCATCATGCTTAAAATCTCTTTAATGCACGGTAATGGGTGTCTTTCTATCCAGATATTGTTGTTGAGGTCATGTAAATCAACACACAATCTTATTCCATCACCATGGGCCTTCTTGCCTATAACAATGGGGGCTACCCATTCTGAGCACTCTATTGGTTGTATGATACCAAGATCACTTAACCTAGTGAGTTCTTTTTCTAAAGGTTCTTTCATTCAATGAGGTATTGGGTGAGTTCTATGTACATCAGGTTTGGCATCAGGTTTCAATTTTATCCTATGCTGAAAATATTGTAACAAGCCTAATTAATCGGAAAATACTTCAGGAAATTCATCAGATATTTGATCTCCTGGAATGGATTTATTTATAACCAAGAATTCCTCAGGGTTATTGGAATCTAATGTAATGCCTGATTCCTTCTAGTGCTGCTATCCAAGAAGGTTCAAACTTTCTTCCACAATTTATATTTTGCCAACAGTGGAATGATCTTTAAAAAATGTGAGCTTTGATCCTGTCCTTAAGGGGAACGGGGTCTTTAGTATAGCTACTAGATGAAATGTCAGGAGGCTGAAGAATAGAATTTTCATTGTTTGAGAGTAAATTGAAATTTCTACTATTTACTAATGTACAAGAAGAAGAGGAGTCAGCGAACATATTGATAGGGTTACCAGCTACGTATATCTTGTCCTCTGGATACTTGATTTGATTGTTCTTATCCTTGTCATATACTTGAAAAACTATCTTTGTTATTTCCTGAGAATTATCTTCTACTATTTTTCCTTCATTTTCTCTTCAAACTCTAGGAAAATGGCCTTTCTTATTACATTTCCTGCAGGTGGCACTTCTGGCCTGACAGTTAAGATTGTTAGCTAGATGGTTGCTGCTACCACTTCAATAGCATTTCAACTTATTGGATTCAGACATATTTGTGAGTGGTGTATAGCTAGGTTTTTAATCTAATATACTTTTTTCCCTGTCTTTTCTTCCTTTATTTCTGCAACTTGTTCTGTAGGAGATCTGATTTCTTTCATGCAAATGTCAGTCTGTTCAATGGCTTTGGCAATTTCAATGACTTCTTGTAGACTGGGTTGTTTTTCTAATAGCTTTTCCTGTATATATTGTTTATTTGTGCAGCACACTAATTGGTCTCTAATAAGGGAGTTATTTAAGGTGCCAAAGTCCCAAGTTTATTTAACGCTCTGATTACTACAATGTAATTTGTAACACTTTTTTGCTTCTCTTGGATTGTGCAAAAATATTCATGGCATTCCAGGACAATATTGACTTTATCTCCAAATTGATTTTCTAACTTCAAAGATGTTATCTTGTATTCACCCAAATCTTCCTCGTCCACATCCTGTGGAACGATTGGTTCTGGTAGAGTTTCGTATAATTTCCTTCCATCCATGTGTTCCTAAATTATGAAGGAGAATATGTTGTTTCCTAACAGGACTGTATAGCTATTAAGTAAGATTCAAAGGCTTTACCTACTCCTTCTATGGTATGTTTGGCTCATCTAGTTAATTTAGGAAAGGTAGGGGTTGTGACATTGTGAGCATTGTGACATGCTTGCAGCAGCCATAATGAAAATGTGTATAAGGTCAAATTATCACAAGATCAGGAGTTACAAGTGTAATGTTCATCTAGACTACTAATGAAGAGAATGTGAGTAAGGACAATAAAGGAATAACACTGGGAATTAAAAGATATATATATATATATATATATATCCAACACAATTTTCTCCGAACTTGAGCCCAGCGATGTTATAGATAGGCTCAGATTTCACTACTACAAAACCATAGATATTCAGCAGTTAACTGAGCTAACTATAACTCACCCATGGATACACACAGTCACTCATGTAAAATACATTAGAAATAGTATCACTCATTAGTAGTTCACAAAGTATACTAATTTAACTTCTGTGGTACCTTAGTATATATGTTTACCACTCATAAACTTTTAGAAAACACTCAGAATTACTGGATTATGTCATCAGTGATGTCATTTGAGATGTCATTAGTGATGGCATCAGTGATGTCACTGACCATGTCATGAGTGATGTAATATGTGAGGTCATAAGCAGTGCATTGCAGGAGTGTAAGTTATAGTTATCTCAGGTAACTATAACTGCTGAATTTCACTGGTTTTGTACAAGTGAAATCTGAGCCTAACTATAACGTCCCTGTAACCTTTTACATATATATTGCAATCTATATACCATATACCTATTTAGTGGAGTAAAACAATACATCTAAAGTTATAAAGTTATAAAGTCAACCATCTGACAGACAATACCAATATGCAAGCATTAACCCAAACCTTCAGAGGATAATTGTGTCTTATATTTAGGAGTGTGCGCCAAAGTAACAGATATGAACAGTAACAGGACAATATCAATTACAAACAAGGTGTGCATGTCAACGAAATACTACATTCTTAAGAACCTGAATATTGTTGTAAACATCTCACTTCAATGTCACCAAAAATGGACACACAATAAAGTTATTGAGGATTTGGAGTGAGTGTTTCCACCAAATTAAACTCTGAAGAAATCAATATTTTTGCAAAATGTGCTGTGCGTGTCACCATTGACTATCCTATAATAATACACACACAATGTATCTGAAGAATTATGTGGTGCTTGTCACAGATAAAATAAAGGCAGAGCAAAGGTAGATCCGATGGAATTAGACACACCAAATTATATGGTGTGCATTTCACAGCTGACGTTAAAGTCACTGGAAGGAAAGGGTAACAGAGGTGAAGAGAAGTCAGCCACGGAGCAATGAGATAAACTAATCTCTGTTAAGGTGCTGTACTTGAATACGAGGCTGGAGGGTGCGGAAGCTCTCTAAGACATACCTTAGAGGAGGGCCGCACTGTGAAATACCTTGAACTCCATATAGACGTGCACAGTCCAGAAGAGCTGCAGAGAGTGGGGAGTAACCGTTCACTGCAGGTCCTGGTGCTGGAGGAATCAAAGAGTGGCATCAGAAGCGGGATTCCCCATCAGAAGACAGCCAGGGCACAGTGAATTTGAGCTGGGAGAGGCTCCTCCTGGAACTTAATTGGGAATAACACCAAGGAAGTCAGCTAGGGGCTGGATATGAATTGCTGCGCCAGTCAGTTGGGAATCTAATACAGCTTGGTGTGAGGAAACCAGAAGGGGAGGAGGCAGTATCTGCCCCCTTACACAGAAAAGCATCAGTTGCCAGTGTAGTAAAGATGATTACAAAATACAGAAGGTAAGAACATATTTATTAGCCATCTCCTCTCACACCTTCAGCTCTCTCTGACAAGATAGACTCATCATAACATTCTTAGTAGAACAAACATTGCCAACTGTAAGAAAGTACTATTATGATAAAAAGGGGTAGGGAAGGGACAGTACCAACTAGGAATATGGGGAATGGAAAGAAATAGCTGTATGCATTTAATGAAAGGAGAAATAAATTGCAACAATAAGGCTTCTTTTTGACGAGTTTAATCTAAGCAACTAAAGTCAGCCGTGGAAGCAAATAGCAAAGAAAGAGCTTTTCCAATTTTGTGATTATTTAAATCCAAACTTTATCCAAATTGTCTGTTGCTCTCCCTCTTTCTCAGGCGCAAATTCTATCAATGGGGGTACCAATATTAGACATTGTACCTACGCTACCCACTCAGGACATGGAACAGATACCAATTTTCAATCTGTCCCAACACCAACTGGCCTCCATGGACATTGTTCTACTAAACAGAGGCCTTTCTTTTGTCATAACTGAGAAACCCAACTGGTTTAATATACAGTCAGAAATTTTTCAATTTTTTAGAAAAGTTAGACTCCATTTTTTCTTCCTAGACAAAGAACCCCCCAGTAAGGCAGACGTCACTGGCCTTTGACCAAAGTCTACTTTTAACCCTCCCAGCAATTCCATGACCCCCGAAATCATCACATTTGAGCACTTAGTGCTAAAAGACATGGAGAGACTACAAAGGGACTACAAATACACTCCCTTCAATTTGAGTGTAGAAGAGAAGAATAGTCTGAAAAACCTAAAAGAATTGGACAGCATTGTGATAAAACCCTGTGATAAGGGTGGAGGAATAGTTCTGCAGGACAATGCCTCCGATGATAACGAGATCTACCGGCAGTTAAGCAATGTCTCACACTATGAGCAATTACCAAAAAACCCTCTTCAAGAAATCAACGACCTCACAAACGGTCTGGAAAAGGGTTTTATCAGTACAAATGAATTTATCTTCCTGAATAATAAGACACCCTGTACCCCGGTCCTATATACACTACCCAAGGTACACAAAAACCTGGAAACACCTCCAGGCAGACCTATCCTCTCCGGTCGTGGCTCTATTTTAGAGGCCCTGGGAAGATATATTGACTTTTTTATAAAAGACCCAGTACAGGACACCCTAACATATGTCAAGGACACGACACACTTTATTAATCTGATAGAGTCCCAACCTTTCAATACACAAACTGAACTCCTTGTCACACTTGACATAGAGTCATTGTATACTAACATCCCTCAAAACAAAGGCATAAATGTTATCAGGAAACATCATAATAACCGACAGGCGCCCCACCAAGTCCCCACAGAATTTATCACTTCATTACTGGAGATTGCCTTAACAAAAAACTATTTCCTTTTTGAAAACAAGTACTACAGACAGTGCAAAGGCACTTCTATGGGCGCGATTTTTGCCCAAATTTTGCCATACTGTTTGTAGACGACATTGAAACCAACATTGTCTGCAACGCCATGAATCCACACCTCTGTAAGATTCACCTATGGTGGAGGTATATAGATGACGTTTTCATGATCTGGGGAGGAAACCAAAATGAACTACAAGACTTTTGCCATTGTCTCAACGCCATTCAGCCAGATTTAAAGTTTACCTACAGCTTTGACAATAACAAAATTGACTATTTGGACATCACTGTAAAGAGCCTCAATGGTGAGCTCTATACAACCTTATTCAGAAAGCCCACAGAAAGGAACACCTTATTACAGTACAATAGTTCACACCCAAGGGCCCTCAGAGACCATCCGCATCAGGAGAAACTGTAAATTTAAGGAGGATTTTTTCCAAGAGGGTGAAATACTTTGCAAAAAACTCCTAGCACGAGGCTATCCGAGGCGCCTGATCAGACGAGCTATGAAAAGGGCTTGGTATTCACACCGCAAATATCTCTTACAATCTAGAGAAAAAACACCTCTTTCCAGAATCACATGCATCACGACATTCTGTCCAGTTAGCAATAAACTCACCAAACTAGTCAAAAAACACTGGGCTGTGCTTGCACCCTTAGACCTTGCAATACGGACACCCCTGTTTGCATTCAAACGTGGCCGTAACATTAAGGACCACCTTGTGAGGGGCCACAAGCCAACTAACAGAGACCAATCCATCCACTCCTATCTTAACCTCCCTCCACTACAAGGTCATTTCAAATGTAATAATTGCATGGCATGTGACTCCACAACAAACACCAAAGTTTTTGAATATGGTGACTTTAAGCATGTTTTAAAAACCTTCACAAATTGCAATTCACAGAATGTTATCTACTGTATTGAATCTCCTTGTAAATTGCGATACATTGGCCAGACAACTCAGAAAATCAAGGCCAGGATCTCCCAACACAGGAGCCGGATCAGATGCAAAATCATGACGGCACCTTTAGTTGAACATTTTGTGGAGAAAGGACACTCGGAAACCGACTTCACCTGGCAAGTGATCGAAAGTCTACAAAAAAAACCCAGAGGAGGAGACCAGCAGATGATCCTAAACAGACTGAAGTGCAAATGGATTTTCAAATGTCGCACAATAGAAAACGGACTCAACTCTATTGACGAATGGAATGCCTGCACCTAGTTGACACCACTCCTTGACCTGCTCTGGCTCTTACATACTTCCAATGAACCTTGATCAGACATACATAACTACCATCATCTGTGTGTATTGTTATAACTGACATTCCAGGGCTTTAACTGTCTTTATGCATACCATGCTAGTTGTTCATAATGCCTTGAATACCCTGTATGAACTGTTGGTACTTTCTAATTATACTATCCTCTATTCATAATGTATTGTCTATAAATTACATATTGTCAGCACATGGGAAATGTAAATTGATATCATGTGCATATCTTACATTTTCATCCACTAATGCTGTAATCCCTCCAAATGGACTATACACTACTAGCTCCATTTCTGTTTTTACTTCTATCCGTGTTGCCTATACAGCGCCTGTAATTCGCCCATACCGGCTTCCAATGCTCTATCAGTCATGAGCACTACCTTTGGCCACGCCCCTCTCTGCTTTTTAACTCGCTCTTCCCGCCGCGCTTAATCACTCGCACTCAGCGCGATGTGAGCACAGGCTGTATTCTGAGAGAGATCCGTCCCTTGATCAAGTAAGTGCCGTCTCCGCCTTCATTCACGGTCTGCTTTAAGTTCTCGGCCCCCGTTCACACGATGACTTACACCGTTGTTTATCCCTTTGCAGATAAATCACTGTAGCAGAAAATCTGTCAAGTGAGTATGTCACACGGCTTGCTTACGGCCCCCCGCTAGTCACACAGCCCTCTTTTTAATCACGCTATCTCACCACACTGTCCTTCTCAATTACAGATAATTGCCGCCGCAGGAGATACCAATTAGTGAGTACTCACTATTTACCGTTGAGGCTCCCCCGCTGATTGCATCTGCATACTGAATTATACCGCTGTTTATTTATTTTTTCACAGACATTGTCAAAAGCGGTTCCCTTCAATTAGTGAATATTTCTGACGGCGCGTCAAGGCCACCACATGTTTTAGAATTACCACACTGATGCTTGTCTCCCCTTTTAGCATGGACCCGCTTGCGCTATCAGTTCCAGCCTTTCCATACTGATTCTACCGGTCCTCAGTAAGTGCGACTGCCATGCGCAAATTAATCCCGGCAAGCTCATTCAGCTCATTAAGACCACCTAATTAATTCTGTGAATTTTCTCCCTTATACTACCAGCACCTTGGGCCTTACCCATAACTTGTTTCTGGCCCTTGTGAGTAATATGCGACGCGCGTTGTCAAATTGTTTTTGGTCCTAGTACTCCTTTTAAGTCATTCTTTCCCTTCCTTCTAGACCAGGTTGCAGCAGTGCGTGCCCTGCACATTAGCCCCTATTCCCTTAATAGCAGATACCCACTTCAGTTACCTCAGCCTCATAGTGAGTCTTACACGGCGTTGCTTCATTCTCCTCCACTTACTCCCTCCCTCCCTGATATTCATTTTTTTCTTCCTCCAGACTAAATCGCCAATTATCTACTTCAGTCCTTATTGTTCAACCTTGGGATTCCTCCCCTTTGTAAGTCTGAATCCAGGTTAATTCATTCCTGATCACTGCTACTCAGGTTCCAGCCACTCTGACCGTTTTATTTTAATTTTACAGTAATTCAGGTTCACAGTGCACAACAGTGAGGAAGTCTTGAATACCCTCCACCTCTCATTGGGACCTATCAAGCCCCCATTTCTGCCAGCATTAAATCCAACTTAGTAACTTTGTTTTTCTAGCTCATTCCGACCCCAGCTCAGTGTGGTCTAGGTTTCAGCCAACCTGACCTCCTTTCTATATTTCACAGAAATTCAATTTCCTGTTTTCACCTCCACCGTGATTGACTTTGAGGTCCTTGTGTCCCCCCTTACATTAGTAAGTTCAAGTGACCTATGCCCCTTCTTGCATGTGATGTTGTGACTGTGGTTAACGCACCTTTCACTTGGTATGTCCACCCAATAGTCACCTCTCCTACGTAACGGCAAAATTGCAAGCCTGCGTCCCCTTCGCATTACTTGGCGCACGCGTTTTCTTTTTCTTCCTTCTGTCGCGACTCACAGACTCCTTACCTAGACCCTTGACTTCGCACGGCCTCAATTGTGTCACATTGATTTGTGCTTCCATGTATTTGCATCTCGTGTGGAATTCACCCACTGGGAGTACACCATCACTTATTATTATGTGCCAAGCAGATACCTATGTACAGGGTTCCTAATTTATTTTAATGCATTGTTATCCTGTTTTAGTTTCAGACTGCTCACTAATTGTCCTGAAGATGATCTCAATGTTATGAGATCGAAACGCCGTCGACCCCCTACAACAGGAACTACCTGCATTTTGTTAACTCATGTGGAGTTCCATTTCTTGTTGTCAATGCGATGTCAAGATTTGAATTCACTCCCACTTTGTCACTTCATGCTTTTTTCACTTATATGTGAGCACCTGAATGCTATTTGACTATATCCATTTGTGATCCTTTTGTAATAAATACCCTACCTCACAAAGACAGTTTTGCCCCTGTACATTATTAGATACTCCCAACGTGATTAATTGTCATTGTAAAAGAATCTCCTGACAGTGTCTCCCTTGGGGAGCACTATCTGTAATATGGACCCTTAGGGCCACCTTGAACCATTGTTTTTTCTCAACAGTCACTCTTTTTTAGAGCAGCATAACGGTTTTCTACTTCATTCACACTTATGAATAAGCTCTACAGTGTTTTGTTTTATTTTATTGATACACAGTTAGTCAGCCATGTTACACATTTTATGGAAACAGTGCATTTTAAGTATGATTTATAATCTAGGCATTTGCATTAATCACTTTAATAATTTCTTATTAGTTTTAAGGCTTTTTTAAAGTTATGTGGTATGGATACTGAACTCTGTTTTAAAACTGTTGTATTGTAGGCTAAGGTTTGATCACCTTTCCGTTTGTAGCATGCATGAAACCTCTGTGTTATGCAGGTATGATTTTTATTAACTAATCAATGAAGCATTTACTCCCACTACTACCACACTATAGAACAATTTATCAATAAACAATGATTTCTTTTGTGAAATTCCTATAAAATTGTTGAGTATAAAAATTTGTCATACATAAGAGCAATATGAGTATACGCAAAACAGTTCCAACAATAAATCTTTACTTCAGATAAAATATCAACTTTAACCATCACACTCAGTTTGACAGCAATATAAGGAGAGTTCATAATTTAATTTTGTATCTACTTGGAAAACAATAGGTCAAAACAATTTGCACCTTGATGTCTGGTGAAGATTAACAGTCTGCTTAATCTAGTGCTCTATCTTATGACCACACCACTACAAAGAGAGTTTATAATTTAATTTTATAAATATTCACAATGTTATAAATGTATCAAAACAAATAAGAGATGTTGATATAGCAAACACTATAATTAGAGAACCAGCGGATGTACAATCCAGCAAAGTTTATCTCTATCTGCTTATACCTTTTGACTTGAAAATAGGTTCTAACCATTATTCTGTATATTGGGGCAAATAGAGGGAGACTGGCTCCACAACATTACAGCAAAAATAGCACAAATCAAAGGATGGGTGATTCCCACCACATTCTTTTGTCAAGTGACATGGGTACATGTCCGAATTTAATGAATATAGATTTATATGTGCTGTTCTCATATTATTGCCTGTTCAGATACAATTCAGTCTCCCAATCTTACAATTCAGATACATTTTAGTCTCCCGATCATATCCCTTAACAGATATTGATGTGTGTGTATTTTAGCTCTCTTAATTCAGGAATCATTCACTCATGTTAATTTATGGTTTATCCAAAGATCAGATCAACCTAAATTAGTACGGATGGAGTGAACAAAAGAAAACCATGGCAAATGGCTGCTTTCTAAGATCTTTAAGTATTTCACAGCCTCAGAGGGCTCTACTATATGGTTCATGTTCAGGCAAACTCTAGATTTTCATTCAATAAATAAGATGCATTAGCCCAATCTTAAAGAACATAGAGTTGCACCATAGCGACAAAATCCAGTTCTTTTTACTCGCCATTTTTCTTCTTTTGATTGCTAAGTTGCTTCCTTTCACCTTGTGAGATAACTAGTTTTCCACTATTCCTTAAAGATAGGGGTAGAATGCTTTTGGTTTTTGGATTCCACAGTATTTCTTAAGTTTGTCTTTTTATTGATTTCATCCTGACTCTCTGAAATAATTTCTTGGTTGGCTCTATCTGACTAATACTTAGCCTATGAGATATCTTCCTAGATGACCCATTTAGATGTACATATTTCAAAAAATATATATACTCTTTCATTCCCTATACTATTTTGCTTACACTTTCATTTCATCATATCTATTCACCTCTACTGGATTTCTGCAAATTGTATATATTGTTCTAATTTAAAAATGCTGTATATTTGCAAAGAGTTAACTATGTTCTACTCCCACCAAATCTTGGTTGTGACACTTCTGCCATCTTCTTTGTAAAGGTCTCTGTTGCTCAGTCAAAAGATTCAAAAGATTCACAATATAAAACAGCAAACTAAAAAAAAAACACTGCATTGAATTAGGGAAGAAGACAAAGAAAGAGAAAGAGCAGTGGTGGAATGAGGGATATATTTTGATGCAGGTAGAGCAGGAGAAGGATATTGTTTAGAATAGAGACAGATTGCTGAATGGCTATACGCTCATAGAGAAATCAAAATTCTAAGTGATCAAAACAAGGGAGTGCTAGAAATTTGTGGTAGATAATTACAAATTAGTCAGTGATATAGAGAACAGAAAACAATGGTGTATAGGAAGGACCTATATTGCAAAATGAACTCAAAGATTGCTCACATAAATTGGTTGCAAATTGCACACTGACTTTTTTTGACGTCTTTTGACGCGACCTGTGTACTAATTTGTCACATCGCAACATCTCCAGTCCAGAACAACCTACTGAATGAATATTAGTGAGGAAGACTGCTGCTTGCACTGTCCTGTGATGGGCTGCAAAGACACAGATAGTGGGCTGCAAGGAACAGCAGACCACTAGTCATGTGTTTGCATTCCCAAACAGGAAACTTTGTTTTAAAACAGCCCATGTTCATTAAAAGAACAGTTGCTGTGTTGGTCTGAAAATGCGTCTGGTCGACTCCTTCTAGCATTGTGCGATTTAAGTTAGCATTTGCGGCACCATTTTTTATTAGCCGCCATTTTGGGTAATGATCGAAACTAACGTCTGTCTCATGCTCTGTTTGACCATCGAAAAGCAGCTACCAATGTGCCCTCTGTACGTGAATTTCTTCAAGGCTGAGTTTGCTGTGCTAATGAATAAACTGTCTATCTCATACATACCTTTCCATCTAGATAGGCCTGCTCCCACAGCTCAGAGCGGTGTGGGCAGGCAGAGTAACCTTGAGTTTCAGATAATGTGTGCCCTGTCTCAGGATCGTAGCTCATCCTTCTGTACCTCCTTTATTCATCAGCTCCCAGACTGCAAAATTCCTGTCTGGGCATGTCTTCAGGGGTATTGGAAATGTACTTTATGCTCTACCATGTTGTCTAAGGTCAGTCCCTCTGCAGCAATCTAAGGAGGCTGGTCAGACCGGACTCCGCTCGAGCGCATACTAATAAATAACTTTGGTTTGTATTCGCTGCTGTCTGACCGACTCTTCATTTGTTTGGAAGGCTGAGAGGTGGTCGCGAGTGGCCCGGGTGGCCCTAATTAGGTCACTTCCTTCAGTTGGTGCCCAAACAGGGACCCCATCGGTCGAGTGACCCTTCCTTGCCTGCGGACGGGTGAGGAGGTCGGGGCCACGTCGGGTCGGACGGGCGGACCGGGGATCCCTGCACAAGAGAGTCTGGTACTCCCAGCTGCCCCATCTGTCTGACCGGGCGGTGCCTCTGCCAGTGGTCATCCCAGCTGGGGTCCTGAACGGCGAAACCCTTGGATCTGACCGTTTGGTCCGAAGAGTCGGCAGTGGAGAATAAATTGGTTTGACCTGTGTGCACCAGGTGAGTTTGCTTCGGTTTGTGGTGGCTACGGCGCCATTTTGGTATGTGTTTAGTGCGGTCTGAGGACCGTTTTTGGACAAGCGCTTGAATTTGTTTGAGTTCTTTGTGAACATGGTACCATTTTGGTTTGTATTTGGTGAGGTCTGAGGACCAACTGTGGTAAGATATTTGCAAATATCTGCTTGGCATATATGGTGAATTAACTTCCTTGTAGAAAATGCCCTGTTTTAGCAAGCTGTGTTGTGTGGGCTGTCGTTGTTGTTCCACTGATGCTCGTCTGGAAGAAAGTCAGCCTGCACCTCCAGAAGGCACTCCCAACTTTGAGATGTATGTCAAGCATGGCCTTGGCCCTATTATGTTTAGTACATTATGGCACAAATATACGAGGGACAATGCCGAGTTGCAGTGGCCATTGACAAGCACTTTCGATGAACAAAAACATAATTTTCTGCAGGATAAATTGTTTGCAACATGAAGTAGGCAGTCGATGTTTGATTCCCTTAGAACATGGCAGAAGGAGGCTAAACAGAGATGAATGAAGACAGAGAAGGAGGCCCGGAAGGGAAGGATGCAGACAGTGACTCAGAAAGCTGTAGCGTATGATAGGGAGAAAATAGAGAAAGTAATAGAATGTGCCGATAGAAAATTTCGATTGCAATGTGGAAAGTCTTATGTGGCTCGAGATGATAATGATCAATTTGTGGAGGAATTGTTGGATGCTCGACCCCCGCCTCCGTATGCCCCGCAGAGGGTATACCCTGTACTTCCCTCACTGCCTCAGTCTCCCGATTCTTCTGTTTCTGCTGCCTCTGCCTCTGCTACTGCTGCTTCATCTGCTTTGGCCACAGCACCTCCTGTCCTTTCTTAGCCTTCGCCTTCTGTGGCAGCTACACCTGTGGGCGTTCCGGCAGCACCTATTGCTTCGGCATCCCTCTCCCCAGCTCTTACGCCTACAACACAGTCAGTAGCAACATTATTGCCTGGCAACTCTGTCTTCACCCCTATTGTTTTTCCCTATTCCCCAGTGTCGCAAAATATTGACACGCCAGTACGTGGCCCTGAGGACAAGGACTGGACGAAACTCAAGGACCGGTTAGGGCAGACGTTGATACGCTCCGATGTGGGGGAGGCCGAGAAAAAGGTGGTGGCTAATCAGGCAGCTCAGTGGGCTCATAACCCCATTTACAGTGTGGAGGATGTGTGGGAGGTGATGAAAGACTATGAGTCTTTTGTCCAGCAGCATGCCCTTAAGCATATGTCGGCTACTTTGATTGGGCTGTGGGAGCAGTGTTTTAATGAGGCAGCGCCACAGATTATCTATGATATTAAGGATCATGTCTATGTAGATGACATGGCGCCTGCTCAGGTGTTTGGTAATGTTCCGACGATGGTTGCCTACCGGAGTAGATTGCTTGATAAGAGTCCAAAGATGGTGTCTCAGTTTCCGATGAGGGAGGTGCGCCCCATATATCACCCAGAAATACCAGAGCAGCGAGACCAGCATGATGTTGTTGTCCGACCAAAGGTAGAGACTCGGTTCCAAGAGCAATGGGTTTATACCCCATGGAAGAGGAGTGAGGTGTTGTCTCTTAAGACTCAGTTGCCCGATCCTAGGAAAAATCCTACTGCGTACTATAAGGAATTGACGGAGGCCGCTTCATCGACAGTGATGACACTTGCGGATATTGAAATGTTCTTTGGTCTACTGGTACCCGTTGATATTTGGAGACAAGTACACACACAGGACCACAGTGCAGAATTGGGTGGTACCTGGGATCAGATTAAGGCATGGGATCAGGCGAGGAAGCCTGGTGAGAAGCCCAGGGCCGAGATACGAGCTTTGCCTGGCAGAATTATCTCTTATATGCATTCTCTTATTCCACCAAGAAGAGTAGATTGGGACAAGCATGTCGTCAGAAGAAGGATGAAAGTGTGTCTGACTTTTTCACTCGGTTTGAGGGTGTGTTTTTGGACTTTAGTGGACAGGACTTGTCGGTGGAAGGGGGTGTCCGATTGTTCGTTGACAGATTTGTTACGAATCTGCTCTCGGAAATTGCGGCTTGCTTGCAGGCTTCAGAGAGCACTTGGACGACATCCTCCCCTTCTGTCTTACTGAGTATGGCACAGTAGTATGAGCACAGGGAAAATGAGGAGAAGGTGTAGAAAAAGCACAAGGAATTAAAGATGAAAGTGTTGTTACAGCAGGCTTCTCGGGGAAATGGTAGAGGATGAGGTGATACTGCCCGCCAGCTGCCTCGGACCAGCCGGAATACCACGCCCATAGGTCCGAATCAGTGTGCGTATTGTAAAGAGGAGGGACACTGGCATAGCGAGTGTTCCGTGTTGTTGTAGAAGATCGCAGCCCCTAGAGGATGAGGTTCTGGTGGACGGCGTCATGGAGCTGGTGGACAGGACAGAGCCCAGCATGCTACAACATCACTGGATCGTTCAGATAGTAATTATTTCGATGAAAAGAGGGGTGGCCAGTATTCCCATGATGATTATGAGTTTGATGAAGTGACTGGAATGTCTCACAGCTAGGACAGCCAGGGACAGAGTGAGGGGCCAGTCCAGATACCTGTAGATCAGCGCGGACCTTATGTTATTGCAGATTTGCAAGGCTCAGCTAAGGAATTTTTGGTGGATACAGGTGCTATGAATAGCTCTATCTCCCGTTCACTGGGCCCCGGGGCAGCTCTGTCTGGCCATAATAATGTTTCGGTAGGATTCTCTGGTGTACCGGTTGTAAGCCCCATTTCCAAGCCTCTTACGTTGACTATAGGTCCTTTTACTGTGGATTCGCCGTTCTTGTTGACATCAAACTGTGGAGAAAATTTAATGGGCCTAGATTTATTGAAAAAGTTGCATGCAACCATTTATTGTTCTCCGGAAGGTGTTTACATGACAATGGGTCCGAATGTGGTCAGCTCTAGGCAGTGTCTGTCCAAAGATGCGCCCCTTCCTGCTGAGTTTAAGGATGTGCCGCCCACTTTGTAGGCAACAGGTGACACTGATGTGGGACTATTGCAAATTCCCCCGGTTTCCATTAAAGTTAAAGACAATGCCATTTTGCCTCGTATTCCCCAGTACAAAATTCCACAGGCGGGGGAGCGAGCTTTGTTGCAGATTATACAGGATTTGATTGAGACGGGTGTGGTTGAAGAGACAGTGGCCAATGTGTGTAATAGCCCTATTCTTCCCATTCTGAAAAAGGCATCTTCAGACTCCTCAGATGATCACCCAGATGTCTATCGTTTTGTGATTGATCTGCGCGCAGTTAATAAAATAGTGGTCCCTCAGTTCCTGGTGGTCCCTGACATTACTGCCCTTCTGACAATGATTCCTTCCTCTGCTAAATTCTTCTTTGTCATTGACTTGAAAAATGCATTCTTTAGTATTCCGATCAATCCTGACAACCGACATTTGTTCGGTTTTACCCTAGCAGGCAGAAGCTTTAGATTCTGTCGAGCTCCTCAAGGCTATACCGAGAGCCCTAGTATATATAGCCAAGCTTTGAAAGCCCAATTGGACTCCCTCACGCTTCCCGCAGGTAATGTATTGCTTCAATATGTGGATGATATACTAATTGCTTCTGATACTGAACAGGGATGCAAAGACAGTATGGTTAAGTTGTTGCTACATTTGGCTCACCATGGACGTAAAGCGTCCCTTTCCAAATTTCAATATTGTCGACAGGAGGTCACCTATTTAGGTCACCTACTGTCGAAGGAGGGTAGGAGATTGACCCCTGAGTGCATTAGCACAATTGTGAAAATGCCTATCCCTAAAACTCAGAGGGATGTGCGCGCTTTTATTGGCATCACTTCCTACTGTCGCCATTGGATCTCTAATTATCCATTACTAACAAAGCCTTTGCTTGCACTAACCACTAAAGATGTGCATGAACCCTTGCCTTGGACGCCTGAATGTCAGCAGTCTTTTGAGCAATTAAAAGTTGTGCTTTGCTCTGCACCTGTGCTTGCTACACCTGATTACTTGAAGCCGTTCGTGCTGTACGTACACGAGACAGCTGGTTGTGCGGTCTCTGTCTTAACACAGGCCTTTGGAGGTAAGCAAAGGCTGTGTGCTTATTTTCTGCTCTTCTTAACCCTGTCGCAAGAGCCCTCCCGAGCTGTCTAAGAGCGGTCACGGCAGTGGCCATCTCTATAAGGCAATCGGCTGAGCTCGTACTTGATACTGATCTCACAGTCATGGTGCCCCATGCTGTGGATACTCTTTTGAATAAAACCAAGACACAGCACCTTACCAGTGCACGTCTGACCGGTTACAAATTGACCCTTTTTGCACCACATGTTACGATCAAAAGGTGTGCCACTCTAAACCCAGCCATGTTGCTACCCCTCTCTTGCATTTTTCGAACGGAGGAGGAGACGAAGGGACGGGTAGACTTGACTGATGTTCCCTTATCTGACCCCCAAGGGGAACTATATGTCGATGGCTCTTGTTTCAAGTTACCGGATGGCACCACCACTGCAGCGTATGCACTTACTACACTGCATACGGTAGTTGAGACATCACGAGTTCCTTATCAGTCCGCTCAGGCAGCTGAACTAGTCGCCCTTATTCGAGCTTGTGAATTGAGCAAGGGACTGGTTGTCAATATTTATACTGACAGCCAGTATGCCTTCGGGGTCGCCCATAATTTTGGGCGGCTCTGGGCAGAGAGAGGGTTCCTTACCTCACATAGGACACGCATCCAGCATAGCCCTCTTATACACAGGCTTCTGTCCGCTTTGACACTTCCTAGGAAATTGGCCATAATAAAGTGCAGTGCCCACGAGGCAATTACTGACAACGTGGGTAAGGGAAATGCATTTTCAGATCAGACAGCTAAGGAGACAGCTCGAACAAAGATGAGAAAGATGTTTGTAGCAGGTCCCGATAGGTGGGTGCCAGAGGTTACTATGTTTGAGGATACGCTAGACAATGTGAAAGAAATTCATAGTGAAGCAATGATTGAAGAGTTAGCAGTATGGCAGGAAAGCACAGCATGTTTAGATGAGGACGGATGTTGGACGGATAAGTCAGGGGAAAAAGAGATGGATGTTACCAGACGCATATGTACTCCCTGTAGTCACTATGGCGCAGGCGCCAGCCCATATCAGTGCAAAAGGCATTTGTAAATTGTTAGACCCTGTATGGCAGAATGACAATATCCCAAAGACGGCCGCCCACTTAGTTAAATATTGTATGGTATGCATGATGCATAATCCTGGGAAAGGTACCCCTACACCCTCTGGCAATTTTGCACCCCCCACTTTTCCTTTTGAGGTCCTCCAGATGGACTTCATTGAGCTGGAGCGAGTCAACAATTTGAAATATGTGTTAGTGGTTGTTTGTGCCTTCAGTAAATGGGTTGAGGCTTACCCCACTAAAGAGAACACAGCCGTGGTTTCGGTTT
This sequence comes from Calotriton arnoldi, assembly GCA_963921515.1. NCBI lineage: Eukaryota > Metazoa > Chordata > Amphibia > Caudata > Salamandridae > Calotriton > Calotriton arnoldi. The sequence goes on from CAWUFW010004004.1 coordinate 322,245, forward strand.
GCCCCGTTTGATTTGGAGTGATAACGGCAGCCATTTTAACTCAAAGGTCATTCAGTTAGTGTGCGATGGGCTGCATATCAAGCAGAAATGTCATGCTGCACACCACCCCCAGTCAGCAGGCTTAGTTGAGAAGTACAATGGTACTCCCAAACTAAAATTGGCAAAGATTCAGCAGAGCACAGGGTTGCAGTGGCCAGATGCTTTACCATTAGCCCTTTTGTCTACAAGGGCCACTGCACACTCTAGGACAGGATTATCACCTTACGAGGTCGTGTTCGGATGCCCTGCAGATGTGTGGGGTGTGACGTGGCCTCGTAGGTTTTCAGAAATTGAATACCCTCTGTTAGTGGATTACTTATATGAGTTAACTAAAAGTCTACGTTCTACTCACCAACAGATCCAAAATGCCCTTCCGCCAGCACCTGAGGGGCCAGGACACGATATTCGGCCCGGAGAATTTATCCTGGTGAGGCATTTCCAGAGGAAAGGAAGTTTGGAGCCGCAGTGGAAGGGGCCACTACAGGTGCTCCTTGCAACCCACACTGCTGTGAAAGTCACCGGCCGAAAGAACTGGATTCACACAAATCATTGCTGCAGAGTGCCTTTGCCCCTGCCTTACGATCAATGGGTTCTTGATGGCATCGGGGACTCAGAGGGAGAACAGGTGCCCCGTTTTGTCCCCTTCTCGGATGCCCAGCTAACGTGGACCCAAACGGAGGATGAGAATGAGGCAGGGTTAAATGCAGTAGTGCCCCCTGAGATCCGAGCCATTCAGGAGCCCCGTTCTGCTGGTCCATCTGTGCTTGAGTCCCAGCCCACTGGCCCCTCTGTGTCCGAACCCCTTTTTCCTGACCCTTCTGTGCCTGGAGTATCTAGGTACAATCTGTGCCCCGACGGAGGAACAGTGCACCAAAAGAAAAGTCAGATTAGCAGGGACAGACTCGATGAGTTAGGCTGCAGTAGAATAGGGAGAGGCGAAATTGGTGCATTGTTCAGACATTGGACAGGATAAATAGAGCGTGCTCCCCTGGAGGGGGGGGTGCCTTATCCTGAGCAACGTGGGATTTCCTCAGAAGAGCTGGGATCACCTGGCTCCACCGCAGGTGCTCAACAGCTCCAACGTTGATGAACAATAGGAGTCTACCAGTGAGGCTCAGAAGGACACTGGGAACATTTGCCCCTTTTTGTTTTCTTGTCACTGGCTCCATTGCATTTCCTTTCCTCTGGTTATAATGTATCCGTTTGGTCGCCCCATTATTGAGGAGGAACAGCCATTTGCAGCACTACGTTTTGGGCGGGATGAGTCTGGTTGGTCCAGTTGGTCCATAAAGAGTAAAATAGTTTTCATGGTGATTGTTCTGATTTCCCTAATAACAGTACTTGGAATAGTATGGTTCCTCGAGGAGAAATATCCTGTGCACTCTCTGATTGGTACAATGCCTGTTCATCCTGACACATGTTTGTCACTTTGGCCCCTCATAAAGGTGAACACAGAAAGACATATGTAGATAATGTGTTCTTGCAAACACTCCACCAAGCCCATGATACGTCTAATGACACTAATTGTTGGATATGTGGGCTGCTCCCTTTAGTTACACATAAGAGTGATAGCCTGTTATCGTTGCCCTTGTCATATCTGGAGAGTTGTGAGGGTTGGTTTGAATTGTTCTCTATGGTATACATTCATTATCATTCCTGTACTATGAATATGACCTCTGCTGATTATCACTCAGTGTTAGAATGTATACGTGTCCACCAAGGGTTTACCCCTGGGGATCAAGGGACTCCTGATACATTGTCACCGACAGCTTGCATGAATGTATATGAGAGAGAGAAAAATGTAACATAGCTTCAAAATGAAATGTTGGATTTTCAGGGGTTCAACATCACTGAATACTTCCGCTCCTTTCAAATGACTGACTGACTGACTGAAAAATATTTATAAAGCGCACTAATGCCGAGGCGTCTTGGCGCTGAGTGATATGTAATGCCCATGGCCGGGAATATTCATGGTTGGGAGAAGAGCCATGTTTTGACTTTCCTCCTGAAGAGCGATCTGTTAGGCAAGGACCTCAGGTTTGTGGGCAAGGCATTCCAGAGTTTGGATGCCAAAAAAGAGAAGCGTTTTCCTCCACACCTTGCTCTCTTTATCTTTGGGAGTTGTAAGAGCTCAAGTGATGCTGATCTTAAGGCTCTAGTTGGAGCATATCGCGAAAACAAGGTTTGCACATCCTTGGATCCTCCTCCAAACAAGGCTTTATGCACCATGCATAGAGACTTAAAGTCTACCCTTCGCCGTACTGTAAGCCAGTGGAGTTGTTTTATACTGGTGGATGTAGGATGGTGTTTAGGTAGATTGAGCAATACTCTTGCAGCCGCGTTCTGAATTGACTGCAATTTAGAGAATTGCGCAACATTTGCTCCTAAATAGATAGCGTTGCAATAATCAATTCTAGATAGAATCGTGGCTACTACCACAGTTTTCCTTAGGGAGAGCGGTATAAAAGGAAGGATCTTCCTCAGACCTTTAAGCATAAAGAAGCAAGCTGATGAGACTTGGTTGATCTGAGGAGCCCAGGAAAGATCATTATCTACCAAAATCCCTAAATTCCTAACTTTTTGGACAGGGGTCGGACAAGAACCTGCTACATGTGGCCACCAGAATTGGTTCCATACCGAAATTTTCTGGCCAAACTCAATCACCTCGGTTTTATCAACATTAAGTTTTAAAAAGTTGACGTTCATCCAGGTCATTAGAGCCGAGATGCAGTTACTAAATTGGGTAGCCATAGCATCCACTGGTTGTGTTACCGTCACTATAAGCTGCGTGTCATCAGCGTAAGACACCAGCTTAAAGCCGTGACTTTTTATTAGTCTGGCCAAAGGAGCCACATATATATTAAAAAGAGTGGGGGATAGGGCCGAGCCCTGGGGGACTCCCCCGGGGAGTGTGAATTCCTTGGACAGATAACCATCCCAAAAAATCACTTGTTCCCTGGATGATAGGAAGGAGGAAAGGAGGGCAAGAGCTTTGCCTTTGATACCTACATCCTGTAACCTTCGTATTAATACCGCATGGTTCACGGTATCAAAGGCGGCTGTCAAGTCCAACAGGACCAGTACAGCCGCTCCTCCTCCATCCGTCACCTTACGAATTTCCTCCACTGCCATAATCAATGCAGTCTCAGTAGAGTGTGCTGATCTAAAGCCATGTTGGGTGGTATCTAGAATGCTGTTGTTCTCTAGATACGAAGTTAGTTCTACATTCATGGCTTTCTCAAGGACTTTAGCAGGTAGAGGTAGACATGAAATGGGACGGTAGTTTTTCTCGTCCAGGGGATCCAGCTTAGGTTTCTTTAGGAGAGGGCGAATGTATGCTTTTTTCCAAATCGTTGGAAATACTCCTGATAAAATACTTTGGTTGAGTATAAGGGATAGTGGAATGCTTATGTCCTTAGAAACCTGATGTAGGATGTGAGGGGGACAGGGATCTAAAGGAGAGCCCGACTTAGTTTTTAACAGCAGATCAGCCACTGTCTCAACTCCCAACAGTGTGAAGTGCGATAGATCACAGTGAAGAGACATGCTCTCCAGCTGGGCCGAGACATTATTCGCTGTAGCTTTATCAGCATTTAAGAGAAGATTATAGACAGTTTGTACCTTGTTTTGAAAATAATCGGCCATCTTGTCTACAAACTTTTGACAATGCGCAACATTACTCAGGATGAGGCAATACCGGTGCCAGTGGTCAACACGACAGCTGGTTTTTGTGTTTGAGGGCTTGGGAAGGTAAAAGTAGGTGAGAGTAATTGCAACTGTACATACACGTTGAGCACGAGTAGTAGCCCGCCTTTGCTACCACCGCATAATATCTACTTTGCTTGTGGATCTCAAGCTTATGTTTGGCTTCCTAGGGGATGGTCAGGTGTATGTTACCTCTCTTTTCTCCTTCCCCCAGTGTACATAGCACCGCCCAATTATCATAAGGATCTAATAACATCCTGGGGTCTGGAAGATCCTTATCTTTCTGGTAGCTATTGCGGGTATAATTTCCACATGTTGTCTGTGTGTACATTGCCTTCCTGCTTGCTGTGCTTACTGTGTTGGAAAATTGACACCCACACTGAAGACCTCAGTACATGATACTAAGTCTACGGCTATGATGATGCAGGCTGTCCAAGACCTAATGACAATATAGGAAGGTATTTTTGAATATTGATAATGTGTGTATTAACATGTTATAGTAGTCTTCCTACTTTGCAGAAAGTTATTCGTTTCCTAACACTAGACAAAATTGTTAGCAAATGCTAAAAGGAGGGGCTGTTGGACTGAAAATGCGTCTGGTTGACTCCTTCTAGCATTGTGTGGTTTAAGCTAGCATTTGCGGCACCATTTTGTATTAGCCGCCATTTTGGGTAATGACCGAAACTAACGTCTGTCTCATGCTCTGTTTGACCATCGAAAAGCAGCTACCAATGTGCCCTCTGTACGTGAATTTCTTCAAGGCTGAGTTTGCTGTGCTAATGAATAAACTGTCTATCTCATGCATACCTTTCCATCTAGATAGGCCTGCTCCCACAGCTCAGAGCGGTGTGGGCAGGCAGAGGAACCTTGAGTTTCAGATAATGTGTGCCCTGTCTCAGGATCGTAGCTCATCCTTCTGTACCTCCTTTGTTCATCAGCTCCCAGACTGGAAAATTCCTGTCTGGGCGTGTCTTCAGGGGTATTGGAAATGTACTTTATTCTCTACCATGTTGTCTAAGGTCAGTCCCTCTACAGCAATCTAAGGAGGCTGGTCAGGCTGGACTCCGCTCGAGCACATACTAATAAATAACTTTGGTTTGTATTCTCTGCTGTCTGACCGACTCTTCATTTGTTTGGAAGGCTGCGAGGTGGTCGCGAGTGACCCGGGTAGCCCTAATCGGGTCACTTCCTTCAGTTACTTCAAAAAACATAAACGTTTCCCAATTGGGAACTGATCGGGTGTCACCCGATACGCATTTCAAAGGGAACGGTGTGCAATGGTGACAACTTTCACTTTGCAAATCTGTTACCACTTCCTTTGATGAATGCATTACTGTTCAATGATTTGCAAGCTTAGTTTACTGAATTGCAATCATAAGAGAATGTCCCTTTCACATCCTTTCCTAATTGTGATTCGATATCTGCCAGTGAACCATTTTTAGAGTCCGAAATAATTTTACAACTCTCAAAAGTGGTTTAATACTAGCCAAGCTGCCATTTTGCGGCCACAAACCCAGTGATTTTGCAAACCACAGGGTTTGCAACCGCAAAATGGTTTAGTACCTCTGGCTAATACTATCAACATATGATCTCAAGTGGAATTTAAGGGTCTGCTTCATAAGTAATCCATGATCCGCGACACTCCTCTTGAATAGGATAAAAGATAGGGTGAGAATAGTGTTAGTAGATGGGGCATTTCAAATATTAGAATATTTTATACAATTGGGCAGGTGAGAGTATTTTGTTCCTGAAACTTGGGGTTTCAAGTCATAGAAGTGCTTTCCATCTTAGCACCCTACTTACTTCATTTTTGGCTTTTGGGCTTAATGTTTTGGGATGGTCATGAAAGGAGTGATGCAGGCTGTTTCATAGGTACTGCTGAATTCAGGGGATAGCTATAGGAGGGAGGCCAGTATAACATCTTAGCTCCAGAGACAAGTCAGACAGATCAATATAGAAAAGTTTCAAATGTCCACAGATGAAATTTTATAGAAGCGATGGAGGAGCACTACCATATTCTATCAGCAAAATGACCGTGAGCTGTACTGCTAGCCTTTTAGAAGAAAGGTGTAATATTATATCATTTTAATAATCAGTATCTAGCATCTAAGCCATTTTTTGTTACCTGAATCTATTTGAAGCATAGTATCTAGTGCAAGACCTAGAGACTTCGAAGAAGTGGAAATGTTTAGGCTCAGTCTGCAGGTTTTCAGTTCGTTAATGTATTCAATGGAGTCTTATATTTTTGGATATGGGAAAAGAGGAGGGACTAATCTGTGTCATCCATGATTGATTCTCAGAACAAGTGATAAGAGTGTGTAAGCTGTTCGTAGAGTTAATCTACAGATAACAATTATTAGATCTGACATCCTCGGTGTGGTTTTACCCCCAAATGTTTTGCCTTCAATCTTCCTGTTTAGCTGAATTAGTTTTTGTTGGCCTTAGGATATTGTGTACTTTACCACTGCTAACCAGTGCTAACTTGCTTGTGCTTGCTTCTCTAAACATGGTAAAATTGGCTTACTCTCAATTGGCACATTTAATTTACTTGCAAGTCCCTAGTAAAGTTTTACTACATGTACCCAGGACCTGTAAATTAAACTCTACTAGTGGCCTGCAGCACTTATTGTGCCACCCACTTAAGTAGCCTTTTTAAGCATATCTCAAGTCTCCCACTGCTGCCTGTGCGCAGTTTTAAACTGCCATTTCAGCTGGCAAAATAACCTTATGGCAGTTGTAAACCTTCATTTCTAATACATATGTCACCCCAGGGTATACCCTAAACAGCCCATGGGATAGGGTGCAATGTATTAAGAATGTTGGACATGTACTTTTAAGTTTTACATGTCCTGGTAGTGTAAAGCTCGTAAATTCATTTTTTACTACAGCAAGGCCTACCTCTCCAACCTCTCCATAACATTGGGTTACCTTATTACATTTAATAGGTTTGGTAACAGGTAGAAATGCCATGTTTATGCTCAAATGAATAGTAATTTAAAGCCCTCTTTAAAGGGAAACTCAGATTTTAAGTCACAATTCTAAAAAATGCTTCTTTTACAAAGTTGGCATTTTCTTGTCCTAACCATTTGGTGCCTGCTGCCTGGGTCAGATGACTAGGTGTAGTTGGCAGTTGGCTTATGTGTAATCCTCCCAGACAGTATCACAAAGGGGGGCTGGCTGTCGGCAGGATGGGCCATCCTCACCTGATGGGAGGGCAGAGCTGTCACCTACCACACTTGCACTTCCAAAGTCCTGCCTCAACGGACACACAAAGAACTTCACACTAGCCTTTTGTGACACTAGACATCCTGGAACCTGGGCAGCGGGAAGTAAATTCCAGAACAAGGATGTGGGGGGAAGTCTAGAAGTTTCTCCACTTCAAAACTGGCACCAAGTATAAATATTGAACTCTCGGACCAACTCTTCAGTACACTCCTGTACCTGTGGATATTACAGAAGGACTGCCCCATTGACAGAGGACTGTCCTGCTTCCAGATACCTACCCTGCTGTCTGAGAAGGATGACTGGACCTGCTCTCTTCATCCGAGGCTGCCTGAAGTGACACCAAGGGTCAGCTGACTGACCTTGTGTTCGGAGCTACAGGGACATAAAAAGCTCCAGAGGCCTCACTGTAACTGACTTGCTGTATTGGACTCCCTGGACCTGCAACTGGACCTACCTGAGCCCTACTGGCCTCTGCTGAAGTGAGTTCCTGATCCCCAAGAGGTGCCTCCCAGGTCCTAGACCCTTGGTTGGCACCAATTGAGCTCCTCCTGTGAGGAAAAGGAGAAATACTGATGTTTTCGGCTCTTCGCAATTGCGAACGGGCCTGTTCGCTCCAAGATCTTGCCACCTGCAACGAGCACCAACACAATGCTCCGGTGAACCCAACTCTTTGCACTACAGTGACCACTAACGATAACTGGCAACAGGAGATCTGCACTTCGCGCCACAGTATCGGCAGCCTGCGTTGACTGCGAACGCAAAACTCCAGCAAGGAGCGCCCACAAAGACTGACTGGATCTTCGCACTAAAGCGGCAACCATCCGCAGCAGTCTCCCTGCTCCTCACAGCCTCCTACACCACAAATGGGACTGTTTGTGCCAAACTTTGAGAAGGTAACTTTTTTAGCAGGTCTAACCCGGTCCCTTTTTCGACCTATGCGCCATTGCGGTCGGTCTGAACTTAGACTTTCCTCCAGTCTAGCATGACCAGATGACTGTGAGTGGTGCTTTGTGCTTTAGGCACTAAACCTACTTAAATATTTGAAATTGCATTCCTCTGGTTCCACTGATTGGATTCTTATCGTTTTGGTGTTAAATAATTTATTTGATTTTAATCTATGTTTCTAAATTGGTGTGGGATTTTGCTTGTGTTGTGTTCTCACTTTATTACAGTTTGTGTGCTGCATAAATACTTTACACTTTGCCTCTAAGTTAAGCCTGACTGCTTTTCTGACAAACTGCCAGAGGGCTAATCACAGGTTAATTTAGTGACCTTTGGTTCACCTTGACAAGGATTGTGGCTGTTGCTTGAGAAGGGCTCGCACCCCCATCAGATCAACAACCCAGTTTCTCACAATGGTGTATCCGCTGCATATTGATGAAAGTAGACCTCATGTTTAGGAAATATGTTTCCTAGATTTTCAATCTATAAGTTGAAACAATTGAGCGGTGACGCTAGAGCCCTACAGCATGGCAGAACGAACATGGATGAGGATGGAGAAAGAGATTACAGGGTTTATGTGCTGGAGTCTGGCTGTTGGGTTTGATTTAAACCATCTCAGAACAGTATTAGCAATACCGATTTTCTCACTCAAGATTTTCAGGAGTGGGACTTCTTGGTCGGTGGATTGTGTAGGGTAATGGCGCTCCTGGGAAATACGCAGTGAGTATATACTAGTGTACAATTATGATTGCGGTGCATAAGGGTGGGGAGAGCCACCCTCCTCCCCAATGTGTGGATAACCACATATAAACCAAAACAACAGTCCCTTGCACACGCCAACAGTATATATTATGTATCATTGACAATAATAAAAAACACTCTTGTTCCACCGTTGAAACAGTCACTTCAGTTTAATCTTGAGATCCTTAGCCAACATGTGTTTCGTCGCGCTTAATTGTTGTGCGCAGCGCCTTCTTCAGGGCTAAGAAACAAACAAGTGTATAGAAGTTGGGAGTAAAAGATATCCATCACTAACATCAGATGTCCGTTACCCTTTGTGACAGTATGTTTATCGCAAAGAGCGGCTCAAGTATAGTCCTCGAGCCTGTGGAAACACATGCTGTTTCACTAAAACATATCACCATTGCTGTCTCTAGACAGACTTGTGCAGTTAAAAGATGATCGCTATTCCAAACAAAAATTGTCAGCAAATGAAAATAAGCCAGTTTCTGGTGACTTATTTAGTGAACTCCAATCTCCGAACATTTCGCAGTGACTCTTCTAAAATGATTTAAGAAACACGGCACCCCCTCAATGTTGCCTCAGATCAAGAAAAAGTATATTTATAATCTAAGAAGTACCTCTAATCTCTTTGTATGGATCCTATATGGAGAAAAGGTACAAGGGAAGAAAATAACGTGGTATTAAAATAACGAATCCACTAGAACTGGTGAATAGTGATAATTGTGGAAAGATATTGTAGGGAAACCAACCTCAGTTCCGGTTGTATTTCCGACCCGGAATGGGTTCTAGTACTCCAGTGATTTTCGCACAGTAAAGGGCAACAGTGATTACTGTGTCCAAGATTTAGTGTATTCCAGAATTCTTTTCTGGGGATAAACGAGAAAGGCAGACAGAAAAGTCCCAGTTATAATTGTGAGGACACCCCACTTAAGTAAGGGCTTGTTATCGCCCCATTCGTAGCTGACAACAGGAAGTTCCACGTACCTTAAGTGTGGATCTTGTGTGTATAAGTCATAAATCCATCATGAAGAATGACGACGTGGTATAGTAAAACCACTCTTTGGGGGCTAAGTGAGTCCCTCTTGCCAGCAACCAAGTCTTTGCTGGCGTAAACGCAAACCCTAAACACAATAAAGAGAAGATGGGGATTTTGTTACAATCACTATATATGTCCTCCCCATGTAATACTATTAAGGAGTGTACCCCAAGTTAAGGGTGCGCGTCTCAGTAGTGTAAAGTATGCCACTGCTGAGTGCTACCAGGTATCCTAACACGGGCGCTTACCTCTGTTCAGTAGCAGGGCTGCCTCCGGCTTGTCCGCAGAAGAGTTTGGCCTGCTGAGGTTCCCGCCTAAATACTGGAGAGACCGCAGACATAGTCATAGGACTACACCCGCTTACTCTAACAAATCAAAGAAATGGCGTCGGCCATCTTGAAATGGAGTAAAGTTAATGTTTGAAAGTATCGCTGCCTCCAAAAAGCTAAGTGGATGGTGCAGTCCTGAACCCAAAGTGTATCAAGGATCATATACCAACGTACTGGGGTATCTGCATGGTCACAAATATATTGTGAGGGGCCATTCTGACTAACGTCCAATTTATAAGTTATGAAACAGATGCATAATAGTATGAAGAAAACTGTTGGCCATCTTGGAGCAGTGAAGCTCCACAATCTAAGTTAAATCCTATGTAGTATTGAGTAAATGAGTAATAAAAAGTTATATTGAGGTCGAACCCGGTGCTAAACTATGGCAACATGGAAGCAGAGTCGAGGGAATACATTCCAAATCTCATGAAATTGTGTCCAAAACACTCTAGGACAAGACGTGCAAGCAGGAGTAATCATTGGACGGTCTTAGACACTCACAGAACCTACAGACACAGTTCTGTGAATTATCTTGAGAATGTACTTTTTGAGACTTGTAATATATAAATCAATGCCTGAATAAAAGTAAAGTGTTGGAACATACATAACATATTCATACAATACGAAAGTTTGTTAAGGAAGGTCTACACGTTTGATTCGAAAAGCAGGTTGCCAATCAACTGTTGACATTGTGAGAGTAAAGAAATGTCAGTCAGCATAGAAGAGCCGGATTAGAAGTAAGAGTAGGGTTCTTACAAGTATAACATAATTCAATAGTTCGTAATTTCTTAGTACGGTCTACATGTGTAAGCAAGAGAGCAGGTTGACAATTTATTACTTCTAGCATTTACAACGGTAAAAGGTTGAAAGTGAGTAGGAGAAAGGTCAGTCAGCATAGGAGAGCAATGCTGGAGACGGGGATAAAACGGGGGTAGTGACGCGCCCACATGAGTAGTGTCGTATGCAGTAGCGTAGACATACTATGTCCTGGTGAAATGATGCACAAGAATGGACCATGAGTGCTAGTCCTCCAAAATTTAATGTAATTCATGGTCTGTATTCAAGCCCATCTCAACACTTCTCAATCGCATAATCCAAGTTGCTTCCCTCCTCCTCAACAAAAGTTCTCTATTGCCACCCCTCACGTGTCTGGGTACTGTATCAAATCCAAAAAAAGAGAAGGATTTGTGGCTGTCCTGAGCAGGACAATCCATTATGTGCATTGCCACAGGGTATCTAGTGTCAGCCTGTTTGACTGCCCTGACGTGTTCTACAATGCGGTCCTTCAGAGCCCTAATAGTGCTGCCAATATACTTTCGTTGGCATTTGAAACGATTGCGTAAATCACATAGTTGGTCTGACAGTTGATGTTGGTGTTTATCTTGTAAGTGCAGTGATTGGGGCCAGAAAACTCCCTCTTTTTATCTGAGGCCCATCTACACGCGGAGCAGCGTCCACACTTGTAGAAACCCAGACCCTGTGACAATAGCCAATTTCTCTGAGTATCCGCTTTCGGGTAGCTGGGATTCAGTAGATTCCTGAGGCTCTTACCCTTACGAAATGTCACCTCTGGTCTAGAAGAGCTAAAAGCCTCCAATGTCTTGTCAGCACATAATAGGTGCCAGTGTTTTCGCATGCTCTTGGTGAGTTTCATATTGAGTGTATTGTAATCTGTGACAAGCCGAATAGTTTTAGGATCCCCTCGTTTGCCTCTATCTTGAAGTGTTTGTTGTCTTTCTACTCGTGAAATCCTGCTCAGTGCATTATGTATCGTTATTTGGCTATAACCCCTGCGCACAAATCTGTCCCCATATTTTTGAGGCAACCTGCAAAGTCTCTATCAATGCTGCAATTACGACGAGCTCATATAAATTCCCCATAGGGGATAGCATTGATCGGGTGTTTGGAATGCGCGCTAGTGGCATGTAACACACTATTGCACGCCGTAGTCTTCCTGTATAGTCTGCTTTCAATTTTATTGTTGGAAACAAAAAGTTCCACATCCAAAAAAGTGAGGGAGGTTTTGCTATGGGTGTAGGTGAACCTAATGTTGGCATCATTGCTGTTGAGATGTGTCACAAATCTGGTCAGTTTATCATTGTCGCCTGTCCAGATAATTAAGCAATCGTCAATGTACCTGCCCCAGAACAGGATAGAGTCATTCCATTCACTGCCCACAATGCCCATATCCAGTTCTCCTCCAGACATCCCATGAATATATCAGCGTACGATGGGGAAGATTTAGAGCCCATGGCCACTCCACGTATCTGTCTGTACCATGACCCTTTGAAAAGAAACACGTTGTTTTCCAAAATTATTTGTGTCATTTCCAGTAACATGCCCGTGTGTTCCCAGAGGCTCGCCGGGCGAGAGTTGAGAGTGTGTCTTAATGCCTGTAAACCCAAGTCATGTTGAATGCTCGTGTAGAGAGCAGTGACGTCCAGTGTGACCAGTGTCATGGTATCGTCCCAGGTGATGTCATTCAGCGTGCTGAGAATGTGTTTGGTGTCTCGGACGTAGGACGGTATATTGGCTACCAAAGGTTGTAGAAATATGTCAACATACTCGGATAGTTTTTCTGTGGGTCCACCAATACCTGACACAATTGGTCTGCCTTGCGGGAATGGGAGATTCTTATGTACCTTAGCTAGAGTATATAGGCATGGGTGTCTGGGATTTTCTATCCTAAGGTAAGTGTGCTTATTAAAGTCTAGTAGGCATAGATCGTGCCAGCCCTTGAGTTTCTGGTTAATGAGACTCGTCAACGTGCAGATGGGATTGGAGGGTAGTTTCTCATAGCAGTCCACCTCACTGAGTTGTGAGATAATTTCACTGTCATAGTCAACCTGGTGCATGAGAACCATGTTGCCCCCTTTGTCTGCCTCCCGTATTGTGATACTGTCATCTACCATCAGTTGTTGTAGTGCTTTCCTTTCTGTCTGGGTGAGATTATCTTTCCATCCCATGTGTGAGTGTCGTGAGTCAGCCGATTTGTCTAAATCTGACATAACCAGTTTGTAAAAAATATCGATGTTATTGCCAGCCGGTAAAGGGGGGGTCCATCTTGATTTGGCCATAAGCCCACTGTTAATGTTCAAGTCCATTTGGACATCAAGATCACAGAGAAGTCTATCTAAAGTCACTTGGTCCTCCTCACATTCAGAGATTGACAACAATAACTTGGTATCTAAAACATCCTGCATGATCAAATTATCACACGGAAGAGTATTCTGCAGTGTGGTTCTGTCTTTATTGGTACAGGGAAAATGTGCAAAGTGTTTCTTCAGTTTAAGGCGTCTCACAAATTTAAACAAGTCAACCTTAGCCTTACATAAATCACCCTTGTCCATAGGACAGAAGCTCAAACCCTTTTGTAATAATGATGTTGCTGCCAGGCTAATCGGTTTGTCAGTGAGGTTGATAACTGTGGGGTCCTCTATTTTTTCTTGTTCCAAGACCTGGTTCTCATTCTGTCTTCTTGCCATGCCCCCTCTCTTTCCCCGCCTTGTCCGCCTGTGATAGGAGTGCGTCGATTCTGTTCTCTGTTCCCTTTCTTTATCCTTAAAACCTCCCGTAAAAAAGGATTATCCCTGCCTCCTACCCCTTCCTGTTCACTCTCACTGGTCACAGGCATGTCCAGTGAGGTGGGACTGGAACTGATTGAAGTAGTGGGTTCTTTAGTCTCTGTCTGTTATTTATGGATAAGATGGTCATACTTCTTGGCAAAGGTAAAGACCCTGCCACTATTGTAATTCTATTCGTCCCTTTTAAGTTTCTTAACTTTTCTTTGATTAACCTCGTTCTGGTGTCTCAATAGTGCGCCCCCAAGAATTGCGTAATTCTTTTCAGTTGCCTCTGGTAAATTAAGATTTTTTATCTCTGTCTCCAGGGTATCTATGTCTGTCAACAGTTTGCTGACTTTTCTCTGAGAATTCTCAATCAGTATACCCATCAGCTTATTTGATTTAATACCACGAAGATTTTCAGGAGGATGAAATGACCCAAGCAGGTGGCAAGTCGATTAGTCCTAGAAGGCAGACGTTAGCTTCATCAGGTAGACACAATGTGTCATCTAAAATGACAGGGGGAGTATTTTTGTACTATAGACAGGCTTGGAACCAGATTAAAATTCACCCTGTAAATAATGTTTTGCGTTAAAATCATTTAAGTTGACTAGGGGAGCCTTGTTGTGGACCTGACACTTTCAGTTTGTTTATTGTCTGCAGCACCACGTTTTCTGAGGAGAAAGCTGTCTTGGTCAATTTCAGGAGGAGCTGGAACAGACTGGTGTTCAAGGGATGCATGTATGATCTTGAGCCTGGGTAAACAGTGTGAGGTGAGGGCTTTAATGTGTTTAAAAGGGAGATATGGGGGGCGTGGCCAAGATGGCGGCGTGATCGGACGTGGATCTCTGTCCCTCCGGCGCCGCCACGATTAAGCTTTGAATTAGCACCCATTGCCGGTGCCATCCGGCGGCCACTATAACCGGAGCGACTCCGCCAACTGTCCCGGCGCTGCTGAGGTGATTTTGGCTGACCGCAATCCATATCTGCGGTCCTCGACGGCGGGGAGCGACGACGGCGTCCTCCCGGGCCGGGAGTGGAGTGCGGCCCCGCCGGGGCATCCTTGGCTGCTGCGGTGCGGCTTCCCCAGTGCCTGAGTGGGGCTGTGCGGGCTGCCGTGGTGTGCGTTTACACTCCATCCGGCTGTGGGGCGGCAGCTTGACGGCCGTTATTGCGGCCGCAGCGGAGGATTCCCAGCGGGTGCCATCTTTGGGCCCTACAGACCTGAGGGAGTGGCGGAGCTGGTATGTGGCGCCCCGGGTGGTGCCTTGGAGCTGATCCCTTCTGCCCCTCTTCAGTTGGAGCCTGCAGCGCTGGTCCGGGGAGCCGGGGACGACGGTGGAGTGGGCTCTAGCCGGACCGAACGAGACGACTGAGGTGAGGAGCGAGCTGGCCGAGTCTGAGGGGGGTGCCCCGGTGCAGCTGTGATCGGTCCGCAGATCGGCGGACGGCGGGCTCGGGCAGACGGTATTGCTGGGCCGGGTCCGGACCTCGGGGGCTGCGGTGGCGCCTCGGTCTTGGCGGGGGGTCTCGGTGGGGCCCCCCCCCTGGCAGAGACTGTCTGCGGTGCTCCGGGTGGGACTCGGCGGCAGTGTGAACTTACTGGTAGCGGACGGGGCTGTCGCCTCCCCCTCCCGACCGGGCTGGCTGTGCAGAAGAGTCTGGGAGTGCAGTGACTAGCTGGAACGCCTGTGTGACCTGGAGGGAGTGGGGACGGCTGCTCCCCTTGAGTATCGGCGGACTGGAAGCGGTGTGCCTCTGTGAGCGGCGGCCCAGCGAGGAGCATTCCCAGTTGAGGGCCCGCTGCGGAGGGGCCGCGCCGGAGCTCGCTCGGTCCGTAGATCGGCGGACGGCCCGGTGCTGTGAGGGGGGCCCCTTGGTTGTGGTTCCCTGAGACCGTGTGTGCGGAGCTGGTGGCCCCCGTGGGTCCTTGAGGCCGGCTGGCCCCCGCGCTGCCCTGGTGTCGGTAGCAGGTGAAGAGCTCATATACACAAAGGCAAAGGGCCTGGAGTGGTGGTGAGGGGCCCGCATCCTGGTGGCGGCCCGGCGGCCCAGGTCGTGGCCTGCTAAGTGGCGGTGGGATAGATTGCACCATGGCGGCGGCAAGGGCGCGCAGGGAAAAATCGCTCAAAGAACTTCTTCAGAAACAGAGCGGTGCCTCCACGTCCCAAGGGGACAGAAATGCTGACACGCCGGAGGGCGACGACTCCCCGGCCACCAAGGCCTTCATGGTGGAACTCTTTTCGGCCATAAAAGAAGACATACAGGATCTGCGATCCCAGTTAGCCTCTGATCTCAAGGAGGTTCGGCGCGATGTGGATGAGATCGGGGAGCGGGTGGCTCCAGGCGGAATAACGTGCGCATCAGGGCGGTCCCTTGGAAAGAAGAGGGCGAGGACCTCCGGGCCTACGTCGCAGCGCTCTTTCGGCACATCCTGGGAGAGGAAGACAGCTTAGACATACAACTGGATCGAGCCCACAGGGTGGGCCTCCCCCGGGGTTCCAGGGCGCCCCCTCCGGACATACTGGTGTGCGTCCACGATTTCCAACTTAAGGAGCGCATAATACGGAAAGCACGCGAGGCCCAGCCCCTACTATTTCGGGGCCACCACCCAGCTATTTACCAGGATTTGGCGGCTTCCACCCTCATCAAGCGACGGGCATTCAAACCTGTGACCTCGCACCTTTGGGAGAACAACATACCTTACCCCTTTCGCTTGGTGTTCAAACATCAGGGCAAGCTGCTGCAGCTCCGTTCGCTGGAAGAGGCGCTGACCATCCTGGGCCTTGAACACGCCGCCCCCTCCGACGACGCGGGTCAGTCGACCCCGCGGCGTGCACGCCACTCCTCTGGATGGCAGCGAGTGGGCAGGTCACTCCCGATCAAGAAACCTGACCAGGCCACCAAAGACAGGGAGAAAGAAGCTGTGCTCTCCTCCGTCACAAAAGCCACAGAGCGCACGGATACTCCATGAAGAGGCCGCCGGGTGGTCACGGTATGGTCTTTAGAGGGGCGTCGGGGGGCGGATCCAGACCAGTGTTCAGACACTTTTCCATCGTTGAAGAGGACGCTGATTGTTCTCCCCTCGGGCTGGACATCGGTCGCGGCCGTGATCCCCTGCACCTCGCCTCCTGAGACGGACTTTGGTCGTGTTCTCTCTGTTGCCCTTTGACAGACTTTCGTCATGTTATTTTTTCCTTCTCATGTTTGTTGGGTTAGGGTGGGTTCTCTCTTCGGTGAGCTCCCCTGCTGTTGCTACATGCGCTGCCCATGTGCACGGGCCCCTTGGTCCTTTCCTACTCTGAATACACAACACGCATCCCCGCTTGGCGCTCTGACATACCACCTTTCCCTCTGGATTTTACAATAGTCAGCCTAAATATCCGGGGCCTTAACAACCCAGTGAAGCGGAAGGCGGTCCTGTCCCTACTAGAGCACTCAGGGGGCGATGTCTGCCTTCTCCAGGAAACACACCTCTTACAAACAGACACCCATCGAATGCGACATGGTCACTTCCCCCACCAATACTGGTCCTCCGCCCATAGTAAAAAGGGAGGGGTGGCCATTCTGGTGGCCAAACACTTTAAGGGGTCGGTAGTGGGGACGGTTTCCGAAATCAAGGGACGCCTTCTAGCATTGCAGTTACGTATAGGGCATACCTCCTGCACAGTGGCTTCCATCTACTCTCCCAATGAGCACCCCGAGAGGTTCTTGCTAGAGGCTTGCGCTGCGGTGTTGCACTCCCCGGATCATGCTGTTGTCATAGGGGGTGACCTCAACCTCGTGATGGATGGGGGCCTTGACCGTTCTGGCTCGCGCATCAGTAATACCGGTGCGCTATCGGCGAAGGGTGGGGATTGGCTCCGGGAGGCGGGGCTGAGGGATGCTTGGCGCTGCTTGCACCCAAATGAGACTGATTACTCCTACTTTTCTGCCGCACACAAAACATACGCCCGCCTTGACCACTTCCAAGTCACCTCGGCTGCATGGGCGTTGGTCACGGACTCTGCAATTGCAGCCCGGTCCCTCTATGATCATGCGCATATCTCTTTAACAATGCGCTTTCCCACAACGGCCTCGTCCTCCGGTCTGCGTTGGCGTTTGCGTGACTCCTTACTCCGTTCCCCGGGGGTGGTCGCAGACATCAAACGGTGTATTACGGACTTTATCGCTAACAACGATGGTATGGGTACTCCGCTTACTTCGGTGTGGGAGGCCTTGAAACTGGTAGTGCGGGGTGCCCTTATCGCCAAGGCCGCGTTCGACAATAAGACTAGACGGGAGAAGCGTGCGGAGCTTGAGGCCTCCGTCGTGGAACTGGAGGCAATACACAAACGGACCGGGGCGCATCGCATCTGGCGGCGGCTGGAGAAGGCGCGCCTCCAGCTGCGCCGGGTGGACCTTGACCGGGCTGAGCATGCAATGCTCCGGCCAAAGCACAAATATTTTGTTGGCTCCAACAAAGGGGGCCGCATGCTGGCACATTGTTTACGTAGTCAGCAAGAAGCGCATGCAGTAAGAACATTATGGGATGGGTCCGGCCGAATTCTCACGGACGACACCCAGATAGCTTCGTCCTTCCACTCTTTCTATCATACGCTGTATAGGGCAGACTCCTCCCTGTGTTCTGAGCCCTCCGCGTATTTGAGCGAGGCGGCGGTGACGCCCCTGCCGGAGGCCGAGGCCGCAGACCTGGACTCGCCCATACGCATAGATGAAGTCATCTCAGCAATTTCCAGGCTGAAGTTGCAAAAGGCCCCGGGTCCAGATGGCTTCAGCGCCCTTTTTTATAAAACTTGTTGTGCCGAACTCGCCCCGCTGCTTACTCGTCTTTTTAATTCCTTTTCAGACTCGGGATCCCTTGCCCCCTCCATGCTCCAGGAGACTATCTCCGTCATTCTCAAGCCGGGCAAGGATCCGGAATCCTGCGGTTCCTACCGACCGATCTCCCTGTTGAACATCGATGCCAAGCTGTTCTCCAGCATACTGGCGCACCGGTTAAACCCCCACATGCCTGGCTTGGTTGATCCGGATCAGTCTGGCTTTATTCCCGGGAGTGAATGCGGGGACAATACTAAGCGCCTCTGTCATCTCATCGATAAAGTTCATCGCTCTAAGGAGGAGGCCCTCTTCTTGGCGATTGATGCGGAAAAGGCCTTTGACCGTGACCACTGGCCGTATCTCTTTGCCGCCTTGGAGCGCTTCGGGCTGGGGCCCCGATTTCGAGGCTGGGTGGCGAGTATCTACAATGCCCCACAGGCAGCAGTACGGGTCAATGGTATACTCTCTGAGTACTTCGCAGTGGGGCGTGGGACGAGACAGGGGTGCCCCCTGTCCCCCCTACTTTTCGCGCTATATATGGAGCTTTTAGCCCAACGACTCCGGGACAACCCTATTGCTCAGGGAATTCCCTTCGGTCGGGATCACCACCTCATTAGTCTGTATGCGGACGACATCATTTTCACAGTCGCTCACCCCCTAACCACGCTACCGGCCATCATGCAGGACCTGCAGACGTTTAGTCGGTTTTCTGGCTTTAAAATTAACACGCAAAAATCCCAGATTCTCAATGTCACTGTGAGCCCCTACACAGAGGAGGCCCTAAGGGTACGCTTCCCTTTTGAGTGGGTAGCCACGGGGCTTCCTTATCTGGGTCTGACCCTCCACAAGAGCTTATCGAAAACTGCGGAAGGGAACTACTCAACTTTGCTCGCCCGTATTCGCGCGGACCTCCAACGGTGGCGTCGCCTGCCCCTGACGTGGTTCGGTAGGTTATCCGCAATTAAAATGAATGTCCTGCCGCGGGCGCTCTTCCTGTTCCAGACCCTTCCGTTGGTTCCCCCACCCAATGCGCTCTGCCAATTACAACAGGCGATTGAGGGCTTTGTTTGGGGCCCCACGGCTGTCACAAACCCAGCTCTACAGGGCTAAGACTCTCGGAGGTCTAGCGCTCCCCAATATCACCAGATATTATCTTGCTTCCCTCATCCGCTATCTCGTCGAATGGAACCGTCCTCTGACGGAAAAATATTGGGTCTTCATGGACCAAACGGTGGCTGGCCACCATATTTGGCGCGACGCCTGGTTGCCGAGGTCGGCTCGCGCTTGGGGACTTTACTCCTCACCGGTCACAAGGCCTACGATGTTGGCATGGGATAGAGTATCACGGGGAGCGGACTTGACCTCTTTCCCTTCTCCTATGACCCCGCTGTTCTCAAACCCCGCTTTCCCACCAGGTACGGACAGCGCGGCGGCCACGCGTTGGACCGCGGAGGGATGCAAGCGCATAGGCCACTTATATGACATCAAGGGCCTCATTCCCTTCAAGGAACTACAGAAAGACTACAACTTAACTGATGCTGACTTCTACTTCCACTCCCAAATGATCCATTGGATTTCGGCACCCGGGACTCGCCCTCTTGCTCATCGGCCCATGAAACCGTTTGAGAAGTGGTTACTTACTAAGAAGGACGATAAGAACCTTATCTCGGAACTCTACTCCTTTCTCAATACTGCGGCCCCGAGACCACGCACGGCCGGCCAGAGGCGCTGGGAGAGGGAGCTGGGGCGCGAATTGTCGGACAAGGAGTGGGAAGACATTTTTTATCGCGCACACCACACGACTTACTCCGCCACCCACACCGAGACAGCCTTTAAAATTGCTACTTACTGGTACCTCACCCCGGAGCGGCTCTCCAAGTGGCAACCCCAGGGTTCGGGCCTCTGCTGGCGGGGGTGCGGAAATCCTGGGTCTCTTGTGCACTTGCTTTGGCATTGCCCCAAGCTGACCCGGTATTGGGAGCATATCTTAGACGACGTTGACTCCGCTTTTAATACTTCCATACCCCGGCTTCCCGCGTACACGCTTCTAGGCCTCCCCAATGCGCTCACCTTCCCTCTGCGCTCGCTAAGGGGGCGCCAGATGGCGCTGGCGCTAAACGCTGCGCATAGAATGATACTGGCGAGGTGGAGAACTGACAAAGTCCCTGACCACTCACACTGGCTACACCAATTGTGGAATCTGCTAGCGATGGAGAGGCTCTCCATGGTTGCGCTGGGGAAAGACCAGGACTATCCCAAACTCTGGGCGCCCTTCTTGTCTATTCTCTCGGCGGAGTTTCGGGAATTGACCTGCCCACAATATCTCCGCATCCTAAAGCTGGTTCCTGATACCACGGCACCCGCACCCTAGACTACCCTGGTCGATTACTGTTTCCTCCCGGCGCGCGGCGGTCCCTCTCTCTTGCAGCGTGTCCCATGGGTAGTTGCGCATATAACTCCTTACACCACAACTCACCGAGGAGAAGGGGAGGAGAGGGGGGGGGTTCTTGTGGGGTTTCTTTAGTTACGGTTATCCTTCAGTTTCTTGTTTTTAACATGGGGCGCCTTTTGGAGCCGATTGACCACAGTGGGTCCATTTCCCGAGGCCTAGCTTTGGTATATTCAGCCTGGCCGCCTGACGGCCCCAGCCTTGCGTAGCAGCTCCCACCCCTGCCCCTTTTCAGACGCAGCCGGCCCATTTGGGTTGTAGGCGACATGCTGTGCTAACTCAACTAAATTGAGCCTGCTCCACGACTGGGCCTGTCTCGCTGCTTTGTTAAACCTATTCTATACCCCGCCGGCCCACTGGGTTGTAGGCATCTAACAGTTGTAACTTTGCAGTTGTTCCGCAATAAAAACAGATTTAATACTAAAAGGGAGATATGATTTGTGTCTGCTAAGGGTATTAGGTATATTTAGAAAACTTGGAAACTGAAGTGGAGGCTTGCACCACAGAAATGCTTCAGATGCATAGACACAAAGAATGTGTAGCAGTAAAGACTATTTGTCCTTCATAAAAGATGAAGCAAGGCAATCCTCCAAGTGGTCTACCTCAGTTTGTGAACGTGTGGTTGAGAGTCTCCGAGACAAAATGTTCTGAGACTCTGGTATTGAGACTTATGTGGTTCATTCACCCCCTCCCCCTTTCTGTTAGATAACCAGTACTTCACAAAGTGACAGTGAATGATACAAAAGAGCAAAGACCTGGAAAACAGGTGTGTTTAGCGAAGTGGGATTTTTATTTGTAAGTAATTAATCCTATAGTGTTTTAATAGCAATGGTCTATGGAAAAATAAAGTAGGCATTATTATTTAATATTAGATGAAATGGAACTATACTATATGTACAACAATTGAAATTGTGATCATAACCAGACTGTAAATGTAGGTCAGGGTATTTCACTTCACACTTTCTCACATTACTATGCACTGCACAGAGTGAAGGTTTCTGTGGCCGATAGGATTCAACACACAGCTACCTTTGCACAATTCATGTGCACTGTACGTACAAGTGTTGTGCATTAAGAATTAGTTGTACAGACTACAACTAATTAAATGCCATCTAGATCTCTAAACCTACATTACCATTGCTGGGGATTTTCACCTGGACATTCATAATTCATGACAAATGACGTAGGGAAGAAACGTTGAAGGCACGACCCACAAATATTAGTGGTGCAGATTTTGACTAGATAGTTATGTTTTTCACAAACCACTTGGAACTACACACACAACCAACGCTATCTACTTTATGGAGCAACATAATAGGCCTCACATGTGAACACATCATGTACCGTTTAATGTGGAAGAGGTAGACGCCCGGATGGGACATCAGATGGGCCTTAGCAGTAATTTTAGAAAACATTTTCACAGAGAGGAGGTAGTATAAATCCAACATCAGCAGAAGTTGTGTAGACAAAAACATTAATTGATTTCAAAATGGCCTAGGATGGTATGCGTGAGCAAAGGTACAAAGCAAACTAGGGTGCAACCAGAAAGCAGAGCTGCATTACAAAAAATTGTACTGTGCAAAGAAAGCAGGGCAAACTATTTTCTACTTTGTAAAAAAGGGAATAGATCAAACAAATGTTGTTCCATCCCTTGTAACTAGAACGCATTTGAGAACTCTTATATATAAAACCAAGATCAGACATATCCGGTGGCCCATCACTTTGGGGAAACACATAAATCTGATCCCAAACAACTTAAATATTTTCTGATTGATGCAGTGCAAGCTAACAAAAGAGGTGGGAACAGAGAAAAGGCCCTACGTAGACTAGAGACACGATACATTCTGGAGCTAGATTGCAAACACCCTGGGGGACTGAACACCACCGAAGATCTCTATACATGCCTGTAGTCCAAATCAGTGGTTCACTGGGCATTAGGCTAGGAACACCACTAGACGCAATAACCAAAAGCATTGGCACAATGCTTGTTTCTAGCCTAATGTAATAACCAGCTAACAGCTGCCTGGCCAATCGATAACACAATCACTTTTTTAACTAACTTTATGTATTTTTTAGCTCTTTTAGCTTTTCTACACAGAGGGGGTTTACAGCACTTGCACTTTTAAGAACAATTCAAGCACTCAAACACTTTAAGTAGTCGATGTCTACATAACGCAACTTTACTTGTAACTGCTTATGCAAGCATCATATGGGGATCAAGACGGGATCTTCCCGATTACCCAGTTGAACGAGTACTGTATTTTGCAAACTTTGCACATGCTGTATTTTACAATGATGCCTTTTATCATAGTTTTTAGTGGGTAAAGTACGATACAATTGATTTTATTGATTTTATTGGAAGACCACCCAAACTACTGATAGACAAAATGTGCTTTTAATAGCTGGTATTTAAACCGTTATTTATTTTGCACTTTACAAAACCATGCTGATCACGTAATGACACCGCATTGTTAGTACTGTGTGTGCACGATATACACGAGGTATTATACTCAAACTGAGGTGCTTGCAACCATGTCAATACACAGTATTTTGTTTATGTCCATGGCTACAAACCTTTCTAGCACTTGTCACTTTAAAAATAGGGCAAAAGAATTGTATAAATAGCAACCGTTGACTGTTATGCGTGTCATGTGATCAAGGCCCTCCGGGGCTGAAACGCGTTATGGCTGCCATGCAAATGGAATAAAGAAACTCACAAGCACTTACTCTGTGGTCCGTGCTCCATTTTCTGTGAAGACGTCGTCAAGTGGCGGGTGGAGTGTTTCTGATATATATATCCAACCATACTCCTCCTCGATTTGCCAGTTTCTTCGGCGCAAAGAGAGAGCGCGGACCACCGAAGTTTGTCACACTGCAATGTTTATGTCCTGTGAGGGACGAAACGCGTCATGGCTGCTGCACTTCTTTGGGAGTTTGAATGAACTGCAGTTGACGAACCACGGTGGTCCGCGCTCTTTCTTGTCGCCCTAGGAGACTGGCCAAGTAAGAAGGAGTCTACTCGGATATATATATATATATATATCCAACCATACTCCTCCTCGATTTGCCAGTTTCTTTGGCGCAAAGAGAGAGCGCGGACCACCGAAGTTTGTCACACTGCAATGTTTATTGGAACTCCCAAAAGGATGCAGCAGCCATGACGCGTTTCGTCCCTCTCCGGGGACTTGATCACATGACGCGCTATTAGCTTTGACAGTTTTTTAAATACCTTTCACTTTTTTTCGTTTTTGTAACACGTGACTTTTTCTTAAAGTGACCAGTGCATTTAAACCAACAAGAGAATGTATGAAAATAATAGAGGTGTTGCCATTCACCAATGGCACACCTTAACCAGCTGTTGTCAACATTTATCAATCGTTTGCTGATGCAGCTGTTTTGATGTTGTACATGAAAAATAATCAGTGCATAATGTTCATAAATACATGCGTAAATGCATTTTTGGACAGCAAGTCATGTAATATATATATATAAATAAATAAATATATAAATATATACATCCATTACAATAAATATTTAAATAAATAATATTCACTTGCTTGTTTTGGTCCCGGTTTAAATACCTAAACCCACTCATAAAAACATGTACTGGAACAAATACTGCTTATAAACAAGATTAATTCATCTATATATCAGCGACACCTTTCCATATGTTAATTTGTATTTTCTTTTCTCTGTTTGTTACTATAAGCTAAAACGTGTGAAGAAAGTGACATGTGCTATATGCCCCACTCTGTGCCAAGTGTGCTAAACTAAATAAATAAAATAAAAAACAATAGGGGCGGGTTAGGCGGCTTGGCTATGCTATTGAGCAAATTTGGAAAAATCTAAATAAGATCTAAATAAATATATCTATATATATACACAATAAGATTGTCAATTGTATCATGGTTAAATTCATAGGTGTAACAGAAGAAATTCTGCTATTTACAATTAAAACCTGCCGTTGTTTAGTTGTATAGGCTAGCATGTAATTCTTCCGTGGCATTCAACCCTTTTGGGTGTTTAGTGTCGAGATTTAAAATATATTGCATTTCCAATTTGCAAAGTGCCTTCTCTCGATCACCACCCCTTTTATTGATTGGAATGGAATCTATCAGATAGTATTTAAGATCCTTGGGGTTGCCCGCATGGATTTCATTAAAATGGCGAGCCACCGGGTATGCTTGATCATTGTTCTTAATGGCCTTTATGTGCTGGAGCACCCTTTTATGCCCCTGTAAGATGGTACTGCCTACATATTTCAGTTTGCAAGGGCACTCCAGCACATAGACCACATGATCAGTTTTGCAGTTTAACGACTTGTCTATTGCTATTTCTTTTTCGCCAAATGGAGTCTTATAACTGATCATAGTCATTCCATATTGGCAAGCTTTACAGACTTTGCACCTGTGGAATCCCAGTCTTTGGGACAACCATGTACTTTTGGTTGGTGGGCCACACGGGTCATTCTTAACTAGGACATCCTTCATTGATTTACCTCTGCAGTATGTTATTGCAGGTTGCTTGGGGACTATGGCACCAATTACAGGATCTTGTCGGATCAGGTGCCAATTTTTATTGATTATTTTTCTTACTGCACCCTCCTGTTGGTTGTATTTCAGGATGAACCTGAATTTATCGGGTGTGTCCGTGGTTTCATTCAAAATTGGTTTTGACTTGAGAAGGGATACTCTAGATTCTAGAGCAGTATCCAGACATTTTTTGCTGTAACCCCTCTCACTGAATCTCATCAAACATTCACCCTGGGCTTTATGTAAGTCCTTTTCATTGCTGCAGATTCGTTTGAGCCGCAACAGCTCGCCATATGGTATACTTTGTACCAGGTGCCCGGGATGGGCACTACTGGCATGTAAAATGGCGTTACCAGCAGTTGGTTTTCTGTGGAGTCGTGTTTCAAGTTTGTCATTTTCAGCATATACTTCAATGTCCAGGAAGTCAACAGCAGTGTTACTAATGCAGGCAGTGAAGTGTAAATTAAGTTGGTTTTTGTTAATTTGAGCAATGAATTTTTCTGCATCTGATTGTGTGCCATGCCAGACCAAGAAGAGGTCATCAATGAACCTCCACCATACCTTTACGTGCTTGGTCATAGCCTCTTTGTGTTCTTTCATGAGAACCAGCTCCTCCCACCAGCCCATGTGAAGACATGCATAGCTGGGGGAGAAGCTGGCTCCCATGGCTACACCCCTTGCCTGCTGAAAATAAGCATTCTGGAACATAAAAATATTGTTTGTTAGACAACATTCCACCAGGTTAATTAGCATTCTGGTATGTTCAGCATATTCATGACCCCTACATGCTAGATAATATTGTAGGGCTCTGAGTCCATCCTTATGTCTAATCGACGTATACAGTGAGGTCACATCTAGTGTGATGAGTAAATAGTCATCACGCCATTGAAAACCAAGCATTTTTCCTAAAAATCCCGTGTCCTTGTGTGTGTATACATAATCATGAAGGTAACAACGATTGGGAGGTTCTAAGTTTGGAAAAAGAAATTGATTTTTTAGTGGAAGACCGAAGACAAACGCTGAGGCCAAGAAATCGGAACAAGCAGACAATAGAAAAAAGAGGAATGCAAGGAGAAAAGCAAGGCGCCAGCACCGAAAATATGCCTCAAAAGAAAAAACAACAATGGCGCAAAAAACAGCGATAGGAGAACAAACAATCATCAATTTGTCAGAGGTCACACTATCACAAGCAGAAAAACAGCTGCTGTCCCTAGGACTCAATTTCTGTCCAGAAAGTTCCTTCAGCTATTCAAATACGAGAATTGACATTTTTTGCTTCATCAGGAAACTCAAATTAAAAAAGTTTTTCACAATGAAGTCAGGTTTGGAAAAATATAAAGAAACCGCATCAACAGATCATGAAAATACCGAGGAACTGCAGGTCTCTGATGTTCCGGCCTTGCTGGCACTGCAGGATCTGAATAACGAGGTAAATGATGAGCAGGAAATGATTGACAATTTGGAAATGAGCACTCAAGCCAAGTTACAAAGAATAAAGATTGGCCAAAAAGGCGCAGGGGCAAGTCCATTCAAACCTAAAAGTACCTTTCTTCCCATGATGCCAAAAGACTCGGTGGACATTTTTCATGAACGTGTTATTGAGGATATCAAAAAACTATATGTCCAAGTAAAGAAACAAAAACTGAAAAAAACATTCATGGATCAACAATATGCTCAACTCATGAAGAAACTGGGAGAAAATCACGAAATAATTGTCAACAAAGCAGATAAGGGAGGAAATATTGTGATATGGCCAAGGAAGGAGTATATTACAGAAGCCAAGAGACAGCTGGACAATAAGGATTGCTACATGAAAACAAATGTAAGGAATATAACAAAGCTAAGGAAGTTTTAAAAAAAACAGCTGTTGCAATATAAAAGGGAAGGTCTAATATCAACAAATGAGTATAAATTCATGAATATAGAATACCCTGTTATTCCAATCATGTACCTTATTCCTAAAGTACACAAAAATATTCGACCAGTACCAGGAAGACCTATAATCTCGGCCATCAATAGTGTCAGTGAACATATTTCCCAATATGTTGACTTTTTTCTGCAAGATTTTGTAAAGAAACTCCCAAGTTATGTGAAAGACACAGGAGATTTTTTAAACAAGATCAAGAATATTACCTGGGAGGAAGGTTATTTACTAATTTCTTTGGACATTGAGTCACTGTATACGTGTATAGATCACATGGTAGGACTAAATGCAGTGAAATATTTCCTCGAGACCAGATCTTGTGAGTTTTATGAACATAACAAAATGCTTTTAAATTTGATTTCATGGTGTCTGCATAATAATTTCTTTTTATTTGGTAAAGATACCCTGAAACAATTGAGGGGCGTGGCCATGGGATCCTGTTTCTCCCCCAGCTATGCATGCTTGCATGTTGGCTGGTGGGAGGAACAGGTCCTAAGGAAAATCCACCAAGACATTTACGATCAGCATGTAGTATACTGGTTACGGTATATTGATGATGTTTTCATCATTTGGAAGGGAGATGAGGATAGCGCTAGTGAGTTCATTGCTACCTTGAATAACAATTCTATGAATTTAAATTTTACCTCCCAGATCAGCAAAACTACAATAGAATTTTTAGATGTGCGTATCTTGGTGGATGACAACAAATTAGAAACAACGTTGTTCAGAAAGGCCACAGCAGGGAACAGTACTTTGCACGCTAGTAGTTGCCATCCGAAACATCTCATTGATAGTATTCCCTATGGGGAAATACTTAGGCTAAAGCGTATTTGCAGCACCAGTGATGAATTTGAAAAATGTTCACAAAACACTATGCAGAGGCTGAAGGAAAGAGGCTATAAAGACAAGATGTTGACCCAAGCTCTTAAGAAATCACAAGGCAGGCCAAGAGAGACTCTCTTACAGAGCAAAGAAAAAGCGGGAGGTGAAGTTGAGATGGAAAATAACCCCAGACTTATCACCAAATTCAGTAGGCAAGAAAGAAGAATTAAATCCATCATAAGGAAGAATTGGCCTATTGTATTAACTGATGGGGTCTTGGGACCCCGTCTCCCCAACCTTCCAACCATTACCTATAGAAAGGCAAAATCCATGAGGAGCATCTTGGTTAAAAATAGTCCAGAATTAGTCACTTCAGGCACATGGCTGAAACCAAGGCAAGGCTTTTTTAAATGCTCTTCCTGCCGTGCCTGTAAGTTTGGTATTAATACCACCAAGTACACTACCCCGTTTTCAGATGTGGACATTGTCATCAAAGGGAATTACAGCTGTAGGACGGAGTATGCTGTGTATGTCCTGGCGTGCACCTGTGGTTTGCGTTATGTGGGAAGCACAAAACTGCAGGTGCATGTCAGGATATTACAGCATATTAGGGCTATAGTTAACAATGATACGTCCTACCCTGTGGCGAGACATTTCAAGAACACACATGACAATGAGCTGAGTTGCCTTACGTATTTTGTGATCAATGCGATTCCACCTCTTAGAAGAGGAGGTAATAGGGAAAAGCTTTTAAGACAACTTGAAACTCGCACCATTCTGGAGCTGGGCAGCAAGGCTCCATATGGATTAAATACAACGGAAGATATGCACAATTTTCTGTGAATTATAGGTTGGGTGCTCCTCTTTAGTTGTTACAAATACTGTTCCAGATGTATTAATGCTTTGCACTTAAACTATGGGTTGTAGACAGATGAGAGAGAAAAAAAGTCTTTTTTGCCAAACAGAACCCTTTTCTTTGTATCATACCACTTTTTATATAAAAAAAACACTTTTATTCACCTTTTTAGGGGCTTTTAAATGGGATTTTTAGCCGCAATTCACTCTAGATACTTCAGTATCAATGGGATTTTTAGAGGGGTGTTTTTTAAAGGACTTAGAACCTTTGTTTATTTTAGTCGGTATTAGCACTAAGTATTTTGCACTTTTTGTCACTTTAAGCACTTTACATGTTGACCATAGACTGAAATTCAGTCAAATGTAAATACACTCTTTGCCATCTAAACATCAGAGGATACAATTTCAAAGCAAAGTATCAGATATGTGTAATAGTAAAGGCAAGCCACGTTGTGAAACTTAGGGGCCCATTACGATACCCGGCGTAAATAAATCCGCCAGGCATGGAATCGGCAAAATAGCGCCCGCATACACCGTCTGAACACCGACCACGCCATTACGATAACACAAACCGAAAACCGCCATCGGCGGAAAAATCGCACAAAATACCGCCCGCCATCGTCCGAGTCGGAGTCAAACCGCCCGCCACGGACGGAAACACGCCCGACAACACAAAACCGCCCGCCCTCACGGCCGACACACCGCACGTGAAATTACGATCGCACCGCCATGAGCGCGGGAAAACCACAAATATACCGCCCGCCAGCGCAAACAACGCCGATGCCAATCGACACGGCAGAAACCATGGCGCCCACGTCCCTGCACAGAAACCATCCGCTCACAAAACCAATAGCACACAACATGGCCAATAAGTCCACACAGCAAGGCACGCACAAATACACAAGCACAGTACACATCCCGAAAACACCCCCCGGACAAACAAAAACTACAAAGGCCAGAACCCCAGACACAACACACCTGAAAACAACAGACCATGAGGACACACCCACATAGGTGAGTACAAAAGCAGCACTCCCACAGACCACAACCCCTTGCTACATTGCAAACCAGAGAGGAGAGGAGAGGACACAGTGACACAGCAAGGACAACAGCACACCACAGAAACGCACACATCACTACCACCACTACCACCACCACCATCACCAAACACCGGCACCACAAACCCCCTGCACATCACACAACACACACCGCACCAGCACCACAAACATCATGGCACCACAAAGAATGCCCAAGTTCACGCCCATGGAGCTGACGGTCATGGTCGACGAGATCATCAAGGTGTACCCACAAATCTATGGGAACATGGTCCAGCACACACCACTAGCCACCAGAAACAGAATGTGGAACCGGATCGTAGACCAGGTCAATGCAGTCGGGACCCTGCCCAGGAACAGAGTCGAAATAAACAAACGGTGGAATGACGTCAAGAGCCTGGTCAAGAAGAAGGAGGGCAAAAACAGAGAGCTGGCTGCAGTCACTGGCGGAGGGAATCCCGCGCTCTTCAAGACCTTCAAAGCGTGGGAGGAGAAGGTGCGAGTCATCATCCATCCCGAGATCCTCGCCGGAGTAGCAGGGGGAGTGGAGGCTGGTAAGTACAAACTAATGTATACCAGCACACCGCTATGTACACACATGCACTACCACCATGCCACAGCTCCCAGGGACAAACACCCCCATGTCCAGCACACAATACACAACACATCACACACACATACAACAGACACCACCACACACAGCCCAAACAGAACAACTGTAAGATGCGTGGGGACATGTGCACACTCAGCCAGCCACGTAACCACCAACAGGTCCCCAAATATGCCAGAAGCGCCACAACGAGCACCCACCACACCCATGTGTCCGCCATAGCTGCACTAACCGACAAGTAACAGGTAAGTGGCAGGAACACAAAGTGCAGTGGGTGGGAGGGTGGACAGCCCAAGTACAAAACACACCAGGCCCCTAGTCCCACAGTACAGCAAGGAGGAGCATCCCCCACACCCCACAGCCACGTGTCAGCCACCGCAGTGCACAACGACAGCCGAAAGGTAGACATCACGGTCCACAGCAATAGGTATCAGTGGGTGTCCAGCCACCACTACGACCCACAACACCCCCCACCCCCACAGACCTGCAACATGGAGCACCCCCGCTTAGAGCCATGTGGCATCCAGTACAGTGCACGCACGAACAACTTGCAGGTGGGAAACTGGACAGGGCTGGATTACTGGAGGCATGAGGACCGGAACACGACCAACACATGGGACATGTCACGTAGCAGACGAACACGCAGCACCGCCCACCGTCACGAACAAGTGAACAATGTGCACACGGATATGAACCACAGAGTCACACCCCACATGACCCATCACAAACACAGCAACACCCAAGGAGCCACGTCTGCATGCACAAGCCACACTGAACATAGTACCACACGGCAGCCACTGTGCAACCCATCACACACAACCGAAACACCATTGAAGTCCTGTCCATGTAGCCCCCACTGCCTGTCAACCCCACACCCCACAACTACGCCTATGTAAGACAAACAACACTAGACGCAACAGAGCGGAACAACAGAAATGCACACGAACACCACTGAACCCATCAAACTCACAGACACACCATGCACATACAACATACCATCCATCCCATCCGTCAGCCCCAGTCTCATGAAAGGCATGTCATCCGCACAGCTGCCACACATACAGCAGTCACGCTAAGACACATGCCCATGACCAACCATGTGCCAGAAGTCAATTAAGCGCACGACACACTGTGAGCAACAACACACAACATGGGCCACACCCCCCGAGCACTGCAGTGATGCACATGGCACAGGGCACCACGCACACCAAGGAGATGGGACAACTGCAATACGTTGGCTGGCACACAACTATCACTCACTCATAACGATGCGTCCAATGCCATGTCCAGTAACCACAACAGACAGCAAATATGCAGGGCATGTCAGGCATGCACACACCTCAGACCATGCACTGTCATGCTGCCACAACACATGTCACGTTCGGCACCCATGGCTCACAGCATGTACCCCAAAAGCATATCCCCTCCCAAATGCGAATCCGGGGCATGGCCCCCATGTTGCCATATGCGTTCCTAAGCGTTCCATATGAACTCCAAAAGCAAAGTAAAAACCAGACCCAGGATGGGCCAGGAGCCCGCATACACCAGAGTCACAATGAGTAGGGGCAAAGCAACACACCCATCGGCATGGCCAATCCGTCCCATGCCACATGTGCACAGCACACAGTCCCATTGCCTAGCACACACAACTACAGATGCCACAGCCACACACTCGCCTCCGGGAAACCCATGTACGAGATTGCACGAACTGCCAATGTCAGACGACTAATACATACTTCGCCAGGTGCAACACAATAACAAATCTCATTCTCTCCACAGGTGACGAACTGCTGGACGCTGGGGATGGAGACAGCAGCCAGCACAGCCAGCCAACAAGCCCCCAACGAGGACACACGGATCTGGAGGATCTGTCCACCTCTTCGGACACGGACCACCAAGCTGGCCCATCTGGCGTGGCAGGGCCCAGCCGCTCCCCAGGACCCCTCCTACCCACCAACCCATCATCCAGGGCTGCTGAACATTCCCAGCCCCCTGCTGCCACTGTCGTTGCGGCCACACCCACGGACATTGCGGCCACACCAACGGTCAATGCGGCCACACCCACGGTCATTGCGGCCACTACCACTGCCGCAACCGCCACCATCGCCGCACCGACCACCACCGCCACCACCACCACCACGTCTTCGCTGGCACCAGCCCCAGCGCAGGTGGTGGCCCGGCCGACTGGATCCACCCTGGGAGCCACAGCGAGGACCGCGGTATGCAATGTGGCTAGTGGGCAGGCCGGTGGCAGCAGGACTGGTAGGAGGAGCAGGGTCAGGGAAACGCCAGCCTCCCCTGGGAGCCATGCCCTGCCTCAAATGGCCAGAGTCCTTGGGGCCTATGAGGAGGCCCAAGAACAATGGGTCAGGTCTGCCACAGACACGCGGGAGGTGCTGGGGGTGCTGAGGTCCATGGACGCCCATATGGGCCAAATCGTGTCCCGTATGGACCAACTCGTGGACCTCATGGGCCAGCTGGTGGTGGCGGTGGGGTCACAGGCAAGGCCAGCAACACCACCTCCGCCACCACCTGCTAGGGCGCAGGGTCGGCCAGCAGTGTCCACATCCCCTGCGACCACAGCCAGTGAGCACACCTCACCCACCACCAGCAGGTCGCCACCACACACCCCCTCCCAAACGTGGAAGGGGCCGTCCGAAGAGGAAACAGGTCTCCCGGGAGGACTTCGCACGCACCAGTCGCAAGTGAGGCAGCCAGCCAGCCTTCCGCCAGCCTGCCTTGACCAGCCACTGCATTGACTTGCTCTACGATCCCACTCCACACAGCCAGCTGGATGGCATGTGTGTGTTGGACCATGGACATAGAACCAGTGGGTACACCCTGAGCTTCACGCAGCCATGACCGACAGCTCATTGACACTGCACGCACCACTTTTGTCATCACCTTACGCACAATCACATGTCACAGTTTGTAATAAATGCACCTTTTTCACTAACTGCTGTCTGTGCCCTGTGTTTTATTTGTACGGAATACAACGGCCACCTTGGGCGGAAAGGCACCTGATGCGTGGCATGGCAATGGAACCGGAGGGCCTGTAGGGACCTAGGGGTGGGAGACAGAACAGGAGCACATTCAATGAGTGTGTCACACACCCATCACACAGTACATGTCAACAACTACAAGCAATGTACACACATCGCACAGAGCAATAGGGCACAATGCCACAGTCACCGACAGTGGCATACTACCCTGGCCATGGAGCGTTGACACACAGCACGTAGTGAACAAACGGCCACCCTGACACAGCACACACACACCTACACAGATACAGCCACATCAGCCGTCGTACATGGACACTCACCGTCAAGTGAAGTAGCGGGCGATGAGCTGCTGCCGCACATTCCCAGCTTCCTCCTCTCCGCTGTCCTCCTCACTCGAGCTGTCCTGGTCTGCGGGCTGGGGCCCTGGTTGATCTCCGTCATCCACAATGAGGGGGATCTGCTTCCGAATGGCCAGATTGTGCAGCATGCAGCACGCCACCACTATCTGGCACACCTTCTGTGGGGAGTACGCCAGTGCACCCCCGGTGCGGTCCAGGCACCTGAACCTGGACTTGAGGAGGCCAAAGGTACGCTCGACCACACGTCTGGTCCTCCCATGTGCCTCATTGTATCGATCGTCTGCTGGGGTGCGAGGATTCCTCAATGGACTGAGCAGCCATGCCCCATTCGGATACGCAGAGTCACCTGGGTGTGAGGGACACGGAGAACCGTTGCTATTCCAACTGGACAGGGGACAGCATCGCACAACAAGCACGCTACACCACTCCACATACTCACCGACAATACAGCCACGATCCTGTTGCAGATTGGCCATCAGTCGTGGCAAGATGCTGTTGCGCATTATGTGTGCGTCATGGGCCGAGCCTGGAAACTAGGCACACACGTGGGTGATCACCATGTCCGCACGGCACACCACTTGCACATTCAGGGAGTGCGTGTGCTTCCTGTTGCGGTACAGGTGCTCAGTGGCCTGTGGTGGAACAAGGCCAACATGTGTGCAGTCAATGGCTCCCACAACGTGTGGGATCCTGCCAAGGGCATAGAATGCACCCTTCACTGCCGCCAATTCACGAGCCCTGGGGAAGCGGATGTACCTGTTCCGGTAAAGCATCATGGCTGCCAGTACATCCCTCAGCACCTTGCTGAACATGGGCTGGGACATCCCACCTCCACTGCCCACTGTGTGCTGGAATGACCCAGTGGCGAAGAAATGCATGGCGGCCATCACCTTAGCCGTGGGGGTGACAGCAGTCGGATACACCCTGCGGGGACGGAGATGGGGCTCTAACATGGCACACAGTCGATGCAGGGTTGGCCTGTCCAGCCGAAACTTCCTGATAACCTCTGTATCGTCCATGTCCGCCAGCAATTGGTATGGGCGGTCAATGTTCGGTCTCCGCCTGGGGAAAATGGCAGAGGACACATGTCAAAGCAACACGACACATAGCAATTTCGCATACACATTACTGACATGACTGAGCAAGCACATGTGCCACAGCCCAGCTGTCAAGCTGGGACGGCACGGCCACAATACACTTACACAGATCTCCCAACAATGGCAATGGCAAGTGAGACATACCACTGCCATGGTCATGCACATGGGGATCTAGGCCCCAATGACTTGCGGGGCGTGCTGATGGGGACTGACTGCATATTCGTCAAGCGGCAACGCCACGGCGACATGAGTGTCTGCTGAGTATGGAACTGCTTCCGAGGCTGGATGAGTATGGCACACGACGACGACGATGTGGGCACGGGCTGAGCGGCCAATACAAGTGGGACCTGTGGCACGAGGGGAAATGAGACAGTAGTAGGTGTCAGCACTGCACCCTATGTACAGCACTGTACGGATCACAGCTCCCGAAACATTGACAGGTGTCCACATTGACAGCCCCATGCCAAGACGGCTGTGTGCTTGCAGTCACACGTCACAGGTGAGAGGTTACATTGCACGTGCCAGGTGGCAGACGTACATAGTGGGAGCTGGCATGTGTGTGCATGTGTCTCCTGTTCAGGATCCACCAGATGGGCGCTGACTCTGTACTGACCATTGGACACAGCATGTTCCGTGGTAGGCTCGTGTGTGTGGGATGGTGGCACTGGATGTGCCTCCGTTGGGTGGGGGGCCATGCACAGGGCGGGTACGTCGATGATTGCGCATTGTTGGTCACGGTGGGTGCACCTACTAAGATGTGTTGCCCTGTGTTCAATTCCTATGTCCGCATGATGATGGACTGTGGATGTGGGCAGACTACACATTGGTCGATGTGCTGTCTATATGCATGTGCCTTCACACCAGGCACAGCTGCCCCTGCACATGTGACCCCTGCTGGACTCGCTGCTGGGTCTGTGGAGCTGATGCACCTTCTGCGCGTGGGGCGGACAGCTCTCCTCACTTCCCTCATTGCGCATGTCATGTCTTTGCCGCAGGTGACATGGATCATGGAGGGCCCACATGTACGCGTGGGCAGGCAACACATGATTGTTCACTGGTCGCCACCCCCAGTCAGTGTTTCGATTGGGAAGGTTGTCGTGCTGGTGGTATGTTCGATGTGGCGGATGGGCGGGCCTAGGTGCGGGCTTACATTCCGGACATGGGGGGGTAGTTGAATTGGCGACTAGTTGCAGTACACACGGGACACGTCTCTTCCTTTCCACATCTGGGTCATCCCTTGTACTAACTGACAGTGATACAGTCATCTTCGCCCCAGCCCTCATGTCCTCCCCTCGCCCCCCAATATGCATGCTCACCTGCGAGGCTAGCGCTTGCACAGGCAGCCCCAAGCTCGCACCAGAGAGGGCAAGGAGTGTATGTGTGGGTCCAGTTGCACGAGTGGGCTGTCTCAGGGTATGATGTGTGGCGGGACGCCGTCCACCTGCGTGGTGCCCCAAATGGAGACCCGGCCTGCATGGACTATGCATCACAGTCTTCGCCTTCCGGATCCGCCACCTGCGACACCCAGTGGCTGTGGCTGCCCTTGCGGCCAGGCCGCGTCCGTCTGTGGCTGATGGCCCACACATTCACTCTTTGGCCTCTCTGGGGAGGGCTCGGGGGTGGTGGCGCACGCGCTTGCACTTAGTCGCAATGGCATGTGGCGTGGTTGGTATGATGGGCAATGGATGGGATGGTGCGAGCCACCTCCTGTGACGTCAGTGCTGCTCGTGCTGTGGTGCGTCCCCCTACACTTCCATCTGACTTGTGCCATGCTAGACGTTGAGGTTCTATTGCCTGCGTGATATGACCAGGAGGAGCGCGAGGAGACCTCTCACACACCATGCTCCACTGCCATCCCGTGCCCTGTATCGCCTGTGCGGATTGACTATGTTGGGGTTACACCTGGTCGACTGGGGCTGTGTGTGCCTTGTCAAGGGGCATGGTGGGCGCACAACAGGATCCAGCTTGTCCACAGAGGGTGGGCTGAGGTGCGCCTGGTACCGCTGTGTACGTGTGCCCGGCTGCTGTGCACACACGTGTTCACTCCCCCCCCCGACAGGTGTCCTCTCACAATGCCCAGGGAAGCGGTGGTGTACTGTTCATGAGCCCTCCCAACACGGCGTGCTCCAACTTGGCCATGTGCGCATCTACCCGTCGCACCCACCCACCTGAGCACTGCGTCCATACGACTTCACACGACACATGTGTGTCTTCCACAGTAGTGCTACTCATTTGCGTTGACATCCAATACCAGTGGACTACATGGTCATGTCACGACTGCCGTGTACTTCACATACTCTCATCCTCTCTCATTCGTACTTGTGAAATGAGTCAGCGGAGACAGTTCTGGTTTCAAACATTATATTGAGTCTTCTGTCCTCTGTGATGCAGTATAGTGGACACTACTGGCAGCGGAATACATGTTGAGGATATACTGAGCATGATGACAAATGGGATAGGGTGTGGGGTTACATCTGCTTGGCCAAGGCTGTGCTAATGTACATTTACGTATAGCTGCGGAGCTGCGGACTTTGACACAGACGGTATACATGTAGCCTACCAGACCGCTTAGCATCATGGGCACAGTCCATCTCAGTTCCATGTGACAGGTTTGCTGCGGTTGTTCTTCATGCACGCGTGCATGTGAGATGACGTCAGGGCATGTGCTTGCGTGCATGCAGCGGCGTGCCACTTGTTGTTGCACTGTGGTGGTTACTGGACATGTCACAGTCACTGGGGTCGTGTTGTTGTTGTTTGCACTTGACGTCCATGCAAAGGTCCTGGTATAGGGTTCCCGGGGCGGGGGTGGGAGGGGTGCAGCACCCACATACTCCAGGCGACCTATTCATGTCCACTGAGCGGTGTGTGTGTCCATGTGCGCTGGATCCATGTCGTGTCCTGGTTGTTCGTGCAGTTCCGTCCATGTGGGTGCGATACACAGAGCCCATGCCACTGCCTCCCACGATGCATGCGGTGTTCCTGGATGTGATGGGGAACAGTGTGCATGTCCCGGTCATATCCGATGTCATGGCGATGTCGTTGATGGTGTGGTTACAGTTGCCGGTCGTTTGGTATGGCTGTTGTGGTGGTGACTGGCCAGTCCGTGCGGAAGCTAAGCATGGGTGCGGGGTTGGACATCATAGGTCACTCGGGGAACCTGCGTTGTGGTCCGACGTATTTACAGGTTGTCAGGTATGCGATGCCGTCCAGCAGGGCTTCCATGTCATTGGTGGTGTACATGTTTGCCAGCCAATGTAGCGGATGGTGGCTGTCAAGGTGTTGTTCGTAAGTTGTCCCTTGGAGGAGCATGATGGGGCATGCTGGGTGACATTCGATGTAGCTGTTCTCGATGATCCGTCGTGTGGAGGCACAGTGGTCCCATTTCAGTGCGGGTGCGATGTTGGCCACATACGCCATGCCCCCATAGGCAGAGCAGGCCCTGTCGTGTGCGTCCAGAGGGAGGAGTAGTGGTAGCAGGTCCGCCTTCAGACATGCCAGGTTGGAGAGGCATATCTCGACGGGATGCTGGTAGGGACACCTCCGACAGTAGAAGACGGGCATGACGCAGCTGAACAATGTGATGCGGTAAGTCAGTCGGTAACTTACGTTCAGCAGGGACAGGAGATCGCATCCCAATGTATGGAACAGGTTGGTTTTGTACAGCTTGAGCTCTTCGGCGTAGTTGGGTAGGTGTGTTGCGGTTGCCATTTCGCAGCGGTTCGTAGAGGTGGCGTGCTCCGGCTGTGTGTGCAGTCTGCAATGTGCACGCTCCGGGGTTGCTGTGAGCTCTGTGTAGTCGTGGGGAGACAGGACTTGTGTTCTGTTTGCTTGTTTGGAGGACACGGGCCCTCTTCCCACATGCTTCTCAGACAGTTCAAGGTCGGTGCTGTGTGACTCCTTCCAATTAACTTGCATGTGGCCGACATGGGGGAGTGTTTTCTTGTTTCTTCCCCGTCCGTTGTGTACTTCTGTGATATGCGCTATCTGCCCTGTGGTCGGTCTCCTCGGCATGCCTGTGTTGGTCTATTCTTGGACAATGGCTGTATTCACCGGCTTCTGTCGTAGGGCTGTGGTTTCGGTGTTGGAATGGAAGGTCATTCAGTGCTGTCTGCTCTCCCTTGTGTGGGCGGCAGGCTGCCTTTCCGCTCTGCGTTGGGCCTTGTGTGTGGATGTAATTCTTGGGCCACCTGTTGTCGGTCCCCGTGCTCTTTGGCGTTCCGTTTTATATGTCTTGTTCATATGTGGTATGGGTTTTTCAGTGTGGTACTGGCGTTCCTCTTCCCGAAGGGGCCCTGCTTCTCCTAGTTGGTGTTGCCGCCGCTGTGTGCTACGCCATGTTTGTTACACTGGGGTGTGTCCTGCTGTTGCGTGACTTCACTGACATGTGTGCGTCGGTTGTGTGGCGTTGGGTGTTGTCCGTGATTTGGGCGTTGGGGACATGTCTGTGGCCGGCCTGTCACGTGTCATGTGCGTTCGGGGTGGGGCTGATGTGTGTGCTGCTTGGTTGTGTCCCTGTGTCTGTGTGCGACGCATGCATGGCGCTGCGGTTGGCCTCTGCGTTGTGCGCATGTGTGGCGGCGTCATCGGCGCTTTGTGGCCGTGACGGGGTGGTTGGTTCCTAGTCCCAGGTGGTGTGTACACATGTGTTCCGCGATGTTAGGATTTGGCCTGTGTGTCATATGTGGATGCGATGGTGGATGTGTAGTGTACACGCGCTGGTGGGGGTTGTCCGCTTTTTCCGCCCTTGCACTGTGTGCGCTGTTTGCGTGCACTTGTTGTGTGTGTGCCTACCTGCGTCTCCGCGGTACGTTGCGTCCTTGGTGGTGCATCAGCAGAAGCATGGGGAGGGCCTGCAGTGCTGGATTCATGCTCGGGGTGCCGCTTCTTCGTTTTCCGTGCTCTGCGTCCGTGTTACCGCCTCTCTTTCACGTGCGGTGTCTCTTAGCCGTGGGAGCCGTTTGTTTGCGGCATCGTAATTTATACGCCGGGCGGGACGTGTTTCGTCGGACGGTGTGTGTCAGTTGTGCTGCGCCGCTACGTGTACGGGCGCACTTTGATGGCGGACGGTGTTGCTGGCTTGCCGGCGGTGTTTGGCCTACTTTACGCATCGTAATTGGACGGGCGTGTGGACTGCTGCGTGCCGGCGGTAACTGGTGGTTTTTGCATCCGCCAGCACGGCGGTTGTGCTTCCGCCCGCCATCGTAATGAGCCCCTAAGAGACAAGGTACACAAATTCAGCATTTAGGCTGACACAGCAATGTCCGAATAGATATGTACTTGGACAGTTGCGAGACATCTGAAACAATGTGATTGAGAAATGAAATTTTAAAGGTTTTTTTTTCGATATATTAATATGTGTTAGAACTGACTATAGTAACAGTGTCTACTATGACAGACATGCTGTTCTTAATTGAATATGTATTTATATATAAAAAAAGATTTTTTAATATATTTCTTTCATACATATTTTAGTCGATGTAATTTTTAGCATATTTACACTTATATACATTTTAGATATATGTCTATTTATATGTCTTACAATGATAAGTTTTAATATGTGTCGTTTTTTAACCCGATTTATTTATTTATTTTTCTGGGTAAATATCAATTTGACTATACTGTTAAGTTTCGTCTAATTAGAATGGCTGCAATCTTTAGTTTACACGTTGTAATGAAAGCTTTTTATCCGGCAAAGAGAAAAATGTCAATGGTACTAATGAAGGTTTCTTCTATTTCTATGGTCATGTGACATGGGATGGTGCACACCCAGCAGTTTAAAAATGTTATGGCGGAATGGTTCTTTGTGTGTGAACAAGGGCACGGCTGTGCTCGAAACGCGTCACGAAGTAAGGAAATACATTTCTACCTGCCATCGCTATTGGGGTCTGTTTCCCTCTGTTCGCCGCTGCTGTTGCTGTTGCGCTGCTGTGGAGGTTCGGAGAGTTCTTGGCTGCATATATATATATATATATATATATATATCATGTATTGCTTATTAATTAATTTTTCATATGTGATGCAGCCTTTAACAGCTAAATACTATTCACGGAAACATTTTTTTTTTCAAATAAAGAGCAAACAGCTTTAGCTTAGGTAAGCATAAATTAAACCACCTGATTTTGCCTCACGCTTAGACCCATCTTTCACATTTGAAACATGGACAAGATGTATTTTCTCACTTTCTTTTTGTTGAAACATGTCAACAGCAGTGTGACATCAGTTTACTCCATGACTTGCACTTTTGAAATTCTTAAGGTTGGGGCAAATATACTTTACTGCATTCCCTACTACATAAACAGTAATAAATATGCAAATAGATTTGCCATTTTATTTGCGCTAGTACAAAGTTTGAGTGACATGGTCCCTAAGGCTCACTTACATAAATTATCTAGGTGGTTGCAATTGGCATCAAGGTTCAAAATAGCAATATATTAAATATTGTGATGTTGTGCTAATTTTGCACCATTTCTGTTTGAAGTTATCAGTGCTGTTTCAGATCAGCAAAAATAATTATTTTTTCTAAGTAACCAGAATGTGAGCATTGATCTTTGCTAATGCAAAATCGTACAGACTGTTGTAAAAAAATATAAAACACAATAGCACCACCTCACAATGGGGCATATTCACAAGAAAATGTCGGAGCATGGAGCTGCGCCAAATTTGGCAGCACCACGCTCTGACATTTCCAAAACACAGGGATGCACCGTATTTAATGCAATACGGCGCACCCCTGTGTTTTCCCTAGCGCTGGCTCTAAAATTAGCTGCCCAGCGCAATTGCAGGCACCCTTGCCCCGTAGTGCAAGGGTGCCTGTGTTGCAGGGAATGATTGTTTATGTGCAGGGAGGTGTCCCTTCCTGCACATACACAATTCATAATGGCTCTTTGTTACTTCTATGTGTGCTGCAGAATGCAGCTCACATAGAAATAGCAAATCATCATTATTTAATAATTGTTTATGGGCAGGAAGGGACACCTTCCTGCACATACACAATCAATTGTTGGGTTTTGCTCTTTCTATGTGTGCTGCTGAATACAGCACACATAGAAAAAGCAAAAACGAGGAGAAAAAAAAGCATTTCTCCTTGTTTCGCCATTCTAATGCCTCCTCTTGCATGGCGTTAGTTTATGACTCAGCCTCAGATTTACACCTCCTTGTATACCTGGTGCAGTGTCAAAAAGGCAGTGGAACGCCCACAGCAACAACCATTGCACGCCCTTTTCACGCAGATACCTGCGTGAAAGGGTACCATATTTACAATGCGGCGTTAAGCCACAAAAAGTGGCTTAACGCCACTTTGTAGATATGGAGCAGGGCATTGGGCCACAGGAATGACATTAAAAGTGACATTCTTGTGGTGCAATGCCCTTGTAAATATGCCCCAATGTATCATGTGTTGTTAAATCACATACGTGCAAACTAGCACCATATGGGGAGCTTTTGCAATGCAGCCCACAGAAAGGGGCGGAGCTTGTGCCAGGTACATTGTCAGGCTGGATGGGCTGGTTCTTATACGTTAAGATATGCCACTGTCATTTATATAGTGCCCAATCTGCCGCCGGTATGGCATCGCAGCGCTTTCAACAGTCCAGGAAAGACTTCTCAAACAATTGTGAGGCTTCAGTCTCAGACAGAGGTGAAAATGCACTATCGGTTGTGTGCACAGGTGCATTACTATGGTGAGTGAATGTAGCCACTTCATTGAGCTCTGGGTGAATCTTCTTGCCATTTAGTGGGTGAAACCGGAGGGTTGTACTGAATCACTTACACATCTTCTGCGGTAGTATGGATTCTGCATGACCCAGGAAAAATGCATGTCAAATAGCGGTGCCCACTGCTGAGCCATGTCCGAGGGGCATAACACAGCCCCCAACAGCCCCTGCAGCTAACCTGGGGGAGCGGAGGGCTTATGGGGCCCCTCAAATCTTCAGTGTGCTTTGATGTAGCCCCAAACCTATTAATATGTGTGAGATATGGGAGACTCAGGGACCCCCTTATCACAATCTGGGGGTGGGGGTTTTCATTTGTGTAATTCCCATGACGTGCCCTAACAGACAACAGCGGATGTGGGCTACATTGGATGTATGTTAGAAGTTCTGTCTCGATGTGTTCTCTTGCATGAAAGGTGTGTATGTGGGGGGGGGGTGCGTGCGTGTGCGTGTGGTCCTTCTACTAAAACTTTGCAGGCTGGTGTCACTTTGCAGGCACATTCTATACATCTGACTATCAGCGGCCTGATGCAACCTCCTGTGAAGTAATTTGTAGCCTTTGCTTGAACACTTCCGGCTGCACGCGATGGGGAGTAGAGGGCCTTTATTACATGATTGCTTACAGTTGCATCACCCCTGGAAGAGCCCGACAGGAAGAGACGAAAGACTGTGTCACCTTGAGGTATTTCTGAGAGTTGACCTGCTGCCAAAGCATTCAAATAAAATCTGTCTCAAGAAATCACGTTCCTTGTTCAGTGCCTGCCTCGCTGGGCACAAAGCTCTGTGGGTTCATGTTCCCCCTGCAGCTGTGACTGATTAAAATCTCAACATGAATGACACAGCCATTCATCCTTCAAGGGTTGCTAAAGTGAGTTCGTTGAGCTGAGCAATAGGAACAAGTGTTATTTAAGATGCTACAAAACTAAATATTTTGTGATAGCAAAACCAGTAAAATAAACAAGATATTATTCTGAGTGCCATCCTTCTGTTCTCCTCTTCATGCCATTTTCTTCTTCAGTCCCTCGGTTAGACACTTACGCCCTTTTTCTTCTGATATCTTTCTGAAACCTTCCATCTGCATATCTCACACTTCATCCAATGGCGGCTCCTCCACTAAGGCGGAGGAGCGTGGCCCCACTGCTCCGCAGCAGGAAACATACAATGAAAATAACTTGCGTTATTATCATTTTATGTTTCCCTCTGCTGTAGCAGCTTTCGGTGCAGGGCAGGGCTGCTCCGAGGACAGAGGAGCAGGGGAGGAGTGGTTTGCCCACTCCTAAGTGA
Source organism: Calotriton arnoldi (assembly GCA_963921515.1). Taxonomy (NCBI): domain Eukaryota; kingdom Metazoa; phylum Chordata; class Amphibia; order Caudata; family Salamandridae; genus Calotriton; species Calotriton arnoldi. The sequence goes on from CAWUFW010004004.1 coordinate 366,347, forward strand.
CCATGACTGTTTGGTCAGCCCTCTCGGGCCGCCCAAAACAGTCATGCACACTTCCCATATTCTCCATGCAGGCTGCATTACAGCCTGCATGGAGAACATGCATGCCCAGACCCCCATTCCCTGGCTGAGCGCCGATCCACGGCGCTCAGACCAATCACAACGCATTGCAGCATTGTGAGTGGCTATCGGGAACCTGAGAGCCGGGTGCTTCCTGCTGCTTCCTGTATCCTGCTGCAGGACCAGAGCAGGAAGAAGAGGATGGAGGAGAGGCAGCGGCCGAAGGTAAATAAACAATTAGGAAATGAATAAAAATGTGGACCTATTACTAACTAACAACCATGGTGACCAGAAACAGTTGGTTAACAAAAATATATTTTATTTTATTTTTTATATATACATTTGTTGAGAATATTTAGATGTAATTTATTAAAGTGAACAAAAACATGTTTTGATGGCAGAATTATACATAGCATCAATTGTAAATATCTATTATTCTTTGCCTATGATATATGCATAGGCAAAGAATAATAGATATTTACAATTGATGCTATGTATAATTCTGCCATCAAAACATGTTTTTGTTCACTTTAATAAATTACATCTAAATATTCTCAACAAATGTATATATAAAAAAATAAAATAAAATATATTTTTGATAACCAACTGTTTCTGGTCACCATGGTTGTTAGTTAGTAATAGGTCCACATTTTTATTCATTTCCTAATTGTTTATTTACCTTCACAATTTGACCCTGTTTTAGGAAATTAATTCAGGGGTACCCCTATTTTCACACATGGAGAGGCAGCGGCCGGCCAGCCAGCCGATAAGTGTTATTTTTTGTTTTTTAGCCCCCCGCTACTTCTTGCCCCGCCCTACCACCCGAGTCCGGTAGCAGCCACTACTGACCTCATCTCTTTGCTCTTCAGAATCCACTGCGCACTCTCTCCTGCATGTACATCTTTGTATCTACTTCACCTCACGCTGCCTCACACACGCAGTCAGCTCTCCAACTCACCTTTAAGCTAATGGGCTGAGAGTTCAGTGGCTGTTTTTTACTGTCACCCGGTGGTGTACACAAGAGAGAGCCATGACAGTTACACATGGGGCACTGGTCCCACCTGGGGTGCCCCCCCCCACTCTAAGTGAATCCACTGATTAGTCATTATTTTATGTATCAGCTAAATTACTTCTAAAAGTCAACTGGTCTATCGGAACTTTTCCAGAATTACTGCCCACTTGGAGCCATATAATGCATAGTGCCCCGTGGGCGCACCAGGTGTGCAAACCCCTTTGGTGCACCCCTGGTGCACCATGGTATTACAGAAGGGGCCGCAGACAGTAGTGCAGCCCCTTTTGTAATACTGGTAGCACTTGTGCACATGTGGTGGCAGTGCTATCTTGAGAGGGCGTGGCCCCATGGAAATGAGGGAATCACATTGACTCTGCGCCTGCCCCTATTATGGGCACAGGCACAGAGGCAAACAAGCCCTTAGGAGTCACACAGACAGTGTGCCACCAGGAGGTGGTGCACTGTCAGCACACCCCCTGAAGGCAGCCCTCTAGAGGTGTGAATGTGGTCCTCTGGACCCCCCAACATGTCCCTGCAGGTGAGTGCTGTAACTCACTGCACCCACCTGCAGATGGATCTCTCTCCCCTATTTAAAGTGCAGACTGCTGGCTGCACTGTGAAACATGAAGCGGCTTGTAAACAACCCACTACGTCTTTCACTGAATGCACTGCTCTGGGGGCAGCTTGGGGTTATGGCTGCCCTGAGGGCAGCACATTCATGATAATAGGGTGCATTGTCCCAGTTGACACCGCAGCACCGAGGGCTCCTTTTGAAAGGTGCACCCTGGTGCAAGCTAGCACAGTGTGCCCTATGTGTTATAGGGGCCTTGGTATCTCTGAAAGGCTATTTGAACTTAGCTTAGCCTGCCTGTAGCTCAGTTGTATGGATTTGACTGGAGGCTTCACAGGAACCAGTGCTGAACATCCAGGCGTTTTACAGCATATGAAGGAGTAGGCCTTAAAATGCCACTGTAATACCTCATTATTTGAGGACCCAAGAGAGAGCATTGATGGGCCAAGAGAACAACAAGTAGCTTCTGGTTGGCACCGGCCATAAAGCGGGAGTAGCGCGTGAGCATCCATGGCATTTCCAGGACTTCTGCCTCCCATGCTGGAAGGAGGGCTGTTAAACATAGAATGAAGATGCAGGCGCCAAACACCAACACGCAATGTGTGCCCTGCTTGACCAAACAGGTCTCATCAGAATCCAAAACAGCTTCTTGTTGAAGTGTCCCCTGAATATCTTCCAATTCATTAAATCCAATGAGGTTCTGCTGGTTTTCTGAGGACTCAGAAGAATCTTCCATTGGTGAATTTGTTTAAAATCGCAGCAGCAGAACCAATCAGGATTCTCCACTGGAAGTCCCAGCCAATCAAAACCGCACAAACCATGCTCACACAATGCCCGCACACATGTAAACCTCGTAAAATCTTCACACGTGACAGAAAGCCGAAGTAAGAGTGAAGACATTACAATACTATATACTTCACTGGCAAGTCAGTAAAGTGTTGCTGAAGTAATCATGTAAAGTATATTAAATAATAAATTATCTTCAAGCAGTGGTGACTTCAGTTTCCAGTTATTCAAAACTCCATATGTAGATCTTTCATACATGCCAATAGCCCGAGTCAGACGGGAGACTCCCGATTTTTTAAGCAAAACATGGCTTTATTTTGGCTGTTTACTGCAGAAATTGCCTCTGCTTCAATAGAAGTCAATGCTGAAAATCTATTCCCCCAATTTTATTCTCAAAGTTTCTATTGATGTCAAGGGTTGCCAGAGGTGTAAAGTTGTACGACTCTCCCCTTTGTGATTTTTAAAAAAGATTTTCATGCATCAGAATGTGTACAGATCCTAGAGTGAGAAGCAGCTTCACAAGCCATTCACAGGAGCTTAGATCCGTTTCTGCTGCCAGGGCCCTTATCAGGAAGCCACAGCAGCAAACACACCCATTGCCCCCAGTAGTGTTGCCAATAACAGTACCAACACAACTAACCATCACACTCAATCAATTGTGACAAATCAGACTTTAAATATACATTAAAAATTACTAATGTATGCTGCTCAAGGTATTCTTATAGCTTTGGGAGGCAGGCATTTGTGAATTAAATGGATATTTAATTATTAAACTGTTGTTGTGCTCCTCACAAAATTAGACAAACAGCGCCACCATGTGGCAGGCTTTCATAACAGCCAGTGTTGATGATAAAGTGCCGGTGCCAAGCACCAGAAACCACCAGCTTAAACTAAGCACTGCTGCTGCATTGAGAAACCATAAGAGGGAGATGAACAGTGAGAGAAGCCCCCCGGTACCTGCCTGTCTTGCACTGTACTCCCCACCATTGTAGCCAGGGCTATAAGTGGGCAGGGTCGCACTGGGTCTCAGACCCGGTGGTAATTAAAAACAGACATTGAAACAGGTTCCTCTTTGACTCTATTTATTTCCTTAACTTTACCGGCAAGAACACTAATCCAATTTCTAAACAATGAATATAAAATATATTAAGGTAATCCATGTCTGCGATTTATATCTTCTTTATATTTCACGTTTTACTTAATCTTGCATTCCCTAAGACACATAGCTATTTCCAGGATGTTGTGTTCATGTATTTTTTTGCGGGTACCATATTATTTTTGTATAGTGCAAACTGTGAACTGAGTTGCGTCCAGGTGTTTATAACAGGCCGCGATTAACAGCTCTCCGGAGTTGAGGATGAAGGCAGTGCGAGTTTCTCAAAGCACCTGTTAATGGGTCAAAAAGGTGTTCCGAATACATGCTCATCTAATCCTTGGCCTCTCTGAAGGCCACTCAGTGAAATAGTCACGTATGCCAGTTGCAATTGTGTTTTGGTGCAAATGTGTGTGAAGGATGTATGCAATTGTCAATAAAACGACAAGGTAAAAGTAAAAGAAAATGCACTACTTATAGTTGAGTGGATGTGCAGCCCCAGGCTTTGGCAAGGTCCATTTATGTTTCCTTACCCCAAATCTTCCCCATAAATCCCAACACTCATTCACAGGCCCACTGAGCCCCTGCTGCCTGCACCATACTAGGGGTGGGCTAAACTCATGGAATTTGACTCTGCAGAATTCTGCGGAGTAACATAGAAACTCTGTGAGATTCTGCAGAGTTCCGCCAATAGGCAGAAAATATGCAGCTTACGCTGCAATTTAGCACCAGTAGCGCGAGCAGTGCTGAAAATCAGTACGAATGGCACCATGCATTGCAGTAGAGTGCACGGCCATTTGAGTTGATTTTGCTGCCGCTCAAGTAGAAAATCTAGGCATCCCTCTGGCCGAGCCCAGCCATGACTGCCCGTGTTAGAAAATCAAGCTAGGGGATGTCAAATCTCACTCACCAGCTCACATTTTCTGGAGCCTCATGGGAGAAAAGTTCCGCCATGCAGCAATTGGCAAAATTTGGCCAGAACTCCGCGTTAAAGAGTAACGCAGAGTAACCGAAATTTCTGTCAATTCCACAGGCAGAACTAGGCATCATATCCACTCTAACCCCATATCCTACCAAACAGGTATTGCGTTTGGCGCTGGTTTCCAGTTGAAGTGTGTTCTGCAATTCTTGGGCAGAATCTCCTGTGCTCAGAAATATCCCACTTGTACAAGCCAAGGGCAGGAAAACTGAAGTGAAATCAGAAAATACAAAATGGCAATGGCGGCTCCTCCGCTCTGGCGGAGTAGCGTCGCCCCAGTATGTTCTCATGCTGCGGCAGCTTTTCGGGTAGGACAGGGCCTGGCTGCTCACACAGGAGCAGGGGCAAGAGTGCTTTGCCCATTCCAAGTGCGCATGAATGTTTGGCCGGCCGTCTCAGGTGCCCAGACATTCATGCGCACTTTGCATGTTATCTACCCATGCTGCTTTACAGCCTGGGTGGAGAACATGCCCAGGCTCCCACTGCCTGGCTGAGTCCCGAACTACGGGGCTCAGACCAATCATAACGCTGCATTGCATCATTGTGATTGGCTTTGGGGAGCCAATCACAACGCTGCTTTACAGTGTTGTGATTGGGTATGGGGAGCCTGGTGCTTTCTCCTTCCTGCTCTCGCCGGGAGAGACGAGGAGGGACGCAGAGGAGAGAAGCGGCAAACAGGTATGTTTTTTTACACCCCCCTCACTCTACACCCCAGATCAGTGCATGCCGCCACTGCAATATGGTACCATACCGCTGCATAAATGATAATTACTTTTGTCCCTAAACAGAATGATTTATCTGGTATTTCTACAGAGCACGCAGAGTTCTACATATCTTTCATGGAGCCAGAGACTCACAAAGCTAAAAACACTTTCATATCTCTGTTTAACTCTTAGCAACTTGTGAAGCAGCACTGCACGGGGTGCTGTGGTTTCAATCTATGGATGCCACCTTTAATGTTCCATCTCTGCTGTATATGACTTCCATCCGCTCCCAGTCGGGCCACCCCAGGTGTCATTGGCACACTTCAAACAATACGGGCAACTGGCCTGGAACCTAGTTCTGGCTCAAGAACAGCTATCCAAATCCTTTTATATTGCACCCCGCATTCATGGAATGTCCTGTGTGATTAGGCTGCAGTACTTTCATTTTGATAACCACAAAAACATAGCCCCAGATTTACTAACTTTTCGTGCAACACAACGCAGCATCTAAATTAGCTGTGCTAGATTTTGCAAAGGAAAAAGTCAACAGACAACCGAGAGCCATAACTACTTAGATTAACCTGTGACCAAACAACACCTGTTTGACCTTGAGGGTCCACTAAGGAATGGGGAATAACCAGGAGAACCAGATCTGCATCCAACTCCACTGGTCATTTCTCATTCTCTCTTACATTTTGCCTGGAGATATCAACTGCTTTGAACAGATGAAGTCCCCAGGTGAAACTGTCCAGGCGCATGAGTTTGCTGCATCAGACATAATAGCGATGAGGTTGATAAATGCCAGTACCTGGCCTATCCGAGATCACGAGCAACTCAGGGTGGAGCACTAAGAGGTCAGTCAGTCCCATCACGATATGACAAATGTTACTGACTCAATGCACTTTCATAAATGTTGCTTGCTTATCTACCACTGACTTTTGAGAACGACAAAGTATATTTTATGGTCCACACTGTCATCAGATCAGAGTTGTTCTTGTGTGGGTGGGGGGAAGAGAGCCTCATTTCTTGTTGTTGGACAATTTGAATTGAGCTACTGCTGGGAATCCATGAACAGTGCATAATGCCACTAAAGTGGGGACTTCTGGTCACTTCCTTATCATCTTCCTCAACTCTTCTTGCCTCCACATCCACTCTCTACCCCACCATGTCTTTCTTTCCTATGTTCCCCAGGTGTCATTGAGCAGCCCAAATATTTACTGTACACTCCATTCTTAGGTCTGGTGTTAGCCAAAACCTTTTGAGTTTACTAAACCTATGTGAAGAAAATGCTTATTTACAGGGGCTTTCAGCTGGTACACCTCATCCAATGCTCTGTTATTGTGGTCTCTCACATTTCTCCTCCACATACTGCAGCATACTGCACAGACAGGCAAGTGGGTCAGCCCTCTTCAGGCATAGGCTAACTTCACTGTGAATGTGACAGCGTTCTACCCATTCACAAGTAGCACATCCATGCACAAGGTAGTTTCCTCCAGTGCCAGGGACTGCTATGGCAATATGTATTTTTTTGAGACCGATAAATATTTTTGCTTTTAGCCAATGCTCAACACCTTTCCCAATAATAAAGAGTGAAAAGGCTGAAAAAAATAACATCGGACCAATTGGCTTTGGCACTGCTTGCTCTATTTCCATTTTGTATTACTGTACATGTTTGAGCCTCTGAAAGTTTTTTAAACTTATGATCCTCAAACAAAACACCACACACGTATGGTGCTTCCTGTGGTCTGCCTTGGGGTGTGGGAGGTGGAACAAATGGGAACCGGGTGTTACAAACAACTTAAGGTTTAAAACTAACACTAACTTTTCTAAAGGACAGGGATAGGGTCTGTGACGGATGGGCCTCGGATGGAAGCAACTGGAGGACTGGGAAGATTGAACTTCTCATGATGTCAACACAGAGAAGCTGTGTGTGAAGAAGAGATGCAGGTTGTTTATGGTACTCTGTAAAGCTGAAGAGATTCAATACACACTGCAAAGGCAATCACTTCCGTCCAAAGTGGGGGGTTAGTTCTTCTGAGAATCTACAGAGCATCTCACGTGCGAGAGGGATGTATGCCTTATGGCTGCCATATCGTACAGGGTCACCCGTGACAACTTGTTTCCAGTCCTGGGTTTAATTTTTACACACAATTGTCTTGTGATGAATAAACAATGGAGGGCCATATGGACGAAAGGATCGAATCGCAATTTCGGTTGGTTAAGAAATGCTAAATTGCCTTTCCATATGTACAAAGGCAGATAGGGAATTACAAAATGTGATATTGACCCAGTAGAAATCGCATTTTGCGATTCCCTTAATAGGAAATCGAAAATAGGGATTTCCCATTTGCGATTTACTAAGCACATGTACAAAGCATTCCCTAAATGCGAAATGGGCACGTAGGAAATGCTATAACCATTGCCACCATCTTCGATGGTAGCCATGTGCAATTTTAAAAAATGTACCCAAAATGCATTTTTTAAAGTGCCATGTAGGGCGCACATGCCCCTAGGGCATTTGTGCTCTTTACATGTGCACCACTTATTTTGGGGGTGCATCAAGGGGGGCCCTAAGCCCATAGCCACCCTTAGTTTAGAATTGCTATTAGGAAATCTCTATTTTTGTACATTCCATTTTGCATTTCCTAAATAACGATTTCTTGGGATTCGCTATTTAGGAAATGCAAAATGGAAATTTCGTACATATGGCATACCTCCCAGAAATAATTTGGGGCCAGATGTACGAAATCATGTGTTTGCAATTTCCTAATAGCAAATTTTAGCAATTCGCTATTAGGGAATCGCAAACTGCGATGTACAACAGAGATTCACAGTGGGTCGCAAATGGACCTGCCTCATCAATATTCATGAGGCAGGTTGCAATTTGCGACCCATTGTGAATGGCTAATCACAGGGATGGTGGCCAGCTGTGGTCAGCAGACCACCATGTCTGTGATTGCTCTTTAAATAAAGCAATATTTTTTTTTGTAATGCAGTCTGTTTTCCTTAAAGGAAAACGGGATGCATTTCAAAAATAAAAATGAAAAGCTACCTTTTATTTTTTAAGAGTGGGCAGAGGTCGGTGGGACCACTGCCTGCTCCTAAATATGTTGGCACCCACATTCACAAAGGGGACGCCCTTGGCACGCTCCTTCCTAATACTGAATCACAAAAGCAAAATGCGATTCAGTAACAAGTATTTTGCCATCTGTTCATGGCAAAATGCATTTTACCGGTAAAATGCTTCGTACATCTGGCCCTGGGTTGTTAATTGAGAGGACATCACTAGAGGCATGGTTGACATGGGGATATCTGTTGTAACCAGTTGTATGCATGGTAAAAGGCAACGCTTGGTAAAGACCTGAGTGGTAAAGAATGCGTGGTAAAGGCATTGCATGCGAAATGCCATGTTGTAAAGGCAGGTTCCCGGGTTAACCTAGTGATTAGACTGTCCAGTGGTCCTCGTGGTTGAGATGCAAAAAAGCGAGACACACAGCCTGGTGGCAGGCTGTACTTACCGTGCATACAGGCTGAGGTACAATACATTCCCAGTGCATAAACCCACATGTAGATGACACTTATAGGGGCTAATTTAGAGGCGGTGTGTGAAAACGGCACACTAAAAGTTACGCAAATTATCAGGTGGGTTTTTGCGCCCAATTTACATAACAAATCAAATAAAACATGCAAAACATATTTATGCCAGTTGTACAAGCATTATTTTAGCATTTTCTGAATTTTTCTTGTAATTTTAGCACTAGATAAAAGCTTGGTGGTAAATACAAGTGCAAAACCGAAGCAGAGACAAGTAGCGCTCACCTTCATCAGTGGCAGTGTTAGGCAAAGTACTCTGGAGGCAGCCATTAGCGGCTCCTCCACTAAGGTGGAGGAGCATCACTCCACTGCTCTCGGAGCAGTGTTAAAGAAAAAATAAAATGATAATAACAGAAGAGTGGTGCAGCACCTTAAGTGCGCATGACGGTTTGGCCGGCCATCTTGGGCCGGCCAAACCGTCATGCGCACTTTGCATATTCTCCACCGGCTGTAATGCACAGCCTGGGAGGAGGACATGCACAGGATGTTAGTCCCCGTCACGACGCAGCTGTCATGGTGACAACAGCATCGTGATTGTCTTATGGGAGCCTGGGTGCTTCCTGGAAGAAGAGCGGAGGAAAGATGACGTGGAAGAGAGAGATGGCGTGCTGAGGTAAGTGAATTTTTCTTTCTTTTCTTTTTCTTTCTCCTCTTCCGCCCCACTGCCCCCCAACCGCATTACCTGCCGGCCGCCACAGGAGGCGGCAGTGTGTGCGCTGGCTTTCTCTGCCCCGGGGGCATTTCGGTATAGAGAAGTGGCCGTAGGCTCAGATCACTTCGTTTTTTGACTTACATGCGTAAACAGGTTCTTTTTTTTCAGTACAATTAACAAAAGTTCGTTAGGCAGTTGTAAAAGGGTTTACTCACAGTGAGTTTCCTGTGTAAGGGGGTCATTTAGACTTTTGCGGGACAGGCTAGGAGTAGGGTGTAAATTAACAGTCCTCCTCCCCTGCCAAACCCAAGGGCATTTATAGGTGGGGACCGACGGGTTCCAAAGACGGCGCCTCAGGGGCTCCACCAGAGCAAAGCTCTTCCCAGCAGCTACAGGGCCGCTCTCTTATAGGCCAGCCCTATTGAGGGTGGATTCCAGATGCTCTTCTGTCATGTCCACGGCCATTGTGATCTGCACGGCCGTTGTACATAGCAGACTTGTCAACAGCCCCCAATCAGGAGGGAGACTCAATATTTATTAAGCCACAAAAGTTGGCTTTAGTTCAGCTGTCTCCCACCTAAATTGCCTCTGCTTCAATAGAAGTAAATGGGGAAATATATGTTTCCGATTTTTTTTCATCATCTCCCACTTTCCTGTTCTAATATATTGGCATGTATGGCACACACGTGTTGGCCTGTGTTACTCTTTTGTCTGCAAACTTCAAGGCGTGTGTTACTCTTTTGCCTGCAAACTTCAAAATAAAAAATCCTTTTTGAGATTCTACTAATACATTTTGGAGAACTTATTGTTTCACCGAGTAGACCTCAAACTCAGTCTTTTTTTCATGTCCCTTTTTTCAGGCCTTGAGAGATTGATCCCGCAACACTTTGAGGTCTTTGCGTCATACCTGTTAAAGAGCCTCTGTATCCCTTAATTTCTCAGTAGCAAAATATCAACCATGTTTAACTGTTATGATCATCTATTGCGCACAGTAATTCCTGCTTCGTATTTTAGCAATTTCAGACACCAGGCAATAGACTAAAATAAAACATCTGGAGCTGCTGCAGCCTGGTGAGTAATAGGGGTTGTCGTGTCCCCACATGCTCCCTTTCTTGAAAGAAAACATGCTCTTCTTGCAAAAACATTTCAGAACCTGTTCCCGAGGTTATATAAATCCAGAATATCGCAGCTGGTACCATATAGGAGAAAATTAGACATGTGTAAAACACTCAAACTTCACTCCCACTAAGGACTCAACGTCGGTGGAAAGTATGACGTCAAGTTGTCAACTTTGTAAACCTATTCCCTAAACCTAGGCATCAATTACAAATGCCCTGCATTATCTCTGTTATTTCCCATCACCAAAATTACCATTACTGGGAGTTCCAGTAATTCTTGTTTCGGGTCCAGGGAGGACCTGGCTTGGCAGTTCAGGCTGGACTGTTCCCATGAGGAACAGGGTCAAGACTGATTTGCATATGGCTAGGTCCAAACTAGGATGGCATGGTGAGCAGAAAACGATATATTGAACCCAGATCTTTGACTGGGGGTGAATGTTTGACAATGTTCAGCATTTCGTCCATCATCTTTTTGTGTTGTTATAGATGCTCTAAGTGGGAAAGATATGCCCAGATGTTGGCCCGTGCTCACTGTGCCACTCGATTCAATCTAGCCTGGTTGATCAGGGGTGATACCCCGAAACCAGTCCCAGGATGCTTGTTTCTGGTCCAGGGAGGACCTGGCTTGGTAGTTTGGGCTGGACTGTTCCCATGGGGAGTAGGGTGAAGACTGATTTTCATATGGCTGGGTCCAAACTGGGGTGGCATGGTGAGCAAAAAAACAATGGATTTAATCCAGATCTGTGATTGGGGGTGAATGTTTGACAATGTTCAGCAATCCGTCCATCATCTTTTTGTGTTGCTCTGTCTGAAACTCCACAACTCGTATTTATGATGGATCCAGTAACTCCTGTATACACAAATTAAAAAGATTATTATACCAAATAATTCATTACCTGGCTAAAGCTAAGGAACAATGTTAAAGTCCAAAGAACTATTTTCAAAATTCTGAAGTCCAACCCTTTTCAAACACCAAACTAACTTTTATCACTTAAAATTGTGCCTTTAAGTTTGAATTATTTTTTTCTCATTCAACTAATGCACCAATGCCACTGGGTCACATTTGGGTGTGAGTCCGGAATATGAATTTGTAGTACAGAATATTGTGTATAGAGTATCATACTACCTTAATATCATAGCAAAAATATTGAGCATTAAAATATCTACAGGTAAATATGTATCAATTTTCTTCACCTAACAACCGATTTAAGTACCTTGGGGGAAAAAACGTATGTGTGTATATATATATCTATATATATATCTAGATCTATATATATCTATATTTATATAGATATATATAGATCTAGATATATATATATACATATATATAAATATATACCTTCCCTGTTCACTTACCTGTCAACATTTGTGCTCTATAATACTGCATGAATAAATAAAAATAAATATCAAATAAAATAAGCTTCCTGAATCCTCAGAAATAAATTGTCAGGTTCAAGAAGGCATTTGTAAAACGGAGAACGGAGAACTAAATAGGTGCACAAATAAAACAATTTCTGGGTAAAATTCCATTCAATTCCATTCGACTGTTTGCGCCCGCAGGATCATCGCTACCGACGCTCTAATTGCTCTCAGCGACCATCTCCCCCATGAATATGACTCCTGCCTGAACTTGAGAAGGTAAAACTTTAGCAGGACCTGTTTGAAACTGTATCGGACCCGCGCTCCATCACTGTCAGCCTGAACTTTGGATTCACCCCGGTCTAGCACAACCTCAAGTAACCTTTAAGCACTGTTGACTTCTAAGCACTGTTTTTGGTTTATTCTCTAACAATTCATAACTCGGGTTCTATTTATTGGATGTTTGTCAGTATGGTCTTGTTTTATTCAAATAAATATAATCTATATTTTTAACCCTGTGTGGAGTATTTTTGTGGTGTATTCATTTTGTTACTGTGAGTGTGTGTGTTGCACAAATACTTTACCCATTGCCTCTTTAGATAAGCCTGACTGCTGTGTGCCAAGCTACCAGAGGGTGAGCATTGGCTATCTTTTAGTGTGTTCTTAGTTTACTCTGACTAGAGTGGTGATTCCTGGCTGGCCTGGGTGCATACCTCAGCCAACCAGGAATTCCAGTTCTAACAAGCCTTTCATCACCTTTTGGCCAAACCGGTCCTTAGTTGCTTGTGTTCTGGTTCAGGCAGGACCTGGCTTGGCTGTTCGGGCTGTACTGTTCCTACGAGGAGCAGGGTCAAGACTGATTTGCATATGGCTGGGTCCAAACTGAGGTGGCAGGGTGACCAAAAGATGGCGCAAGCAGTATTCAATCCCCAGAGAAGTGTGTACTAAGTTTAAGTAGCACCCACAACTTCAAAGTAAAGAAAGCAACACTATACAATTCCCAAAGCACTTTAAAATAATAGAGAAACATGCCATGAGCAGAAAACACTGAGGGGTATATTCTCAAGAACGTGTGATAACTACCGCAAGAGTAGCGTAACGCAACTTTCAATAACGCAGCCTGTCACGGGAAAATAACCCTGTGTCAACGTGGAATTCACAACAAGGCGGTACCATGCGATAGTCACCAGATAACGCGTCAAATGCCAGCGTGTAAATCAACACCACGCCCAAAAAATGCGAAACGCGAGAAATCATGCGATGAGGCCAATCTCGGTACAAAAAGCTGCGAAAAGCAGCCTCAGGCCTGCAACTCCCACGTGTCTGGCGGGCAATTGCACCATAAAAACCACAGGCACAACATATCAGAAACAAGACAAAGCACGTAGCAACATGGATGCACCCTGACCCAGCGCAGAGGGCAACGCGAACCCCACAACCCCCACAGACCACCAGCAAGGAACAACTGGCTCGGGGAAGGCCAAGGAGAAAAGGGAGAGGAAGACGGGGTGCAGACCGAGGGAAAACAAGACCAAGGCCACGGAGGCGACAGAACACTACCAGCAACTGACCCACAAGCAGACCACCTGGAATGCAGTCGCAGTGCCCAGGAGGCCAATCCAGGAGGCCAAGAGGCGCAGGCAGGACCTGACAACCTAAACCAGGTACAAACCCGCTGCCAACAGGAAGGCAGCAACGGCGACAGGAGGTGGCAGTCCAGCACCACAGGAGGAGCTGGAGGAAACCCAGGCCACAGTCATCAGTGTAGAGAGGGTGCAAGGAGTAGGGAGTACGGACACAGCTCGAGAGGACCCGACACAACAACAACAGGGTGAGGATCCAACAGGGACTGGGGGGACGGGGGTGATGGGTACAATGCCACACATGCACAATGAGGTGTAACACACTGCACACCCATAATAACCCAGGGACATGTCCCCCATCCCCGTGGCATTCTGCAGCACACACACATAGCAATCACAGCACATACCATGACAATGTGGCACAAAGTGCAACACCCACACTGCAGAACAGGGGACACAACTGGGTCCAACCAGGCACAGTAACAGAACAATCACATCGGACAGAGCAGGGAACTGTGAGATGCACATCTACCCCTACCACCCCACATCAGCCATGTAGGCCAAATGGACACTGTCCCAACTCAGATAGCCACCACCGCCCAAACAGTCACAATGTACATAGTCACACAGTCTGCATGTCGACAAGAACAAGGCGCCAACACAATGCCAACATGCACCACCCCTTCACAATGCAGAGGGACAAACAACACCTCCAGCAGGTCTGAACAGACAACCCATCAGTGATGCCCGAGACGAACACCACACCCCCGACCCCGACGCCCTACAACAGCCCATGGACATCCCACACAACCCACCACCAGGACCAGGGCGGACAAGCTACTCGGAGGAGAACCCAGACTTTGCAACAGACCACACAGCATGAAGCACCCGCAATAACGGCTGCCTCACTACACGTCACCCACCCACACATGGCACCACAATGCCAGGTGGCCGAACGCCAAAAGGAGGTGGCCCAACAGGTGAGGGTGTTGCCTAACCCATGAAATGTGAAGTAGAACACATACGTGGGTGTCCAATACCCTTCAGGGACCACCTACACCCCACAAAGGAGACCCACACCTCCACAGAGACACATGCACATATCATGTTGAACTGGCTATGGGCACGTGCGCCCGGCCCCTTTATTGGCAGGGCCACATGTTCAGTGACGCCTGTGCTGGATGTGTGTGGGGTGAGTATAAGCCAGCCCGCACGGAGTGCTTGGTGCTGGCAACAACCTGAAAAGTGGACACCAGTGTCATGGAAACAGAAAACACCAGCATAACAGAGTCAAATGCAGAGCAACATGGAGGGATCCGGAGTAAGGACAGAGGTCACCCAATATTCACTCTGGACGTTCCGTGAGTTGCAGTGCACTGAGGTAGGGGCACTAGAGAAGAGCGCGCTAATGTGTAGGAATTGCTAGGATTGTGTCCCTTCGGGTTAGTCCTGATGCAGATGCAGTGGGGTGTGGTACACCTGCATCAACTTCCTCATCAACGTCCCAGGTCTCCCACACTGCCTGAGGTGACAGTTGCATCCGCAGTCCACAGCGCAATACCCAGTATCAGATCCGGGTGTGTAGCTTGACTACCGCCACCAGTCTGCATTCCTGCCTTGGGGCTGCTGCCACCTGACCTCCCATTGTCTGTGCCTTCTCCCGTCCGCACACTTGACACATCCTCCTCCTCATGGTCCCAGGTCTTCCCCACTGCATGAGGTGACATTGCTGCGCAACCTCACAACAGCACATAACTCAATCAGTAACGGACAATGGCTTGCGGTGCACTGAGTCACTGGCACCTGGAGTGCTGTGCAGGGCAGCAGGCCGATGATGGCATCCACGACAGGTCTGGGCAACTCCGTAGGTCTGTCAGGACCACCCTTTCGACTCTGGCAGATGGCGGTTGAAGGTGGTCCTTGCGGTGGTGGCGTGTGCCACCTGCAGTGATGCGACGTCCGGGCCGGTCAAGACTCGATGCCATGTGTGGGCCCTTGTGGCCTGCAGTTGGGCCCGGAGGAGGCGGACAGCGCAGGACCACAGACACATGGCGTTGATCACCCCAAGACCATCGCTACAGAGGCCATTCAATGTCTCAGAAGAAGGGGTCCCAGACCTGACCAGTACAGAGTTAGTGGCCCCGGATGCACTGCGGCCGGCACAGGCACCCAGCCACGGGACTGTGACATGGGGTGCAGTCAGATGGGCCATGCGACCTGAGCGGGTCCCCATCAATGTCCGAGGTGTATGTTGCGGAGGGTTCCGGGGGACAGTGGAAGGTGTCCTCCAGGGCATGATGCGGAAGGTCTGATGTCATCTGGAAGCAGCAAATGGAGGAGTGGAAAGCGCTAGCCTCGTTTGCACAAACAATTCGGGATCAGCTACATGAGGATGAAAACTAGCCCCTAGTCCATGGACTCAAACGCCACCAATGTACGACCAGTGAGTGTCCATGTATGTCGGGGAACAAACTTAGTGGCACAAGTGCTGAGAGGGGATGCAGTCTGCGATGATGCCGGTACACAGATGTGAATTCCAACATTGCCAAATCAAGACTCTGTGAGCTACTGGACCGCAGTGTAGGCCGGAGGCAGAGGTCAGCATGGGCCCACAGACAGTGTTGTGTGCTTGTGATGCATTCGTTTGCTTCACTGATAGCAGGGAGTCTAGTGATATCACCCCTGCAGTAGACATCTGGTCACTGCCATGGTGTAATCAAGACTCAGTTCCAAATGTGTGTCTACCTGACCGTGGTGTAGGCCTGAGGCAGCGGTCGGCACGGCCCATTCACCGAGTGTCGCCGGCATAGGTTGGATGGCCCCACCGGCCTGCGTAGTTCAGGTTCAGTGGCACCACGTGTTGCCTGCTGGCGTTGAACAGGGTTAGTGGCACCACGTGTTGCTGGCTGGCGTTGAACAGGGTTAGTGGCACCACGTGTTGCTGGCTGGCGTTGAACAGGGTTAGTGGCGCCACGTGTTGCTAGCTGGCGTTGAACAGGGTTAGTGGCACCACGTGTTGCTGGCTGGTGTTGAACAGGGTTAGTGGCACCACGTGTTGCAAGATGCCCATATGGAACTATGCCTCACTGATCGGGGGGAGTCTAGTGCTGTGGCCGCTGGCCCGGATTTGGGGTTACTGCCATTCATGACTCAAGACACAGTTCCACATGTGGGACCTACTGGTCCGAAGACTAGGCCGGGGCGGCAGTAGAGTACGTCAACGGAAAAGGAATGAAGCGGGCCGGTGTTGTGGCAGCCGTGATGGTCTGAGGTGGCTGCCAAGGTCTCGGGCCTCGGACTTGTGGCTTGCGCCGGCATGTGGTGGGCCCTCCTTGACACACGCCGGTGTCGGAAGGTGATCAGTGTGGTCTGGCTGCGCAGGGGCTGACCTGACGGGTTCGTGGACCAGCGTGCCAGGGTCCGGCAGGCGCACGGCATCGCAGGCAACTCCGCTCACGGGGATGGCGTCGGCCTCGTGGCAAGGTGGGAGGCGCCGCCCTGGCAGAGACGTGGGACTTTCCGGAAGTGGAACACGCCCAGGCCTACGTGGTTTTTATTCACACCCCTACGCTGGCGTGGCCTACGCCGGGCCATCCCACTCCGCTGACGCTTAGGGGGGGGCGTAGCAGGCAACATTTCCGCGAGGTCCCCCACTGGCTGTGGTGACATGGTGGCGTCCACTACACTCCATACGCAAGCGGTGTATGTCGCCATGGATATGGGTGTGTTCTGCATACTGCGAGGTGTCCAGCACATCTCCGCCACTCTTGGCATTGTGTACTTTCCCAATCATGGTTCTCCTGCATCCTTCACACATGCCTGGTTGCCACCTCTCCCCACATTCGGCTAGTATGTGGCTGAGGTGCCATGCCGTTGCTGGCTCATTTTCAGGGCTTGCCCATGTGGACATTGTAAGTTGTTCTGTCGTGTCTGGTGGGTGGGCATTTTGTTGTGCCTGTTGTATGCGATTTTGTGACGTGTGCATTGCCCGAGTTGTGAGTTGCATGGTTGTGGTGTTGAGGTGTGTGGGGTGTTCATTTGTATATTGCCAAGGGGCTGTACATTTCCCTTGTTGCCATCCTGGGAACGCTGGTTGATGATGGACTGTCGGAGGATGAAGGTATCATGCACACTGGCAGTGTATTTGAAGGCGACATTGTTGGGTGTTCCACGGTGTTCTGTTGTTGCCTGCACATTGGTGTGAGACGTGTGCTTCCTGTTGCGGTGATTGTGTGCTGTGTCACCAGGGGGCACAGGTAGTACATGTGTGCTGTGTGTTGCCCCCAACACGTGCGTGCATCCTGCTATGGCGTCTGGTCCTTGCTTGGTCTCCAGCAGATCCTGCGCATTGTGTTGTACGTATGGGGACTGGGGTACCAGGGTGATGGTGACGTCCAGGACAGGTGTGGGGGACTTGGTTGTGGCTGGCTGTGGGACTCCTCCGACTCTGGCGGGTGTTGGATGGGGGGGTCTCAGGGGGCCAACAGGTGCAGCCACGCCATCAGCTTTGTGTGGGGTGGGATGTTGGTTGTCCGCTGTGTTGTTGCCGTAGGCCTGTTTGGCGATGATGTTCAGGATGCGTAGGTTGGTTGTCCCTTTCAGCCTGTAGTGGAAGGTGACATTGTCAGATGTTGGGTCTGTGTGGCTGGTACGTTTCCTGGGGTTCCGCTGTCTTTGTCTGTGCTGCGTCTGTGGTGGTCCGGGGGGGGGGGGGTGTTCCGGGTGTGGGTTGGTGTCCTGGGGTGGTGGCGGTGGGTGTTGTGGCCCTCTTGGGTATCCGGGCCGCATGATGGGTGGCTCCATGGCATCTGTTGCCCTTCGGATGTGGCCCTGGGCTGTGCTCCCTTTTGTGGTGCTGGCTGCCGTCCGACTTTACACCACGTCAGAGCAGGTGTAGATTTCCTGGTGCTAACGCGCCTTATCGCCTGTTTTGTGTTTTTATCGCGGATGTGGCTGGTCGTTGTGAATGTTGAGGTGTGCTGTTGTCTCGACTTTTGTCACGGGAACGCCTACTCTGCATCTCATTAGCAATATTTGCGAGGGTCCTCTGTGGCGATGTTTTTTGCGGCTGCTATCGCGGGTAAACTGGTGCTGTGGGCTGTTAACACGGGCTTGTGAATGGGGGGGTAAATTTATCACGACTTTGGCTGCGATAAAGTGCCGTTAATTCGGCGATAGCTCCTTGTGAATATGCCCCTAAGATCCTCAAAATATGTAAAGTTGAACCAGCGATGTTAATTTTTGAACTTTTGAGGAAAACAGAAAAGGTCAAACGCCATAGGAAAACCACAGTTCACAGTTGACCAGCACCTAGGCTCGATTTCAGGCTGACCAAATGGAGCAGAAGTTGGATACAGCAAGGGGGTCAACTGGGTCAAAAGTTTTACCTTCAGACTTAGGGCCAAATTTATGTTGGCAGGAGAAGGAACTCAGTCACAACATAGTGATCCGCACACCTGATTTAAATGCAGGTGCACCATTGGTTTAATCACTGTGGCAACTACTTTGTCTCTGCCATGATTAAACCCTTTTAGGCCCTGTGGAATAAGGGCTGTCAGAGACAGACCTGTAATTCTGCCCATCTGATCTAGATGGGAGGAATTAGAGAAGATCAGTTTTCACTGCCACGAAAACCCTGGCGGTAGGGAGCACTGAAAACTGCTAAAGGCTCCCCTCACCATAGGAGTGGACTCCTATGGTAAGGGGAGCATTTTATTTTTTATTTTCAAAAAGAAAGTCAAACTTTGATATTTTCATTTTGAAAAGAAAAAAGAAAACAGTTTGATGCAAGGCTCCATCCTGTTGACAGAGCCCTGCATCAAACTGCAAAAGGGATTGACAAGATCCACAGTGATGACAGTTCCTGCCTTGCTTTAGAAATGAATGCCCATTTGGCAGTCATTTCTAAATTTGGCAACAGGCATCTCCGTCAGGGCAACAGAGTAGTTTACTACTTCGCCCTAGTGGAGAAACGGGCCACCCGCCAACATTTAAATAAGGCCCTTAGTCTCCAACTGCAAGGAAAGCTAACCTGCTCAGTCCTGCAGTCCCTACCTACTCAGGTTAGGCTTACGGGCACCAGGTCTCTTTCCAGCAGATCTCCTGCAGGGTTAGTCCTCTTTTAGTCAGCATAGTCCTCTTTGAGTCAGGAGTCCATCTGCTTTTTGTATTCTGGAAGCAGGTAAACAAGAGGTCAATCACTTGACCCTTGAATATCAGTTCCAGTGCCTCTGTGCCAGCAGGATTCAGGAGAGCTTGAGTCTTTGCATCCCTGTGTGGGTCCTCTTCTTCCAGCAGGATTCAAGAGTCATAATTCTGGTGTTTTCATCCAGCAGGGCTTTCTTCTTTAGATGAAGTCTTCCCAGGTTCAGGAATTTTCTGAGAAGCTGGGCGGAAGTGCTAGATTTATCCTGTGCATTATGCAGTAATTGCAGAAATACTACTGCCCAATCCTAATTATTTTCTCACAGTACCCATCTCCTTTTGCCTCCTCTTTGACTTACTGGAAAATTACCTAGTAGCTCCTGTTTCAAGATGGTGAAACCCAGCTTCCATCAGACATGCCTGTCTCAGCTGGTAAGCCACTACCCTATTTGGATGAGCTATCCTCCCACCTGTCATGAGCAAAAAACATTTTGCTCATACTGTGACTGAAACATGGCTATCTGTGAGGTTCCAGTGTAATGAAGAGGGAAAGTCTTCCAGGGGATCTCCAAATCAAGAGAGGCTGTGCAAAAGCTGCCAACTGTTCCTATCCACTCACAGATGATAGCTTCCCCCTGCTAAGTAGTCAGCAGTAAATACCTATTAGACCTTTCTGGGCTCTGAAACAGGCCATTGTCCTCTGAGCCAGAGTTGTTTTTTCTCTCAGCCAAGAATTTTTATTCCAGCTCTGGAACTGTGATAAGTGGCTGAACTGGTTTGAAGCTAGTTCTGGCTTAGGCCAGCAAATGTACATTTTTACAAAGTTCCATTCTGCTTAGGTTATCAAATCTCTGATTTCACTATTCAATCAGAGTTTAAAAACCAAGCAGGAAATAACTTTCAAGCATTTTGCTATTGTTTTCTTAATCAGAGATAGGAAATTAATATTTTAATTCCATCTAAACTTACTTAGGAAATCACTATGACCGGCCTACACAGTGAAAAAGCTTATAGATTATAGCTTTTATTTCACTGTGAAGGCACACTAACCCTAATATGTAGTGTGCCCTATTTTTCTGATGTTAGTATTCTTCCCTGTGAGCTCACAAGGCACGGGTGTGTAAGAAAATGCCTCTTTTTGCATGATCACCCCCAAAGTTTTGGACTGGTGCTGCTGGTTTTTTTACTCTGAGAGTGCACTGAGGGCTAATAGCCAGACCTCAGCGCCAGTGTTCTAACCCATTACAAAAGGTATGTTGAATTGACTACACCCAATTATCAAAAGCTAATTTACTTTTAAGTCCCTAGTATATGGTACCAAGGGTAGCAGGGGCATGTAAGACACAGTGCCCCCAGGGCTGCTTCACTGATTGTGCCACTTTGGGCGTGACAACATACAAAATGGCTCCCGGCCTGCCACTGCACCCTGGAAGAGCAGTTTTAAAACTGCCAGTTTGACTTTGCCATTTAAACAAATGGCAAAGCCATCACTTCCCTTAACAATATATGTAAGCCTCCCCTGAGGAAGGCCTATGGAGCCCCAGGCAGGGAGCTGTATATTATTAAGTAGGACATACAGTATTGGCGTGACCTAACAGCAAACTTCCAAACTGTTGTTTTTGAGGTGGAAAAGTTAGTAGCCCTATTGGCTAACACAGCATTACAGGCTGACCTCTCAGCCTAGCTAACGTTTGAATAGGACTACTAAAATGAGTACTTCATGGTATCAGATTAATCATGACATAAAACCCGACATGATTCCCAAGTCAAATTTAATGTCATTTTTAAGGAAAGGCAACATTTAGAAAGTTGCCACTCTGTTGCAGAGTTTGTCTAGTGGACTCGCACAAGTGTCCAGTGGCCACCAAACAGCTTTTTGTTCTCCTGGGGAGTAGTGTGAACGACTACCAGGCAAAGGAACAATACAAGCTTGATACAGGGAGTGGTGTTACCTCCACCTTGCAGGAAGCCACTCAGGGTGTTGGCCCAAAAGGGGAGCTTTAAAGGCAAAGCCGCCTTTGGTGGGCAAATGGCAATCACACCCCTGAAGGATTGCCCCTTTGTTTAGGTAGACAGGGGCAGGCGGCAGGAACATAGAGGGGAGACCAGTGCCCAAACCGGTTTTCCAGTGGGCATGTAGCCTACAGGTAGCCACACCTCTATGGTGGGCTACCAAGCTCCTACCTTCCAAAGAAGGATTCAGACATCTTGGGAGTGGGCAGAATAATGCGCCCTGGTACTTCTAGATGCCACACACAACCAGAAGTCATCACAGGGTGGGCGGGATCCTGGTAACCCATTGGCTAGTAACTGCATAATCCTTCCAGGGCACTTTCTGGATTTAAATATGGCGCCCCTGGCACCCTGAACCTCAGATCATATCAGAACTGGAGAAAGGACCAAAGAAAGACTGACCTGCTGACTCCTAGACCTGGCAAGACATGATGCACCATCTGTTGGACTCCACCTGCCGCACATTGGTGCTAGCGAAGAGAGGACTGTGCCTGTGGCTCCTGTCTCATGGAAAAGTCGCTACTAAGCCCCATACCATAGAAGTGACTCTAAAGATCAGTCAGCTGACCCCCGTGTAACCAGCACCAAGGCCAATAAAGCTGAAGAAGCCCATTCGGGCAAGTGAGTAGCCACTTTCTGCGAATTGCTGCTGACCATCGCGGGCACCCCAAGGGGCCGCTACTCGATGGCCAAAAGTTGCACCTGAATCTGCTCGACCCAAGAGGGACACCAGCCTTCACTAAAGGATACTGCTGGACACGGTGTGTACAGAGATTGGTAGCCCAGCCGCAACTCACCTTCTTCTATCTCAAAGAGAATATTCGAGGGACTTCAACCGCTGTGGCCAAAGTCTCCCCGCCTTGTCCATGGACCGATGAATTACTGCAAAGACACCCCTATCCACCACAAAGGCACTCAGAGGATCTTTCAGCATCCTCAGCATCCTGCATCCCCAGCATCAGGTCCACTCCATTGAAGTCTAAGGCTGTTTTGATGTAAAGTGTGGAACTGAACTTGAGACTGCTTTCGTGACCAGGTAACTGTCTAAATACTCCTTATTGGCCCCCCTGACCTTCCCCCTGCTGGATTTGGTCACCCAGTTCGGGCCAGAGGAGGCGAACACAACTCTTTAAAAATTTTCAAAAGTTTCTCAACTTTGTGGTTACCAATGCTTGTTTGCGCTTTGGACTAAAAAGTTGATATTTACGTTTTCTTAAAAAATCCATATCTACGGAACCTTCCAATGAATTGTGCTCATCTTGAATCTAAAAATTCCTAAAAATATGATTGATTTCTATAAATTGGTGTCAGATTTCTTTCATGGTGTGTGGCATTCTTATTTCATTGTTTGGTGCTTCTAAATGCTTTACACTAGCTCCTTTGTTTAAGCCTTGCTGCTCGAAGCCACAGCTACCCAGGGTTGAGCTAAAGATTTTACAAATGTACCTGATTGAACACAAGACAGTTTAGCAAGTGTATTACACCGAAAGGTCACACAACCATACCATATAATACACTTCAATCTTAACATGAGACTAATGAATAAATAATAAAAGGCTTTTCCATCAAGGAAAAAGCATTTTCCCTGTCATGCATCACTGCAGTGCATTAAAAGTGCAGCCCAGCTAAAGCACAATAGTGCTACAGGCAGACATATATTTTTGTCATATACATGGGTATACATGCGCACACATGTCATTTAACTTCTATGTCATAGGTGTACTCTAGTCACCGTTTACAGTGGACTTCTATTGAAGTTAAATATTCTAAATAGGGCGTTCCGAAGTACAGAACACGTGTTAGAGGGCAAGCACAGGCACTAGATCTAGGGTGATTATGCAGAAAAGGTGATTTGCTACACCCATATACATTCACAATTCACTACACGTAAAGCAAACTGGAAAATCCATTTGACAATTTGGTTATCCCCAAAGTTTCCCTATGCTAGATGGGTGACTTGATAATGAAGCATATCACAATAGGTGGGTGAGGGTGTATCTTCCTTGCTAGAATGACTATCCTTGGCCATACAAAATGCAGTTCCAGGTTTTTACAGGCCGGTATACTATCCTTTGATATTTAACAGCTAACTTTAGGGAGAACATTGAGTCCAATGCTCCATCTGGAAAATGTCCTCTCTATCTTCCTCTCTCTAGCAAGTCCTAACACAACCAAACACGAAATAGCCTTTTTTTATCAGCACTTTGCACAAGAAGTCCACTAGAATAGGAATTGTGTGGTGGGAAGAAGGCGACAGATGCTAACTGGCTAGTGCTAGCCCTGTGGGTGAGAATTCAACCAGCAGTGCTTTCTAGGTGAGGTCTTCATTTGTTATAAACCACTATCTCACCCCTTCACTACCTCACCCTTCCCTGAGTGTGACATCCTGTCTGTGCTTATATATCTGAAATGATTGATGCACTGTGATGGGCAGCCCTACAGTGCACTGTACTGTGGAATTTTATATCCCTGATGAGGCAGCCAACAATCCTATTTGCATCAGGTTCCTGGACAGTCTCTTTCGGAGTGCAGGGTTGAGGGTTCCAGTTTAGCCTACATGTGCTTCAGACATGGGGGCTTATGTACAAGGTGATTGCGTCTCCGGGACGTCACTTTTTTCGACGTTCCGGTGGCACAGTGCCCTACACCCAGGGGCGTAGGAGACACTAAATTTCTGGGGGGGACAGGGACAACCTTGTGGACTTTCCTGTGACTCTATACAAATCGCCCATTGTGTGAGACCGTACGCCCGTTAAACGTACACAATCGCATAGTTATGAAGAGAAATATTGAGAAAGGCTGGCATGTAGTCACAGTTTGCAAGTATGCTTTATTTTTATTTACATTCACAAAGTAATTAGACCAAATGGGAAAAAAATATGTATATGAATCTTGCATCTTCATGCACCAAGCAAACAAAGGGGATGTCTGGGGGTCCATAGGACCCGCTTTCTCCCTCCAGAGGGCTGCTCTAAGGAGGCGCACTCACAGTGAGCCACATTTTTGGTGCGCCTCCTGAGAGCTTCTTTGCCTCTGTGCACACGTCTGTAATACAGCGCGGCCACAAAGGCAAAGGAATCCCCTCATTTGAATGGGACAGCACCCCCATGCAAATGAGGGAACGCTCTCTTGAGGTAGCGCTGGTGCTTTAACTGCTCCAGCGCTATTGGTATTACAGAAGGGGCCGCACAAGTGTCTGCAGTCCCTTCTGTAATACCAAAGTGCCCGTGGGCAGGCAAAGAGGGCACGAACGCCTGTTGCGCCCCGGGGCACTTTCTGTAATACGGCCATTGGGCTTCTAAGGTCTGTTGGGGCCTTCTAAGGTATAGCATGGGAATGTGCTCCCTCGTGAGAGTGGACTGGTCAAAGGCTGAGCCTGGTTCCCCAGTTCCAAATTCATCTGCTCTGGCCATAGTGCCACATCCTCTCTCCACTGAACACCATACTGCCCCACTGAGAGAAACTCGCACTGACTTCAGCTACAACCCAATTGTGCCCTGCTATAAACACCTGGAGGTGACTCAATTCAAATTATGCACTAGACAAGAGCAATATGCTGCCTGAAAAAACAAAGTATCAACATCCTGGAAAGAGCAAACACTCAAGGGAATGCAAGTTTAAGTAAAGAATGTGAATGTAAGCAGGAACATGGTAACCTTAATGCTTTTACTCTCTTTATTCAGAAATCAGTGAGTGATTTTTCCTGAAAAGTTAGGGACATGACTACAGGGCCCAGAAAGGACACGTTTCAATGTGCGTTGCTTATATCCTTACAAAACCTAAGCAGTTTGGTTTAAAAGGACCACATTCCTGAACACAGAGCTGCGGTACAAATTTTATAAGCTAAAATAAGGAAAAAACACTTAAAGGGATCACATTAAACGTTCTCCACTCCACCCATCAACCAGGTATTGCAGTCCCTCCAGGAATGGTGCACTTCCCCACCCGGGGAAAACAATGTTGTTCAAAGAAAGAAGATAAAAAGAGAGTAGCGCTTCACTGGTAAACTTTGTAAAGTGGCGCTAATGTGTGTGGGTGTGAATAAAACCAATATGGCCTGTCTGCGACCACTCTGTAACTGAAGGACTTTCTCCTACCAGCTGTTCCAGGCAGGACACGAGCAGCGCTGGTGCTCAGCTGATGGCTGCCTTTCCTTTCCTGGCTGTAACCGCGCTGCAATCACAGTGATGGTGCTATTTCCCTGGACTTTTATTTATTAAATGCGCCACAATGACTTTCTGCTCCACTGTGTCCATGTTAATTATCCCCATCCTTCCGTCCTTATGCACAGCCCTTCATTTACATTAAGTCACGGAGGCGCCGCAGTGATTTTGCGCTCAATGGTGTCCGTCAGTGTTACTTAGCCCCGCCCTCCCCTCCTCCACGTAGGGCAAAGTTCTGTTGTTACACACCCCTGCCTTCTGCCTGTACATGCCCTCTTGTTTATTTAACGTCCTATAGGATCAACATTACATTTTACATCACCCTCAATAAAGGCAGAAATAGGGCGCTGTGAGGTCACGGTTTACTCTAAAGCACCGAATTGGGTAGAAGGCAGAGTGCAAGTTGTGGCATTTATTGTTGGCCGTATCTTTCTTCCCTTCTAAGCTGCACACGAAGCACATTTAAAATGTAAATGTTTTGTTTTTACAATTCTTTTTGACTGAGAGTTTGCTTATATAACTTACAGCAATGTTCTGACAGACAAGACAATTCTGCATTGTTGCTGCTACAATTCTTTAAACATCACATCATAATCAAATATATCAAACCCCCGCTCCAGACAGGCCAACCATTCACGTATAAACCTCTCGTACCAAGAGCAGATATCAAGAAAAATAAGATGCCTTCAGGGCATAAGGTTAATTTGTTCCTTTTTACTTCCACTATTCCTTGGGTGGGCACAGTGCTTAATTTGTAAAGATTAAGTCCCAGTGCTCAAAAACGGAATTTGAGGTGCCCTGGAATTTTGTATTTTATGTGTACTGGGTGGGAGGAATCATGACTTTCCACAGCGCAGTGGAGGAGGGGGAATAAGGTGTCTCACATCTACTCAGGCAGGGTGAACTGGGCCCTGTGCAAACTGCCCAGTGCAGGAAGTAGTGTCACGAACCAGACGGGCAGCCGGCCAGCGTGGGGTCTGGTGCTAGGCTGCAGGGACTGGAAGGGAAAGGGGCACATCTGGGACGCATGAGGGGGGCTAGGCGCTGGAGGTTACATACATCCAGGCCTTTTTCGGTGCCAGCAGGCAGCTGAGGCGCAGGTACCAGTACAGGTCTGACAGGAATCTCCCACCTGCTCCTGGCAACTGCCGGCCAACAGAGAGCCAGTAATGGGACACATGCAGCAGCTGGCACTGGGGTGATGCTGAGCTCGCCAGAGTGAGGAGAAAAATGTATACCTCGGCCCTGTGAATTAAGTGCTGGTGCTGAGTACTGTAAACCACCGGCACAAATTAAGCACTGGGTGGGCAGTATTTTTGTGGCCACTGTGTAGCCTACTTCCAGGTTTGGCAAGGACAAAAAAGGGCGATACGAGAGTAGCTTGGACGAATAAATCAATGGCCCCTCGCCTCTTCTGAAGTCACCCAGGTTAACCGACCCCACTGAGAGCCTGCACTTTCTAGCAAAGGTGGAAAACAGGAAAAGGAGGGAGGAGAGAGGAGACAGTAGGGGCTCTCTGCACGGGCATCGGGGGAGGGAAAACATGAGAAGTAAGGAGACTAAAGCACCAAGTGAGAGAAGTGAAAGATATCCTTAGAATGCTGGAGAACATCTTTTTTTAAATGGAAAATTGTGCACTTTATAGCACAATATTTTAAAGATTTTTCCCAAAGCGAAATGCTTTTTCTTTTTCTCCACCTGCGCTGCCCTTAGGGTTCAGTCTTCAAGCCGGCAGCAGACACGGGGCGAGGTCAGATAGCAATCAGTGCAGACTGCACGCAGCTGTGGTGGAGGTGAGATAGAATTCCCGGAGCCTCAGGGGTGCAACAGTTGAAAAGGGCAGAGGGCTGATGGCCTCTGTGACGTCACCTTTATGCTGTGACTATCGGATTGGTCACAGGTAACTGGAGAGGCAGGTCACAGCAGGTCAAGGGCAGGGCCGTTAGGTCGCGCTTTCGCATGCTAATGGCCTGCCAAATGCCAATTTCAGAAGGGAGAGGGGAAATGCTTGTGTCCCCTCGTCCCCCCACCCTTGTCCCCTGTGTCCCCCCAACTCCAAAATCTGGGGGGGATATGTCCCCCGCGTCCCCCACAGTTCCTACGCCCATGCCTACACCATATTTACAAAGCGGCGTTAAGCCACTTTGCCTGGCTTAATGCCGTTTTGTAAATATTGTCCCCTTTCACGCAGGTATCTGCGTGAAAGGGGGGGTACAATGAGGGTTGCTGTGGGCATTCCACCGCAACACCCAATGCTTTTTGACGCATCCCCAGATTTACAAGGATGTGTAAATCTGAGGAAGCACCAAAAACTAACGCCATGCAAAAGCAGGTGTTAGAATGGCGCAACAAGGAGAAATACTTTTATTTCTCCTCGTTTTTGCTTTTTCTATGTGTGCTGCGTTTTGCAGCAGACATTGAAAGAACAAATCACCATTATTGATTGTTTACATGCAGGAACGGAAACCTTCCTGTACATAAACATTCATCCCTGCAACGCAGGCACGCTTGCATCATGATGCAAGGGTATCTGTGTCGGCACTAGGCAGCTATTTTTAGCGCCAGAGCAAGGGAAAACACAGGGGTGCGTTGTATTCTTGCAAATACGGCGCATCCCTGCATTTTTTAAATGATGGAGCGCTGCAAAATTTGCCGCAGCTCTGCTCCATTTCCTTGTACATATACCTCTAGGTGTGGAAAAATAGGTAGCCGCACATATGCATGAAATGTACCCAGGGACATAGCTTGGTCAGTAAGATTGGGGGGGGGGTGAGCTTCAGATTTCCCAACAATCACACTGGCACATAATGTTAAAATACATTGTACGACAAGCAGGGCGCGTGAGAGGTGCTTAAGGGGCAGTGGAAAGGGAGAGGAATACTGATTGGTAGTGTACTAAGTGAGAGAAAGCACATTATTTTGGGAAGTAACCAACTTTCCAAACAGAGAAAGGTAGAGTGTGTGGCGTATGTGGGTAAAAATTCTGGTGAAATCCAACAGACACTGAAAGCACCTGCACCCTACTATATATCACGAAACACCCCAAACATCCCCCTGAAGCTACTCCTCTGAGTACACGTAAATTCTATTTATGCAGCACAACAAAACTAGCCTAAAGGCAGAGGAGTGTTTGCAGAGTCTGCGAAACTCTGAGGGACGCCTGTTTCTGGCAAGAGACGCCCAGACACAACCACTCACGTCAGCAGTGTAGACAATCCGGGATGTTAGACTTCTACCGGGGGTTGGGGGTTAGACAGACTAATGTAAACGCAGCCTGGTTTAGAGATGCTACGGTTCACCTTAAGCCACACGTGTACAGTCAGCGGATCCAAGAAAGTACTGTTTATAATGGGAACTCCATTCCGATTTCCAGGGAGCCATCTGTTTGGTATCTTCCTTAACAAAGCTCCATATGCATCATCCGGAAGTGCACACTGTCTTTTGTACTATTTGTTACCCTGCGTAACTACTCCGTGTCTGACTCCGTCTGAAAGTACATACTCCGCCGGTGTGCACGCGATCACATTTCTCATCTACAAGCCCCCTGTCTGGCCTCTCCGCCCGCCCAGCGTCCCTGAAATTCCAAGTAACATTACTGGCATGAAAACTTACACAATTCTGGCTAACGTTATCACCTATTTAACTAACAAACAAAAAACATATTGGTACGTTATGTTATTATTTTTGCTTTCAGTCGAAATAAGTATTCACTGAAACTTATTTTGATAAGATTAACGTCATCTGATGAGCAAACAGGCTGAATTGGAAATGTAAACAGGCTGATTTGGAAATGTAACTAGACTATAATTTCTGTCCCTGGCATGAACAGTGCTGTCATCAATCGTGTCAGTTAAGATGTTATGTTATGTTATGTTATGTTATGTTATGTTATGTTATGTTAGCTGGGTATTGGTAAAGCGCACAGCTACTCAGTTGAGTGTCCCGGCGCTGACGACATCTAGGCGGGGCTGACGGGAGACGCTGCTCCAAAGGAAGCCTATTGCTGAAATAGCCAGGTTTTCAGAGCCTTTCTAAAAGTAAAAAGATCCTGCATCTGTCTGAGGCCCAAAGGTAGGCTGTTCCACAGTTTGGCTGCATGCACCTGGAAGGAGCGGCCTCCTGTTCGAGCGCGGGTGAACTTGGGGATGATAGCCTGCTGCAAAGAGGATGACCTCAGAGTACGGCTAGGATAGTAGAACTGTACTCTTTTCCTGATATAAGAGGCACCTGTACCGTGAAGAGCTTTAAAGGCTAGAACGCCCGTTTTAAAACTGATTCGCTTACGGATCGGCAGCCAGTGCAGGGCTTTCAGATGGGGCGACATCCGTGTTCTGGGGCCGAGCATAAGAATCGCCCTGGCCGCAGCATTCTGAGCCACCTGAAGACGAGAGAGTAAATATTCAGGTAGTCCCGTGTAGAAAACGTTCACATAGTCCAGCCTAGATACTATCAAAGCCTGGACTACAGTTTTCCTGTGACTGACTGGGAGAAGGGGCAGAAACTGCTTGAGCATTTTGAGCATGCCGAAGCATGCCCCTGCTACAGTTTGAACCTGATTTTTCATGGACAGGTTGTCATCCATTTTGACCCCTAGTTTTTTGACTATCTTGACCGGGGATGTAGGAGGGGACATATCGGCCGGCCACCAGTCACGCCACACCTCGCAAGGGGAGGAACCAAAAAAAATGATCTCTGATTTCTCAGTGTTACACTTCAGTTGGTTCCTTTGTAGCCAGGAAAACACCTCCGATAGACAGGTGTTAATCAAGTCCCCTCTAAAGACATCGTCTTTGTCGCAGGTAAAGAGCAACTGAGTGTCGTCCGCATATGACACTATTTTTGCTCCGTGGGTCTCTGCCAAAAAAGCTAAGGGCGTCATATAAAGATTAAAAAGTGTCGGACTTAAGATCGAGCCCTGTGGGACCCCCGCCTGCATTTGGGGGATGGGTGCAGCAAAAGGTGGAGACCAAACCGCTTGCTGACGGTTTTGTAAGAAAGAGGTGAACCATTGGAGTACCGTGCTCCCGAAGCCGCACTCCTGGAGTCTCTGCAGGAGTCGGTCGTGGGGCACGGTATCAAAGCCGCCGATAGATCCAATAGTATCAATACGGCCTTACCGCCTTTGTCCGAGGTTTCTTTAATAACCTCGGAAACTTCCAGAAGTGCAGTTTCCGTGCTCAAACCGGCCCTAAAGCCAGACTGACTTTGATGGAGCACGGAATTAGTTTCGACATAGGCGGAGGTGACAAAATGCACATATTTTTCCAAGGTCTTAGTGAAAAAAGGAAGGAGGGATATTGGTCTATAGTTAGAGGCAAACTCAGGATCAGAAAGGGGCTTTTTCAGTAGGGGAAGAATCTTTGCCTTCTTCCACCTGTCAGGGACTTGCCCCGACTGAAGTGAAGCATTCAAGATTCTATTCACCGCCGGATTAATTATCTCCGCTATAGATGCCAGAACTTTTGCCGGGCACGGATCAGAAGGTGAACTGGATTTTAGAGATTTCATCAATTCTAAAGATTTATCCAAAGAAATAGGCGGAAACTGTGAAAAGGACAGATCTCTGCCATGGATACGAGGGAGGAGACATTCCAGGCAGTCACCCTGAGCCGGGGACTGCCCGGGGAAAGAGTCCTGAATATTTTTAATCTTTTCGTAAAAGTAAGAAGCCATAAGGTTCGTCCATGCTTCAGTAGGGGTAAAAGGTCTCTCCACTGCACTTGGCGAAGAGAACTCCTTTACGATCTTAAATATTTCTTTACTTTTATTGGTAGCCGACTCAAGTTTGGCAGAGAAAAATTTATTTTTCTCCTCAAGTACTCTGTTAAAATGAGACTTCAACGCCTGTTTGTAGTTTATTTTATCCTTATTGTCAAAATTCTTGCGCCACGCCCTCTCCAAGCGTTTGCAACATCTCTTACTGTCCCTAAGGGCTTCAGTAAACCACGGGGCTGATGCCCTGGCCCCCTTAGCTGAGCGCAATGTAGGGGGAGCAAGCTCGCAGACACGGAGCTGGAGCCAGTCTTCCAAATAATCTACGTCATTTTCAAGATTCCCGCTAAAAGGAATTGGGTTGTTGCGGAGGGCTAAGCTCAATGCCTCAGGCGTGATTAAATGAAAGGGTCTAAAGCTGCTCGGGCGACACTTCCCCTGAGATTTTGGGTGGTTACATTCTTTCTTGATTGAAAAACCAAGCAGAAAGTGATCAGACCATACCAGGGGAAGAGGAAGGGCAGTTTCTATTGGTACGTTAGAGAAGATCTGGTCCAGAGTATGGCCCTTTTCGTGGGTAGGGTGATGGACATAAGGGGACAGCTTAAAAATATCCAGAGATTCCCTTAGCCTAATGGACTCCTGCTCCGTAGGTATGTCCATATGACTGTTGAAATCACCTATCACCAGGCAATGTTTAAAATTGGTGGCCAAAGGGGCAATCACATTGCTGATGGACTCTAAGAATCTACCGGCGGGGCCAGGTGGTCTATAGACAACAATGCCAGCGACTGATTGATGCGCGGATACCACCACGTGGAAGCCGAAGCTTTCTGCCTCAGCTACCTCAACTGTGGGTACTATAGTGCATGAGAATTCCTTTTTAAAAATTAATGCAATGCCACCACCCGTCCCCCCCTGTTGATCTTTCCTAATGATCTGATAGCCAGGGGGAATGGCCAGGGCGATAGTAGGATTAGATCCATCGCTCAGACAAGTTTCAGTCAGAAACAGAAGGTCCAGACTAGTGTCTTCCAGTAAATCAAAGATTTGATGAGCATGTTTTTTCATGGAACGAGTGTTGAGGAGTAAGGCACGCAATTCGCCCTTCTCCCCCTGCGTCCCGTTCCTTAAAGGAACTGAATTACCCTTGGCGTTCTTTCCATTCCTCATTCCGATCTTATTAGCTGGAGCCGCCCAGCTGCACTTTGCGCATGTCAGCACATTAGCCTCTAAAGCAACATGTAAGAGGGGGCGACAACTCAAGCTCTTACCTATTTCCAACAGCCTCATTCTGCTATAGCTTATACGGTTCTCCAAAACTAAAGATCTTTGAGCAGCGTGGCCTGCGCCTGTCGCCTCCAGGACGCTGACGGGCGCAGACGGGTTTGCCTTTGGCGTGCCTTCGGCGCGCCAGCGGCGCGCCCGCTGCGCGTTCGCAACATTGCGTAATTTATGTCCAGGGGAAAAAGAAAGACTAGCGCGCTGACCTGACCTAACGGTCCTGCTCTAAAGGCAGTCACGTGGTCGCGCGCACCATAGAGGATACAACTGTGACTCGAGAAGATCAAAACCAGCTATGAAAGTTAAAACTGGGCAAAGTGCGGTAGTGCAATAAAATTCAGTTCAGATTCAAAATCACATTTAAATACAAAATAAAACGATAGCGTTCTACCTAAAAACAGTTTTGTGCAAATTCGCAGGGTAGCAGCAATTGTGTGAGCTCAGAAGAGCAACGGCTCGTGAAGGCAGCGCGTCACCCACTACGCGCTCGCAGCATTGCGTAATTTATGTCCAGGGGAAAAAGAAAGACTAGCGCGCTGACCTGACCTAAAGGCAGTCACGTGGGCGCGCACCTTAGTGGATACAACTGTGACTCGAGAAGATCAAAACCTGAGGTGATGTCATTAGAAATGTTATGTATGGCTCTCATGGAGTGCACCTATCATTTATTTCAGTTTCCAAATGTGATAACTCACTGCTATGACGTGCAACAGTTATTATTTTTACCTTTTGGGCCGGGATAAATAACAGAGGCCATGTTGTGTATGGCTCCCCCATTACTCCTCTCCCCCTGTGAAGCAGTTGAAAGCAGGGACAGATGATTTTGAGGCCATACATAACATAAAATTATAGATGGGTAAAAAGTGAATGACGTGGATGCTTTTCACCTCAGGTTCTGAGTGACATCATAAACAACTCGGGGGTATATTCACAAGAACGTGTGCTAAATATCACCAAAAAATGTTAACGCAACTTTACACATCGCAGCCAATCGCGGGAAAATAACCCCGTGTTAACGTGGAATTCACAACACGGCGGTACCATGCGATAGTCTCCTGAAACCGCGGACAATGTTTGCGATACAACCACCTCGACGGCGATAAAACCACAAACCCCAACACCAAAAAACATGCGGTGAGCCCATTCGCGAGGAGGAAAGCAGCGATAAGCAGCGCAAGGCCCGCGACACATATACGGCATGCGGGAATAAGTACAACAAAAGCAGGAAAAAGAAAGACAAACCAAACAGAAAACAGCGAAGCACAATGGAGGCAGTCGGAGCCAGCACACAACCCCACAAGCACCATTGGCAACAAAACATTAGACATGGCAGGCCATCGTGGACAAGGTGAATGCAGCCCGAGAGCGGAGGAGGACAATGGCAGAAAACCAGAACAGCTGGAATGATGCGAAACGCACAAACAAGCACAAACACGCCAACAACCACAAGGCAGCAATGCACACCGGAGGTGGGAGTCCAGCGCCACACCAGGAGCTGGATGACATGGAGGAAATGGTGTCCACCACATCAGTCTGGAGATGGTGCCAGGACTCGGGGACCGGAAACTGCTCAAAATCAACAGACACAACAGCAACAGGGAGAGGAACCCAGGGACTGGGGGGACGGGGGGAGATGGCCACAATGGCACACATGCACAATTAAGCACAGCACAACTGCAGACAAACCATGCCCAAGAGGAACAACACCAACCAAGAGCACAAGTTACACAACTCGGCAATATCACACCACTGAACAAGCACAGAAGTGAAAACCACACTGCCTGAAAGGGAGAAGGGTGAGCCAAATCAGAGCTGAAGGGACATCTTGCACACAATGCAGCACACACACATAGGAAGCAGAGCACCCCAACATCCAACACAATGTGGAACAAACACCAACATCTGCACAACCGAACACAGGAGACAAGTGCACCCGCTTGTGGCCGGTAAATGGCCATACGCATCTGGCAAACCACGAAACAGGGACATGATAATGCACAAGTACCAACCCACAGCCCTGATGGGGTAGCAATGCATGTAAGGCAGTGACCCAGATAGACCGTGACACACACATTGGCATACAAATAAACACTCAACTGAGTTGGAGACAAGTGAACGTGCGGAAACTTTATCAACAATTGCGTGTCAGTACGGCCAAGGGAAGTGCCACGACATGCAGACCAATGCAGCAGCATGTCTGAATGAGGAACGTTGGAAAGCGCCCATGTCCACCCCGGGGGAGTCCATCACCAACACAAGTCATTGCCAACCCGCGTATGTTGTCCGTGCATGGATCAGGAGTCCAGGCCAATGCAGCCAAGTCCACTGTCTCCTAGGGACATGTGACCAGATCCCCAACATGCAACCAGGCGTCGGGACACGTGCAATGGGTCACATGCAGTCCTGGCTGCTGGTACCTTGCCACTCGTCCATGAACGCAAGTGCAGCAGCGTAGGCCAACATTTCCAATGCGAGATCGTTGTCCACCACATCTGACATGTCGGCGACGTAACCCATCAGCTGTCCCGGACAGATGTGCTCACTCCAACTCCTGGCCCCAATATGCACGAAAGCCCAATCAGGGAGCGGCTCAATGTGGTCACTGCACACGACGACTCCTGCAATCTCCCAGGTGCAGTTCCCAGCATGCATGCCAAACATCCAGGCATGCCATAAACGGGCATCACGGTGACACTCCTGGTCGTGGTCCAACAGGGGGCGCACACACACGTCGAAATCCAGGTCAGCTACAGTCACGTTGGAGCGACAGACATCCATGGTCCACTCGAATATGCACGAGCGACAATGCAACACAGGCTGAACGCAGGTGACGTTCGCAAGGCGGAAGCTCAGCCGGTAACTTATCCGCAGCACTGCCAACGGCAGTGCCCCCAGTACATGCAGCAGACATGCACGGTACAGGTCCATGTGACTGGAGTCGAGCATGTGTCCGGGATGGTCTGTCATTGCCTTAGTGGCTCTGCTTGAAGCGGCACTGTGAGGACCTGCGCCAGTCCTGTGGACGAAACGCCACAGCTCAGAGCAATGAGCAGTGTCTGTGTGCAACGGGTGCAGGCCTGGGGTGTGGTGGGAGTACGAGTGAAGGCCATTTCATGGACGCAAACTCCGACCAAGGACTTCTGCGTGTGGGATGTGTACACGTTGGCCTCACGTCTGGCAGTGCGTAGTGTGGGAGTCGCCTGGAAATGCTATCCTATCTTTCAGGGGGTGCTGGGCACATGCAAGTCACATCTAGGAGCTGCAGATATGCTACCGCCAGATAGTGCAGACAAAGGACCATTCATCCCTACAGTCACTTCACCATCTGCATGCATTCAGGAGACATACAGAGGCCTGCCGTGGGTTTGGTGGGATGTCTGCGACCCTGGGAATCATGGACGATATGCCCAGCACGTGGCACATGTGCGGACTCACTGTGTGTTACGTTGCCTCACAGCTGGTCCACCCTCCCACGAGCCCCCACACTTGTGTGCCCTGCGCGGTTGTATCACGTGCACTCCTACGGCACATCATTGTGATGCCTGTCCGCGCATGTCCAGCGGCATGCCACCAACACCTTGACGCTGGCCATTGAAGGTGTGCGGCCAAGTGAGTGTAGGCCAATGGTCCGGACAGGGCGGACACAAGTGTACAGTCCATGGCTGGCTGTGGTCACGCTGCGAATGAGGCTAGGCAACTGACTCATGCAGCCGCAGGACTGATACACATAACCCTTGGCATGCATGTGCCAAGACCCCGAGCGGTCTTGCGCTCCTACATTTCCCCGTCCGTGGGGGCCCGCCCTCCTGGTGCATGCTACATTGCAACATCGTCTACTGTGGCCCTGGTGGCGACAACACCCCAACACAGAGACACACTTACCGCACATCCTGCCCAAGGCCAGGTCCGAGCCACGCCCTGCTCTCCCTGCCGATTCAGCACACCCCTGCGCTGAACTGACTTACGCCGGACCAGCACATGCCGCTTGTGCATGCAGGGGGGGCAGGGCGAAGCTACATGTCCAAGGTCACTGCCAACGCTGAGGTGACATGGTATCGTCCGCTGAGGATAGCACACCGTGATGTTGCCGTGTCCATCATGCTGACACAATGACCACACGGACACACTTGCTCAGATGGTGTGAATGGCTACGGGCACATGCGCCCGGCCACATTTATTAGCAGGCACACATATCGAGTGACACCTGTGTTGGATGTGTGTGGGGTGTGTGCACACCAGCCGGCAAGGGCTGCCTGGTGCAGTCAGAAATCGACAACAGTGTACATCGTAAAGGACACAACCATTCAACCGTAAAGGCCCCATGACTTGTGCTGCACAGAGTTCGTGGCCCCGGATGCACAGCGTCCTGCATGGGCCTACCGCCACGGGCCGCTGACTTGCGGGGCACTGGGGCAGGGTCACGAGTGCAGAGCAGGTTTCCGTAGATGACAAAGGGGCTTGTCGCGGAGTGTCTCGGTGGACAGTGGAAGGTGTGCCCCCAGGGCATGATGCAGAGGGCAGAACCCCGCTGAAACAGTCACTATGGTGGAGATGAATGGACCAGACACATGTCGGACACCAAGTCCGGTCCGGCCAGATGGAGATGCAGAAAACCACCAGGCCATGGACTCAGACGCCACCAAGGTCCAACCAGATAGTGCCCATGACTCATTGCGCACAGAGTTAGTGGCACCAGTGCTGTCAGGGGATGCCGCCTGCGATGAGGCGTGTCCAATTGTGTGGACTCCTCCACATCTTACCCAAGTCACAGTTCCAAATGTGTGACCTACTGGGACGCAGTGTTGCCCTGAGCCCTCATCCACGTGTCGCCGGCTGGCGTTGCACAGGGTTATTGGCACCATGTGTAGCCGGCTGACGTTGAACAGGGTTAGTGGCACCACGTGTAGCCGGCTGGCGTTGAACAGGGTTAGTGGCACCACGTGTCGCCGGCTTGCGATATGGAATTATGCCTCACTGATCGAAGGGAGTCTGGTGCTGTGGCCGCTGCCACGGACTTGGGGTCACTGCCACTCAAGACTCAGGACACAGTTCCACATGTTGGACCTACTGGGCCCAGGAGGACACAGGTGGAGTATGTAAATGTGAAAGGAGTAATGTGGCCCAGCGTCGGGGGGGCCAGCGATGGTCTGCGGAGGCTGCAGAGGTCGCGGGACTGGTGCTTGTAGCTTGCACCGGCACGTGGTGGGCCCTCATCGACACACGCCGGTGTAGGCAGGTGAGTGGAGCCTCGTTGGTGCGCTGTGGCAGGCATGACGGGTCGGGGGACCAGCGGCCCGGGGTGCAGCAGGCGCACAGTGACGCAGGCCCCGCTGTGCTCGGCGCAGGACTCGTGGCGGACCGAGAGCCGCCGCACTGGCAGACGCGTTGTCCATTCCAAATGAGAACCACGCCCAGTGCGAAGGGGTTTTTGTTCACACCCCTATTCAGGCCTGGCGTACGGTGGTCCAACCCACTCCACCCGCGCATGCAGGGGGGGACGTAACGTGCGACATTTCCGCGTTCTGCCCCACTGCCTGTGGGGACATGGTAGCATCCACTGGCCACTGCACTCCATGCACCAGCAGTTGATCTCCACAGGGCCATTTCCGTGGTTTGCACTCTGTGGTCTGTCCGGCACCTCCACGCCACACCTGGCATTGGGTGGGTTCACATTCCTTGATCACTTGCCGCTCTCGCACATGCCTGCTCCATGCCTCTCCTCGCATCCGGCTATTGTGTGTCTGCGGTGGCATGCCGTGGCTGGGTTGTGTGCATGGCAAGGCCAGCTTCACAATGGAGTCGTGTTGTCGTGTCTGGTCGGTTGGCATGTTGTGT
This sequence comes from Calotriton arnoldi, assembly GCA_963921515.1. Lineage (NCBI taxonomy): Eukaryota > Metazoa > Chordata > Amphibia > Caudata > Salamandridae > Calotriton > Calotriton arnoldi. The sequence goes on from CAWUFW010004004.1 coordinate 405,006, forward strand.
GTCATGTTGAATGTAGTTGTGCTGCGTGTCCATTACCTGTGTCGTGAGTTGCATGACTGTGGGCTGGAGGTGTGTGGTGTGTTCATTTTGGACTTAACAACGGGCACTGCATTTACATGGGTGCCATCCTGGGAGCGCTGGGTGATGCTGGACTGTCCGGAGATGTGAGAATAATGCACTCAGCTTGGGGAGTTGGCCACGACATTTTTGAGGAGTCCCGGGCGGTCCACTGTTGCCTGCACATTCATGATATGCGTGTGCTTTCTGTTGTGGTAGTTGTGTGCTGTCGGCAGGGGGCACGAGGGGTACATGTGTGCAGTTGATTGGCCCTGGCACGTGAGGGAATCCAGCTATGGCGTAGGGGCCTTGCTTGGTCTCCAGCAGCTCCTGCGCAGTGTGGGTGAGGTGGAGGTGCTGGGTACCAGGCTGTTGTTGGCATCCAGGACAGGTGTGATGACCTTGTATGGGGCTGGCTGTGTGACTCCTCCGACTCTGGCAGTTGTGGGTTGGATGGTACCAGAGGCCGACATGTGCTGCGCAGCCGGCAGCTTTGTCTGCGGAGGGATGTTGGTAGTCCGTTGGGTTGGTACCGTCAGCAGGTGGGGGATGTGGGTCAGGATGCGGGGCATGGTTGTCCTTTTGGTCCTGTAGTGGGCAATGTCCTCCTCTGGCATTGGGTCTCGATGGCAGGTGCGTTTCAGGTGGGTCCGCTGTCTTTGTGTACACTGCCTCTGTGGTGTTCCCGGGGGGAAGGGCGGGGGGGTCCTGGGGGTGGTGGCGGGCCTGGGGTGGGTGGGGGTGGGTGTTGTGTCCCTCATGGGTCTCGGAGCTGCATGATGATTGTCTCCATGGCATCTGTGGGTCTTCGGATGTGGCTCTTGGCTGGGCTCCCTTTGATGCTGCAGGTAGTCGTCCTGCTTAACACCAGCAAAAGGCAGGTGTTAAATCCCTGGTGCTACCGCGGCTTATCGCCTGTTTTTGGTTAGCATCGCAGATCTGGCAGTTTGTTGTGAAAGTGGTGGTGTGGTTTTTGGCACGGGAACGCCTACTCTGCATCTCATTAGGGTTAGTTGGCGGTGTCCACCGTGGTGTTAAATTTTGGGGCAGTTATCGCGGGAATACTGGCGATGTCTGCGGTTTGCACCCGCTTGTGAATGGGGTGTTAAATCTATCTCCACTTTTGTTGAGTTAAGGTGGAGATAAATCGGAGATAAGTCCTTGTGAATATGCCCCTCAATCTTCTCTCTCGTTGCCTATTTGATGTCACTCAGAACCTTTAGGTGAAAAACATCCCCGTATTCACTGTTACCCATGTATTATTCTATATGTTATCAATGCAGTCACTGAACATGTCATGAGTGATAACATGTGAGGGTGCAAGTAGTGCATGGCAAGGGTGCGAGTTATTGTTACTTTAGAGGGTGAGTTATTGGGCCAGATGTACGAAGCCATTTAGCAGTTCTTAACGGGCCAAATCACAATTTTGGCCCATCAAGAAAAGGAAATGGGCTTTTCATATGTACAAAGACCCGAAATCTGTCGCAATTTGCAATTTCTATCTGGTAGAAATCGCAAATTGTGACCACGATTTAGGAATCGCAAATAGGGATTACCTATTTGCAATTCCTAAAGCACATGTACAAAGCATTTCCTAAATGTGAATTGGGCATTTAGGAAATGCTATTACTATTGACTCAAAGTTGATGGTAACCATGTGAAAAATGTTAGGGGCGTGGCTTGGTGCGCGGCGAGGATGGCTGCTCTTTGCTGAGCTCTGCTCACACACCGGCACGGAATGCTGTCCGGGACATCTGCTTTGAGGATTTAACCACACGCACATGTGGTGGTTGTATGTGAGACCTCGGAGGTGTGGTAGGAAGACTCCGCACTTTGTGGTGGTCTGCTGTTCTATCACTTTTCTGTTTTTGCCGATGACGAGCCGACGAGCGGGCTAAGAGGGCGGCATCTGTCCACTGCTCCGGCACTCTGAACCGCGTCATGGAAGCAAACCACTACTCTGAGGAGAGATGGCTTTTAGCCCAAATGAAGTTCCTCACCTTCATCCAGCAGTAAGCCTCACTTACTTTTTATTTTCTCACTGGGCAGGCTAGTGTCTCTCTGACTCCTGGAACGCGGCTCCTCGACAATTCAAAATGGCAGCCACATCATTTTTTTTTTAGTCAGTCACAACTCCCGCTGAGATTTCCCTCATCTTTGCGGTCACTCCTGCTTGGTTTTGCCGGTATACTCTAGTGCATTTCAGTATCGTATTGGTATGTAAATCCTTGCAATTTACTATGTAGTGTTCACGTCATTTATTGCAACATCGGCTGGAACCCTGCTGTTTTACAAGCCTGTCACGCTACTGTAATACAGTCTTTAAGCATACTTGAGGAGTCTTGATGAGTTCTCATATTTAAGATTTGACTCACATACTGAATGAGGAGCAGTTTGTCGATCTATCTCACTGGTTTCTGGATACAGTGGCGCACAATGATTTCCAGTGTTTTCAAATGTAAGCCAGTGGAGGCTGTGGAATCAGTGTGGCTTATGAGTTTGCCAGTGGAAGCAAATAAATTAGCAAAATAACAGAATTTCCGCTTATTTCTCCGTCAAACTTGGATAGCGCTTCTCTTATTTTATGAAGCCAAGTATTTACTCCTGATCTTTCAGACAAGTATCCTGCTGCTTACTTTGTTTGTCATTCCTTCGATAACAAGCGGTTCAGTCGCTGCTGGTCACATGGCAGAGGGTGCGAGTGTGAATATGAAGGACAGAGACACTAAAGCGTCCCTGAAACGGTCAAAGCAATCTCCACCTCTACCGGAGTCTCTGATCAAAGGTAGCCCAGAGTCTACATCTACGTTGGGAGCCATTCTACTCAAACTCAGTACTGTACATGATATTGCTCAGAGCACAAAGACAAATACTGATCTTCTTCAATTGGAAGTGGCGGCCATCCGCAATTACTTTAAAGAGATGTCAATAAGAATGTCCAACGCTGAGACAAGAATTAGTACGGTGGAGGACTACACAAATTCTCAAGCCAAGCAAATTCAAAGTCTTGAACGGTCCATTTCAGCTCTGAGGAGAGATCTCACTGATCAGGAGGACCGGAACCGTAGGACCAACCTGCATATTTTTGGATTACCAGAGGGAATTGAATCATCTGCCCCGTCGGTTGCTGACTTTCTGATTTCTTGGCTACTGGAAGCCCTTCAGCTGTCCTCCAACAAAGACTTTGAGATTGAAAGAGCCCATAGGGTTCCAACGTTCAAGCCCAAAAATATGGCATATCCGAGACCTTTGATGTTTAAACCCTTGCGCCATTAACACACGGAGAAAATCTTAGCCCACATGAGGAAGATACGATCAGTGTAGTGGCATGATCACAAAATCTCAATCCCGCAGGACTATGCCAGAGACACTGTTATTTATCGTAAAGGTTTTCTGAATCTGCAGAAAAGATTGTTGGATTTGGGTATTCCTTTCTCTTTTGCAGGTCCTTCGAAATTCCGGATCACCTGTAAAGGCCAATCCAAAACCTTTGTTGAGCCTCTAGACTTGGCAATGTTCCTGGATAACCAATCTGAAACACAGATGGAAGCTGATGCTTTGCCAGGTGTTTCTTCTCCTCATCTATGTGCTTGAACTGATGCATGTCTATTCTGGTTTTTGAGTCACAGTTTATATCCTTTGGTGTTATTACTCTTGATATCTCTTGATACCTTGTTATCTTTTTGGGGCTATCGGATCCATATACATGCCGTCTTTGCTGTGTATAATTGTGTATTACTATGACTTCTCGTATCAGTTGCTTTATTCTTTTCGTCCTCTCTCATATTCTGGTTCACAATTGCATTTTCACATCTACACTCATCATCACCTCACTTTTTTCTTTACCATGTTTCTTACTCTCTGCTATCACCACTTCTAGCCATTATGTCGCTATTCAATATCACTACATATTGTTGCTATATATTGACACTGACATTCCAGTTGCTCCTGTAATGTTGTCTATGCAGAGTGCATTTATTGCCACTACAATTTGTCACTAGACATCGTCATCTCCAGGTTTTATTTATTTCAGTTTTCACATGTCTTCTAGTCCTCTATACATTTTTGACTCAGCTCTCTCCTTTATTTTGTGGCACTCTCGTGCCTGTACAGTCTCCTCCTACACCTGGAGTTAATGACTCTGATTGTAATTTCACAAGTTCATTTATTCAAGGTTTACTTTGAATCTGGTTAATTCTGTCTAGAATCATTATTTCTATATATTAAGTATTTGTTATTTGATATAGCATGCTTTTCATCCTGGTTTTCTCATTTCTACCATGTACAATATTTGTATCCATGTTGGCACTGCATATTTTTTGTACTATCTGGTATTATTCTAAATACCTGCTTTCCCAGCTGCTTTTACTGTTCCTCATGAGTTGCCACCTGTGCTAGTTATCCTTCCTGGCAGTATTTCCAGTGCTACCTTTATCAGCCCTTGCTGCACATTCTCCACGTCTTTTCCCCATGCAAGATGTCTCTTACAGATGTCCCCTGGTGGGAGGGAGTCTCATCACCTCTCTGTCCTGGCTCGGGGTAGGTATGGGTCCCCACTTTCCCTTCTTTTTTTGTACTGTCCTTCTTTTTCCTTTTTCCAATGGATCATCTGCTTCACTTTCAGTGGTCTTCTTTGCTCAGTTTCACTCTGAGCTCATTACAATCCATTGTGGTTCTAGTGATCTATTGTTGCCCAAATGCCCCCCCTAGATGTTGTTTCCTTGAATACCAAAGGGCTGAACCACACCATGAAGAAGGCCCAATTTTTGGATTATTGTAAAAGTCTGAAGGGGGGCATTGTACTCCTCCAGGAGACCAAGATAGGTTCTAAAGAGGCTCTACTCATGAGGAAGGGTTGGGTTGCTGACATTGGCTGCTCTGAAGCCTTGTGGAAGCGTAATGGGGTTCTTACCCTTATTTCTAAACAACCAGGTTTGTCCATAGTCACAGGGGTACATGACACTAATGGGAGCTGGCTACTCATTAGACTGACCAATGGTTCTCAAGAATTATATGTCATGAATATATACGCACCCAACTCGATGACTCTGAGTTTTGGCGTTCAATCAACAAAAAACTTTCTGATATTCCTTTGCGTTCTAAAACAATTGTAGGTGGGGATTTCAATCTTCCTTTGGACCCTATCTTAGACCATCACTTGGCTTTCAGATACACAGCCCCTAGGGCACACAAACAATTACTTAATGTTTGCACATCCCATCAGTTAGTGGATGTTTGAAGACTACACAATCCGCAGGGCAGTGACTTTACGTTCTTCTCTTCACCCCATTCTAGTTTTTCCCGCATTGACTATCTCCTTGTAGATGCCTCTATCCTCCAAGGTACGTCTGATGCACAGATCCATCCAATAGTCGTGTCTGATCATGCGACAATCTCAATGTCCATTCTTAGCTTAGCTGTCAAGAGTTGGATGCGCAAGTGTCGCTTAAAAAATGAAAACTCGGACAATGTGTCTGACGTTCTTGATCTCCAACAAGATATTGGGTTTTTCTTTCATGAAAATGAAAACTCGGTTACTTCTCTGATAGTCCTTTGGGATGGTTTTAAATGTGTTATGAGAGGCCAGATCATCAAAAAAATGTCCGAAAGAAACAGTAAAATTAAAAATACTCTTCAATCCCTTGGAGAGGAAAATAAGCGGAAAGAAGTTTTATATAGGCATTCCAATAAGAAATCCCTCCTGCAGGATATTAGACAGCTAAAATATTCTTATAACTCTATTGTTATCTAGGGATTCATGCTAAAAAATCTCGTCATCTTCTATTGCGTAATAGAGCTGGTAAACTGTTAGCACTTACTCTTAAATCCACCAACCTACGCACTCAAATTACTCATATCACAGACAGAGACAGTTCACAAAAAGTTCTCAATCAAGACACCCTTGAGGAATTTAGGGATTTCTATGAAAGGCTATCTACTCCTCAATTGTCATGTGATAAATCCACTTGTCTGGAGTTCCTACACCCCCTTTCATTACCCACAGTTTCTGACACTGATAGATTGTGTTTGAATAAACCAATAGACTCTGAGGAAATTGTTAAAGCAATTAAAGCCATGTGGTCAGGCAAGGCTCCGGGCCTAGATGGCTTCCCAATCATATTTTATTAGACTTTTACACGCTCAATCATTGGTCATCTCTAAAGAGTTTTTGAACAATACGCCTTATTGGGTAGCATCTCGGGCTCGGCTGCTGAGGCCACCATTGTGGTCATTCCAAAGGAGGGTAAGGATCATTCTGATCCAAAAAACTATCGTCCTATTTTGCTTTTAAATATGGAAGTCAAAATCTATGCGAAGATTCTATCCAACAGATTGGAAGCCTGTATTCCTAACCTAATTCATAACTCACAAACTGGCTTTGTCAAAGGCCGCCTTGCAAGGGATAACATCCATACCTTCTGTCATATTATAGGAAAGGGTCGTTTATCAACACTTCCTTCGGCTGCAATTGCTCTTAACACGGAAAAGGCATTTGATAAGGTTTATATGCCTTTTCTTCATGCCGTTTTGGAAACTCTGTACCTAGGTACCTCTTTTACTAACATAATTTTAGCTCTGTATGTGAATCCTAAGGCAAACATTAGAAATAATGGCTCTACTTCTTCTTTTTTGACATATACCAAGGTACGAGAAAGGGGTGCCCTTTGTCTCTCCTACTTTTCATACTTACTATTGATCCTCTACTTAGACTTCTTAATTTCAAACCTAACATTAAAGGTCTTCAATTTGGTCATCTTACATTTAAGACGGCTGCATCTGCAGATGATATCCTCATTTTCTCTGAGGATGTAAATTGGCCATCCCCTCAATAATTAGTATCATCCAGGACTTTTCAAATGTCTCTGGGTATACACTGAATAAAGAGAAAACCGAAGTATTCCCTCTTAATCCCGTTTGCTTTCCCTCCCATCTGGGCATTTCAGGTCTGAAATGGCAGTCCTTTCGCCTTAAATATTTGGGTATCTGGTTCTGTAGAGATCTAACGGAAGCAGTTTTCTTCAATGAATCATAAATACTCAGCAAAGTTAAAGATCTTCTTAATAACTGGTCTCCCAAATTCATTTCATGGTGGGGAAGACTGCATACCCTCAAAATGATGATAACTTCGATAGTTAATTTTTTATCCTCAATGCTACCTCTAAGAGTCTCAGCCAGCTTTTTCCATGAACGATAAACTTACCTCTAAGTTTCTTTGGAACGACAAACGAGCAAGGATCTCGTATAAATTTCTTAGGAAGCCAGTTGCAATGGGTGGTTGTAACTTCCTGAATAGGTATCTTTATCAAACGGCCTTTCTAGTGTCTCAAGGGGCAGTTTGGTTTTCCCCAGATTCTCTTTACTCTCCTCCATGGATACATATTGACTGTTCTCTTTGCCACCCCTATAGCCTATCGTCCTTAATCTCGATGACAAAATGTGTACCCTCTCATTCACAGTGTATTCTTTCGGATACACTATTTGCTTTAAAGGTCATTGATAAGTGGCTTGAGAGCCGTTTCAATAATTCTAGGAGGGCATCTCTTTGGTTTAATCCAAAACTCGCCTTTGATGTCGATCCCCACCTCCCTACTGTTTGGGCTTCTAAAGGCATTAAAACTATTCAGGACCTTTATGATATTAATGGTGACCCGCTTCCTTTTGCAGCTCTTGCCACAAAATATGATCTTACTATGCTAGACTTTTATAGCTTTCTGTAGGTTAAGGTTAAACTCTCAAAATACCAATTTTCTAAACATTCGTCTTTATTTAACCTTCTAACTCTTTGGCTCTGGGCGGGGCATGAAGCGTCCCAAGCTCATACATTTTTATCGAACCAGCAGGCCCCACAATCTTCATCTATTTATACCACATGGTCTAAACACTTTGATAAAGGGGTTTACAAACATATTTCTCCGAATGACTGGCTTCTGATTGGGAATCTCTCCCTACACAATAAAATTGCTCCAGCCCTTATCCAATCCAAATTGTTTACAATGCATTTGCTACATTGGACACCTGCTCGGCTACATAATTTGAAGTTAAGGGATAATAATAGGTGCTGGAGTTGTGATTTGGGACAAGGAACACATCAGCACATGTTCTTTAACTGTATGCTATTAGCTGATTATTGGGCCTCTATACAAAAGCACTTATCGAGTATCTTTAATATTCCGATTACCTTATCCTTCTCTATGGTAATATTGGGTCCCTGGGATTCTGCTGTTCCTCTACCTTTAGACAAGACTGACATGTCCCTACTGGACTTACTTTTGTCTATTGCAATCAAAGTGATCCTCACAGAATGGAAGTCCCTCCAACACCTTTCTTTTCACACTTGGTGGGCCTGGGTATCCTACCTTCGTAGCCCTTACACGCTGCACTCTGATAGTCACTCTTCTCCGACTATTTCTAGCGTAGTCTGGAGATCTTTGGACAATTATGTTCGACACTGTGCTCAGGACTCCGGGACATGCACCTTTAACACCCCTATTATCTGAACCATCTTAAGATTTTTTCATGTTTGTTTTTCTATCTCTTTCTATTTTTATTTTTGAAGCAGTTGTTCAACTTGGCGCACCCTTACCCCTCTTTCCCTATCTTTCCCCCTTTTTCTCTCTTTGTGTTCTCCCTTGCCTAACTTTTAAGGTATAATTTGTGATACCTGGCTTGTTTCCTTCCAGTCCCTTCATAATATCTTTGGATGTTTTTGGACTATTATATATGCTTCCTTTACCTATGTACCTTTTTTCATACTTTTTATAGGGACATATTGTATTATTTTTCCTTTTATAATTGCCATCTGACTTTTGTTTATATCTGCTTTAATACGTTCCTTTACACTTTTTGCATATGTACTGTTTTATCTAGCCTGGGTCACTTATTCCATTTATTATTTGGATTTTCCTTTTGTTTAAACTTCAGTAAAATACTTTGAACTGGAAAAATGCATTTTTTAATGTGGCATGAAGCGCACATATATCTCTAAGGCATATGTGCACTTACATGTGCACTATGAATTTCGGGGTGCCTCCAGGGGAGCCTTAAGGCCAGAGGCACTGTTGGGTTTGGATTTCCTAAATTGTGATTTTTAGGAAATCACAATTTATGAAATGCAAAACCATTTGTACCTATGGCCCTTCAGGCCCATAGGAACAAATGGTTTAGAATTTCCTAATAGCGGGTGTGTACATACCAATTTGCATTTCCTAAATAGCAATTTCTTGATAATCGCTATTTAGGAAATGCAAAAAGGAACCTTCGTACATCTGGCCCATTGTTACTTCAGATAACTGTAACTGGTGAATTTCAGTTGTATTGTTAGTTTAAAATGTTATGTTTGACCTTGATGGGATTTTTTTACTGTAAAGTAAATTTTTGTTAAAATTCCAAACTATAATGTCACTTTAAGGCTCCAGGGGATGGGGGTCCCCGAAGCCGTATAATGGCCCAGGGATGGGAGACATGGCCATGCCCGGCATCCAACCCCTCCACCCTCTCTTGCGGGCACTCCACCCGTTGTTGCGCATGTCATGTAACAATATAGAGGGTGTAGTTTTAAATAAAGCAATCCACAGGCCTGGTCAAAGGACCAGGACACGAAAATATAAAATGCAGGCTTATTCGCTTTAACAAGGGGCAGTGCATCAAAATATGTAAAGCAGACCTATTGGCTTTGTCAACAATTCACCAATAACTATAATCAAATGTGTATTTTAGAAATATACACATCCCAATGTTTAATGATAGTGATTGCAACAAAATGTTTTCAAGAAAGCATAAAAAAAAAAAGCCTTTTTACAATTTTTTAGGCCACAAAACACAGCCATAGAACCAACCACAGGGGTCCCCGAACAACAGTTGAAGAACATGCAGCTTCAGCTCAGAGTGCTTTGAAAATAACGGTAAGCTGTCCTGGGGTCATGGATTCAATGACCAAGGAGAATGACTGTGATTTTTAAAAAATGTTGTTAGGGGGCTGCTGTAATCCCTGCAGCCCCCACAACTTTTAAAGCAAAGCCTGATGGTGCCCCAGCCCCTTCTAGGGACACAAGAGCATCATTTTATTTTTTTAAAGCCCTTGCAGGGTGGAGCAGTGAATGTGAAATGCGTGGCTGCTCCGCTCATTTCACACATTCCTGCTTAATTTATCGTTTTTCATTAGTGGAGGGGGCATGTGACAACCCTCCCGAGCTGTTTTTTGGGCCCGGAAACCCTATCCCTTGTTGTATTCCGCTTTAGGTGTCCGTATATAGGTTTTCCTGAAACATGTCCTTATATAGGCACAATTCGCATTGCCCTTATATAGGCATAGAATCCCAGTCCTTATTTAGGCATTAGCCGTGCACTCCAAATACAGGCATGGTCACCGACATCTGTCCACCCTAACGTCACAACGAGTTCTTGGAAACCAGACCCTTAAGCTCTTGGGAGTTCCCCGGGCACAGGATTATTGATTTCTCCAAGAACTCATCTATTATGCATGAACCGCTATACCTTAAGGGTTCATTCCTGACGTCTTCCTCTGCCCAACTTCACGTCAATGCTAACATTCCAAGGCATCTACCAGGTATAAATATGCCTTCCCTTGCCCAAGCAAGTTAGAGGAGACCTCGACTTCAGAGGAGCCCGTATGAGGACTCACCTCACCATAAAATACAGCTAAAAAATTAACCTACTGCGTAAAGGCAGTACCCAATAAAGCAAGAAGCTAAAAAACAGGTCAGGGAGATCTTAGATCAACTTGAATACCAAGGGGTGATTGAAACATGCACCTCATCAATGAACAATCCTTTGTTTCCTGTATCCAAACCAGACAGTACATATCGTCTAGTTTTGGATTACAGACACTTAAACACTTGTTCTAAAACATTTGCAGTGCAAAATGCACATAGTACAGCATTAATGAATAACATTGTGCGTAAAAAATATAAAACGACATTGGATATTTCAAATGGTTTCTTTTGTCAAAACATAGCACCTGAAAGCAGGTACTTAACAGCTTTCTCAATAATGGGGACCCAACGTCAATTTTGTAGACTCCCGCAAGGGTTCAAGAACAGCCCAGGGTTATTCTCAGCGAGGGTAACAGAGTTACTACAAATTTATGATAATGAGGCATTGTCATATGTCGATGACATCTATCTGACAGACGATGACCTAGATAGGCACTTGAACAGGGTGAGTACCATTATATTGGGCTTCGCCTCTGAGGGCTATAAATTCAACTTTAAAAAATCCAGAATTGCCCATCTCAATGTCCTTTTCCTAGGATATGAGCTTTCAAGTGAAGGCAAGAGCTTGGCAGCTAACTTTTTAGAAAAGTGTGCGCTGCTCCAACCTCCAAAAACGCGGAAAAACTTACAATCCATCTTGGGTTTCCTAAATTTTGGAAGAACTTACATTCTAAATTACGCAGAAAGGGTTAAACCTCTCTACGAATTAATCAAGCCTGATTTTTCGATCAAACATTGGACACAGGAACACACAGAAATCTTGCGTTCACTCCAAGCTAACATGTTAGCAACAAATCACTTACAAACACGCGTAAGTCAACGCAATTTAGTGATCCGAATAATTTCGGGTCAATGCGGATTCACCTACTTAACATTTAATGAGGGTGAAAAAGTACCAATAGCATACAAATCACATTTGCAGAAATGCGCTTCACTTCAACAGAAAAAATACTGACAGCAGTTCAAACTGCAGTAGCAAAAGAAAGAGCTCTAGCCCAAGGGAAACGCATTATTGTCGTAACCCCAGTACCAGCCTTAGAGGCGGTTACTAAAGCGAGCATTCCGAATGCAAAAGCATTACATCCTAGATGGATACAATGGGTTAATTCTCTTGCTGCAACAGATGTTGAATATGTTTTTGATCCTGATTTAAAAACACAAGCGTTCCTGCAATATGAACATGAATGTCCTCTACCCACTGAAATTCTGCCTCTCGATCAGTACGAATTTATAATTTATACTGACGGATCCGCGCAACCCGCTATAGGGAGTAAGCAAGCTTACAGTGCAGCGTGCGCAATCGTTAAAGGTTGCATGCAAGATGGTAACTTCAGACCAATGGTCACTAAAACTCAATCTCTAGGAGATTGTACAGCTCAGCGAGCTGAACTACAAGCATTCAAACTGGCACTTGAAAGTACAGATCGCGAATTCCCCACACTAATAGTATGCGATTCTTTCTACTGTGTTCAGTCGTATAATGAATATATACAAAATTAGCTTGAAAATGGGTTCAAAGATGCAAAAGGTGGCACAATAAAGCATAAAATGCTTTGGGAATCAGTAGTTCAGTTAAAAACGGAACTACCAAAGGCTCAAGTGATACACACGCTGAGTCATCAACGTGATGGCGTTCACGTTGCAGGGAATTCATTGGCTGACGAAGCCGCAAAGGGGGCTGTTCAAACGGCTTCCGTAGCTGCGATCACTCGTTCAAAAACGAGAATAGACAGTGAGATATTGTTGGCTGTCAATGCTTCAAGCAAAGGCAGTGGTGCAGCGTTACCAAAGAAGTTTCCACTCAAGTACTCTTATGTAATTGATGCGAACAACGTTCCTTTTGCTAGAATCCCTGGAGTGGGGGATAGGGTAATTCCAAACATGGAACGTAGAGCAGCTTTAATTTATGAAGCACATCTGGGGGAGGGTCTGTCACATCAAGGGATCTCTAAAACAATATTGACGTTAAAAGAGATGTACTGGTGGCCTGGAATGAATACACAGATTCACACCTTCATTGATGACTGCATAGACTGCAATAAACAGCGTGATGCAGAACGCCACCAGACACCATGCTACGAAGTAGCCTGCCCAGTACAGACACCATTGTTAGATAGCATTAGACTATCTACGCACAGGCGTCCTTATGGACAAATGCAATTCCACAAATACTAACTCAAGGTTCCTATGGATATGGCCTCAGCGCTCGGCTGACGCTCGAACTGTTATAAAAGATTTGCGAGTCTTTATCGGCACATATGCAATAGGCACGCTACATTCTGACCAGGGCCCTGCGTTTAGCTCTCGGGCTTACAAAGAAGCCATGGCCAGTTTGGCCGTTGCATTGCGGTACTCCTCTCCGTTTCATCCTGAGGGAAATTCTGTTGTGGAAAGGAAAAACCGGGACATAAAGCAGTCTATAACAGCTAGAGTATTAGGTTCGGGTGATGGGTGGGTCAAACATCTTTATGGGGTCCAACGCTCATTAAATAATTTGCCAAGAAGTTCTCTAGGGGGGGTCACTCCATATGAGGTCCTATTTTGGACAAGAATGTGGGTTCCTGATCTCGAATGTAAAGGCACAGTGGTAGAAAATAAGCCCTTTGATATCAAAGATCGTTTGGCTGTTTTACAGGATCTAAATGAACTAAGATCGAAACAAAGCAACGTATTCCTGAAGCCAACCACCACTGGGGAAAAACCGGCAGTCCCAGCAAGGCCTGTCTGGATCCCAAAAGTTGTGGATCTAGTCAGAGAGAAGATTGCGGACAAGAAGGAATTTGGACCTTCTTACAGACAACCAGTACCTGTCCTAGCCGTCCACGGAACAAGAACAGTACTTCTGCCGCCCCTTGCTGGAAAAAAGGAGAAAAGATTTGTGTCAATCGACCTCATCAAACCACAGTATGTGGCCAATACTAAATAGTAGGCCTCGTGGACTCCGACCTAGTAGCAGACGCCCTCCTCTCGCTACTATCCAAGAGGTTCAGACTGAAAGACTGCTAACCATCGAGAATTCAGCAGTAACAGATGAAGGACTAAGCAACAATGCTATGGAACTCAACCCTCTTGAAACTCAAGTAACAGTTCGTCCAAATACACCTGTCTACACCAACGTAACAAGTGATCAACTGGTTCCAGCGATTTCAACAAATCCTGATGCAATTCCAACAATTGACAGAACTGCTTCTGGCTATTTCATTAACTTTGATACGTTTTCTGAGGATCCGAATGAACCTGAAACGACGCCAGCATCAAAAACTTTCAAACAGCAAGTACAAGACCTTTTTCATTTTCTGAAAAAGACTTATCTGGTTTCACCATGGATTGAACTATGGATTATTTCTGGAATATTTTTCTTTCTGCTTTGGCTAGCTTTGGTTATGACTATCAGCGTGCTTATAAATGGCAGATACATCCGTTTGGACATTGAAAGTAAAAATGTGAACTTTTGAAACCACACAAATCATCCCATCGTGAAGCAAGAGACTTGTCAGCAGTAAACATCACAGCCGTTCCTATACAGGATGGTATAGTGTGGGACAAAACGGATTTCGATATCTTCGGCACTACGGAACTTTTGAACATTCCACAGTTATTTAAAATTTCACTAAGTGATTTTATTTCGTCCAGTACCTATTCTGATGATTGGGACTTTGAGACTGTAAATGATATGATGTCTGACCTAGAAAGGCCTGCTGCATTCTCTAACAATGAATATTTAGAGGGTTCATCAGACTATGAACAGCTATATTGTTACAACAACTATGGTCATCATTTCTTGCATAAATCTGCAACACCTAGAAATGTGTTTATGTTTAACCAATGGGAACATTGTCCTACACCACCAAAAGGTAGTTCAAAAACGTTTGCTAAAAAGTTTCCCTATTTTTCAGGGTACAATACATCTGATCCAGAAACATTTTACTATAAAAATGTAAACAAAACAGGACAGAAAATTATGTTAACTAATACAAAACAGATTTACTCTGCAGCATTTATTACCCAATTGTCTAGACATGGATTTGAATTTTGGAAAGACACAATAGACACAAAATCTGTCTGGGGTTCTAAAGATTGGCAAGTACAGGGGATAGAAGCTTTGTTTAGAGCATGTATCATCCCTCAGCAAATAATGTTTTTGAATGACACTGTGCAACAAACGTCTTGCCTTGGTTTAGCCAAGATCAAAGACATGAAAACACCTTCTGTACCAACACCTGCAAGTAATAACACTACACAGGCAGCGGTTACAGTTGACACAATACTACAAACCAACAGAACAGATCCTGATTGGAAAAAATGGTTACTCTGGCCCACAGACACAAACATCTGTCAAGAAAGATTCCTGAATAGAAGACAGGGCTTTACTATCCATAGGCCAGACCCACGATACGTTCAAAGACAACATCCGGGGGTAGTAACAACAGTGTAGGTAAATTGTGCCTCGACTGGCTACAAAAATCTACACTTGAGGATGTGAAACAACACTTATCTTTACTTAAAGAAGACGCAGACCTTAGGGAATTCTTGCTAGGACCAAGAAAACCACGTCAAAAACGTTTCATATATGCCGGCATCTATGCTGCTTACAATGAAGTATGGTAGGTTTCACAGGCAGAGGCCGCAGAACGAATACGTGAACTTGATCGTATTAACTTAGAGAAATTTCTCACTGTGGTCGACAATGGGTTAACAACTTTGTCATCCAGAATTTATTCATTGGACAACATTGTATCCTCTGCTATTGACATACTGGAACAAGATTTAGCCATGTTACAACAAGGCCAATCTCAGTTATGTTCTATTATGTTATTAAGCTGGACGCTGCAATCTTTGCGTGCGGGCTATGTGCCTTGGCGTTTATCAACACGTCGGCTCTGTTTGCAGAATACAATCTGACTGATAAACAGATCGAACTGGCACAAAGGGGAGCAAAGTATACAGTGCTGAGCATTGAAAAAATGGAAAAATTACCATTCACAGTGGCAGAAAAACCAGCTACAGAATGGCTTATTCATGGCAAAATCACTCTGCCTGTCACTACTTTTCAGTTTCAGTATTGCCTCAAACAAATGCAAGCAGGCAAATATGAAAGGTTGGGTAAAGAATACATTAAGATATCCTGGGATTTACCTTACGAATACAGATGTTGGAGTGGGGATCGTGAAGTGTTTCTTAGCGGTATACACTGTGAAAATGCACTAAGCGGTTCACTCATATGTCAGGACATTTCTTTACACGGGCTTGTAATGGTTCTGTGGCAAATGTGTCCTGCCACCAGCAGGGTACACCAGCTACTGTGATTAATCCAACGTTTGGCCAACTTTCTAACGGGAGTTACCTTATGTTGAATGATCAGAGTTGCTGTGGCATGTTGCCAGGCATCCCATATCTGGTAACGGTCGACTCCAGGGTCACTTGCTGTATGCAAGTATTGTTCCCCCCATTAGACACAGTCAGGGAGTCGCCTTTATGGCCTTCATTGAATGTTTCTTTTATACGTTTTGATACTTTAAGCAGAATGAAAGCCATGCTTTTGCAACAGACCGTGCCTCTGACCTCGGCCGAAGAAATCTATGATTTACAAATTGCAAGGACTTCAGCTGAGATACAGGCTTTAATTCGTACAAACTGCCCTATACATTTCGCAGAAATGATGGGATGTATCTTTAACATGTCTGATACGAGCGGTATTGTGCATGTATTTAAGACCATCTGTTCGGGACTGTTAGCACCCTTCCAGGCAGTCCTCGGAATCATCTCAAACTTCGCACATTCTGTGTTTGGTGGTGTGCCTTTAATTCTAGCACTTGTTGCAGGAATCCTATTTCTATTCCTACTATTACGCTATGGCAAGCCTATCCGCCGACATCACTCTGAGCGATGTGGAGAAAGCTCTCCTAGAACGGAAGTGCCGTGAGCGCATTGTGCACCTTTTGGGCATACCTCGTCTACGGGAACTTAATACAACATGGTTTCTGTCATTCAGACCAATATGGCAAGATTGCATCTTACCTGTTCTTGGCTGCCTGCTTTGCGGTGAAGAATGCATGCTAGACACCTGTCTAACACTCCCATCAGTCATGCCAACGGATATCGATACTCTGCTGGACCCGGTAACGGCCCATGCTCTGTGTTGTCCCCAGAGGCTACCAATCCTGATGACGGCATTCATTGAGATCTCACAGACGCTTCCTGCTGCTGCTGAGGTACGAGATGGATCAACAGGCACACAGGTAACAACGGACGCGAACATTGCTGCGGCATCCTATGCTGAAGGCGATGCTTCTCATCTCTGTGCGATTAACCTTCTGAACGAGGTGTTCGAAATGTCACCAACTTCGGTAGACGACATTTTGTCTACAGAAATAGATGATTTCATGTTTACACCAGACCCATACACTGACTTTGATTCGGCTCACAGTGTACCAGGGACGCAATGAATTTGGCCTTCATATTTTCAAAACTTGGAACTCTTCCCAAAATTGAACTTTTTATTTTTTTTATTTTTTTTAAATACATGGCAAAACAATATGCTTACAGTAGAACTATTCTTATAAAACGGACCTTCTTTGAATACTTCCAGGGACACATTGTCACCTTATTTGTCTAAAATTTCATTTAATACCATGATATGCAATGGCTTTGATTTTTGAAAACTTGTCAACCATTTCATCATATGTATATATTTCTGTTTATTCATTCATGTTGCATTTATTTCCAATATATGCTTAGAATGAAAAAATGCTTTAAAATGTACAGTACCTATTGCATTCAACAGTTTATTTTAAACTTCTTTTAACATGCTTTTAGAAATGTTTTTAGCAACATGTGGTACTCAGTTTAATGTTTATCATTTAATGTTTAGCATTTAGTATTATCTTTCATTCGAAAGTGGAGTGGGTGTTGTATTCCGCTTTAGGTGTCCGTATATAGGTTTTCCTGAAACATGTCCTTATATAGGCACAATTCGCATTGCCCTTATATAGGCATAGAATCCCAGTCCTTATTTAGGCATTAACCGTGCACTCCAAATACAGGCATGGTCACCGACATCCGTCCACCCTAACGTCACAACGAGTTCTTGGAAACCAGACCCTTAAGCTCTTGGGAGTTCCCCTAGCACAGGATTATTGATTTCTCCAAGAACTCATCTATTATGCATGAACCGCTATACCTAAAGGGTTCATTCCTGACGTCTTCCTCTGTCCGACTTCACGTCAATGCTAACATTCCAAGGAACCTACCAGGTATAAATATACCTTCACTTGCCCAAGCAAGTTAGAGGAGACCTCGACTTCAGAGGAGCCCGTATCCCTGCCTGACGCACTGAGAAGACGCTGTCATTCCTGCTCGCAGAAGAATCCAGCTTCCAGTGTTCTGACTCCCTTCGCGGGGTGTTAGAGTTTGAGTCCGGAAGGAGATTCCTACCTCTCTCATTCTCAAGGTATGGAGCTGACTAGGACCTAGAGGGACTCTTGGCACACTAGACTTAACATACTCTTAGTATACCATACTAGAGAATACTCCACCTACTTCTTACCTTTCCCTACACCTAGACTAGGTTAGGTACATTGGGGTAGAACTAGCTTAGAGAAGCATCGTATGAGTACTCGCAATTTTAGCTCATGTTATTTATGTACGTGAATATATGCTAAAAGATAATGCTAGCGCAGTATTATCTATTTCTACCTCTTACGCTGTACATTATATATCTTGCATACTGTCTTGTGATCATAACAGCTCATATCTCTTACACGAGAAACAAGACTGTTCAATAAAACCTTTTTATTGAAACGCCCGTCTATTCTTTCTGTGTATCTCTGAGGAAACTAAGGATGCACGATTAGCTGAGTGAAACTGTTATCTATTGTTTCCACGATTCTGAGAAGTATTCCGACTCTAAAAGGGAAACAAAGTTGTCATGTTTATGCGGTTGCCAGAAACTACTCCCTTCTTGTTTTCAAGGAGTTTCTAGTGGCCTCTGAGTTAGCTGGCACAAAGTAATTAAGTTTAATATACTCGATAGGGACATACTGACCTCAGTCCTATGTCAAACCTATAGGGTATATTATTCCAATGCACAGAGCCTATTAGGGAAATAGGAACTACACTACACCCTCAGGCAGATGACTTTTTAAATGGGGAGAGGACATGTGGCCCTCCTCCCCAAGCCTTGTCAAGGCCCTGGGGTCCCCATCCCCTGGAGCTGAAGTATTTTTCATTTTGGGAGGTGGGTGTGGATTTCCCTTTCCCAAACCCTGGGGACTTCATCCCCTGGGGACCCTGGAGACTCCATTCCCTGGGGCCCCATGACAGCAGTGTCTCAGGGACCCAATCTCCCAGGACACTGTGTCGTTCTCTGCCCGGGAGAATGCGGGTAGAGAACAGAAATCCTACTCCCTGCCCACACTCTCTCAAGCAGGTAACACAGAGTTGCTCCCACACAGCAGGAGCAAAGAAAAAAACTGATCCCACTGGGCGGGAGCAAACCAATGTAGTTGGCTCCAGCTGCACCAGGAATATGTGCAGAAAGGGAAACTGGCAGTGGCCCCGGGGACCCTGGATCTCCCCCGTGGCTCCAAGGCTTTTAATTGCTGGGAGTGTCCTGGGACACCCACAACATGTTTTAATTTGTTAAGGCTCCAGGGGATGGGGGTACCCAAGGACATGTGATGGCCCATGGATGGGAGCTTCCCTAGAGCAAATGGGCTTTGGATCAGCCCCATTCACCCATTGGCCAGCATATGTATTTCATGGTTTGAGATTGCCTGGATGGGGTCTCCGGCAAGGCCATCACAATTTGAGAAAGATTACAAAGTCCAATGAGTGTTCCCATGAAGTTTTGGGCTCAAGTAGAACGTGTGGCAGATTGCAGATGCCTGGAAGAGAAGGAAATAGCACATCTGGGAGAGGATGTGGAAGAAGAAACCCAGCAGCAGGAAACGAATGGTAGGAGGCCTATAAAAGGTTTGGTGCCATGGACCATGTATGTTGGAGAAGAAGATGCCATGAAAGAAGAGGCCATGAATGCTGCCAGAGAGAAAGAAAATACAATCCTGATCACTAATGCCAAGACTAAACAGTGCTGGAGACTCAAACTCTAATGACTTGCAGACTGTCAAAGATGCCAGAGGTGAGGAAGAACATGCCAGAGACAAGAGAGAAGATACTGAAGGTACTGAAGTGTTATGCAGCTCGCATTTAGCCTCCATTTTAGTTTTTCGTTTTAAATTAGCCCCATTTTCTAATGGTGGCTTGCACATGTTTTCCTATTGTGAGAATGGCCCTTGCACGCATTTATTCCTGATAGAAATTGTCACCTTGTAGTTTGCACATTTAGTTCCAGAGTCGCCCAAATTCAGAACATGAGGCATTTTTTAATTTCTGTGCTCGTAAGGAGACTACTTTTCTGCTTTAGTCTAATTAAAATGCTGTCCTGCACCTTTGGCAAAGTGTGATTAGCTTGCTGTTTTGTTATTTAAACTATGTCCGTGCTTAAGTCAGAGTGTGATTCACTTCTTGCCAGAGACATCACGGAACACTGCTGTAAGATGCAGTCCTGCTGTCCCCGACCTTCATCCTGAGAAACCCCGGGCGGAGACCTCCGCTCCGCTCCGCCCGCGGAGAGTGCGTAGTTTTGCCTTCTCCGCGTTCCGCGGAGAACGCAGAGAAGGCAAATCTCCGCACACTCCGCAGCGGAGCGGAGTTGGCCAGCCCCCGCCTCCACCCCCCTATTAAGAAGTAAGTTTACAAGAATTAAAAATAAACTTAAAACCACTTACGTCTTTACTGCGGCGTCCCCGGGCTGCTCTCCTCCTCTTCCTCGCCAGTACCGGTAATGCTTAAGAAAACTGCGCATGCGCGCGCCCCCGCGCATGCGCATTTCTTGCGAGAAATGCGCATGCGCAGTTTTCTTAAGCATTACCGGTACGGCGAGGAAGAGGAGGAGGGCAGCCCAGGGACGCCGCAGTAAAGAGGTAAGTGGTTTTAAGTTTATTTTTAATTCCTGTAAACTTACTTCTTAATAGGGGGTGGAGGCGGCGGCGTAGAGGAGCTCCACGGAGTTCCACGAAGTTTGTTTGCAACTCCGTGGACCTCCGCGTAGCCCCGCTACACCCACTACGCCCAGGGTTAATCCTGAGAAGGAAGATAGCTGTACACTCAGTCAGAGTGTACAGCTCATTTATGGATGCACTGAACCTGGCTTCTTAACATACAGTACCAAGGTAAGAGGTTAGGTCATTCCAATAGGCCTGGCAGATGGGTACTACCATCATGATCTCTTTAGCATAGAGGCTAATAATGGATTGGAGTAACTTTAGCAACATTATGAACAATTACCATGGTTGAATTGTTTGTGTTTTTCACTATTCTAATAATGCTTAATACAATAACGTGTCTCATCTTTATTACAGTTACAGCTCATGTTTTATTTACAAAGTTTACAGCTTCTCAATAAATGTTTGAAAATGCATTATTTTGTCTTTTCTTTGTGAAAACTTTGGGCATTAAAAATTGACAAATGAAAAGGGTTAGCTCTATCACCACAATTTACTTGGGAATCTGAGAGTAACGTTCAAGGTTACTGACTACATCTATAAGTCTGGAAGTTTAGGAGTTTGGATGCGGTACTGTGAGCTAGCCACACAGACCAACATTAACTGATTATATAAGATGACTCAGTCTTTGTATTATGAAGTTTTGTTCTTCTATAAACACAGTCCTACTAAAATAGTAGGAACTGTATAACAGAAGATACTGAAGGTAAGAAAGAAGACACAGAGGGCATGGAGTGAGAAGGTATCTACCCCTACACTTAGAGGACCCAGAAGATGGGTGCTATCATTTGAGGATGGGTTAAAGATCTGGTAAGTACTGTCACGACCCCTCATGCGCCCTCTGTGTAGTGATTAGTGGGCTGAGCATGCGGGGCTCATGTTGCTTTATGCCGATGGCGCTTTATGGCCCGCTATTATGTATATTTATGACTGATGAGCACCCCAACATTCCCCCAGGACCTGTAATTTCCATTACGCTAAACGGCTGCAAGCGTTCCCCACATTCCGTGAACCTCGACTCTTGCTGTTCCTAGGGCCTTGGGGCCAGATGTATCAAGCTTTTTGCATTTGCAAACGGGCCGATTAGCAAAATCGGCCCGTTTGCGAACACAAAAATGCCTTTTGCAATGTATCAAACTCTTGGCATTCGCAATATGGGTAATCGAAATTTTTTGCGCTTACCTAAATTGTGAATGCAGTTAGGGAATCGCAATTTGTGATTCCCTAAATGCAATGTCGGAAGCAGTTAAAAATCGCGAGCCTGTTTTAAGGAATCGCAAATTACCACCTACTTCAAGTTGGTGGTATTTTGCAAATCCTTAGAAAAATGCAAATTTTTGAATTTTTCTAAGTGCCATGTGGCGCACAGACATGCCCTTAGGGCATGTATGTGTGCCACATGTGCACACTTACCTTTTTGGGGTGCATCAGGGTGACATTTCGGCCCCCTATCACCCTTGAAATTGCATTCGCAATTTGCGAGTACCTATTTGGTACTCGCAAATTGCAAATATCTTCCCATTCATTCCTATGGGCCTCCAGACCCATAGGAATGAATGGGAAGGCATTCCTTAATAGCGAATCGCAATTTGCGATTCGCTATTAAGGAATATATAGGAATCACAATTTGTTTTGTGAAACCTACATACATTGCATTTTGCGAGTCTATAATAGCGAATCGGTAAAATTCGCTATTATAGACTCGCAAAATCCAATGTTGATACATCTGGCCCTTGGTGTAGTTTTCCATTAAGTTCTTGCAAGCTTCCCCAGAATCCCGTGAGCCAATGGCAAGCCTTGCCCTCGCTGTTACTGGGGTCTCGTGTTATTTTCCA
This sequence comes from Calotriton arnoldi, assembly GCA_963921515.1. NCBI lineage: Eukaryota > Metazoa > Chordata > Amphibia > Caudata > Salamandridae > Calotriton > Calotriton arnoldi. Next base: position 427,695 of record CAWUFW010004004.1, read on the forward strand.
CTATGCACATTTGAGCAAAAGTGATACATTAATTTCCTTTTATTTGGTTTTGATCAACAAGTTGCACCTGCCCATTCTGTAAGCTCATAGACAGCATACTAACACATGTTTTCCCCAAGGTTTGACAACCTTCCAGATAGCCATATGCCCCACATGCAGCACATGATCTACTTACATCAATCGAGCCTTCGAGCGGGTATATAAACCCCATTCAAAACCGAATCCTGGCTTGGCCTCACTCCCAGCTGAACGAGCTTCACCCTTCCCACTCACCTGAAGAATCCTGCCGGAAGTCCATCCGAACTGTTGTTTCCTTTGGCATCCGCTACCTAGACAGCTTCCTCCTCGCTCCCTCCTGCACAGCTACTCTGGACCCCCTGCATCTCCCTGAGTCAAGGCTTCGAGATCTTCTTCGAACTTCAGACAAGTTGAAGAACTAGGCTAAGTACTTGATATCAGGTTAGTGCACACATAAACCTTCTACAGTAGTAAACAAGACCGAGTATCCCTGTCTTCAAAGACTATAGACCTTTCTTCCATTTCCTCTCTGTGATTTACTCCAGTGCTTCTTGTGTGTTTATACTCCAGACCCTTCCTGGAACCTTGGCACTAGAACTATATCCTGCAAGGAAAAGGACTTGAGCTCTGTGTTTCTCTGATGAACAATAGTGCCTAGAAGAAGCACATCAGAGTCTTTGAATACGTATGCACCTTGTGCCAAAATCTGTATTTCAAGTTATTCCTAGGAGTGACAAACTCCGATCACGTGATTCTGGTTATTCTGCACTCATGCCGAACTGCTGTTGAAACCTTGCATTGCGTCATCGCAAAAACAGATTTTCCGGTCCCAGGTACATCTACCTCACAAAAAGTAGAAGGTCTCAGAAGTGACAGATCCTGTTACGCAGTGTCGCACACTCACAGAGGAGATCCAATACCTCAAGTCTCCCTTTTCTTATTTTATCTCAATGCCCCTTTCTCCCCAAGGGCCCTGCTTTGTTTAAGGAGTTTCCGTTCCTTGATCAGGCTAGGCCCTGAGAGGGATAGGAAGTCCAGCATCAGCTCCAGTGTTGTCTCCGCGGTTGGGACCATGTGAGTGCATGATGAGTACCAGGAAGAAAAATGGTCACTACTTGATAATGATACTCGTTTACAGGATGGGAAAAGGGTTAGAGATATACAATGACCTACTGCCTACTGCTTAGGGAAAACAAGTTACTTGAATCCTAGGAATGAGCCTAAGGAAACAGAGAGAAAAGAGTGAAAGTCCCTTCCTGGAGGCCATAACATCAGTAATCCCAACAATCGAAAAAGGTACGTGAGAATCAGACAGAATAACTGGACTAGACCCCACACTCGGATTTTCAATTTCTGATAGATTAGATTAGATTAGAATACTTGTAAAGCGCATGGCTGCCTTGGCAATGAGGCGTCCCAGCGCTGAAGCAAGAAGGAGTGAGGAGTAGGCGAGGAGTTAGCATTGAGAGAAGAGCCAGGTCTTTACTAACCTTCTCAAGGCCTGGTGATCAGAATTGCTACGGATGTGTAGAGGGAGGGAATTCCACAAGGCGGGGGCCAGTCGCCTGAAGGAGCGACCGCCAGATCTGGTCCTTCGTATACGTGGAATTCTTGCAAGAAGCAAGTTCGCCGAGCACAGCGCTTGTGAGGGTGCATAATGGGCGCATAGATCGCTCCAGGATTTCCAGGCCGATGCCTGTCAGAATCTTGTGCGTGATACGGAGCGCCTTGAAACGAACTCGTTGTTCAAGGGGCAGCCAGTGCAGACCGTGGAGGAGGTTGGAGACATGGCAGTGCTTGGGGAGGGCAAAGATAGCACGGGCTGCAGCGTTCTGGACTCGCTGCAAACGGTTCATCACAGACTTGTTGGAGCCCAGAAGGAGCGCATTGCAATAGTCTAATTGTGCCAGTATGGAGGCTTGGATGATCAGCTGACGCGTTTGGGCGTCAAACAGACCAAGTATCGGCTTAAGGCCACGAAGTAGCCCGAAACATTTCCCGGCCACTGATTTGGCATGCGTCTCAAAGTTAAGATCTTTATCAAGCATAATTCCCAGATTCTTCACCACCGATTAAGGGGCAGGAGAGGCTCCAAGGGCAGAAGGCCACCATTCATTGTCCCAGAGATGGGAATCTTTGCCAACCAGAAGAATCTCAGACTTGGCTGAGTTCAACTGCAGAAAGTTGGCTGTCATCCACTCTGCAATGGCCAAAATGTCTTCTTTGAATTTTGCTCTACCCTGGCTGGGATTATTTGACAGGGTGATCACCAATTGGGTGTCATCTGCATATGACACCAAGGAGATTCCCCTCGCTTTGGCCATCCGCGCCAATGGGCTCATATAGACATTAAAAAGCGTGGGGCTCAATGCTGATCCCTGTGGAACCCCACAGCGGAGTGGGTGAACATTGGAGGCAAAAGGGGGAGCTATTACTTGGAAAGTCCGATCGGCCAAAAAGGACGAGAACCACGATAAGGCTTTGTTGCTAACCCCTATCTCCTCCAGACGGAGAAGCAGGATTTCATGGGAGACCGTGTCGAATGCCGCACTCAGATCCAACAGAACCAGAGCTGAGGTTCTGCCGGCATCCGAGGCGGTACGCAGTTGTTCCACGACCGCCAGCAGGGCAGACTCGGTACTATATCGTGGTCGGAACCCATTCTGGGAAATATCTAGTATAGAATTAGCTTCCAGGAAAATGAGTTAAAGTCGAGTTCACATGAGCTTCCAAGATTTTGGATAAAAATTGAAGTAACGAGATAGGAAGATAGTTTTCCGACTTGGATGCGTCCAGTGTTGGTTTCTTAAGTAGGGGGACCACTTTGGCATGCTTCCAGGATTTTGGAACCACCGCCGAGGCAAGGGATAGATTGACCAGCTTCAGACACTCAGGCAGGAGGCCCTGTTGAACTTTTCAAAAGCGTCAGGTCTTAAAGGGTCATCTGGAGATCCTGATTTTATTTTGACCACCAGTGCTTCCAAGTCTTTAGGGGAAATAGGGGAAGTGACGTGAGAGAGACAATCTCCGAGCCTATGTACATGTTCCTCCCGGTCACGTTGGGTGGTGCACCGTGGTCAAAATTATGATAGATATGTTCCACCTTCTCCAGAAAGAAATTTGCCAACTCTTCACATTGTAGGCTAGAAGATATAGTGCTGCCTGATGCCGAAGGAGATGTAATCAGATCCTTCAAAAGGGAGAATATCGTTTTGCTACGATTATTACTTGTAGTGATCAGGCTAGAGTAGTGGGCTGCCCTAGTTTTACGCACCAGTTTATGGTATGCCTTTATTGCTGATCTGTACTGCAATTTAGCCTGGGGATCATATGAACGCCTCCAGGCTCTTTCCAGAACCTTGCAATTCTTCCTGGCTAAGGTCAGGGCCTCATTGAACCAGGCGTTAGCCCGAGCACCTTTAGAGTGGGTGGGTTTAAATGGGATACAGGTGTCCAGTGCTTGGGTTACCCGCCTTTGAAAGAGCGCATCGGCCTCTTCCATATTTGCGGCTTTATCTAACGGCTGTGTGCTCAAGGCTGTGAGGAAAGCCGCCTGGTCAAGTTTGTGCCAAGGCCGTTTCAATGAAGGGAGCTAGTTAGACCGGTGCTTAGGACCGGCTAGCGTTAGCCGCATTAAAATGAGAAAGTGATCTGTCCAGATCATAGGAAGGGGTGCTTGGACTTCCAATGACTGGAGGTTTGAAAAATCGGGTCGAGGAGATGCCCAGCGATGTGCGTAGAACCCGGGACCAATTGAGTCAATTGGCATGCTGCCAAGTCCCCAAGGAAACTTAGAATGTCCGGGGATTCCAGCAACTCTAGATGAAGGTTCAGGTCACCAATAACATTAAAATTGGCTGTCTGGAGTGCTAGTACCGTGATAATATTCGCCGGGGCTTCTCTAAAAGTTTTAGATGGACCAGGTGGGTGATATATGAGTAGCCCAGAGAAGGTGAAATTTGCACTCAGTGCGATTTTAAAGAGCGCACTCTCACAGTCCGGTATGTCTTGGGGGATAAGGCTACACGAGTGGACTGCTTTATAGATAATATACCCCTCCCTCTCCCCCTGTTCTATTTAGGCTGCATATTACATATCCTGCGGGGAGGGCTAGTGCCGGTATAGCCACAGAGGCTTCGGAAAACCAAGTTTCCGTTAGAAAGAGGACCTCAGGTGACCGATCCTGAAGGAGGTCGAACACCTCAGCGTGGTGTTTTGTCAGGGAGCGACAGTTGATACTCAGAAAAGTATATGTCTGAGCCCTAAGACCTGAGAGTGTAGGGTACCCAGGAGGGTTAATCCCAAAGGTACATTGTCCACAGAGTATGGGGCAGTCCTCTGGGGCCCAACCGTGATTCCCACATGCGCCCACGCCTTGTAGGGCGAGTAATGCTTCACGCGAGTAGGCTAGTCTCTGTACCTCGGATCGGGCAGAGTCCCTGGCTCCTGGCAACGTCCTGGCTCGGACGGGCGCAGACGGGCTTGCCTTAGGCGCGCCGCTGCGCGGTCCGCGTTGCGCCGATCATTAAATGCCTCGGGGCTCAGCAGGCTCCTCCCAGGCTAGGCTCTGATTGGCTGTGGACTTGCCAATCAGCGCGAAGGCACTGCCGGTGATAAGAAGTGTCCAACACTTCACACAATGAGTGGAAAGCAATTTAAGTGCAAGGTACGCTTTTAGTAAAACTTTAAAAACCAATTTTTGCAGCAATTGTGGGTGCGTTCAATAAAACTTTAAAAATAGCAGTTCCAACAACAGTTCCCCCAACAATTCCCAAGCAATACCCCCAGCTCAGTCTTGCCGCGCGTCCGCGTTGCGGCGATCATTAAATGCCTCGGGGCTCAGCAGGCTCCTCCCAGGCTAGGCTCTGATTGGCTGTGGACTAGCCAATCAGCGAGAAGGCACTGCCGGTGATAGGAAGTGTCCAACGCTTCACACAACGAGTGGAAAGCAATTTAAGTGCAAGGTACGCTTTAGTAAAACTTTAAAAAACAGTTTTAGTAGCAATACAAAGGTAATGAAGGAAAAACAAGCCTAAAAGAATTGCGATATCTTAAAACGAAGTCCACCCAAGATATACAAGGAAGGATAGTGAGCAACATATAGATGATTATTAATTAGTGAAAGAAGCGAAAAAGGAGCAGACATAAACTGCCCATAGAAGTGAGAGCTAAAAGACCCACGAGAGAATAGTTTATTAGTTTGGTATTTTCTCACATATTATTTGGGGAACCTATCATACGATCTAATTTATTATTACTATTGAGAAAGAGTGAATAAAATAGAATAAAAAAGGAAAACACAATACTAAAAGAAAGCCAATAACCATATCTCTCTAAACCTTTGAGGTATGGTGGTGCTGCTGCTGGGTCCATATTTGTCATCACTCAGAAGAAGGTTTCATCCCGAAAGGCTCCTTACATTTGGAGAACACCCCAAAACAGAGAGAGGACCTGCCAAATTAAATAAAAGATAAGGAGATCAGAGTGTGTAACATCGGTATCCGTAACACATTTTAACTGTTTCATTAAAAATACTTTTCAGAGTAACTGTATCAGTCTGGTGTCATCCCCTTAACCCATATACAATCGTATTTTAAATATTGTGCTACAGAAGTATCATAAACAAAATATAGACTACCACAATATCATGAGGATCAGTTTATATGGGTAGGTATGTGTAGGAAATTAGGATCTGCTTTCATGGTTACCCCCACTTTTTGCTGGTGTTCTACTGTTTTCTGACTAGTCTGACTGGGATCCTGCTAACCAGGACCCCAGTCACTGTGCTTCCTCCCTAAATTGGTTATGGTGAGTACCTAGGTACATTCCTATTTGGCTACTGGGGCACCCTTGTAAGTCCCTAGTCTATGGTAATAAGGTACCTAGGGCATGGGTATCCCAGGGGTCCCCTCTGGGCTGCAACATGTATTATGCCACCAATGAGGGACCCTCCAAACTACGACTACAGGCCTGCCATTGCAACCTGGGTGAGTTGGTGCATGCACCTCTCATGAAAGCTATATATTTCCTCATATCTTACATCACTGCACTTGAAACCTATAAGTCACCCCTCTAAAAGGCCTTTCAGTCCCAAAGGCAGGGTGCTCGGTTCCGAGTGTGAGGGTGGCGCGCATGAGCAGACCACCCCTACAAACCCCGGAGTCCATTCTCCAGACTTTGCAAGTGAATCAGCCATTACGATATACGCGATGACCATCTCTAAACTGGCTGGAACGAGCCTGGGCATGTTTGGTACCAAACATGTTGAAATCATACCTGAACACCATATCCGGTATCCCGGGACCGATCTTACAGAGCCTGACAACAACCTAGGGCTGCTCCCGGCCATGATTCCGCCCTCCTGATGCTGGGCCGAGCCCGAGCAGGGAATGGTAGGACAATGGGTTTCCTGTCACAGGGAGGTGTAATCAATCAATCAATCACAGAATTTGTAGAGCGCACTACTTACCCGCGAGGGTCTCAAGGCGCTGGGGAGAAAAAAAGGGGGGTGCTGCTACTGGTCGAACAGCCAGGTCTTGAGTAGCCTCCTGAAGGTCAGCAGGTCTTGGGTCTGTCGTAGGCTTAGTGGAAGGGTGTTCCAGGTCTTGGCGGCGAGGTGGGAGAAGGATCTGCCGCCGGTGGTTGTTCTTCGAATGCGAGGGACGGTGGCGAGGGAGAGGTCGGCGGAGCGGAGCTGGCGGTTGGGGACGTAGAAGAAGAGTCGTCTGTTGAGGTAGGCTGGGCCAGTCTTGTGTAGTGCCTTGTGTGCGTGGATGAGGAGTTTGAAGGAGATTCTCCTGTCGACGGGGAGCCAGTGCAGGTTCCTCAGGTGGGGGGTGATGTGGCTGTGGCGTGGTACTTCGAGGATCGGGCGTGCGGAGGCGTTTTGTATGCGTTGTAGTCGCTTGATGAGCTTGGCCGGGGCTCCCGCGTAGAGGGCGTTCCCATAGTCAAGTCTGCTACTGACGAGGGCCTGGGTGACTGTTCTTCTTGTATCTGTCGGGATCCACCTGTAGATCTTGCGAAGCATGCGGAGGGTGTTGAAGCAGGAGGAGGAGACTGCGTTGACTTGCTTGGCCATGGAGAGCGTTGAGTCGAGGATGACTCCCAGGTTGCGTGCGTGGTCGGTGGGTGTCGGGGCTGCTCCCAGTGTCGTTGGCCACCAGGAGTCGTCCCAGGCTGAGGGGTTGGAGCCGAGGATGAGGACCTCTGTCTTGTCCGTGTTCAGCTTTAGTCGGCTGATCTTCATCCAATCGGCGACGGCCTTCATTCCTTCATGGAGGTTGGATTTGGCGGCGAGGGGGTCCTTGGTGAGGGAGAGGATCAGTTGAGTGTCGTCGGCGTAGGAGATTATGTTGAGGTCGTGCTGTCTGGCGATGCGTGCGAGCGGGGCCATGTAGATGTTGAACAGTGTTGGGCTGAGGGATGATCCCTGGAGTACGCCGCAGATGATCTCGGAGGCTTCGGATCGGAATGGTGGGAGGCGGACTCTCTGGGTTCTGCCGGCGAGGAAGGAGGTGGCCCATTCCAGGGCCTTGTCTCGGATCCCTGCGTCGTGGAGGCGTGCGCGTAGAGTGCGGTGGCAGACAGTGTCGAAGGCGGCGGAGAGGTCCAGCAGGATGAGGGCTGCGGTCTCACCGTTGTCCAGCAGGGTCCTGATGTCGTCGGTGGTAGCGATGAGGGCAGTCTCAGTGCTGTGGTTGCTGCGGAACCCTGATTGGGATGGGTCCAGGATGCTGTTTTCTTCGAGGTATCGTGTTAGCTGTTTGTTGACGATCTTCTCGATGACCTTGGCTGGGAACGGAAGCAGGGAGATGGGCCGGAAGTTCTTGAGGTCTCTCGGGTCCGCCTTGGGTTTTTTGAGTAGGGCGTTGATCTCTGCGTGTTTCCAGCTCTCTGGGAAGGTCGCGGTCTCGAAGGAGAGATTGATAACGTTGCACAGGTGGGGTGCGATGGAGCTGCTGGCTTTGTTGAAGATGTGGTGCGGGAAAGGGTCTGACGGGGAGCCGGAGTGTATTGTGCTCATGGTCTTGATGGTGTCATCGATGTTCACGCTGGCCCAGACTGGCAAGGGGTCGTGGTCGATGGTGTGCGGCGGGTCTGGTGCATCGATCTTAGTTGGGGCTGTCTGGGTGTTGAAGCTGTTGTGGATGTCGGCGATCTTGCGGTGGAAGAAGGTGGCGAGGGAATCGCACAGGGCTTGCGACGGCGGGATGTCGTTGGTGTTGGAGCTGGGGTTGGAGAGTTCCTTCACGATGTTGAAGAGCTCCTTGCTGTTGTGTGCGTTGTTGTCGAGGCGGTCTTTCAAGGAGATTCTCTTGGCGGACCTGATGAGGTGGTGGTGGTTACGGATGGCGTCTTTGTGGGCTGCGTGGCTGTCCGGTGTCTTATCACTGTGCCATTTCTTCTCTAGTTTCCGGCAGGTACGCTTGGAAGCTAGGAGTTCCGGGGTGAACCAGCTGGCTCTTTTGGTGGTGTCACTGTAGGTGAGTTTTTCAGCGGGGCGAGGGTGTTGGCACAGTCGTCTATCCATCGTCTGAGGTTGCAGGCAGCGTCGTCGGTGTTGGATGGGTCGGAGGGAGGGCTGAGAGCGAGGTTTGCCCGTAGTTGGTCTTCGGTGACTTTGCTCCAGCAGCGGCGTGGGATCTGTTGGGTACGGTGGTGTGTGGTGGGTTTCTGGAAGGTGAAGTGGATGCAGCGGTGGTCGGTCCAGAGGAGTTCCGTGGTGTGGCTGAAGGAGACGTGGGAGCTTGAGGAGAAGACGGGGTCGAGCGTGTGGCCGGCGGAATGGGTCGGTGTTGTGACGAGCTGACTCAGTCCGAGGTTGGCGAGGTTGTCGATCAGGGTGGTGGAGTTGCTGTCGTTGTTGTTCTCCAGGTGAAAGTTCAGGTCTCCGAAGAGGATGTAGTCGGTAGAGGTCAGGGCGTGCGTGCTGATGAAGTCGGCGATGGAGTCGCTAAACTGGGGTCGGGGCCCAGGGGGTCTGTAGACAAGGGTGCCTCTAAGGGTGGTGTTGGGGTCCGTGTGGATCTGGAAGTGCATGTGTTCGGCGGTGCAGAGAATGTCGTCGGTGCTGGTCGAGACCCTGATGGTGTTCTTGTGGACGATGGCGATTCCTCCTCCTACTCCGTTGATGCGGTCTCTGCGGGTGATCTTATAGCCGTCTGGGATGGCTATGGCGATGTCGGGTGCGGAGGAGTCGTTCATCCAGGTCTCTGTCAGGAAGGCGACGTCTGGTGATGATGTGTCGAGCAGGTCCCAGAGCTCGACGGCGTGTTTGCGTGCGGAGCGGGTGTTCAGTAGGATGCATCGGAGGTGGTTGAGGTCCTTCTTGGCGGGCGCTAGGATTTAGTGTATTAGGCTGGGGTGGGTGCACTTGCCAGCGTCCCATAGTCTGCTGGAAGGGCACACTTGGTGCCCTCCTTGCATACTCCAGTTCAAACCAGCTCAAGGAGTCATCGGCTCCCCTCTGGCGCTAAACTGGACAAAGGACATGGGAGTATCCTCCCCACAGTCCAGCCCCTCCTCTGGGAGGGACCCTTGAATCAACCCAACCCTCTCCAGAGGGTACTTAAGGGCTTACCTATGGGTGGGACCCTAGATTCGTCTTGGGATTCGATCCACCTCCAACTCCACTTCATCTTTGACTGTCTGGACATCCTGGCCGAGTCGTGCTGACCATGCCGGACTGATCGCATCGTCCTTTGCTTGGGTACCGAGACTGCAACTGAGAAGACTCTGTCTGCTCCTGACCTTGTTGTCCTGCAAATCCGCTGCACCATCAGTGTCCATGCTCCATACAGGTTCCGTCCTGGGCCTGTGGACATCTAAAGACATCCAAAGGAATCTCCCTTGGAGTGAAGGAGTCACTCCTCTGCATCCGCAGGCACCACACACGAACGACCGGTCTGCCGAACCTGGGCTCCAATGGACTCCAAAAGGCTCAGCAACACAGGTGGTGGTTCTGCATTCCCTCGAGGCCTGAGCTGTCCTCTCGTCGAGTTAAGGCCAGCATCCCTCGTAGAACACCCTGCAATCGAACCCCTGTGCACCGCATCGCTGCATCGCTTCACACACAGTAACCGCATTGGTTACCACAACCGACTCATGTCAATGGAGTCGGATGCATCGAAAAGTTCTGTCGACAAGTCTGTCCCCACTATAACTGACCTGTGCCGACGCGGTTGGTTGGACGGACAGATTCTGTTGTCTTCAGCATCCCGGTGGCTTGGGCAGAGCTACCGACTCGGTGTTCCCGCACTTGAATCCTCTTCATCACCTGACCTTTTTCCTTGAACTCGAGTGGCCTTCATCTTCCGTGCATCCTGGATGCTCCGGAGTGGCATAGACTCTGTCCCCTCTGCTTTCAGGTACTTTTCGACACGAACCCGTGCCCGGGTTCCAACAGACTCTTTCATCCTTCTGCAACAGCGGTCCCGTCCTGAAGTCCTCGATTGTGCTCGACAGTGGTTGTAGGTATCCTGATTCCGAGGGTATCCACGGGTGGGGTGGCTCCTCCACCTCCTGTCTCCACGGGGTATCTTCGGGGACCACTGGGAAGGGTCTTTCCTCTTCAAGACTGCAACCGCAACATACCCTGAGTAGTATTGAGTGTGCGGTTGTGTATCCTCTTTGCATACGACTATGGCGGGCTGCCTAGACTCTCACCTGGGGTGGTATCTTGGGTCCCCGACTCTCTACACCCTCTGGGTCTATTTTTGTATATGGTTTGGTTTCCCCCTGGGGACCACTGTGTAATAGTGCTTCTTACTATTCTATTTTGAGGTATTGTGTGCATTGTCAGTATATCTCCAGGTAGGAGATATTGTATAGTGTGTGTGGTTCTTTTTCACTTAGCCTATACTAAAGATTGGATATTGGTAAACCGAGCTGCTTTACACTCCTCCTAGACTAAGCCTGAAGGCTGCTCTCCACAGCTACCACTTAGAGAGCCTTTCTAAGGTTGTCTAAACCACTAAAATCACCAGAGGGGTCGCCTGGATTAGTGCAGGGTGCTACACTTACATAAGTGAGCATCGCATACTAAGCCAGCCTCCTACAGTATGGATTTGCACTATCGCAGTAGTTGATATTTTGCCTATCATATTTTTTTAGCACAATATTTTTCGACATGAAATTCTGACATACTGCTCTCACATACCTCTCCCTGAAAACTACCTCTTCATGCCCGCACCTCTCTCAGTCTACATCCACTCCACACCTCTCCTAGAGGTAATACTCCCTGCCTGCGCCTGTGTCTGTGCGCACCTATTCTATTCCCCATCATTCCATGCCCTTGTCCCTGCCAAACAGAACTTCTCTCCCTTCTTGCACCTCTGTATCTCCATCTATGTACCTTTCCCTGAATATATCTCTCTCTGTCCACATATTTCCCAACCTGCGCGTCTCCCATTCTATACACAGCCCATGCCTCTCCTTGTCCGTACTTGTTCATGGCTATTCCTCTCTCTGCTCATACCTCTTTTTGTTCATTATTTCCTCATTTCCACCTGTCCTATATGGGCGCATACATTATTGAGGCCTCAGCAGTGGTAAAACCAATAGATCTAGCTTAAATCTGAAAGCGCAAGCCAGACCTATTGACCTGGCATATGCTTGCTACATATTTAAACTGTTTCCCTTGCTGTGACGATCACAAAGAAGTCCACAGCATTTTGCAAAGCTGCCTGTTAACAGCTGAGCCCATATATATATGCATATATATATGTTATTTCTTTGGCACAAACCTAGCCAGAAGTCAGTGGAGCACTGTACTAGGTCAAAGGCAAGCTTAAAGTCAGCGAGCAATAGGAGCGGAAGCTGGGTTGTGGACTGTTAATACATTGTGAGATAGTGTTCTTTAAAGAGGTGAGTCTTCAACTCTCACCTATGTTGGAGCAGCTTTAGGGTGGTCCTGATGGATACGGGATGTTGTCCCAGATCCTTGGTACATAGATGGAAAAGGCTGGTTGTCTTGTTTGTTATTTATAATCTGCTGGTAATACTTTAGTGCTTAGTGGAAATAAACTACTGTCAAAATCTTAACTTGAAGTCTGAAGCCCTCAGACCTCCACAGTCCTGAAGCTTAGACCTCTCGATGCCTGTTTTGATATTTCCTGAATGCAGGGGACTTGAAGGGTTAATACACCCTCATGCCCTGTGGAACCACCTTTGCAGCTTTGCAAAGTGATGTTTTGTGATGAATAGGCTTGCAATGTACTGTAATGCAGAGATGAGGACACGAAGCAAGCAAGCAAAGGTCAGACACAACCACTGTCGTCAAAGGTATTGAAATGGAAGGAAATTAGACAAAGGACAGAGAGGGGAAAAAGGAAACAATGTGATTCATACATAATAGTTTTGGAAAGTTTTAAGTGCATCACAAAGCTGTGAGTTTGCAGCCAGCAGCAGCCACGAGAATGTCTGCAGTGGAGGTTGTTTACAGTGGGAGTTCCAGTGATAGTTCAGCGAGCTTTTATTTGTATATTGTTCCCAATAAGGTGTCACATTCATCAGAAAGGACTGCGCAAGACTATTGTTGTATTTTGTTTTCTGCGAAACTACGTACTCTGTGTCTGGCTCTGTCTGAAAGGCTGCTCTCATCTCTGGGTTTCATTTCAGACAAATCAAAAGAGATCAGAGAAAGCAAAGAACAAGCATTCTTGCTTCGCTTAGGCGAGAGCTATTGGCTTTGTCAGCGTCTTTTAGTCATGTTGTACAGTGTGGTAACTGACTCCATACAGTTTGTAGTGTTTCAGGAGTATTTATTGTAGTAGTTACAATTCCAGTAGTTCAGCCCCACCAGGAGCAGCCAGCATGCTGCTCAGCCCTTCTCCAACTGTTCTCACTCCCAACATTCTGCCTTACATCATTCAGGGAGAACTCCACTGGCATAGCATGAACCATATTAGAACCAGGATACTACATATCCTCCTTCCTTCCAAATGAAAACAGAAAAGAACACTATAGTTGAAACTAGATGAACGAAAGAGAGAAGAGAGAACCAGAGAGACAAGAAGAGCAGTGGGAGAGACAATAGAAATATGAAAGATAAACATAAAAGCCATCAATGACTACTACCTGCACACCTACTGGCCAGACAGATATGCGAGGAGGCAAGTAAGAGCAGGAGGAAACCAGAAGACAGAAAAGAAGTGAAATACAATAGATTACACATTCTTCTCCATCACATATAGAAGACCGAATCAAAATAGAGAACAGGACTGGGCTATAGTGTTGACAATAAAACATGAAACCTAATAAACAAACGCCCAGTGTAACGTAGACCCTACACTATGGAAACGGGACTGGAACCCAAACCATACACCCAAAAAGGGTAACAAGTCACTTGTGCAGGGGTAACCTCGAGAGAAGGTAAGACGTTGTGCACTGTTGCAATAAAGAAACACCCACACTGTAAAAGGTGCACCATGTAATGAAGGTAAGAGACAGTGTGAGACACACCTCGAAAGGTCAAATGTTGTGCACTGTAGCAATAGGACTTAAAACCTATGCAACACACCTCACATAGAGGTAGGAACGTTGTGCACTGGTTGGGTAGCTAAACACTTAGGGGCATATCAACAAGGGCCTTATCTCCGCTTTTTGGCTTTAAAAGCCAAAAAGCGGAGATAAAACAATCGCCCTATTTACAAGTGGGTGCTAACATGCATTAGCGCATGTTAGCACCCGTTTTCCGACGCCTCGCTTTGCATCTCTAATGAGATGCAAAGTGGGCGTCACTGGGCAGTACTGCATGTAAATTATCGCTGATGTGCACATCGCGATATTTACAAGGAGGCCCATGCATTTTAGCAGACGTTAGTTTTGGCGAAAACCGCGGTTTTCGCCTAAAACTAACGTCTGCTAAAATGCTGACTTACGTATACTTAACATTGGGGGTGGATTATGCTGATACGACCACAGGGTCGTATCAGCAAGGTTATCGCCGTTTTCCATGGAACATCGCTGGAAAACCAGCGATGTTCCTTGGAAAACACCGCTATCGCTGGAATAATTATCGCCATTGCGCTATGCGTTGTTAATACAGCACTAGCATGGCGATAATTACCAGCGATAGCCGACGAAAACAAATTTCACGCTAAGCGCGGCCAGCGATAATTATCGCTGCCGCTTGATAATATGCCCCTAAGAGTAAAGACACCTCGCAAGGAGGTAATAACGTTGTGTACTCCGTGATGTGCTTGAAACCCTCACGACACCCTATGTAGGGTAAAAGTATAACGAATAGTGTACAAGCGACCTTGAGTAAACGTGTCTTGGTGTGGATCAAGACGTAGAGAGTGAAAATAATGTACACCCCGTGTGGGGTAAAGTACACTAAGGAATCATGTGAAAAGTGCTGTACTAGATAATCATGTCCAACAAACTCTGCACAAATTCAACAACGAAACCTAAAAGGTTCTGTAGCTGAGAATGCGTTAAAACACAATTACAGTATGCATCCCTATGGTAAAGCAACCTAAACAGAGAAAGTTGAGATGAGTGTGCTGTGAACATGAAATTCCTCGTAAATACACCAAAAAAAAATGTAAACTCTGTAAACAAACATCGTAAAGAAAACAATGCCTAAAGGAAATCATACGACAAATGTCCACGCCGGTGAGCTGGCTTCTCACCCGAGATGCACATCTCTAATGTCTTCAAAACAAACCTACGCCACGTAAAATAAAATACATCCTGTTGTACAAATCATATTAACCACACTGTAAGGCAATTTAGTTAATAAACAAATCCTGGGAGATTGGAGAAGAGAAGCTGATCGTCTATAAATAGAGTCAAGTATAGACACGCCACAGCACTAACCACTTGATACAGCGCAAACAAAAATGTGCTTCATCCTCGAGCAAACGTGACTGTAGAAGCGACGCACACTCTGTGGGGTGTGACACTGAAGACGGGAACAACTCAAGACAGTCCATTACTGTTCCCGTAGTTCGTAATTGGGGGACACCGCCCACCTATACCCCTCACTGCCCTTAGGCATTTGCCATTCAGTGACGATTCATTCGTTAAGAGGTGGTACTTGACCACCTTAAAATGGCCGCGCCATTTACTGCAGATTCAGCCCATCGCCCAGTTGGGGACCTAAGTCTCGCGAGATCCCGCAAAATACGCGAGACTGTTCCCGCGCCAACGATGACCGGGTGATATATCTGTGCCTCAGATGCGGCGCAGTGCACCATCCCAATTCCGGCGGCAGGGTAGGTCACACGCGGAGCGTTCATCGAACGCTGGTGAGTAGGCACCTTTTTGTTTCAGGCCATGAGACCCAGGACGCCATGGACTATCCCTGAGGTGAGTTTACTTTGCGGGGGTAGCTGAGGTACCGGGACTTTATCTGGTACTCCCCTGTGGTCTTTAACCCCGTGCTATTCATTCATGATGTACCGGCACATACGGCTGTTGTTTTGACTTGATGTGTGTTCTTTTGACAAAGCCCATTGCCAACACTTCCACCACCGCTTGTGCTACACAGTGTTAGCGACTATGTACACTTGGTCTACACGGGACCACGGTTGGCCTCTTGGGTTAGACCAATGCTGTCTGGACCTTTGGCACCTCGCAATTGTTCACTTCGCATTGAAGGTTACAGTCACCTGGGCGGTACTGGTTTGTACAATATGGAGTTATATACTGTATTCAGCTTCTTTTCCTTCCACCTACACAGGACACAAATTGGTGTCCTTTACGACCGCCGGATACTGTTGCAGTCTACATTAGACAACAGTAGTGGTGAGCATTGGTTCTGTCTTACCTGTGATGTTATTGTTCATGAAGTGGGTTTGTATCCTGAACTTTTGGAATTCTAATACACCACCTGTGCATGAGAGTTTTTTAATCCTAGTCTCACCCCTCACACGGTGTTGAGCATGTGTGTGTGACTATACAATATACTTAGCACACGTACTACTTTGGTACCTTACGAACAGATTTATGAGATATATGTCATGTGCATTTTTAATATTCACTTGAAACATTATAACTTTTTCATTTTTCTTGTCTGTAGGTTATTTTACCTGAAAACGTGGTACGTAGTTTTTCACTTATCACGTTGTGTAGATAGCGTTTGTTCTGGTCCCGAAGAAGTGCCTAGATCCTCCTGACACCCAGGGCACGAAACATGTTGACCGACCGAGAGTAGGCCGCATATAGCTAGATACATAGCCTCTAGCTCACCGTCACTCTCATATTTTTTAATCAGGCAGTTTACCTTCTTGAATAAATAATTGTTAGGATTAACTGACCTGTTTTAACTCACTCCCCTTTCACATCTACACATACTAGGCCCCTTACCCCCACTGCACCCAACGGCAGGAACAAAAGATCCCCGCCAGAGAGCCCCGTACTGGGTGCCCATCGGGTATTGCAGCGCCGACCTGACGAGGGGCAGGCTCATATGATGAAGCATGACACCTAGCTTGCTAGGTGTGTGAGAGCCCTAGTTCCAAAAAGGGGAATTCCCCTTCGTCTCAGTGTGGGATTATTCCTGTTTAATCCCACTCTCTGTATCTCCCTGTTCTTACACTTTACTCAGAGGAACTCCATACCCTTCTTGCATACAGTACTGTTGGGGCACGTATGTTGGACCTCTTTAAACCTGCCCCCATGTCCCTCTTTTTGGAAGCACTCAAAAGACAATGGAATATTTTTTTCCTTTTTCATTTATTAATCAAGAATTCATATGTTATTACACAGTATTGTATGTGCTGCCGTAGTGTGCTCTCTGCTCAGAGACACATCACTGTGTACCCATTACATGTTATAAAATTGTGTGTTGTTTACACTTTTCGAGAGATGCCATGAAAGCGTTACACAAAAAGCATTGCGGTTTGTAATCCTTAGGTTCTTACATACACATTTCGACATGGAATTTCTTGATATGGCACACCTAAAGCACAGCAGGCGGTGGCCAAACTGACTGTTTCCTTTTTTATTATACTTTTTAATGTATTTGTTGAAAATTCCTTTTAGCTCTTTTCTCCCTGATGAAGGACACATGTTGCCCGAAACGCATTGAAGTTTGACATATCTCTGCAATGTGTAATGGGAAGAGCACACGATTTTATAACATGTAATTGGTACACAGTGTCATTATCATTCATAAAGCATAAACTCAAAGGAAGGATTACCTTGGATATGCTTTGAAAATCATGGAAGTTGAGATATTTTGGGGATTTAAATCAAGGAACATTTGTCTGAAGTAAAGTGTTCTACATGCTATGTTTTTGGGGAATTTTCCCCCATTTTGTACGCAGTAGATCTGCATACCAGAAGGTGTGCAGCAATAGTTTCAGTTTTGGAAATAAAGAACATATGTCCTCAATACATGTGGCTGTCTATTAGGTGTGAAATTTATCACACCTAACAATTAACTGTATTGTGGGATAGTTTATTTATCAGGTGGGATAAACCTGTGATACTTTTTTCGCTATAATGGGCGATATCTTGCAGATTTTCAAGCTTTTCGCACGAAAATCTGCAGCATGTTATGTTATATGATGTCATGTCATGTTATGTTATTTTATGTAATGCAGATACGTAGAGCACACTATCACCCTGGAGGGTATCCTGGGGCTGAGCAGTTGTGAGCCTAGCCAAACCTAGGCCTAGTGGGACAACTCAAAAAGCCAAGTCTTCATCTTATTGCAGAATTCAAGATGTGAGGAGGAGGAGGCTCTTATGTGTAGTGGCAGGTCATTCCATGATTTAGGAGTGATGTAGGAGAAGGCTCGACCGCCGGATCTGATCTTCTGTATGCGTGGCATGTGTGGAATTAGGAGTCCACATGAGTGGAGGTGTCTGGAAGGTTTGTGAAAGCTGATGCGATTGTTGAGGTATGCTGGGCCAGTGTTATGTAGTGCCTTGAAAGTGTGGGTGAGGAGTTTGAATTGTGCTTGTGTATGAGGAGCCAGTGGAGCTGCATCAGGCGTGCTGTGATGTGAGTGCGGCGTGGGAGGTTGAGAGTGATTCTGGCTGCCGAGTTCTGAACAGTCTGCCGCTTTCTGGTGATTTTTTGTTCAAACCCAGCAAAGAGGGTGTTCCTGTAGTCCAGCTTGCCATCTTTCCCAGTGTCTTCAGTACCACATGTATCCACATGTGTCTAACAACGGGTCGTTCATAAGGTTCACACGTGATGCTTCTCTCGTAGGTTTGGCACCATTTGCTGCTCACTACTGCCACCTTGTGGCAAATGATGATGTGCTAAAGTTCTCCCGATAGAACATGGAGAATGAAAGTCACCAACAAGGTTTGTAACTATATAGTGGCATGAGGCCGCAGGGCAAGTGGTTTATTTAGACGGGGAAGCATGAAGCAGTGACTGCATTCATTTGGGTTTCTTATTGATGATGACCCCGAGGTTCTTGGTGTAAGAGGTGAGGGTGGGTGTCTGTTAGAAATGGGATCTCTAGTTGGCAAGGGCTTGCACCTTTGTCCAAGTAGGGACCCTTCTTCCTAGTCAGGGTAAGGGTGTTACACTCGTGAAGTAACCCCTGCTCACCCTCGTGGTAGCTTGGCACGAGCAGTCAGGCTTAATTCAGAGGCAGTGTGTAAAGCATTTGCACATAACCAACAGTAAACAGTGTAAGCACTACAAACGGACACCACACCAGTTTAGAAAAATAACCAATATTTTATATACTCAAGACAAGACCAATTACGACAAAAATCCACAATACTATACTTTACGAATGAATACTTGATACGGTAACTTCTTCTTTGCAGGAATAGCACAAAAGCAAAGTTCGTACGAGTCGGTAGCTCCGTCCGAGCCTACCGTGATGCTGAAAACTACAGAGTCTAACAGTTCCAGCCGACCGCGTCGATACGGGCCAGCAGAGTCATGAACAGACTCGGTTACAGTACCTTTCTCGTTGTGGCTGGTACGGAGTGTACGAGCCGGTCGGCGTTCGTCGCGGTTGCGGTGCAAGACGGAGCGATGCAAGGTGCGGTGTCCCTCGATGCGGTGCAGGCAGCGGCTCGATGAGCGTCATGCAGACGGAGTCGGTGAGTCCAAGGCGTGCGATGCAGGGTGAGACGATGCTCGATGCGGTGCTGACAGGTTGCGATGCAGGCGACCTAGCCGGAGTGCGGGAGCTGGCGTAGGACAGCGGTGCGAGTCGGAGCGGTGCGTCGCAGACGTGCGAGCGGTGCCCCAAATGCGGTGCGGTCTCGACTCTTGAGCCAGTTGCAGCGACAGCGTCGGTCTGGTCCGGCTGGCACAGTGAAGCGATGCGATGCGAACTGCGGTGCCCACAGGTCACGGTGCAAGCAGCGGCTCGATGTTGGCGGCGTCGGACGTCGCCCACGGTGAGACCAGGGTTGCGATGCAAAGCGGGGCGATGCGGTCTGCGGTGCAAACAGGTCACCGGCCAGGGATGGATTCGGTTGACGGAGTCGGTTGCAGTTCCCTTCCTCTGTGGCAACTGAAACAGCGTTCCAGAAGCGGTACCCAGAGGCTTGTGAAGTCTTTGTAGTCCCTGAGACTTCTTAACAGGAGGCCAGCTCGGTTTCAGGCCCTTGGAGATACTCAGCACAAGTTTGTAGAAAGTTCAGTCCAGTCCTTTCACTGCCCAAGGCAGAAGCAGAAGCTGCAGGCCAACCCAACAAAGCAACAACACAGCAAAGGGGCAGTACCCCTCCTGGCAGCTCTTCCAGCTCTTCGTCTTGGCAGGTTCCTTGATTCCAGCGAGATCTAAATTCATGGGGTCAGGGCCCCAATATTTATATCCCAAATTCCTTTGTTCTCTGAAGGCAGAGAGGCCTTTGCCTAGTCCAAACCAGTTCTGGAGCACTTTGTTGACAAGTCTCCGTCCCTTCTTTCAGTGAGTAGGCCAGGGACATCAGACGCACCACAGGAGGTGGAGCCAGCATTGTGGAGGGAAGGCACTGTCCTATTCAGGGCCCAGGTGCGACCCCTCCCACCCATCTACATGTAGATCTCGCTATTCAGCCCTGTGCTGACTCACCCTGTCTCCTGGCATCCCCCAGCCCCTGTCACTCACATTCCAGACAAGGAATACACAACCTCGCAGAGGCAGGCTTGGATGGTTAGACAAGAAAATACCCACTTTCTAAAAGTGGTATTTTCAAACACAGAATGTTAAAACCAACTTCACTAAAAGATGCATTTTATCATTCTGAGTCCAGGCATACTAAACTCGAATTTCTACCACGTTCCCGGGGTCAGTTAGGATTATAAACTGTAATAATCAAAACCGCCCGTTCTGGCCTAGGGGAACAGGTAGCCTTGCAATAGTGAAAAACGAACTAGGCTGTAATTCACTATCAGGACATGCCGCACACACCAGGGCATGTCCTACCTTTCGCATACAATGTACCCTGCCCACAGGGGTACCTTGGGCCTACCTTAGGGGTGACTAACATGTAGCAAAGGGAAGGTTTAGGGACTTGCAAGTGTGTGCACTTGCCAAGTCGACATGGCAGCCCCAGGCTGCGCACAGGCTCTGCGGTGGCAGGCCCGAGTTACACTTTACGGGCTGTTTGCGTGGGTGGCACAATCCAGTGCTGCAGCCCACCAACAGCATTTGGTCTATAGGCCCTGGCACTCGCAGTGCACTTTACAAGGGACTGACAGATAAACCAAATAGGCCAATCATGGAAACACCAATCCATAACGTATTTTATACAGGAGCACTTGCACTTTCCCACTGGACCGCAGTGAGGAAAGTGCGCAGAATCATTACACCAGCAAAAACAGAGTCAAAACCGGGATGTCAGAAAGCAAAAGTCAGGGGAAACACGCCAAAAGATGCCAAGTCTAACAGTGTCGGTCCAAGATCTGTTGGCCACCAGGTGGAGTACCATGGTGAAGTGCCCTTTCCGAAGATTCCGATTTTGGTCTTGTCAGAGTTCAGCTTTAGCCAGTTGGTCTTCATCCAGCGGGCGATTTCAGTCATGCAGACATTGATCTGGGTCCTTGGCATCTTGTTTATGAGGAGGAGAATGAGTTGTGTGTTGTCGGCGTAGGAAAGGACGTTGATGTCATGAGAGAGGATGACGCTGGCTAGAGGGATCATGTATGCTTTGAAGAGGGTCGGGCTCAGGAAGGCTCCTTACGGAACTCCGCAGATGAGGTCGGTCGTTCAAGGTGTAAGGTGCTGTGATGTAATGTAAGCAGTGTGACTCGTGAATTGCCTTGTGCATGACTTCCTGTTGGCTCGAGTCACACTGCGTCTTTTGATATTGTTATTGTTGTACTTTGAAATACTGTGCTTGTCCCGTGCGGCCGTGATTCCAACTGTTGATTCAGTTACTGCTGGGATTGCTGTCGTCCGGTCTCTGCCATCGTGGGTGACCTTTCATTGCAATAAAGCTGGAGTTTATTTCAACTTACCTTCAACTCCTGGGCTCATTTCATTTGGCGATGACTTCCGGTCACCCACTGACACTCTTCAGCACTTTCGGCTTTTCTTCGCCTTGCTTCCTGCTTCCTCCAGTTCCCCACAATCCTGTGGACACGCCTCCTCCTCCGATTGGCTGTTTTCTCTTCTTGGGCTTCTGCTCGAATTCAGCTTCTCTGCAGCCCTCCAGAGGTGAGGTTTGGGGTTACTTGGCAACGCGACCCCAACCAGAGGATTCCAGTGACGTCACATGTGGTGGCCATCTTGGATTGGGCTGCTTTCACCGATCCAGCCAGGTTTTATATCCTATTTACATTTATTTACTTGAAAGTCTCTTCCAAAGTGCATGACTTTGACTTTTCTTCATTTCGCTCAAACTATTGGATACACCTACCATGTTTCAAACCTGGTAAATCATGTGAATTATACTTTCATTGTGACTTCAAGCAATTTCTTACATTTTTTATGTTTTAAAGTATTTTTACCTTATTTGCGCATATTTATTGATTCACTATGGCCTCTTCTCAACAACTTACACAGCCTCCACCCTTTTTGGCTCAACCAGGCAAACCAATCATAAAATGGGCACATTTGTTTCACTTGTTTGAAAATCACCTTGTAGCCATTGATGTTACCAGTTATCGCCCTGAAAGAAAATTGGCCTTATTATACAGCAGTTTGCGGCCAATCTGGTGATGATACTTGGAATGTCTATTTGGAGGCTGTTGAAAGATTACGCAAACAATTTACAGAGGAACCAAGCATCATTCCGGAGAGATATAACTTTGTCAAACGCAAGCAATCTTCAGAAGAGGGAATTGACGAATACATTGCCACCTTTAGAATTTTAGCAGCTACATGTGATTTTGGTGCCAATGTTGATACATATATACGGGATCAATTCATTTTCAATTGTGACTCCAAAAAGGTACAAGAAAGACTTCTCAGCTGCAAAAATCTTACTCTCAGTGAAGTTCTTGACCTGGCCAAAGGCATCGAAAGATCCTTGTTCTCTTCAAAGGTTCTAAATCCTACCACTACAGTGAATTCAGTTTCAAGCTCTGGTCATGACCATAGTGATGATACGTTGTGCGCAGTGGTTGGCAGAGGTGTGGTGCAGCGGCCAGGGCAGCTGACTTCGGAGCACAGGGTTCACGGTTCGATCCCCGGCTCCGGCGGCAGCTCAGCTCAGCACCATGTGACTCTGGGCAATAGCTAACTTAATTTCCACGACGGCCCCCAGCGCCTTGAGACCCGTAAGGGTGAGTAGTTCGCGCTTTACAAATACAAATACGGATTTAGGAAAGTCCTTTTCTCAGAGAGGAAACATCAGGAAAAATTAATCGTACTCCTATCGATGTGGTTCTAAGAATCATATCAGCAATTTTCCAGCCTGTCCTGCCTTGGGCAAACGTTGTGTCTCTTGCAAGAAAATTGGTCATTTTCACACAGTGTGCAGGGGCAGCAAGACACCCATGCGTATAAGCAACATCGATGTTGACATTGACTCATGCGCAGAATCCATTAATAATGTGGTGTTAACTATTGAGTGTAACCATGTTTCAAATTATGTTACAGGTCCGACATGTGATGCTGTTTTTGATAATATTTCTTTACAGGTGATGGCAGACTCAGGCTCACCAATCACTATAGTTCGAGACAACACTTTCTATGACAAGTGGGGTAAGGAAAAACTCCTTTCTCCACCTGGCATAAATCCGTTAGGCATTTTGTGAGAAACCCATTGATATGGTAGGCTATTTCACAGGAAAGGTTCAGTGTCTTGGCAGGGAAGTTACCACCAAAATATATGTCGCTGTAAAAGGTAAAAACATAATTGGATGACAAGATTTGGCCAAGGTTCTTTATCTTGTTCCAGGTTCATCCAACCCAATTGTCACTGGTGACTTCCCTGATAGGACAATAGGCTGTGTTGAAGAATCTCCTGAGGATATCCTTCGTAAGTACGAGAGAGATTTTTGTCAACAAGTTGGTACAGTTAAATGTTTTGTGCATCACATTGAATTGAAACCTGATGCCAAACCATTTGTTCAGAAGGTACGTCAAGTTCCCTTATCGGTCAGAAAAGAACTCATCAGATGTTGAAAACTCTCTGTACACAGAGCAGCATAGTGCCTGTAGAATCTTCACAATGGGTGGCTCCGGTCGTAGAGATCAGGCTCTGTGCGGATTTGAGAATACTCAACACCAATATCATGGTAGACTGCCACCCCCTTCCCAGGATACAAGAAATGTTAGCCAATCGGGTTGGTGCCAAATGGTTTTCCATTATTGATCTCAGATCGGCTTACCACCAAGTAGCTCTTGATGAAGATTCTCAAGATCTGACAGCTTTTGTCACTCCTTTTGGGGCCTACAAATATTTGAGGCTGCCGTTTAGACTGGCATCAGCTGCCAGTGTCTTCCAAAAATTAATGGATGTGTTGTTTTCAGACATAAAAGGTGTGCAGGCATACCTAGATGACATACTGATATATGCTAATTCACGTGAGGACCACAACAAGATTCTTGACAAAGTATTGTCTATCTTGTTACATAGAGGCATGACGGTTGGAAAAGAAAAATGTAGGTTTGCCACCACAGAGCTAGAATATTTGGGACATACCATAACGGAGTCTGGAATCAGACCCAAGATATCTTTGATGAGAGCTAACAAGGAGACAAGCACACCCGTGGATCGCGATGCGCTAAGCTCCCTTTAAGGGCTCGCTGAATACTATGCACGCTTCGTTGCTGGTTATACTCAAGCTGTGGAACCTCTCAGCTTGTTATTGAGAAAAGGTCAAAAGTTAATTTGGTCTGAGGAGGTTCAAATAGCTTTTGAGAATGTGAAAGATTTGATAGTAGAGGCCCCAGCGTTGTCAGCATTCAGAGAAGAGTGCACTTCAATCATTACTGTTGATGCAAGTTCGAAAGGTTTGGGGGCAGTGTTGAGCCAAAGAGTTGGCGGTAAAGAGTAAACCGTCGCATTTGCCTCCAGGTCTCTCAGAACATTTGAAAAACAGTACAGTGCTATAGAACGTATAGCACAAGCTTGCCATATGGGCAGTGCAAAAATGTTAAATGTATGTTTGGGGTAGGCGTTTTCAACTTCATACCGATCACAAACCATTGGTGAATATTTTGTCAGGAGGGGTTTATAACAATTTGTCTGCCAGGTTAACTAGATTAGTTTCCAAATTGCATGAATATACCTTTAACATCAATCATGTGTCAGGTGGTAGTAACTTTAGGGCCGATTGCTTATCTCATATGCCAGTGGCAGATTTTGAAGATGAGGCTGGAGATGATCAAATTGAATGTGTTGCTGTTGTTGACGCCACTACTACCTGGCATTATGATGATGAGGTTTTGTTCACTGCTGATGAATGGGTCAAGGCGTCTCAAGAAGATGTTGTACTGAAGCAGGTCGGTGATTTTATAATAAAAGGATGGCCTGCTATAAGATGTTTGCAGGGTGATTTGAAAACGTTTGCACAAGTTGCTAGTGAACTTTCCATGGTTATGGATTGATTCTGAGAGGTGACCTTCATGTGCCTCCCACCAGAATGCGTCCTTTGATTATATCTAGTGCGCACAGAGGGCATTTAGGTTCTACTAAAATGTGCATGCGTATTAAGGGGCATTATTGGTGGCCAGCTTTAGACAACCAAGTGAGATTGGCGTGGACAAGTGCCCTGAATGCCTGTTGTCTGTTCCAATTCACCCTGTTCCACTACCCGATGCACCTTGGCATAAAGTGGGTCTTGATTTCTCTGGTCCTTATCTTTCTTTACCAGCAGAGATGAGGTAGGCCATCTTATTAGTAGACTACTTTTCTAAATGGCTCTATTTTTCTTATGTCAGTTCCTCATCTACTGTTTCAGAAATAAATTTTTTAGAACAAGTATTTGCCATAGAAGGGTCACCTCGGTCTCTGGTTACAGACAATGGATCACACTTAGGGGCATATTCTCAAGAACGTGCGATAAACATCGCCAAAATAGGTTAACGCAAGTTTACATATCGCCGTCTATCGCGGGAAAATAACCCCGTATTAACGTCGTATTCCCAACACGGGGGTAACATGCGATAGTTTCGCGATAACGCGGAAAATGACCGCGAGTAACTCACCGGGACGGCGATAAAAATCCAAAGCCGAACGTGAAAAAAGTTGGATGGGCCCAATCGCGATAAGACAATCAGCGAAAAGCAGCGCCAGGCCTGCAAATCACACACGTCAGGCGGGAAAAATCACCATAAAAACAAAAACCGAACCACAGCGAAGCACAATGGAGGCAGCCGGAGCAGGTACAGAGGACGGCCAGAACCCCACAAGCCCCACGGAGGTCCAGCCTGGGACCTCGGGGACAGGGAAGGGCAAGGACAAGAAGAAGAGGAAGACGAAGTTCAGTCCGCAGGAAAACAGGATCCTGATCACGGAGGTGGTAGAACACCATCAACAACTGTTCGTCACCTCCACTGTGTCATTGGCAACCAAAAATGCAACATGGCAGTCCATCCTGGACAAGGTGAATGCAGTCGGAGTGCTGAGGAGGACAATGGAAGAGGTCAAGAGGCGCTGGAATGATGTCAAGCGCAAAACCAAGCAGAAACTCGCCAACAACCAGAAGGCAGCAATGCAGACTGGAGGTGGGAGTCCAGCGCCACAGGAGGAGCTGGATGACATGGAGTAAATGGTATCCACAGTCATCCGTGGGGAGACGGTGGCAGGAGTTGGGGGACCGGACACTGCTCAACATGACCGGACACAACAGCAACAGGGTGAGTAACCACCAGTGACTGGGGGACGGGGGAGATGGGCACAATGGCACACATGCACAATCAAGAATGGCACACTGCACACCCACAATGACTCTGGGTCATGCCCCTGATCTCCTTGGCATACTGCAGCACACATAGAAACAGCAAGTGGGCCCCCGTCCACAATGTGCACAGAGGGGTACTCCACCCACATCACTAATCTCACAACAAACCCATGCACATGTGCCGAACCCAGCAAAGCGGCATGTCAGTGAGCCACACTGACAATGCAAGTGACACTGCATGACGAATAGCATGGCTGCAGTCAACATACCATGACATGTTGCACGCCACGACACTGAGGTGGCTGAGTGTGGACCACATCCGTAAAGGAGCAGGTCACACTCTGACACATCCACCTGCACAAACAACCCCTGACCTCAACAACACACCTGCAGACAAACCATGCCCCACAGTCCCAACTTCCACCAAGAGCCCAATTTACCCAAGTATGCAACATCTCAGCACTGTAGAAGCACAGAAGTCAAGGCACACCGCCTGAAAGGGATAAGGGCCAGCCACATCAGAGCTGCAGGGGCGACTCTCCCAAAATGCAGCACACACACATAATATTCAGAGCACATCAACATTGACAACAATGTGGTATGAACTGCAACACGTTCACAACAGAACAGAGGACCCAAGTGGTGCCACTTGTGTGTAGAAAATGGCCAATCACATTTGGCATAGCAGGGAAACGTGGGATGAAAATGTACTAGCACAAACACACATCCGTGATGTTGTCGAAATGTCCACTGTCCCGCATCAAATAGGCACCTCCTCCCAAACAGTCACAATGTACATTGTCATGCAGTCTGTATGTAAATTTGTACAATGCGTCAACATACATGTGAACACAATGTTAAACTGCATCTACCCTTCACATTGCAGAGGGAGAACCAACACCTCCTGCAGAGCAGACCCAACCTCTCTTCACTGATGACGAAGAGGACCACACCACCATCGACCCCGACTCCCTCCGACTGCTCATGAACACCCTCAGGACCCCACGCCCAGGAGCAGTGCAGCCCAGCTGCATCGAGGAAACCCCACCCCTGCACAGACCACACAGCAGGAAGCACCTACCACCACGTCTGACTCCCAGGACCCCCACGAACAACACATGGCCTTCCAACGCCGTGTGTTGGAGTGCCAGGAGAACGTGGCTGATCAGGTGCGGGTGGGGTTCGACCGCATGGCAGCCAAAGTTGATGCCATACATGGGTGTCTGATTCCCATCAGGGACCACTTGCAGTCCCTAACGGACACCCACAGTCCGCTCCATGCTCTCCAGTGATCCATGGCTGACATCGCTGGAGTCATGATACTGAGACAAGAACAACTGTCCAGTCAGAGTGGCTCCAGCGATGTCTGCCGGGAGTTGGGACAGATGCGGGGGCTCATGGAGACCATGGTGCGGATGACGGCGGACAGGATGGCTGCACACCAGCGGGATGTGGCTGGGGCCTTCAATGCCCTGCAGCACATCGTCATCGCATTGCTGCCTCAAGGCCTTGCTCAGATGAATGCTGCTGCAGCTTCTACATCCACATCTTCGCCCCCTGCTGTCTCAGTGCCTCACAGTGCGGCAGGCAATCCACCACCACCCACGTGTGAGGCACATGTGCCATCAGAGGACAAAGATGCGGCTGACTCAACCTTACTGGTAAGGAGGAGGCAGTAGCATTCATCTCCGCAAAATGGCGGGTTTCTGCTTGGTCCTGCCCTTTGCATCATCACCTTCCACTGTCCCCCGATACACTCTACGGCACTCACCTTGGACCTCGACATGGACTGCCATCTCCTGTTTGGTTACCAATGACACAGCAATCAGACTGCGGACTGAACTCTTCCCCTTCCAATGTACTTGTCATTCCCTGAAGGACTCTGGCTGGCCCTCCACGGGCCAATAATGTGAAGTGGGGTTTGCATGGCCCTGTACTGCTCCAGCTGCAACACTCCACTGGATGTGAATTAAACATTCAGAAGTGCACAGATGTGTCATGCCTTTGATCATTCACGTATGTGAGTATGGTTGAATGTATGGTGAGAGATTCCCCCTAACGTCCATGTTGATCATGTCGTGGAATTTGAGTGACAGGGTGCAACAGTGCAGATTGCGGTCCGGGTGGCGTAGTCACTACAACAAGGACACACGCATCAGTTACTTCCATGTCCAGCCCACAACTGGAGCACGCCCAGAGCCCCGGGTTCATTGTTCCCACCCCTACGCTGGCCTGCCATACGCCAGGCCAGTCCACTCTGCTTACGCTTACAGGGGGACGACAACGCTAAATGTCCCAGGTCGTCCCTGTAGTGATCTGCTGATCACTGGTCTAGTCATCAGCATGCCACAGCCACTCCCTGAGGGCTCGTTCAGACCCACACCACACCCATCCAGCACAGGCATCACAGGACATGTGACCCTGCCAATCAAAGGGGCCTAGCACGTCACATTCCCCACTGCCGGTGTGGTAGTCCGGGGGAGGGAGATCCTGGAGGGGTGGGGGGCCTGGGTGTGGTGAAGGTGGGTGTTGTGGCCCTCTTGGGGCTCCGAGCTGCATGATCAGTAGCTCCATGGCATCTGTTGTTCTTCTGGTGTGGCTGTGGGCTGGGCTCCCTTTCATGGTGCAGGTTGTCGTCCGACTTAACACCAGGTAAGAGCAGGTGTTAGATCCCTGCTGCTAACGCGCCTTATCGCATGTTTTTGACTCTTGTCGCCGATCTGGCTGGTCGTTGATAATGTTGCGAAGTGGTGTTTTCGCGGCTTTTTGCACGGGAACGCCTACTCTGCATATCATTAGCGTTAGTTGCCGGTATCATTTGTGGCGATGTTTTTTGCGGCTGCTATCGCAGGAAAGCTGGTGATATCGGCTGTTAGAACCTGCTTGTGAATGGTGATAAATTTATCGCCACTTTGGCTGCGATAAAGTGCCGCTAACTCGGCGATAAGTCCTTGAGAATATGCCCCTTAGTGTCTAAGGAAATGAACAAATTTTTGAACAAACATGATGTAAAGCATTTGTGTGTTGCTCTCTATTCGCCATGTTCCAATGGTTTGGTAGAGAGAAGGAAAAGAGTGATCAAAGAAGGGGTACAAACAGCTTTAACAGTAAATTTAGATGTTAAACAGTATCTCAAACAGAAAGTTTGGGAATATAATTCTACACCACACTGCACTTTCATGTTACTGAGGGGCACAGTTGTTCACTCTGCTTTTGTTTCCTACATGCTTGAAGGAGAAACTTGAAATTAAAGACGCTGATTACAGTGCAGTGGTCAATCAGAAAGTCATTCCACTTGTGGAACGGGAGCAACTCAAAATGTCCCAAGCCAAAAACGCAGTACAGTGGGTGACAATTTGCCCAAGGTTGGTGATTATGCCCTGATCAAGAAACCAGTCATGGTGAGAAAGGGTGAATCCGTTTATTCCTCTCCCACCAAAGGGGTAAGGGTCAGTAAAGGTTAAGTGATGTTGGAGAACAAAAGGTGGTGGAATGTTAGGAACCTTGGGGCTTATTTACAAGCCCCTTGCGCCACTTTTGCATCACTTTTCCCATGTTAAAAATGACGCAAAAGTGGCGCAAGGGCCTTGTAAATCTGCCCCCTGGTGTCCTTGTCTCATCAGCAAGCTAAGATTATTAATTTTAAAAAGCTATGGTCACAGACTTAGATTGGACACAGTGGGTACAGTCAACAAATGGTAGTAATGTGTCTGTGCTAAGTGCCAGTGGGGTTCCCAGTTCAACAGATGAGGTCAATTCTAGGCCACACCAGTCCAAATTGCCCAGCACATATAAAGATTATTTGCTGTTTTAAGTTTCCGCATGTGCTTTAATTTTTTATTTGTTTTCTTTTGTTAAAGGGGAAGATGATGTAATGTAATGTTAAGCAATGTGACTCGTGAATTGCCTCGTGCACGACTTTGTGCCGGATCGAGTCACACTGCGTCTTTTGATATTGTTATTGTTGTACTTTCAAATACTGTGCTTGTCCCGTGCGGGAGCGGGCGGTCGACTGACTGACGGGTCCTTCCAGTCAGGAAGGAGCAGATCCATTGGAATGTATTTTCTTGGATTCTGATGTTGTCTAGGCATTGGATGAGGATGGGGTGGGAGACCATGTCAAAAGCTGCGGAGAGGTCCAGGAGGATGAGGGCCACCATGTCCCCTCTGTCCAGAGTCATGCGGAATTCATCCGTTGCAGCGATGAGGGCAGTTTCCATGCCTACATCCTTTCAAGTTTCTATCACGTAGTTAAATAAGGGCCCTCATACAAGCTAGGAAAATGCACCCTCAAACCTAGTTTGGAAGCAAAATATAGATTGAGGTGGACATGACCATACTATCTGCCCTGTGCCCGAGCTATCCCTGCTGCCTCAGAGAAGCCTTCAACTTGTAGTGCTCACCCCAGGGGACCCCACCAACCAGCCTGAGTGGCTAGTCTCGCACTGATACAAGCAGACTACAGTGCTTCAAAATATGAAGCTGCTGCCTCAAGGCACTCTGTGCCAAAGCTCTGCTGGGCTGCCATGGTGCTAGAGACCTATGCTCCCGATCGGACTTGGCCACAATGCCCTAAATCGCCTTGACACTGTTTAGTTGCCTCCGGAGTCCTGCACCTGGAGAAGAGGATTGTGAGATCACTTCATAGCATGGAGACTCCTGAGCGACTGCCATTGTGACTCGCCAGAGTGGAGGTGCCAGGTCGGTGGAGACTAGGAGGCCCGCCTTCTGCTGACACCTCTGGAGTCCAGACGAGGGCACAGATCAAAGGCAGTTGCACCTGCTGCTGTCTTCAGGATTTTGCCAAGCAGCCTATGCCTGGCTGGCCTGAGTGGTGCTGCCACGTGACCCAACCACGGCCCACCACTGTTAGTGGAAGGCCTACCCCAGCCCTCTGCCAACCAGAGGAGAGCATGGGAGATATTTAGATTGTCAGAAGTCTGAAAGAGACTATATGCCGACAGAGGGGTGGTATTGGACTAGCCGTAGGCCCTAGTGTTAAGTAAATCAGGAGCCGTTGATGGATTCAAGGAGAATCTTTATTAAGATACATTTTCCAAAGGAGGTCAGCACGTCTGTCCCAACCGTCAGCAACGCTCCAACTGGTCATTGATGACACTGGGGGATTCAAAGTGTCATCAATGACATTGAAAATGTGTTGCCTAAAACAAGGACAACGTCCCCACTTTGCACTCCGGTTTGGCATAAAAGTATCAATGACATTGAGACATTCTAAACAAGAGCACAATACAACACATCTCCTTCCTTATAATAAATTGTGAAAATAGCATGCACAAAATAAACAGTAATGTAATGTAATACACAAGGCAAAGTGAACATTCTAAACAAGAGCACAATACAGCACCTAGACTATTAGAGAAGAAGGTGAGGGTAGAGTACATAGAGGGGGCCACCTTGAAGTATATTGGATATGCACCCATACATCTGGTATCTGGGACATTTTTAGGATTTGTGTTGTATTGATCTTTGCTGTAGAATAAGGTACTTTTCTAAAAGAGAACTGGGCTGGACAATCACGTCATTGCGCTGCTGAGTGCGTTATTGAGTTCTGAGCCTTTTGTACCCCCACACTAACCTTCCTGAGAAGCCTGTGACTGCTCTCCATCACTACCAATCAATCATGCAGACTTGTATAGCGTGGCTTATCACCCGTGAGGGTATCCAGGTACTGGGATGTGGGTTTCAGTCGAAGAGCCAGGTCTTGAGGTCCCTTCCTGAAGTCTGTCAGTGAGTATGGAGATGGAGGGAGTTCCAGGGCTTGACGTGAGGTGGGAAAAGGAGCATCCTCCTGTGCGGCAGCGTTAGATGCGCGGTGTCTGTGCGAAGCCGAGGTGAGTGGAGGTTTCTGGTTGGTTGATGGAAGTTCAGGCAGTGGTTTATGTATGCAGGTCCTTGGTCATGGAGGGCTTTCTAGGTGTGGGTCAGCAGTTTGAATTGGCATCTTTTCTGGATGGGGAGCCAGTGGAGGTCTCTCAGGTGCTGGGTGATGTGGGCCCTTTTGGGCAGTTTGAGGATCAGTCTGGCCGCTGCATTCTGGATCATCATGAGTCTTCTCATGAGTTCGCTGGTGGTGCCTGCATAGAGTGTATTGCCGTAGTCCAGACGGCTGGTGATGAGGGCCAGCGTCACTGTTTTTCTGGTGCTGATGGGGAGTCATTTGAAGATTCTGTGGAGCATGTGGAGAGTGTGGAAGCAGGCTGAGGATACGGCGTTGGCCTGTCGTTTCATGGAGAGTTCGCTGTCCAGGATGATTCCGAGGTTGCGGGCATGGGCTTTCGGAGTGGGTATGGGTCTGAGTTCCGATGGCCACCAGGAGTCGTTACAGAGGGAGATGTGGTTGACAAAAATCAGCACTTCGGTTTTCTCCGTGTTGAGCTTCAGGCAGTTGTCCTTCGTCCAGGCTGAGACCTTCTTCATGCAGCTGTGGAAGTTGGACTTTGTATTGGCGGGGTCTGCTGAGAGCGAGAGGACGAGCTGGGTGTCATCAGCGTAGGAAATTTTGTTGATGTCGTGGGTCCCGATGATATCTGCTACTGGCGTCATGTAGATGTTGAAGAGGGTTGAACTGAGAAATAAGCCTTGGGGGATGCTGCAGATGGTGTGCTTGGGTCGTGAGGTGAAGGGAGGAAGGTGGATTCTCTGGGCTCGTCCTGTGAGGAATGACGCCATCCATCTAAGAGTGTTGTCTTCAATTCCGATCTGGTGCAGTAGATTGATGGGTGTCTGGTGGGAGACGGTTATCTTCAGGACTTTTGCAGGGAACGGTAGCAGTGAGATGGGGCGGTAGTGCTGTAGATCGGTGGGATCTGCGGAGGGCTTCTTGAGAAGGGGGTCTGACCTCTGAGTGTTTCCAGACGTCGGTAGGTGGCTGTGGCGATGGAGGCGTTGAGGAGGGCGGTGAGCTGGTGGTCGATGGGGGCATGGGTCAGAGGGTGCTCCCGAGTGAATTAACTTTATTAAGGTGGTAGTGTTCGTGTCTTGAGTTGTTCCCATGTGGTGAGCGGGTGGTTGGTAGCTGTCTTGGTGGGAGTGGAGAGGCTGAGGAGGTCGGTCAGTTGGGGATCAACGTTTCTGTATATGGTGGCTATCTTGTTGTGAAAGTAGTCTGCAATGGTGTCGCAGAGTTCCTGAGAGGAGGGGATCAAGTTTTCGGTGGCTGATGGGCAAGTGAACTCTATGACGATGGTGAAGAGCTCATTTGTCTGGTTGGCACTGGCCTTGATGCCTCGACTACCACTGAAAGTCAACTGCTGAAGGGATTATAGTTTGCCCAGTTCTGCAGGGCCATAGTTGGACAAACCCCAGGACAAAAGAGGCAAATCACTCCAGCCCCAACAACTGGCCTACTAGCCCCTTCCTGCCCCATGGTGGCCCGAAAGAGGTGTGACAGACACCTATGAATAAATCCTCTAATGACACCAGAGGAGGAACGCTTCTTCTGGTTACGTACCCAGGAGTAGATTTACTAAGTTTTGGCAAAATGCAGAGCAGCAAACAAAGTTGCTGAGCTGGGTTGTGCTAAAGGGTGAGAGAAAAGTACTGCCATAGCTCCCCAGCATTAGCCCACTTTAGTCTGCCGTAAGCCTACACATGCACTGTTGCACCATAGTGCAAGGGTGTGTGCTTTTTGTCAAGTATAGATTTTGTACTAGAAGGACACCCTTCTAGTGTAACAATTATGCTAGAATACTTTTCACATTCTGGTATGTGTGCTATACAGTGCTGCACACATGCAAAGTTAGAAAAATGTGGATACTTAAAAGTTGCTCCAGTGTCATGCCTGCCTCGAGGAGGCATACTTTTTGATGCACATCCCTGTCTACCAATGTTAGTTGATAGGGATGAGGAAAAGTGTTCTTCTGATCGGCATCATTTGTACCGGGACTCCATTGTTTTTCATTGCCATTTCGTGTCAAACACTTCCACACGACCCACCTGGTCGTTTCTGCTGATGCCTGAGGAAATTCTAACTAACACGACAAAAACCATCTTGCAGCCTGCATTTCTGCCCAGGAACTGTCGCACACCCAACCCCCTGTTCTTTGCAGTTCGACAGAAAACCATGAGACACTCACGCCCTGTGTAAATGATTTGTTTCCCATCTCCTGCTCCCTGCCTGGTAAACATCCTTGACCCCGTGATCAGGTTATCTGGACAATGGTCTGACTGCTGGGCCTTGATCAGGGTGATTGGACAAATGGTTTGAATGACCGAGCTTTGATCAAGCTGATCGAACAATGACCTGAATGACCGTGCTTTGATCAAGCTGAGTGAACAATACTTTGAGTACCAAGCCTTGATCAGGTCACCAACTACAAACACCGTCTGGATCTGGTTATCAACTGCAAACACTGCCCTGATTGAACAATGGACTAACAGCCAAAAGACTGGAATGAAAAAGTATAAAAGGCTTGTAAGCTGCGGAGTAAAGCAGCAGCCTCCTCTGTCTTGTTTCTAACGAGCTTGGGACTCTGTTCCATAGCCCGGGCTATCTGAATAAATCTGGGTTCCTCCTGCAGACGAAGGCTCCTGTGTCTCCTTTTACTACGTATGAAGGGTATGGAAGACTTGGGCGGTTCCCCCGCCGCCGAGACCCAGCAAGTGGGGTATGTCCGGTTCTTCAGGGATTTGCGTCGAAACCCATGGGTGGTAGCATGGAACGCCCATGTACTACTCCTGGTGCATCCCCCTTGACGCAAAGTAGTGCATAGGCAACTTTCCAACACAAATCATGATTTGCGTTGGGGAGTACATCCCACCACTACACTCTGCCCTGGATTTACATCCTTTTTGTGACCCAAATCCGGCACAAAGCGTAAGTAAATCTGAGCCGTAGTCTTTTGTTTTGTCTTCTGCAGTCAGTTAGCTAACTGGTTAAATCTCGCTTAGTTATCTGATGCACCAGGATGATGGATGAACCCCGAACTTGAGAAACAGAAACAAAAATGCCACTACCATCACCAACATGACCATCTCTGTGGAAGGAGAGCTTCAAAATATCACTTGGGCTAGAGTGCTGCAAACCTTACCCCATACATTTCCTTACTTCTGTCTCTTGGACAATACTCAGCATTCATCTTTAAAATACCCTACACTAGTGCTTTAAATGGGCAGGTACTGTCCGGTACTGAGTGCCTGCACTTCTTCAATTTGAAAGGGAGAGTACCTGCAAGTCTAAGTACTGCTGCAATACATTTAGGGGCTTATTTATGAGCCCCTTGCGGCACTTTACGCTGCCGGTACGTCACTTTGATGACGTACTGGCAGCATAAATAATGTAAACACACGGAGATGATGGACGGAGAGCTGAAACTTTTCAAACACTCACCCCCAGTCACAGATCTGGGTTGAATCCATCATCGTTCTTTAGCTCACTTCGCCACCCCAGTTCAGACACAGCTATATGCAAATCAGTCTTGACCCTGTGCCTCATGGGAACAGTCCAACCCGAACTGCCAAGCCATGTCTTCCCTGGACCGGAAGCAAGCATCCTGGGACCGGTTTCAGGCTAACAACATAAATAATGTGCCACGTTGCGCCATATTTACAAAGTTACGCATCTAGGCAGATGTGTCACTTTGTAAAGCCCTGCGCTACATTATACCTGCGTCAGGTATAATGTATGCAGGGTGGGCGTTCCCACGCAAGAAAACCTTGTATAAGTGGTGTAGTGAAATCTATCAGATTTCCCTGCGCCACTTCTAGGACGCCACTGTGTCAAAACCTTACGCCTGCCTCACAGCAGGCGTAAGGGTGAGGCAGGCCCTTTCAGGACACATTGCTGGAGTTGCGTCTGTTTTCAGACACACCCCATCAGTGCATTACTTTTGCGCCTACATATACGTCAGGATTCGTGACGTATCTGTAAATCCTTGCGAGATGGAGCGCCGTACAGTAAATATGGTGCATCCAAGGTGGCGCAAGGAGGGCACACTGAAAAGTGTCACATCGCTGGTTTCCCCCAGTGATGCAACACTTTTCATAAATGAGGCCCTTAATGAGAGAGTACCGGCACTTTTTCAGAAGCAAGTGTGTACCTGCACTTTTATATTTCCATCGAAAGCACTGCCCTACACTGGTATATAGTTTTCATACTCCTATTGCACTGATGACTACTCTATAGAACGACTCAAACTCTTCCATGGAGACCAATCAAAACTTTTCAAATATCCTTTAGTACACTTACTTTGATATTGTGCAACTGGCATTGGAAAAACGACCTCCAAGGGCATTGGCTGTCCTTGCAGAGAGCATTTTTATTGGAGCAGCAAAGCGTCTCGAGCATGAAGTGCTTTACACAGACTATTATAGCATGTGGGGTCCAGTTGAGACGGGTAAAAGGGCCCAGGGGGTTACAAGAAGGGATGCGTAGCATATAATGGCGACGGTGCCCAGTAAAGTGTGTTTCATTTATTACAATACTTGACTCAAGTTCACTGTGTGAGTCACAGAAAGAGAAAGTGCTATGGCGCGGTCACTGGCCTCGGTT
The DNA here is from genome assembly GCA_963921515.1 of Calotriton arnoldi. Lineage (NCBI taxonomy): Eukaryota > Metazoa > Chordata > Amphibia > Caudata > Salamandridae > Calotriton > Calotriton arnoldi. The sequence continues at coordinate 464,438 of CAWUFW010004004.1, forward strand.
CATCAGTTTTCACTGAACCACGATTCCGCCCACACATCCCGCATTCCGCGACAGAGAAGGCACAGAGGCGAACGTGTCTGAGTCGGCGTGAAGCGTGACCTCTTTTCAAATACTGATAGCCTCTTGTATCTGAGCTCTTGGTATGTGTCCAACAACGGGTCGTTCATAAGGATCGCGCGTGATGCTTCTCTCGTAGTTTTGGCGCCATTTGCTGCTCACCACTGCCACCTTGTGGCAAACGATGATGTGCTAAAGTCAATGTTCTCCCGGTAGAACATGGAGAATGAAAGTCACAGACAAGGGGGCTTATTTACAAGGCCCTTGCGCCACCTTTGCGTCATTTTTAACATGGGAAAAGTGACGCAAAAGTGGCGCAAGGGGCTTGTAAATCTGCCCCAAGGTTTGTAACTATATAGAGGCACTAGGCCGCAGGGCACGTGATTTATTAAGACGGGGAACTCCTAGGTGACTTTGCAATATCATTTTCCTGTGCAGATGAGGGTATTTTATGTCATATTACAAGTGAGTTTTTCTACCCCCTTCTCTAACCACTACAGAGCTTGTCATAGCTGTCAGGTCAGGCGTGGGTTGCTCATCTAGTCCAATTTTTTCCTGGCATTATGGAACTGCGGTTTTTCTATTGTATATGAAGGACTACAAGTCCCAGAATACAAATTAAAAAGCAATGACTGGATGTGCTCCTTATGGCCTATTGGCATCTCTGGGGTAACTTGACAGCTCTGCTCTAGTACTTAATTTGAGCCGGTGGTTTCCTGTGTTCGGCACCTGCACCTAATTGTCAACAACGGCACTTATGGCCGCCTGCCACCTGGTGGCGCTGCTTGTGTCAGATGAGCACAAGAACAGTTGCTTATTAACTGAATATACATAAAAAAAACAGGTATACCTGCTGCCCAAAGGCTTTGGTGGACCAGAATAGTCTGAATTGTCACACTTGTACGAGTGTGATGGTTAGTAGTTGTGTTGGCACTGTCACTGGCGGCGCTGGCATGGGCAATGGATGATGCAAGTTGCAGTGGTCTCTGGACAAGGGCCCAGGCACTTATTGTTTTAAAAATGAATCACTGCTCTACTCCAACATAGAATATTTGTGTTCCTAGCCCTGGCCAAGGTGGCATTGGATCAGATAAAACCATGTGACTGGTGCCCTGCCCTCTTTTCCATCCGTGGCAATGGAAGTGTGTGTGAAGCTGCTGGGTGCCAGTAGTAGCAGGCAACGGGACGGCCTCGTGAACATGTGTGAGTTTCCCGCCACCCCAAGCCATAGAGGGAGCAGATATGCAGGACCGGACTGGCCGTAGTGGGCATTGGGCGTTTCCCAGGAGGCTGGAAGGCTGGGGCCCGATTTTGCAGCAGTGGGGGCTGGTTTTGTTATTGGGGGCTGGTTTTGCAGCGGTGCTGCAATATCTGCCCGCAGTAACAAAAGCAGAAGTGCTTTGCATTCGGACCCTTCCCCCACTCCTGGGGGGCTAGTCTGACAAAATTGCCAGGGCAGCTTTGGGTTCCCAAGTAGGGCCCAGTCTAACTGCTGCAACCTCCCAGGAGGCAAAGAAAGGGAAGTGGGGATGAACAAACGCCAGCCTGCCTGTGTGTCTCCTATATCATTTATCGTGCCACCCACAGTATCTGACCGGATTCCAGTCTTTCCCAGGTGATGCCGTGGGCTCATGGCATAGGAAGGGTGCCATTGGCCCTAGGGCAAGACAGGAAATGCACCTAGTTTGGTAATAAAAAACAGCCACTAATTGGGTTGCGGTGGGCCCACACACCTCTGGGCCTCGGTGCCACTGCGCCGGATGCACTAGTCATAGCTAGGCCCCTTCGTGGGCGAGGATGGAGGCGAGGTCTCAAACCAAGGCGAGGGGTAGTACATTCTGAGACCTAACTATTCAAATGCAATTCCTTATAAAAAATGAGTAGTGACACAATTTTTCGATTACAAGCTCAGACTAACGCTAGAACACGCCTGTAAAATGAAGTACTGGAGTTTAGTACGGTGATAACAGTTTGTAAAATAATAAATATATTCATATAGTGTAAAGGCGTAGTTGTGAGTGATACTGCATATGCTCTGAAGTAGCTGGAGATTGAGATATGTTACATACCCCCAGTGGCATTTTACATGATATGTACACTTTGCTGTGCGCAAGGTCAGGGGAATCTGCTTTTACCCCTCCTTCTTCGCTTTGAGGGTAGAGGGTTAGAGGTCTGAAGAGGCATTTCAACAGTACTACAAGCTCAAGCATACTGTGCTGGGTGATTAGGCGTAGAGGCACAAAGGGCCAGATGCATGGCTGCTAGGCACTGAGCAAAGACGAACTAGCAGAAGTAAATCCATTTACTCTTGTGCACAATCAGGACTTTAAGTGGGATGAAAAAGGGGGTCTCTAAAAAGGATGTGGCCTATGTAATGAAATGTGGCTTATACGCAGAAAGCACATATCTGTAATTCCCACAGTATTTTGGTGCCTCTCAGAGCTTTCTGTTATTGCATCCAGAGATGTAACACAACAACTGACATACACCCAAAAGCAGCCAGGACAAATGGCTTTGTCAGTGGTTGTTACATCTTTCAGATAAATGAGTAACAACTTCTTTGCGCTCCTGGGTAGCATACTATTCGCTGTGCAGCACTTCAACGTCTCGGCAGGGGTAGCAAACACTAGATAAATGCAATTTCAATACAGTTCAATACAGGAAATAATTAATATTGAAAATATATTACTTCTGAAATGATCAAACTGTGAATTAAACATTGCTGAGGCTTGTGGAAGGGGTGGTCGTCTTCACAGTGTCTCAATCACTCCTGTTATGTTTACTCTATGTGACACATGTACACCCTTTTTCTCTTCACATCTCCTTCATCTGCATGTCATACAACTCATCTCTTTCCTTTTCAGCACTCCATTTCTACTCCCTCCTGAATGCACTTCCTCACATCTCCTTTACTTCTCCACCCCCAAGCACACAACATGCTCACTCACTGTATTTTCTTTTACTTTCGTCTTCCAAAATTCCTGTACCTCTTTCACACACATTTGCACAGAATCGACTGGAATATATGGCCATTGCTCTGTGGAGAGACCAAGTATTGGAGGACCATGTATTCAGAACACCTTTGAGACCCACTGACGGTCACTGTGAGAAACTCTCACTGCCTTCAGCCTCAACTCCAGAGCTCTCGCTCGAGGCCCGTGATAAACACCTGGAGGTAACTCACTTCAAAGTAGACAGAATACAAGCGTAATATGCTCCACGAAAAAAACATACAGAAACACAACATCCTGGAAATAACCAAAAATCTTAGGGAATGCAAGATTAAGTAAAACATGTGAATTATAAACAGGAATATATAGCTGACATCGATTACCTTAACGTTATTTTACATTGCTTGTTCAGAAATCGATTAGTGTTTATGTCTGTAAAGTTAGGGAAATGAATCGAGGGCCCCATATCGATCTGTTTCAATGTCTATTTTTAATTATTACCGGGTATGAGACCAGGAGGGACTTGGCTCACTTAAAGCCCTCTGCACAATCACGGCATACAATTACGCAGGAGTAATCCATATGCAAGGAGTTGAAAGTGGGAGGATTAAAGCTTAGTTTGCATGTTTCCAAGAAACATGCACAATGTTATGGTAGCTGTAGAATCGCACATCTACTAACAGTGCGGGTTCTGTATTTCCATACCCAACTACATATCTAGATCACAGATTATATTTGGATGTGCTCAAATCGTATTCCACACCATGCCACCAATCAGGTGTACAGTAGACTGAAAAGATACAATCCAACCGAATAATTAACATATGACACTGGAGCACTCAAAATTCTGCTGCTTATTGCAATCATTTTAAGGAGGCAGTCCATATATTTGTAGTTTTGTTCCTTTTATTTTCACCATTTCAAAACTGCAAAATATATGAAATATATATTGCACTATATATGTATATTTACCAGTTTCTAAAAGAAACATAATCAATATAAATGTATTGCCCTTCATTGTGGCCACAAGAACCAAGGATAAGATATAATACATGATCTCCAGTCCAAAAAGCTATGTGCACACCAGTGGAATCTAAAACAAGCATTTGCAATGCAATAGGTCTCGCATTTAAATGACAATGCCTTTTATTTATGTGGTTTTATAATTTGCTGCGCTTTACTGCGCCCTAATCCCCTCCTGTACCGTTCCAAATTTCTACTTTAACTTAAGTGAGTGTGTTATAAACATGGTAGCAGACATATAACAGGTATTAAATACAAAACAACGATTAAGTAATAATTGAATGTAGCTAAGCGATAGCAAAGTTTGGATTTGACGAGCGTTAAGAAGGGGCCTAACGGAGGCAGAAAAGGAGTATTAGAAAGTGAAGAGGGAAAGCAAATAGGAGCGGCATTGAATGAAAGCAGAAGGGAGCTGATAGAGATAGGAAAGATTGATGTGTGTTAATATAGAATGGAGGGTGGAAAGACTGTAGGGGAAGGGAAATAGGGAGTAATGTAGGGTGTGAAGCATAGACAGTGGTGGTGCATAGGGTCACAGGGCCGCCTTAATACAGAATGGAGGGTAGAAAGACTGTAGGGGAAGGGTAATAGGGAGTAATGAAGCATAAATAGTGGCCCTGTATTGCAACGTTTGGGTTTGATGAGCTTTGGAAAGGGCCCTAATGGAGAGAAAAAAGGAGGGAGCGTGTGTTAAAGAGGAAAAGCAAACAGTAGCGGCATTTAATAGAAGCAGAAGGGCCCTAATAAAGACAGGGAAGGAGGTAGGGAGCGAGCAAGCAGTAATTAAGCGAATGTCCAGTGCTGGTGCATAAAAAGGTTGGTTTTGAAATGTTGTAGCATAGAATGGAGGGCAGAAAGACTGTTGGAAAAGGAAATCGATAGTAATGAGGGGTGAATGGAAGGCTGTATGGAAGGCCGCTATTGTGTTTAAGGTGGGACAAATGAGCGTGCAGAGTAGGAAAAAAAGTGGCAAAGGGTGAGTGCACGAATATGAATGGATGTAGAAGGGGCACTATATAAAGTAAGCATTAAGGTATGACTGGGACGAAACATAGTAACTGAACGCGTGGCATGTATAATATGTATTGTTTTTAGCAGTGGTGTAAAACATATAAAGTGGCAGTGTATAACATTGTTTGTCTTTGTAAATGACAATGCCTTTTATTTATGTTTTTGGTTTTCAAAACATAAATAAAAGGCATTGTCATTTACAATGCCAATAGCTTAAACTCACGTAAATGCAATACCTATTGCATTGCAAATGCTTGTTAAAGGTAGTTGTGTATATATGTCCGATTAAGTATTTGCCTCATAATATTATAAATATGTTAAAGCCACGAAAAGATTGAAAAAGTATCTATTAATCTAAGTCATATCATAATACTACATGTATGAGGTTTATAAACATACAAACGCTTTCATGTACAGGAAATGTTAATTGCATATCAGAGATAAATACACACAGTAGTATATAGGTAGAGTACATGTAAATTGTGAGGCATAGTGTACATAAAGTTCCCGTATGTTCTTGTCGAATGCATTACAATAGGGCATTCAATTCAGTCTGTGGCTGCCAACTTTCATAGAGCTAATGTTCTGTTCTTCCCCTTCCAAACCCCCTCCCCCACCCGGGTGAGGTTTCATGATTGCGATAGCGTGAAAGCAGATCTTAAAGTTTTCATTTGATCTATGTTGGGTATTATAATGTACAGATAAAGGATAGTTATTGTCTCCATTCCTAATTGCCCTGACATGTTTTTGTATTCTCTCCTTCAGTGGGCGTATGGTGGTTTCCACATATATCATATTGCACTGACAGATAATACAGTAAACAACAAACTAAGTGACATATTTATCAAACAGTTGTGGCACCCTTGCACCACTCAATGGGACGCAAGGGCGACGCAACTACTAAGTAAGATATATCCAAGTCACACAAGGCCAGCTGCGTAGCCCTTCATGGCTTGATAAATCTAGAGTAACCCAACACAGCGCAAATCACTGCATTGCTTTACTCTGCCCCAGGGAGGTGTTCCATGGGTGGAGCGTGGGTGTTCCCATGAATCCACCCATGGATATTGGCTCATTCCCAGATTTACCATTGCTGGTAGACTTGGGAATGTGTGAAAATGCTACGCCTCCCCAGGTGAGGCGTAACACGGAGAAATGTCTTTATTTCTCCTCCTTATTTACACTTTCTATGCGTGCTGCATTCTGCAGCACACATAGAAAGAGGAAAATGCCTCAGAGTATTGTTTTTGTGCAGGAAGGTGTCCCTTCCTGCACAAAACCAATCCTGCTTACAGTGCAGACACCCTTGCACCATTATGCAAGGGTGTCTGCGTTGGCGCTAGGTAGCACATTGTGTGCCAGCGCAAGGAAAAGACAGGAATGCGCCATATAATGTTAAGTACAGCACATTCCTGCCCTTTCCCCTATCACGCAGCGCAGCGAGGTGGCTTGCTGCACTGTGCTACGTGATTTTTGATAATTAGTGTTACAATTTATAAAATGTTCTAAAGGGTATACTTTGCGAGTGTTGTATTTAAAAAGGTAGATCTGCCCAGTGCATATTTACATATGCTACAATTCCCGCATTTAAAAAACCCATTGGTGGTGGTGTGAGCCAAGTTGGCCTTGTATTCATTGTCAGATTGTGCAACGTAGTATGGCAAAGAATACTGCATATTATTTTACCCCTACTGTGTGTGATCTGAGGTTTTCCTGAGAGTAAATCGGGAAGATTATTTGCCAAATGAAATAAATGTCAGTAGCTATATACTATATATTGATGCACTCTGACTTTTCTGATATATTATTCAGATACTGGGAATTATCTTTGTAATAGGACAGCTTTTCTGATCCTTCGGCCATGTGCAGCCCCACAGACAGCCAACTTATTTATTTTTTATTTTATTTATTTAATGCGATTTTATATAGCGCGAACATTACCCAAAGGTGTCAGAGCGCTTTACAAAAGAACCAGTTGCGTTACATAAGGACTTTGAATTACATGAGTTACAAAAGAAATGCGAACATAGCGAACATTACCCAAAGGTGTCAGAGCGCTTTACAAAAGAACAAGTAGCGTTACATAAGGACTTTGGATTACATGCGTTACAAAAGAAATACAAGCAGAAAAAAATTGCAAATGTACAAGTTGCAAAGTCACTCAAGGAAGAGATACAAACGGATAAACGCTAAACTCCTAGGAATGGTAGCAAGTACAAAGGTCTACTACATATACTAGTGGTTAGAGTTATATCTAAGCATATATACACAAATGGTGACTTTACTCATGATTACATTTTACCAGCGATTAGGCTTGGGCAACTCAAAATTACATATTTACAGAGTGAACGGCGAAATGAAACATCAAAGGGGGTAGAGAGCGGTGGGAGGGGGAGAAGAGTCGGAGGCTGAGATTGGCGAGAGGGGGACCTGAGGGGGAGAAAGAGATAAGGCAGTCCAGCAAAAGAGAAATGTCTGAAGTTCGGCAAAACGAGAGCTGGAGGTCCTCTTGAGGTCAGGCATAGTCCAGGGAGGGATGAGTAGGTAAAAGTTCAGCACGGGGAAGGAGTCACCAGTGTCGGCCATGTTGGGGTCAGGCATCCTGGGCCCCATTTCCAAACCGAGAGTGAGCCAAGTACGCCAGAGCTTTGTGGAAAGGGAAGGGTCGGACTCACCCTCGGTGTCCCTAGGCTCTCGAGGCGCACGCAGACCCCGAAAGGGCGCTGGGACACAACACCCACCACGGTGGGCAGCGCTGTGGGAGCCGCCATTTTGCCTCGCGCAGCGGGGGAGGGGCCGCTCACCTCGATCCTCAGCAAGCACGAGTCTCTAGGCTCAGCATTGGTTTTCTTATTCAGTAAGCCGTTTGCCGAATCCCGGAATCCCTTCGAAGTTGCAAAGCTCAGCAATGTCGCAAATAAAGTAAAAGAGAGCTGGGGTGAAAACAGAAAAAAGTCCATACCTCTCCGGCTCATGGGCCGGAGCCTGACGGCCACTTTGACTTTACTGTCAGACATGTCGGCGCTTTGCACGGCGGCTCCCTCCCGGGATTACAGACAGTGCAGTCCCAGGTCGTCCCTCCCTGGAGTTCGGCTGCAATCACACGAAGCCCCGAGGGCGTTGCGGGCGGCGTTGCGGGCGGATTATAATTTTAAATTTTACTGGTGGTATTATTCTGCAAAGTTAAGTAAGGATATCCATTTACTGAGGTCGACGTGATTAAGGTTTGACTCAGAATTTGACAAAGGAGCCAGTAAACTGCTTTCTGGTGCTAAAAGGTGACAGAGTCCCGCCTCGCCCTGGGGAAGTCCCGCCAAGGTAGGCTATATTACTCAGGGATATGCCGATAGCTACATCAAGGGCGCCATGTTAGGGCCAGTCCCCGCTCTTGGGAAGATCGCCGTGTAGGTGGAATCAGATTAGATAATTGATTCAATTTGCTAATCTTTACAGCGTAGCTCAGCACAGGGTAGAGCGCATTCCGTACACTTCGGCCGCCATCTTAGGGTCAGGCGACTTTAGTAAACGATCGCCGCAAGGCTAAAGAAAGCACTGATCTTGGCAACAAAAGTTATCTTGTCTTGTCGGAAAATAAGGCCGGTAAAAACCATACAGGACGGGCGCTCAGGAGGGCAATCTGATTGTTTATTCTGTACCTTTTGAGCTGGTTAATTGAAGTCTCTCGCCATCCGCCATTTTGAAACTTTGCGTTTCTTCGTCCGACGGGAATGCGGCAGTGATTCTGCTTGAATCAGCGCCTTCCATCAAGCTACGATAATACCATTGTGGCGGCGCTCCATGCGTCGGCATTGTGGAGGAATCCTGCCCCAGAGCTCTGCCTGCAGCTACCAGCCAGGGGTCCCCTCCGCCCACCTATGACCCCCAAGAGCAGTGCAGGGCCTGGGGTCTCACCTTGGGGGTCAGAGATCACCGGCCCGAGGGCCCCCAGGAGGGTGAGGAGCAGGAGGGAGTCGTTGCAGGAAGCCATGTCTCTCCTCTCGGTGGTCTAGTTGCAAGAGTGCCTGCCTCACCAGGAAAGGCGGTGAACACTGGAGCTCTGAGAGGGGGCACCAGGGCCCGCATTCCAGGCTGGCCGTGCTGGGCTGCGGGCCCTGGTGCCTCACGCTGCACAGTGCCTTTGTCTGTGCACTGCAGGGGTGGGCTGCACTGCCAGGTCCTGTGGCTAACCCACCTGGAGGCAGTCAACCCCCATCCCCCTGCAGGCAGCCCAACCCATTTGTACACAGCCTTTCATAGCACACAGCGTGAGATTGGCCACAGGGTCTGGCTTGCAGCCAGGCCCTGTGTCCAACTCCCCACAGGCAGCCACCCAGGGGCAGCCAACCCCATGCAGCGCATGGCCTTTTGTCGTGTATAGCATGGGGTTCGCTGCAGGGCCTGTCTTGCAGTCAGGCCCTGCTTTCAACTCCCTGCACGCAGCCAACCCCACGCTGCGCATGGCCACAGGGCTTGGCCTGCCGCAAGGCCCTGAGGCCAAACCCCAGCAGGCTGCCAACCCAATGCCATGTAGAGGCTTTGGCGTGCACTTTGGTTAGCATTTGAGCCCCTGGGACCCCATCCCCTGGGGCCAAAACATATATATTAAAGGGAGGGAGCATGCAGTCCCCCTCTCTGACCCCTAATTGGCCCTAGGGCCAGTTCCAATAAAAAGGGGAGGGGGCTGCATGTCCCCCTCCACTTAAAATGTATAGGGGAGGCTCCCCCTCCCAAGCCTTAAACAGCCCCGGGGCCCCATCCAAAGGGCCAAATACAATTAAACAGTGGAAGAAGGCATGTAACTCCCATCCCTGAGCCTTAATGGGCCCAGAGACCACATCCCCTGGGGTCAAATACTAAAAAAAAAAAAAAGGGGCGGGGGCAGCGCTGCTCCCCTCCCCAAGTCTTCTTGGGCATCCTAGGACAACATCCCCAAGGTTAAAAAAATGAAAATGGGGATGGGGACTCCCTCCCAAGCCTTCATAGGTCCACCCTATCCCCAGGGCCGAATTTAATACAAAAGGGAAGGTGGCCAAGTGGCAACCTTCCTGAGTCTTCCGGGACCCCATCACCTGGGGCCAAATACAATTAAACAGGGGAGAAGGACATGCAGGGCCCTCCCAGAATCTTAATAGGCCTTGGGCACCACATCCTCACAGCCAAATACAATAAAAGGGCGAGGGAATGCAAGCCCCCTCCCCAAGCCTTCTTGAGCCCTCAGGATCTTATGCCTCAGGCCGAGTTCAAGGGGAGGGTAGCGTGCAACCCCCTCCCTGAGCTTTATTAGGCCCGTGGACCCTCTCCCTGTGGCGAATTATAAAAAAAGGAAGGGGGTCACACAGCTCCCCTCCCTGAGACTTATTAGGCCCTGGGACCTCATCTCCCAGGGTTGATTCCAAAAAGTGAAGGGGGTCGCGTGGCCCCCTCCCAGGGCCAAATTTGACACAAAGGGGAGAGGGACCGTGTGTCCCCCTCCCTGAGCCATACCAGGCCCCGGAGACCGGATGGGGGGGTGTGGCTCCCGACCCTATTTTGACATCAGGGACCTCATCCCCCAGGGCCTCCTTAAATTATAGGTGGGTCCCCGGTGACCACCTGAGGCAGCCAGAAACCAAGACAGTGGGGCCACAGGGGAGCCCCCAAGGCCCAGGCTGCTCTCTGCATGCTGTGGGAGCCGGCGCCAGGAAGGAGCAGCTGCTTTTGGCATGCTCCCTCCGGGCGGGAGCAATATGTGTTTTGTTTGAACACAAGTCTGATCTCAGCCGGAGGGAGCATTTTTAAATCTCCCGCAGCTGGAAGCAGACGTGGTGTTTGCTCTCGTTTGACGATAGATTTAAAAATGCTCCAGCCAGACGGGGGCAAACACGTTTCTCGGCCTGCGCCGGTGAGGGCAGGGAAACTACTGTGTCTAAGGGTGGGCTCCTTGGGATACAGTCACTGAGCCAACCTTGGGGTAGGGTCTGCGGGGTCTTTGAAGGCTCGGGAGGGAGCTGCATGGCCCCCTCTATCAGGTATCACAAGTACTGAACAGAGAGCGACCTACCTGTGATAACCGAGCCTGGCAGTGTCAATGCACAATGCTTGTCCTTCCACCTCCCCTGATGCTCAACCAAGATATACACAGCACTCATTCTTGATGAACACCAAGGGGAGTGGGGGAATGAGACAAAATAAGAAAATGCCAACCGCTGACTGTATGACAGCTTCTTTGTATCACCCTTCCTGCTCGCCTGTCATCTGCCTCTCAGTGTACGGGTGCCTGTTAATTCGCATGAGAATCCTTTAAAATATTGGTTTTTTCTCTTCTAGTTGTTTCTTCACTAGAATTAAACTTGTCTCTGGAATTGGCACACACTGCATGGTTTATTTAATGTCTCTCTTAGGTTCGCACGGATTGAGCGATTCACTGAATAATAATTAAATATCTTGTAAATAATCAAGCATCTTGCATTTTTGTCCACTGAGTTCTTTTACTGATGTTCAGTCATGATTCCTTTGTCTGAAATTCATGACTTGCATGCACGCATGGAGGAGGTAAACATTAAATGTACTTAGCTTTCTCTTGCCTCTTTTATCTCCTGCAGATCGTCAAGAACTCTCTCCAGGAAGCACAAGGTTCACAGAGGAAGAAGATTTCCTGGATGCATAGGTAAGCTGGGTCAGCAGGAGAAATACGGGTGATGTCTTTACAGGAACTCTGATTGCCTCCTGAAATCAAAGATGGCTGCCACCATCACAAAGCTGTTTCCAGAACCTTCTGGCTTGTTCCAGAACATTCTGGCTTCTTCCAGATGGATTGCCATGTGCTGCCAATGTGTATTTACTGGCTTGTTCTAGAACCTTCTGGTTTGTTCTTGAACCGTTTGAATTGTTCCAGAACCTTCTGGATTGTTTGAGATAAATCGCAATGTGCTTTAAAGTCTGTTTATGAGCGATTAGTTGACAACCTTGTTTCCTTTTACCAACAGTCTTAAATCATGTTTGTTTGTTACAAACGCTTGTGTCTCCCCCTGCCCTCAAAGATTTGGAACCATCTATTTGCATCTCCAGGAACATACCTAAAAGACCAACCCCTGGGACCTTCTGTGAAACATCTGACTCTGTAAACTGGGTGGCCGTGACACCCTTCCATTTACTGCACATTTTTGCCCTACGGAATGGGCTCCCTAGAGCCTATAATGGTTCAGGGAGGGGAACGCGTACACTTCTCCCCTTATTTAAAGAATGTGACCCGGGGGATGGGCTACGCGGGCCTATAATGGCTCGGGGAGATGGGGCCCTACTCACACCCCCTCCCCATATACATAATAAAGAAAATGATGGTCCCTCTGGGTACCCTCCACAGGGCCTAGAGGGCAGGGTATCCTTACCCTGCCCCAATATGATATTATCTTTTGTAAGTTACATTACAGGGGACTAATTCCCTGAGTCCTGTCATGTTGCTGGCAGCCAGTCAGAGCGCTCACTCCCGCGGGAGCATGTCTTCTGTGGAAGTGAAGTGGCCCAAGAGAAAACAAGTTCCCTAGGCCAATCAGAACACTCTAATTTTTTTAATTGGGTTTAAGGGACTCTTGCGAAACCCAACTGTCCTGATATACAAATATATTTGGAGCTTAATTTCTCAAAACTACTGAACAGATTTACTACAAATTACAAAAATACAATCTGTGAACCAAGATCTAACTTCCTGCCAAGTTTGGTGTCATTTCGTTTAGCAGTTTTTGCGAAAACGCTTCCGACAAAAGTCTATGGAAAATGCATGGGGACTTTGGGTTTTGAGACCCCCTTGTTTCTCAGCCCCCGCTTGATGGATCACCCCAACACTTTCCATGCATGAACTAGGCAAAAAATATCATCTTTTTGGAAAGTTTCGTGAAGATTCTTCAAATGGCGCCAAAAGTATAAGTAAAACAAAAAGGCATTTCCTATGGAAGAGCTGACCTAACTATAACTACCCAGTGGCAACACCGCCACTGGGTTATTTATGTAGATCGATAGATAGATGGATATATGTATATATCCATCTATTTATCACCACCAAGTAAAACAAAATGTGAAAAGTAAAATCCCTTGCAGCTGCATGAAGCAGTGAATAATAGATCAGTGGCTCCTGGGGGTCGGCTGTCTGTAGACTCGAAAAAAACACACAAAAAAAAAATATACATATATATATAAATATATATATATATATATATATATATATATATTCAGCTCCAAAGGCTGCCCCAACAATGAGTAGCACTCGAGACAGCAACATGCTGCAACCAGCCTTTATTGGTATGGATGGAACTCGCCTGTCGATTCCTTTGACAGCTGGCTCGTCATTATCGCCTGACGCGTTTCGAAGGGGAAACCTTCTTCCTCAGAGGCTGACGAAAACAGAACAATGCAAGCCGGTTGAAATTCCCATTTAAATTCATGCGACAATGGCACGCCCCTAAATGGGCAGTTCATATGAAATAGTGCAGAGCATTCTGGGAATTGTATTTCCGGCTAAAATCAGTCCACGAATGGGTGCATATGAATTTTACTGCCGGAATAGATTTAAAGTCCTCAATGGGCCTCGGCAGACAGCGCCCATCCTAAATCCATAGTTGCTGCTCCACATGTAAGACTCCGTAAAAACAAAGCCTTGTGGCCCCCAATGTTCACGGGGTGGTGCACACTCGGCGGCAGGACGGCCGCCCATAAATTCAGCTCCAAAGGTTGCTCCAACAATGAGTAGTACTCGAGACAGCAAAATGCTGCAACCAGCCTTTATTGGTATGGATGGAACTCGCCTGTCAATTCCTTTGACAGCTGGCTCGTCATTATCGCCTGACGCGTTTCGAAGGTGAAACCTTCTTCCTCAGAGGCTGACAAAAACAGAACAATGCAAGCCAGTTGAAATTCCCATTTAAATTCATGCGACAATGGCACGCCCCTAAATGGGCAGTTCATATGAAACAGTGCAGAGCATTCTGGGAATTGTATTTCCGGCTAAAATCAGTCCACAAATGGGTGCATATGAATTTTACTGCCGGAATAGATTTAAAGTCCTCAATGGGCCTCGGCAGACGCGCCCATCCTAAATCCATAGTTGCTGCTCCACATGTAAGACTCCGTAAATACAAAGCCTTGTGACCCCCAATGTTCACGGGGTGGCGCACACTCGGCGGCAGGACGGCCGCCCATAAATTCAGCTCCAAAGGTTGCCCCAACAATGAGTAGCACTCGAGACAGCAACATGCTGCAACCAGCCTTTATTGGTATGAATGGAACTTCGCCTGTCGATTCCTTTGACAGCTGGCTCGTCATTATCGCCCGACGCGTTTCGAAGGTGAAACCTTCTTCCTCAGAAGGCTGACGAAAACAGAACAATGCAATCCGGTTGAAATTCTCATTTAAATTAATGCGACAATGGCACGCCCCTAAATGGGCAGTTCATATGAAACAGTGCAGAGCATTCTGGGAATTGTATTTCCGGCTAAAATCAGTCCACAATTGGGTGCATATGAATTTTACTGCCGGAATAGATTTAAAGTCCTCAATGGGCCTCGGCAGACGGCCCATCCTAAATCCATAGTTGCTGCTCCACATGTAAGACTCCGTAAATACAAAGCCTTGTGGCCCCCAATGTTCACGGGGTGGTGTACACTCGGCGGCAGGACGGCCGCCCATAAATTCAGCTCCAAAGGTTGCCCCAACAATGAGTAGCACTCGAGACAGCAACATGCTGCAACCAGCCTTTATTGGTATGGATGGAACTCGCCTGTCGATTCCTTTGACAGCTGGCTCGTCATTATCACCTGACGCGTTTTGAAGGTGAAACCTTCTTCCTCAGAGGCTGACAAAAACAGAACAATGCAAGCCGGTTGAAATTCCCATTTAAACTCATGCGACAATGGCATGCCCCTAAATGGGCAGTTCATATGAAACAGTGCAGAGCATTCTGGGAATTGTATTTCCGGCTAAAATCAGTCCACAAATGGGTGCATATGAATTTTACTGCCGGAATAGATTTAAAGTCCTCAATGGGCCTCGGCAGATGCGCCCATCCTAAATCCATAGTTGCTGCTCCACATATAAGACTCCGTAAATACAAAGCCTTGTGGCCCCCAATGTTCACGGGGTGGCGCACACTCGGCGGCAGGACGGCCGCCCATAAATTCAGCTCCAAAGGTTGCCCCAAAAATGAGTAGCACTCGAGACAGCAACATGCTGCAACCAGCCTTTATTGGTATGGATGGAACTCGCCTGTCGATTCCTTTGATAGCTGGCTCGTCATTATCGCCTGACGTGTTTCGAAGGTAACACCTTCTTCCTCAGAGGCTGACGAAAACAGAACAATGCAAGCCGGTTGAAATTCCCATTTAACTTCATGCAACAATGGCACGCCCCTAAATGGGCAGTTCATATGAAACAGTGCAGAGCATTCTGGGAATTGTATTTCCGGCTAAAATCAGTCCACTAATGGGTGCATATGAATTTTACTGCCGGAATAGATTTAAAGTACTCAATGGGCCTCGGCAGGCGCGCCCATCCTAAATCCATAGTTGCTGCTCCACATGTAAGACTCCGTAAATACAAAGCCTTGTGGCCCCCAATGTTCACGGGGTGGTGCACACTCGACGGCAGGACAGCCGCCCATAAATTCAGCTCCAAAGGTTGCCCCAACAATGAGTAGTACTCGAGACAGCAACATGCTGCAACCAGCCTTTATTGGTATGGATGGAACTCGCCTGTCGATTCCTTTGATAGCTGGCTCGTCATTATCGCCTGACGTGTTTCGAAGGTAACACCTTCTTCCTCAGAGGCTGACAAAAACAGAACAATGCAAGCCGGTTGAAATTCCCATTTAAATTCATGCAACAATGGCACGCCCCTAAATGGGCAGTTCATATGAAACAGTGCAGAGCATTCTGGGAATTGTATTTCCGGCTAAAATCAGTCCACTAATGGGTGCATATGAATTTTACTGCCGGAATAGATTTAAAGTACTCAATGGGCCTCGGCAGACGCGCCCATCCTAAATCCATAGTTGCTGCTCCACATGTAAGACTCCGTAAATACAAAGCCTTGTGGCCCCCAATGTTCACGGGGTGGTGCACACTCGACGGCAGGACGGCCGCCCATAAATTCAGCTCCAAAGGTTGCCCCAACAATGAGTAGCACTCGAGACAGCAACATGCTGCAACCAGCCTTTATTGGTATGGATGGAACTCGCCTGCCGATTCCTTTGACAGCTGGCTCGTCATTATCGCCTGACGCTTTTCGAAGGTGAAACCTTCTTCCTCAGAGGCTGACAAAAACAGAACAATGCAAGCCGGTTGAAATTCCCATTTAAATTCATGCGACAATGGCACACCCCTAAATGGGCAGTTCATATGAAACAGTGCAGAGCATTCTGGGAATTGTATTTCCGGCTAAAATCAGTCCACAAATGGGTGCATATGAATTTTACTGCCGGAATAGATTTAAAGTCCTCAATGGGCCTCGGCAGACATGCCCATCCTAAATCCATAGTTGCTGCTCCACATGTAAGACTCCGTAAATACAAAGCCTTGTGGCCCCCAATGTTCACGGGGTGGTGCACACTCGGCGGCAGGACGGCCCCCATAAATTCAGCTCCAAAGGTTGCCCCAACAATGAGTAGCACTCGAGACAGCAACATGCTGCAACCAGCCTTTATTGGTATGGATGGAACTCGCCTGTCGATTCCTTTGACAGCTGGCTCGTCATTATCACCTGATGCGTTTCGAAGGTGAAACCTTCTTCCTCAGAGGCTGACGAAAACAGAACAATGCAAGCCGGTTGAAATTCCCATTTAAATTCATGCGACAATGGCACGCCCCTAAATGGGCAGTTCATATGAAACAGTGCAGAGCATTCTGGGAATTGTATTTCCGGCTAAAATCAGTCCACAAATGGGTGCATATGAATTTTACTGCCGGAATAGATTTAAAGTCCTCAATGGGCCTCGGCAGACACGCCCATCCTAAATCCATAATTGCTGCTCCACATGTAAGACTCCTTAAATACAAATCTATTCCGGCAGTAAAATTCATATATATTCAAAATAATATATATATTTCACATTTTGTTTTTCTTGGTGGTGCCCCTAAAATAGGGAGGGGCATCACCAAGTCTTTGTTTTAATGTTGTTGGGGGCTGCAAGCCACAGCACCATTAAAAAACAGTAAGTCACCTGGGTCATTAAGTCTATTACCCAAGTAGAACTTACCATCTTTTTTAAAACACTCCTAGCTGGAGCTCTATGCTCTTCAGCTGTTGTGCAAGGCTCTCTTATGGTTGTTTTATGATTGCATTCCCTGGTCTGAAAAATGCAATAAAAAATGACTCAGAGACATGTTTGTTTGTTTTTTAAACAATATGTCTTTGACAATTTTGATATTTTTAACCCACAAAATATTGTTATAAAACTGTGTAAAAAGAAAAAGTCATAAGCATGTTTATATTAACATTTTATTAAACATTTTTATAACAATCAGTATTAATAAACATTGCATCGTGTGTGTTATTGAAATATGCTTTTGATTAAAAATATTGGAGATTTTTGAAGAAACATGATAGATCTGCTTAATATATATATATATTGATATGCTCATCTCTTTATAAAGCCAATAGGCTCATTTTTTATATTTGGGTGTTGCAGAAGGTCGTGCATGGTGTAGGGTTGGCTGCTCAAGGAGGGTTGGCCGCAGGGTCTGGTGGCCTGCGGCCAATCCCTTGCTGCGCACAGCCAAAGGCCTTGTGCAGTGAGGAGTTGGTTTTCATGTATGATCAAAAAATATTACTTTACGTTAAAAAATCCCTAGAAATTCACTGAAAAATCCAAAGGCTAAAGTTACATTATAGTTAGGTGAACATTTGAGTGACAACATAACATTTTAAACTCAACTGAATTTCTACTGAAATTTAGAAGTTCTAGTTACTCTAGTACCTATAACTCATGTCCTAAGGTAACTATAACTCATGCTCTCACCATGAACAGCTAATTACCCACATATTACATCACTCATGGCAGGATCTATGACTTTATTGATAACATCACTGCAACATCTGAAATTACATCATTGATGACAAGACTGTACATGGCGGAGGTGGGGGCTAGTTATAGTTACCTAGGGGCTTCGTTATAGTTACTAGAGATAACTATAACTGGTGAATTTCAGTGTTTTCTTTTTAGTTTAAAACGTTGAGTTGTCACTGAAATTATCACCTATTACATCATTTCAACCTTTTTGTCACTGAATATAGATAGTTAGATTGATGGATAGATAGATAGATAGATAGATAGATAGATAGATAGATAGATAGATAGATAGATAGATAGATATCCTTCACTGCTACTGGCAATGGCGGAATGTGGATGGGCTGGGAGTGCTTGTAAATATAAGCGTACACCTTGCTGTCACAAAGCCAGCAACAATTATCACGCTCACTCATTTAACTACAGTTCCAATCTGTTTATTTAAAGTCGGCTTTCAGCCCGATACACTTTAGCGCTCAGCCTTTCTCATAGTATACCTATGTGTGCGAAGATTTAAAGATCTCCTTCACCTGGGCAAAGTACTCTATAGATATAGGAATGGTGGCGGTGGAGATCTCTGGCCATATGTTTGTGAACTGCATTTTGTAGAGTGTGAAGCCGCATACTGAAGTGCTATTCTACATACTCCACATGCACTTCGTAAATCGGGCCTGATATTCCTAGTGATACACTTGGAATGTTTCAACTGGTGTAGCTTTCCAGGCATACTACTGGAAATATTTGTGAATTTGGAAAAACTGTTAATCAGCATCTGTATGCAGGAGTATTTGTGTGGGTGAAGACTTATGATTCCATCTTGAACAAGGTGCACAAACTTCCCGCCAACCATTTCTCATCCTTGAAATGGTCAGAGTAAACCCCTTCTCTGAGTCAGAGTAATTCCCTATCCGTGGGTGGTGGTAAGGGGAATGGAATACCCCCAAACTTTACAGAGGTGTATGTATATGGAGATTTTCCAAATGGAAAATGTGGAAGAAAAAAAGAAGAACAAAGTGCTGTTGCATACAGGCACAGCAATTTGAAAGGGACAAGTTTACCCAATGTACAATTCCACAGTGTTTACCTTGCAGCACCTGTGACAAAAATGGAATTCACAAAAGCCTGGAAACCTGTGAATGACAGGACCAATGGCCATTGTAAAATGTATGAATTCCCAGTGATCATGGTAGTGTATTGAGAGGGAACGGGCATCAGAATGAATATGTGGGGACAAAGGTAAGGTATTGTTTCTTATTATTTGTATTGCTTAGTTTATAGATACCAATACCTACCTGTATCACCTGGTCATGGTTTGTTCAATTAAGAATGTGTTCAACTGGTGAGGCATTGTTGTCAGCTGTTCCACAGGTTCTCCCTGTTTCAGCTGTGGCTGGAGTTTCTCCTTATAATAAAGTTCATCTTGGATTATCATCTCCTCCTGGATTGCTCATTTTCATCGACATCACAGTGGTGACGAAGATTTTTGAACTCACAAGTGCCTGGAGAAACTTCAACACACCAGGATTGGAAGATTCTGCAGTTTTCATTTGCTATCTTGTCAGCTTCTTACACAGATGGATGTTTAAGGAATTGCCTTTATTCAAGTTTTTTTTTCTTTATTCGAGTACTTTAAGAACAAGACATTAATCGGGCCCCCGGCAATTGCTTTTGGGTTGCTAACAACCCCATAAAGCGATCAGGGACACAGTGGAAACAGCAACAAACCTTATTTCGTTATTCACAGTATCATACACACTGTACTAAGATGAATGAACACTTTTAAGTTAAAAATATTTATTACTATAGGAACAATCTGTTTCTCAGTACATCTAAAACAACAGCTCAGAATGTTATAACAGCAACAAAACACATCATAAACAACAAAAATAAAATGAACATTTCTAGCATTGATAGAATGTCATTGAAATGTCATCTAGAACCTAATACCCTAATGCCTACTTCTATGTTCGATACTATGAGAGCATGAAAGGCACAGCAACTTGCAGTCTAGAGTTTCTTAAGGAGAAGAGGTACACTGCATACCTGGTTGACAGCAAAGGCTGTCTTTATAATCAGAGGCATGAAGACATTGTTCCCCGCGAACGGCCATCACCACTGCGGCAGCAGTCAGTCGGTCTTCCTCCAGGACTTGGCTTTATCAGCTTCAGGCGAGATGTGGCATCCGCAAAGTGTGAAGTGTGCTGCAAGCAGGTGAAGCTGTCTCTCACAGAATCATAGGCGATAATCTGGGCGAAGAACCTTTAGTTACAAGTGGTCGAATGACAGGCCTTATATCCTAAATCGTATCAGAAATTGGAATTTCTGACTTAAGTTTAGGAATGTCTGACATAGATGATGTG
Source organism: Calotriton arnoldi (assembly GCA_963921515.1). Classification (NCBI taxonomy): domain Eukaryota; kingdom Metazoa; phylum Chordata; class Amphibia; order Caudata; family Salamandridae; genus Calotriton; species Calotriton arnoldi. Next base: position 484,870 of record CAWUFW010004004.1, read on the forward strand.
CATCAAAGTATGCGCCCCAGATGTTTCCTTATGAACATATAAGGCCAAAGGACTTCAATTAAGACTACATTACTTTGGTTATATGTCTGTATGTGTTCTTAATTAACCTTGATATGATGAGGAGGAGACATTTGACCCAGATGAATGCCATCTTAGATGTTGTATCTATGTCAATAATAAAAGAACTTAATGATATCACAGTTCGACAGCTGAGGGCTGGCAACATCTGCATCAAAAGGCAGACATGACAATGATTCTGCATAAATCCGAGAATGTGGCGGTGTCCATTGGCTAAGTAGAGGAAAATGGCGACTTCCCGTGGACTAAGATTGCGTTGGGCTCTACATAAGATGGAGTTGGACTTTAGAGGTGCTCCTTCTGCATGAGCTCGGCCTCAATGCTCTCGCAGCATGCAGTATCGACGAGCTCCTCTCCTACATGAGCTTGAGACCCTTGTCACGATCCTTGTAGCATGAAGTAGTTACTGTGGACACTGGTGGAGGAAGCACCCTGTGCTTGTAATATTTACAACATTATATGCATAGCTACTTGTGGCTTTGATGTATTTTTACGTACTGCATCACCATGAACTATCCCTTATTCAGCTCTCATCTTCATCCGGCCACATTTCTCTGTGAGTCACGCTGTGTCAGCCCACACGTGACGGATACCGGTGGGGTCCCCGGGGGTGGGGGGGGCACTGATGACGTACCGACTAGTATTCTAGTCGTGCGAGGCCCGCCCCTTTCTCTTCTCTAGCAGCCTCATAGGCTGGAGGGAAGTGAGGAAGTGGTGTGTGAACCCGGAACCAAAGGAAAGACTGTGGCCTCAATGCGGCGTGAGTGGTGAGACAAAGAGGAGCGAGACGGGAAGGAATGTGAAGCAGAGCGACCAGAGGGAGCCGAGGTGGAGCCTAAGATCAGTGTGGAAGGTAGTCCAGGACCTCCTACAGCATCAGAAGGCCAAGAGGAGGAGTTCATATACCTGAACACTGCCCTCATGCCCCTGGGGAAGGCGAAACAGACGAGGTGGCCGTGACTCTACTGATGAGTGACGGCTTCAGGCAAGTAGCAGGGGATGGTGCTTGCGCCATTGACTTTTGGTTTGCTGCATGCGCATACTTGGTGGGGGTATAGCCGTCTTTGCATGGCAGACACAACAAGGGAATTCCCGGGACCAGGGTTTGATCACATTGCATTAAAGATGTTATTTGCACTTGTGGGTCTGCACTGGGGTTAACTCTTATAACTGATGTTAGAAATGGGATTTTTGGTAGGCTAGGGCATGTGCCAAAGCCAGGCAGAAACCACCACTCTAGTCAGGATAAGGGAGTTACACTCCTAAAATAACCCCTGCTCACCCCCTTGGTAGCTTGGCATGAGCAGTCAGGCTTATCTTAGAGGCAGTGTAAGCATTTGCACAAAACCAACTGTAATACAGTGTAAGCACTACAAAAGGACACCACACCAGTTTAGAAAAATATCCAATATTTTTATATACTTAAGACAAGACCAAAAACGATAGAAAATCCACAATACAGTACTTAAAAATCTTCAGTTATCAAAATACGCATGAAAAACAGTTCCTTGATGTCGATAGCTCCGTCCAGGGCTATCACGGCGTCGTGAGCAAACAAATCCAAACAGTTCTGGTTGACCGCGGCGTCGCGGGCCAGCTACGGTGTCGGGAAGACCCCCAAACAGTACCTTTTAGAAATGCAGGGCGTCGGTGACCTCTCGTTGAGCTTCCGAAAGCACGGCGTCCGCAGGCGTCGGTTCTGGAGGTCGGTTCAGGAGTCATCGGGGTCCTCGAAGTCACACGCATTGCAGATCGAACTCCTCTCTGTTGAAGTTAGGAGCGCTGGTGTCGGCAGGCGTCAGGTGCTGCGGTGCGAAGTGCAGCGGTGCGGCGTGCGGTGCCCTCAGGTCACGGTGCGAGCAGCGGCTCAGTGGCGGCGTCAGATGGCGTCGTCGGTGAGACCAGGGTCACGGTGCGAAGTGAAGGCGGTGCTAGTCGCGGTGCTGGCAGGTCGCGGTGCAAGCAGCGGCGTCGTCGTTGCTGAAGCGCTGTCGTCGGCTGACGAACTGGAGTCGATGGCGCCGGCGTCGGTAGGCCAAGGCTGCGGTGCGGGATGAGGGTGGTGCGTCGTGTAACTTTACGAGCGTGCCCTCGAACCACGGTGCAAACAGCGGCGTAGATTTCGGCGTGGAGCGGCTTCGTCGGGGATACCAAGGCGTCGTCATGAAGCGAGGCGATGCGGAGTGCGGTGCCCACAGGTCGCGGTGTGAGCAGCGGCTCGGTGGCGGTGTCAGCAGGCGTCGTCGTGAGACCAGGATCGCGGTGCGGCGTTGCCCTCTGCGGTGCCTTCAGGACACGGAGTCGGCAGCGGCGTCGTAGACGGCGTTGGGTTGCTTTTCTTCTGCTGCAGCAGAAAACACACAGTTCCCAGTGCTGAGGGCAGAAGAGCTTGAAGTCTTTGCTGTTCCTGAGACTTCTTGAACAGGGGGTAAGCTCTACCTCAAGCCCTTGGAGAAACTCACAAAAGTAGATTGCAGAAGGTCCAGTCCAGTCCTTTCACTGCCCAAGACAGAAGCAGCCACTGTAGGCCAACACAGCAAAGCACACAGCAAAGTGGTAGTTCCTCCTCAAAGCTTCTCCAGCTCTTCTTCTTGGCAGTCTTCTTGGTCCAAAAGAGTTCTAAAGTTCAGGGGTCTGGGCCCCAATACTTATATCCCAAAATCCTTTGATCTCTTAGGCAGAGAGTGTCTGTGCCCAGCCAGAACCAGTTCTGCCTTCTCTGGTGTGACTTCCTGGCAGGAGGTGGAGACGGCATTGTCAGAGGCAGACCAGGCCCTTTGAGGTGCAAGGAAATCTCCTCCCCTTCCCCAATTGCAGCCCCGGTCTAATCAGCCCTTTCCTGACCCACCTAGACTATCTGGAGCCACTCCTTCTCCCCAGCCTTCTGTCATCCAAAACCCAGACAGGCAATCCACATTCCAGCAGAGGCATACGGGATGACTGAGCAAGAAAATACCTACTTTCTAAAAGTGGTATTTTCAAACACAGAATGTAAAAATCACCTTCACTAAAAGATGCATCTTTAGATTCTGAGTTCAGGAATACTAAACTTTATTTTCCTACCTAGTTCCCAGGGCCAGTTATGTTTATAAGATGTTATAAACAAACTTCCCATTCTGTCCTATGGGGAACAGGTAGTCTTTCAATAGTGATAAACGAAATTGGCAGTAATTCACTATCAGGACATGCCACACACACCAGGGCATGTCCTACCTTTCACATACACTGCACCCTGCCCACAGGGGTACCTTGGGCCTACCTTAGGGGTGGCTGACATGTAAGAAAAGGGAAGGTTAGGGCCTGGCAAGTGGGTGTACTTGCCAAGTCGACATGGCAGTACCAGACTGTGCATAGGCTCTGCAATGGCAGGCCAGAGTCACATTTATGGGCTGTTTGTGTGGGTGGCACAATCCAGTGCTGCAACCCACCAACAGCATTTGATTTACAGGCCCTGGCACACGCAGTGCACTTTACTAGGGACTGACACATAAATCAAATAGGCCAATCATGGAAACACCAATCCATAACACATTTTACCACAGGAGCACTTGCACTTTACCACTGATCAGCAGTGAGAAAAGTGCGCAGAAACTACTAAGCCAGCACAAACAGAGTCAAAACCGGGAGGTCAGAAAGCCAAAACTCAGGGGAAACACGCCAAAAGATGCCAAGTCTAACAACTGAGGAGAACAGTCAAAGGAATCACGGGCATGGTGCATGTGGGTCACGGTTACAGAAAGTGACGGTGTGAGCACTCGTTTTTCCTAACAAATACTGTCACGAGGTACAGGTGGTACCAAAGGCGTGTTACCGGTACATTGATGTTGCTGAAGGACACTTAGAGGTGATAAGTGGTGATGTGCTCTATGGTTATAATTGGACCGATATTCATAGCTCATACTTCTATTTCCCCCGAGGGTGCTATCAACCACTGATGGAGAACCCAGGAGAAGACCCCAAGAAAAATCACCTACAAGAGGAAGATTCAGGCGGAGGACTGGATCGTGTACCTTTGTTTAATCAAACATTGTGTAATAAACTACCTACCTCTCAACTATCTGTTGTGGGCTCGTGTTTGACGTCCTGTAACACATGCCCTCTTCTAAATTCACTTCTACAGCAAGCGGACTGTTTTCTCAGCTTTTTGAGAACTACTTGATGCATTTACATAGAAATAGAACTTCGGATTCTGGAAGCTTTAGTAAACCTATTACCTCTTTCCTTTTTCGGTTTTGTTTTTATATCTATATAAGTTGTTTTTAACATTTAGTTTTTTCACAGGAGGATTTTGGGTACTACTTCGAGTACCGGTGTTCTGTGCTGTACATAGGTTATTGAGAAAACATTTTACATTTTTTTCTTGTTGATTTCAATTTTTGCTGATTCTTTTACTATGCAAAACATATAGCCTCCTCCTTTCTTTCTACGCTCTCCTGGTGATCCTTTAGTTCCGTTAGCAAAATGGAACAAGGTGTTTATTAATTACTTGAAGGTATGTGGCCCAAAATTATCAGCTGAGAGGAAGGCATCTCAATTCAATTAAATTTATTGTCATAAGTTAATAGAATCCATCACAATATTACCAAATAATACAAGATAGTAAAACCCTTGTAAAAAATACTTCATAGTTAATTTTCTATTTTGTCAGTTTCTTAAGAGTTCACTTTGTCATTTCAACGACATAAAAAATAAATTACTGTCCTCTAATAAAAATATAAATTGTGCTGTAGTGATAGTTAGTTGCATTTGTGTTGCACCAAATCTGCTGTATCAATTTTAAGGTGCCAATTTGTATACATATGTCATTACTACATTGTTTAATTGTACTAAAGTGCTATATAATATAGATCAGTTGCCGAACTGAAACTACTTCACAACTCTGATATTAATGATTCATTGTTCTTTGAATAAAATACTCATTGACTCTCAACTAAGTTATTGTTAAAGTGTCATTGTGCACAAGCGTAACAAATTAGATTTTTATTTCTATTTCTGCAAAGTACTGCAGTCCCAGGTTTTTTAAGTTCTTAATACTATGTTGAACAGTCCCCTGGTTCTTTATCGCTGTACTTGGTGATATGTTTCAGTAATTTATCATGTGATTGCAAGAATTTCAGGAATGTACAATTTATCTGAGGGTCGGTAGGGTCTAGGCTCCTCATTATAGCCGTTCGGCAAGAGCGAATCCCCCGCTCATTGAAGATGCGTTAGAGCAGTGAGAGGCGCGCTTCCTTTAGTGCAGGATATGTGCAGATCAAATGCATGAGATCCTCCTTAAAGGCGCCACATAGCCTGCATGTTTTCGGTCCTTTGTATCTCCAAGATGGAAAGATGGCAGTACTCTTAGACGAATAGCCAGTAACTTTTTCTTTAAGTACACGGGATAAGTTAAAGAAAGATGTGCTGCTGGTTGTAAAGTGACATATCCTTGTATTATTAGCCAGGCATGTGACCACTGCGAAAATATGTTCTTGTCATCCATAAGGGAATTCATTTTTGCTGCTTTGTTAATCACCCAGCAAAAAGTTGGGTGTGACAGATTTAGATCCCATAAGTCCACTGTATTGGTTTTTTCTAGTGACGACAGTATATACTTGTAGTTGGAATTTGCTGTTATGGTATACAATGACATGTTATGAACTTGAAAGAATTGGATATCTACTGATATTGAAAGGTGGTTGAAAATGTAAAGCGCTCTGACACCCATACTCTGGGTCTGGTTCGCGCTACAGAAAACAATGAATAAATAAATAAAATAAATAATTTGAGTCATTCTTCAGGTACTGCCATAGAGCGCTGACCAGAGGGCTAGACAGGTTGTTTCGAATTTTGTGCCAAGATGTAATAGTATGGTATCTTCTTGCTGTGCCTTGTTGTGTCAGTCCAAATTCCAGACGGACTTATGTGGGTGAAGCGTTACAGGGACGCCCAAAAACATGTTTATAAGTATTTGTTTGGAGTTTATCCAAGATTTGCGCATCTTTACCATGCATCACCATGCTTGGATAAGCTAGCGTAGGTAGCAATTTTGCATTGATGATTGCTAGTAACGGCTGAAAAGAAGGTGCATCCAATTATTTCGCAAGTACACAGAAAGCATGTGTTAAGGTATCGTTTTTCTCACCATATACTGCTTGTGTGTCTGGAAGCTAAAATTCTTATCAAGGTATATGCCTAAATATTTGTAATTATTGACCTCTTCTATACTTCCATTTCCTAGTTTGATTTTCAGAAGAGCACTGGATCTATTCCCTACTGACATTATTTTTGTCTTTGTTACATTGATTTCCAATTTGTTGGTCTTTCTAAATACAGCAAATTTTCAATTGATCTTTGAAGTCCCACCCTCATGTGGCTCGGCAATACGATATCATCTGCATACAAAATGTGTGATAGGGTCAGCGGTCCCAGTCTCGGAGCGTGGGAATTTACCCATTGGAGCTGGGGGGATAGATCAGCAATGAAAAGGTTGAACAAATGTGGAGCAAGAACATACCTTTGTTTAAGACCTATGGCTGTGGGTTTTCTCCTGGACATTCTGGTACCATCCGCCACCTTGATTTTGGATCCATGCGTCAGTATATAATGATTCAATACCTCTTAAAAAGAAATCTTGATTTCACCCACAGGATCGAAAGGTGCTTTTAGATCTATAATGCAGAGTTGCAGTTTTTTCTTCAAACATTTGCAATTCTCCGCAATTGTTGTTACTGCTAGCATGTTGATGGTGGTTCCGTAACCTTTCTGGAAACCTGTCTGTTGTGGTGGAATCAGATTGTTGGTATTAGACCAATCAATTAAATCTTCCAGTACCAGAGAGGCATACTACTTGGCGTCCGAGTCGATAAGCGCTATTAACCTATAGTTCGCTGGATTTGTTGGATCCCCCCCTTGAAGATTGGATTTATTATTGACCACCTCCAGTTATTTGGGACTATACCCATGTGTTCCACCTCTTTAAACAATGCCGTTATCGGGTTGGTCCAATATTCTCTAGTTGTATATAGCTTGCGGAATGTTTTTCCACTCTTAACAGCGTATATTGTGCATATTCTGGATGTATTGAACTGCCACACAGGGGCGATGTTGCAGAATTTTTGGTACTGTCTGACTCGATTGCTTTGTTAATTTTGTACGCTGAAGGCTGCTCTTCATTATCAAAGATTTTTGTCAAGTAAGCTGCCCAGTCTTTTCGGTGACATTTGAGGCATTAATTGCTCTCCGTTCCCTACCAATGCCATTTATTGTTATCCAAAAGGCTTTGGTGTTTGATCGTTTACAGTTGTACAAAAGCTTAGTCCAGAAATCTTTAGTCTTTCTTTTTTTGTCTTCCCAGAGATGTTTTTGTATTGCTTTTTATTTTTTTTTATTTTTTCCCATACAATCATTTGTGTTCCGGGTTTCCTGGACTTCCTGATCTCCCTTCATAGTCATTTTCTTAGATCTCTGGTTTTCAGTGTCACCGGGCGTTTAGATGTTAGGCTCCCTCTAGATGTTGTACTTGGAGCGTAATTTATCAACCGTGTTGTGAAACCTATCTAGGCTTTTATTGGAGTGGAGGATGATGCTGTACTGGCCTCCATAATTGTTTTCGCCTTGTCTGCCAGTTTTGGGAGTGAGTTATGTGACCAGTTCAATCGTTTTAGATTTATTGCTTCTCTTCCCCCACTAATGCAAGTGCTAATATATGCCTGTCTGGATTTAAATTGATAACCAGTTGCTGAAATGAGTGGTCACTGTCCATCGAGCATTTAATTTCAAACTTTCTTAGTTGTTGTAGTAACGATAAGTGACTAGTATAGTCAATTCCTGATCCTGATGTTGGTTCGTAGTATGTAAAATTTGGAAGATTCTCATCTAGCGTTCTACCGTTAACTACTCTCAGGCCAAAGTGTTCTAGGGCTGCGACCAGTTCTTTCCCAGCTTGATTGGCTCGTTTTTGGGGCTGGTTTACTTGTGAGCTTACTGACCAGAATTCATTTTCGGCTACTAGCTGCTCATCTTCATCTGGTGTATATATTAAATGTGTGTTGAAATCTCCTGTTATCATTATTTCCCATATCGACCTATTGTATCGTACTTCAGCTATCTCATGTGTTAATTTTTCAAATATTGCAGATTTTTCTTGGGCATTTGGATGGGCATAAATGTTAGAGAAGAAGAAGGCATCTATGTTGATACACTGCCTAGGAGCAGAAGGTCAAGAGATTTTTGAAAATTTGCCTAACATGAGTAATGAGGACAATGGTTACGCTTCTTTAAATGACCTGGAAATTGCTATAAAAAAAATTTAATATTAATTTTCATCCAAAAGTATTTATTATTCTACAGTGATATTATTTTGGGAAGAGGAAGCAAGGTGATGAGGAATCTGTGGAAGATTTTTCCTTACCTGTCCGAAAACTAGTGTCTTTGTGTAATTTTGGGTAAAATACAGAGGTGAGAATAATGGATCAGTTTATGCTTGAATGTAAGTGTAACAAAATACATGAAGAGCTGTGGTCCAAAAATTATCCTAGTTTAAATGAGATTTTGAGAATTGCCAATTATATTGAGCATTCCATGATTCGCCTTCAGGAATTTCAGAGAACCAAGGATGCTACTATGTCTGCATGGACTGTGGGATCTAAGCTTAAGAAACAATCGCCTATGTTGTCTAAACAAATAAATGTCTGCTTTAGGTGTGGAAATCCCAACCACTTAGCTAATGCCAAGGAATATCCAGTTACATCAGCCTTGTCTAGATTGTGTGGGAAGAAGGCACATTTCGCCAAGTGCTGTAAGTCTGTGAAAGAGAAAGTATGGGAAGTGGGTTCAGATGATGCAGAAGTTGTTTTGCAAGTTATTAATGATGTCAATTGTTTTCTCCAGTGTGTGGTGTGACCATCCCTCGTATGATGTATGTTTGATGGGTACCGGTATATCCATGATGATGGATCTTGGTGCAAGACTTTCATTGATTTCGGATTTGAAGGACAAATTCAACTTAATGCTCCAGATGCCTCAACTTATAGCTAAGGGGGTAATCTTGTTGATTTGATTGGGTTGTAAAAAGCTGATATAGAAGTCTGTGGCAATCATGCCATGGGGAAAATTTAAGTTCCAGAGAAGAAGGACACTGTTTTGAGTTGACCACATCAAAAACTTTTAGGGCTATATTTGGATCCCAATTCGAACCTTCAAGTTCAAGTGAGGAAGATTGATACCATGTTGGAGGTTTTTACAAAAGATTTTCCAGAAGTTTTTGCTAATAAAGTTGGTTGTGTAAAAGTGTATGTGCATGGTATTAAGATGAAGCCAAGCCTGTAACATGCAGAGTCAGAAACATACCTTTGAGTTTGCAAGGTGCAGTTTAAAAATAGTTGGACCGCCTTAAGGATGAAGGGATAATTGAAACTGTGGAGGCTTCTCAGTGATTGGCTACAGTGGTTGTTGCTGCCAAAGGTTCTGGTGATTTATGACTTTGAGTCGATCTCAGGCACCTCAACAGAGAGGTTGTTGAAGAAAAATGTCCTTTTCCAAATAAAATGGAAATTATAAGCCTGTTGGGTAAGGCATAGTTTTTTGCTATGCTCGACTTCACTTCGACATACCATCAAGTAAGTCTGAGTGATGAATGTAGGCATCTAACAGTGTTTATAACTCCCTTTGGTGTGTTTCATTTTACAAGAAAGCCTTTTGGCCTTTGTTCAGCGGCTTCGGTATTCCAGAGGCTCATGTCAGAAATATTGGGAAAAGAGGAAGGTTTCAAATTCTTTCAAGATGGTGTTCTGATTTTTAGCAACATGATAGAAGAACATCTTCACAAAATCACAACTGTGTTGAACATTTTCACTAAGAAAGGGATTACACTCAAAGCTAGTAAGTGTAAATTGTGCTGCCCTGAGATGTCATATTTACGACATCTCACCATGGGAGAGGGAGTTAAACCTAAAGAACATTTGAATAAGAACATTGTAGATTTGTCACATCCCACGAAAAATGAAGTACAAGCATTTCTGGGCATGGCTGAGTTTTATGCCAAGTTTATCTTGAATTTTGTCAAGCACTTTTGTGCCATTCGTGACTAACTAAAAATGTATGTTCAATTTACTTGGAGTGAGAATTGTCAGAGGGAGTTTGATTATTTGAAGTCTGGTTTGTTGTCAGCACAGTGTATGAAAAGTTTCATTCCAGGCTATCCCTGTTGCGTGATCACTGATGCAGTGACAAGGGTCTTGGAGCATTGTTGAAATAGCATCAAGATGAAGGTGAGATCACTATTGCCTTTGCCTCTAGATTGTTAAAGGGGCGTAGATGCATTACTCCACAATAGAGAAAGAGGCTCTTGCGGTGTACTGGGCAACAAGGAAATTCAAGCAATTTTTGTGGGGTGTTAATTATGTGGTTAAATCTGACCATAAACACTTGCAGGAAGTATTTGCTAAGAAGGGGCTAGATTCAATTTTATCTCATATCTGTAAGTGCATAGTAGCACTGTAGGGTTACCACTTTGTGGTGACATACTTACCTGGCGTTGAAAACAAGACTGCTGACTGTTTGTCTAGACTGGTGGTGGATTCAGTGGAGGCATAGAGTGACCTGGACTCTTGGTGGATGGAGGACAAAGTGAAAGTATGCAGCATCACTTTAGGGTGTGTTTCTGACAAGGATTCGTTATCGAAGATTGCGAGAGATGTTGCGTTGAAGAGGGTGTGTAGAGCCGTTATGGAGGGCAAGAGTTTGAGGAATATCGATGAAAGTTTAGCAGGTGTTGCTAAAGTGTTGAACGAGATTTCTGTTAACAAGAATTTACAACTTAGTGGAGGTAGGTTGGTACTTCCACACGGTGTGTGAGAGCGTCTGGTCTGTCTTGCCCATGAAGGTCACCAAGGTATCTGTAAAACTAAGGAAAGATTACGTAGCTCATATTGGTGGCCAGGCATGGATTTGTTTGTGGGAAACTTGGTAAGAGAGTGTTGTGAGTGTAGGATGAGTGACAAACCTTGGAAGGTGAGAACTTCTCCGATGGTTTGCCGAAACATTCCCAAGGAAGTCCTGGATGAGGTTGCATTTGCTATTGTGGGACCCATTGGAGGTGGAAATTCTACAATATATCTGTTTGTGTTAATGGATGTGCTCTCCAGATGGCCTGAAGTGGCAGTTTCTAACGAGATTACCACTTCTGCTGTGGTAAAAGTTTTGACACATGTTTTTCAGAGAGGGCAATCCTAAGAGCATTTTTACTGATAATGATGTGCAACCTACATCTAAGAAAATTGAGAGGCTTCTGGGTGAAAGAGGAATTCATCATAAAAGGTGTGCTTTGTATCACCCAGAAACCAATGGTATGGTTGAGAGATTCAACAGAACGCCTAAGCAAACCATACAATTGGCTAAGTGCCAGGGTCTCAACTGGGTGAAATTGGTGTAGAGCAGGGTGAGGGAGTATAGGTTTACCGGTCATACCACTATTGGCATGAGTCTGTTTGAGTTGTATAAAAAAACACAGTCCTTATTCAAGAATTTCTCATTCTTGGGTTGAGGGTTTTTGCAAGATGCCTTTCAATGAGAAAGTGCTCAGGGAAAGAAGTTGTGCGAGGGAACTGTTATTGCAAGAGAAAAGAAAGGAGAGGATTGATCTGTGTAAAGCAGCTAAACCTGTGGTTGTGAATGTTGGTGATGTTGTAATGGTCAAATTACCTAAGAAAACATAAGGTTCTTGTTTTAGTGGGAACAACAGAGTGATCAAAGTGTTTTGGTGGGCTGTTAAATTGGATGATGGATGCTTCTGGAACTTCAACAGAATTGCGGTGATAAAGTGATATTTATGTTCTTAAAGTTTATGACCTATATCTTTATGCTTTGTTCCTACATTCCTGTATATCTTTGATGGGTTGGTTTTTTGTTTCCTGTATTTGCTTTTGGGTCTTTTCTTGTATTTATAGCAGGGAGGTGTGTCGTATTGTTTCTTATTTTTTGTATTGCTTAGTTGGTTGGTGCCAATACGTACCTGGATCACCTGGTCATGATTTGTTCCATTAAGAATGTTTGTGCTAAACTGGAGAGGCATTGTTTTCAGCTGTTCTGCTGATTCTCTCTGGTTTAGCTGGAGTTTCACCTTATAATGAAGTTCATCTTAGATTATCATCTCCAACTGGATTGCTCATTTTCATTGTCATCACAATAGGTCACCCTTCCAACAAGTACTCCATCATACCTGTGTAAAGTTTAATAAAGTTGTAACACATCCACTGGAATACAGTCTAAACTATCTGTGCAATTACTGGTCCAATTTGAATAAGACTTAAGTGCGAAAATAAGAGCATAGGAACCAAGAACACACAAGCAAACTGACAAACCAATGAAAACGAAGAGCTTGTATAGTAAAAACAAGTACTGGAGCAATGACAGCAATCTCTCCACAAGTTAACAGAGCGGAACTTGACTTATCTCTAGGCATGGCAGCTAACTGGGTGTGGCCTTAGAGAAAGGTGTAGATTGACCTCTGTTAAGGGAATGATGTGAGGAGCTGGGACTATTGAGCTGTCATAGTTGATGGTCCTAAAGTAGTGATAGCACGGTGGTCCTTAATGTTGCACATTTAAATTGCACTAAATCATAGCAAAGTTGACCAGAAGTAGCACTTGAGGTTAGCACATATCTCTCTATGCTGGGTTTTTTGGACAGTTAACATAGCTCTCTCCAGTTTACAAAAATGTTGTGCTAAGAGCCCTGCATCCTATGAGTATTTTGTTCACTTCTCTGAGGGCTCGACCTATTTGTCATAGAATCCAGTCCAGACTGTCCCTGTGTGACAGAAACGATAGTGGTAGTACTTTGGATGATTGTGTTTTCAGAAGTTGTTGGTGATAAGATGTCTTCTGGTTCGATATATTCCAGATTCAGTACTGTGTAGGTCTCGTCATCAGCAGAGTTTGTGAGAGTAAGCTGTGGTTCTTCAGCTTGTAAAATGCAGCTGCCTCTTCTTGATGTTATGCCTGGGGAGGAGGGCCAAGTGGACCTCCACCACTTTAGAAAACGAAGGCCGTGTGGCCATGCGCAGCTGGGGTTGGGTTTATGTTGGTAATACAATATTACTTCACCTAAAAAAAAACTAAAGATTCACTAAAAAACAAAGGTTAAAGTAACATTAAAGTTAGGTGTGATAAAAGATGTTTTTTTAAAAAAAATTGAAAAACTAGAAATTTACTGAAAAAAACAATGGTTCAAGTAACGTTATAGTTAGGTGAATTTCGCAGTGACAACGTTAACATTCTGAACAAAAAAAAAGAAATTCTTATAGTTAGCTAACTATAACTTGCACCCCCACCATGCACTGCTTATGACCTCACATATTACATCTGCTGACCCTGGGGGATGGGGTTCCGAGGCCTACTAGTTGGATAGTGATCACAAGCCAGGCAGGTGTAACTAAAAGTAAAAGAATGCCAAGTGCTCCTAGCAAAAGGGCCAGCAGTAGCCAGTGGTTTAGTAACAGACAACACATCTACTTGTTATATAGCGTGGGCTTACCATGCCACCTATTCCACCCTAGATCACTCAGGCACATGTGCAGCGCAGCTGGTACTTGCATTACATTAGATTCATCAGCAAGATGGCTGTCGAGGAACATGCAGGAACGAACACACAGGTGCCCGAGAGATGTGCTTCACTCCTGAACTCGCCAGGCCGGGAGTTTCTGTCTATTTTGTTATCTGTGTCAAGGGATAAAAATGCCTCAAGGACCATGAGAAAAAATGGGATGCACCGGCACAAGCATTGTCTCATGAAATGTGCAAATTGTCACCCACGATGGGGGTCTGATGCTTTATAGTCACACGCTTCATGCGCATTTCTAAAGAGTTTGCACTTAGTAAACAATGTTGTGAAGCCAACAACTTAGCATTAGAGGAGAGCACCATAAGGAGGAGGAGGCAAAAACAAATGAAAAGAAAGGAAAATGTGAACTGAAAATATCTTCTCGAAGGGCTGGTGGCCTTCAGCATTATCTGGAATTAAGCAGTAGAAAATTCAACAGAAAATTAAAATTTGCATCTTCACGCATAAAAGCAAAATTAACTCCTCAAATGTGAAGTTCCCTTTCCACAGACATTTTAAAGTACCTGGACACAATTTACACCAAGTGACATTCTTGGAATTCGAAACTATACCTCACAGTCGATTCGACACAAAGGTATGAAAGTTTGCTGCAAAAAGAAGCTTATTGGAGATTCAAATTAGGAACAGTGTGGCCCAGAGGACTCAATCAAAAACATGAATTATCACCTTTTGGGACCTGCAAATGAGGCAGAAAAGGGACCAGGCGCAGACAGGACAAAGAATCAGCACGGTATTGAAACTGAAAATGAATTGAGGGGTTCAGTTTGAATTAGAGGTGGAGGAAGTGGGGCTCAGAAGGAAGGCTTGTAGCACGAGATTTGTTTGGAAAAAAGCAGTCGGGGAGAACTTGGACATTTTACATACAAGTTTGGAAATGTTTTTGCATTTGCTGAAACCATTAACTCAACACCGACATGCTCGTTCAGTACAAAACGCATAGATCTGCGAATGATTTAAGCATATTAGTGATAGAACCCATGTATAGGATTGTGGAACAATAAAATGGAGACAATATCAATTCAGAATTTACCAAAGTAATTATGGATTTATTATTTATTGCACTGCATATCTACGCTACACATTTGTGCAGCAGGGACCGGGAGTTTAGAATCCAAAATAGTGTGTACAAAAAAGGGCAACAGAAATAATTATAGTGAACTAAGAGCAAATTAAATAAGTGCAATCCCCTTCAGCATTGTTTAAAGGCCCTGGGGTCCCTATCCTATTTATTTCACAGATTCTAATTTATATTTAGAAATCTAATAAATAGCAACTTAAGAGATATCCAGTGGTTCTCCAAACCTTTGAACAGGGATTGTTGTTTCAGTCAGGTATGTTAGTCCGTGATCACCTGATATTAACTAATTTACTCTTTGCAGGGAGGTTGGACCTGTGGAGAGATGCTACTCCTTGGATAAGTGTGATATGCCAATCATTGAGTGGGCTAGCATGAGAGGGAGAGTCAAAAGTGGCTTTAGTTTAAGGAGCTGCATTGCAAGTACCGGAAGAGAATGCAGATTCCCAAGGACTTTGAGAAGGATAGATGGTTGCGCTAGTCAGACTGGTGATAAATGACTTCTCCAAGAACTGGATCAGCATAGAGAGTGGCCCCGTCATGTACCCCTTGTGATGTCTATCTTTGTTGTCATGGTGACCTCCCAAGTGAGGTTCTCCGTTTGCTGACTGTGGTGCTCTTCTTTATTACTTCCATCAGGAAAGGATCCAGACTCAATCACAGGAGCTGGGTAAGAGCCATATGTCGGACCTATATGGCAATACTAGGATTTTGGCAGATACTGCCCACTGGGACGAGTTCTCGACTACCTGCTGCAAATCTCCAGTCAAAAGAGCAAACCAAGGCTTGGTTCTTCGACAAGGACTCAGGATGCCGGCTTGCTCAACCTATTTGTGTAACAAGTGTGCAAAACCACACCTTGAGGGAGAGATTGTCTCAATTCCTCCATGCAATAGTGCCTGGAAACCTCAGTGCCCAAATTAGGACCTGGTTCTCATTCAATTGTGGAAGTCTCCAGATCAAGAGCGGGTTTGGTCCCTGAAAAGCCCTTACTGTATCAGCACCTGGGTGATTCATGCCCTACCTCTGAGTCACAACACATGAGTGTGGCTGAAACAAGCCAATGAAATGGCGTGGCCCTGCAAGCACTTTAGCTGCGCCGAACTGCATCATTTCAATAAATGCAGGGCTCTCCCCTGCGCCGGTACTATAAAAAAGCAGCCTAGCGCCAGAGCAGGCAACCTTGCACCACGGTGCAAGGGTGCCTGTGTTGCAGGGATGATTGTGTTTATGCAGGAAGGGACACCTTCTTGCACAAAAATAATCATTTATGGAGTTTTGCTCCTTCTATGTGTGCTGCAGAATGCAGCACACTTAGAAAGAGCTAAAAACGAGGAGAAATACAAGTATTTCTCCTTGTTGCGCCACATTAATGCCTCCTTTTGAAAGGCGTTACTTTTTGGTGATGCCTCAGATTTACACATCCTTGTAAATCTGAGGCAGTGTCAAAAGTAATGGGAGTTGCTTAGGAACGTCCACAGCAACACCCATTGCACTCCCCTTTGCAGCAGACTACTGCGTCAAGGAGGACCATACTTACAAGGTGGTGTTAAGCCACGCAAAGTGACTTAGCACCACCTTGTAAATATGGAGCAGGGCACTGTGCCACCGAAGCATCGAAAAAGTGACGCTCCGGTCGCGCAATGCCCTTGTAAATATGCCCCAAGGCGTCTTCTACCTGATTTTGAGAAAAGGTACTTTCACATACCCCATGGTTACTCATGTATTTTGTACAGGACTAGTGAAGTTGACCTCCACAGATAGAAAGCGGGTTCCTGGAAAGATTTCCCACTATCACACTAGTAGAAAGGGTACTCAGTATCTTGCCAGGAGCCTAAATTGCTGTACAGTACTCACCTCTTGACTCTTCTTCCTAATGATGAAATGCAACATCTCATTTGTGATTGGTGCACCCTTATTCTACATTCAAGCTAGGTGGTTTCGGATAATAATAATAATAACATGATTTATAAAGCGCCTGGTTACCTCATACGGGGTGTCCCGCGCTACTCAACCTAAGACCAGTACTTACCCTAGGTAACAAGCTGGACCAAGCAGGTGTGCACCATCTGTAGAGACACAGATGTTTTGCAGGTCAACAGCTGCAAATGGTCAGTGACATGGCACCAGCAGATTAAAGCCAGACCAGTTTGGTATAAGATGCTAGAGTTGAAGAAAGATGGATGGAAAAAGAGAAAAAATATATATATTGAGATTAAGGGTCATTTGGGGCAAGTCTCCGTGTGGAGAATTTGGGAGAAGCATGTTCCATCTACACTGTTTGGTAGAAAAGGGGAACTGGTGTGCACGCAGAAATGTGCAGTGATGGGGCAATGCCTTGCATGAGGGCTCCATGTCAGTGGCGGCTCAGAGGAGCGTCGCCCCACTGCTTTATGCAGTGTAAAAAGGCAAAATTAAATGTTAGTAACTCAAGGTTATTATCATTTTATTTTTTCCCGTTGCTGCGCCTTTGTGGGGCGGTTCTGCCCTCAGAGCAGGGGGAGGAGTGGTTTGCACTCCCTATGTGAGCATGAGTGATTGGCCAGCCCTCTCGGGCCGGCCAAACAGTCATGCGCACATCGCATGTTCTCCATGCAGGCTGCATTACAGCCTGCGAGGAGAACATGCCCACCGCTCCAGCCCCTGGTTGAGCACTGTGTCACGGCGCTCAGACCAATCGCAACGCTGCGTTGCAGCGTTGTGATTGGCTACAGGGAGCATGGGATCCCTGGTGCTCCCTGCTTCCCCCACGAAGCCAGGAAAAGGACGCAGGAGAGGCGGCGGCGGTCAGCCAGCCGGCCGGGAGGTAAGTGATTTTTATTTTAACCCGATCCCCCGCCCCTTCTCCCCTACCCCGCTCCACTGCTGCTTCCAGGTAGCAGCCGCCACTGCTCCATGTGTGCAGGCCAAGACTGGTTGTTCTATTTCTATGGCTTTTTCCTGGTCAGCAGTAGGCCAAGGAGCTTCTTGGCCTGCCGCAAGACGACCATGAAACCCTGATGCCCCCTACTAGTTGCAGCCTCCTGCAGAGTGTGTCTGGTTCCCACGTTTTTGTCAGACCAGCCCTGCATATTGCGTGGTACTGGTGCACAAAGCAATGAAGTTAAAAGCTACAAAAACAGGTTCTGGTCCTACCACTAGTAGCAGGTTACACACAAGTGGTTAATGGGATCAATTAGAGTAATTAGAATGCTGCAATTTTCCAACCCCAAAAGGTTTTGGGGAAATAAGTAAGGCCTCTCACCCAGCTAGGTGATGACTAATAGGTCAAATAGATCTATGTTTAAAAGAGTTAGAAGAGTGGCCTGGGCTTGAGTCTAGCCGACCAATCAATCAGCGATGCTGAATGAGCAGTTGGTCTGCGGTGGTACAAGTGTGGCATAAGTTAGCAATAACCATCATCTGTAGAGGCCTCATTTAAAGGCCAACGGCCTGTTATTGGGGGTAAACACAAAGACTCCCCGCTGTAGCAGGAGGATCACTACAGCAGTCTTTGGGTTGCAATGTTAATAATAAAATAAGCCATTGTCAGTCATCTCTGAATAAGGTAAGGGGTGTTGCGCATGTCCTATTTTTGCAGCATTAAGTGTTGTCACACTGGATCCCACACCAAAACACCAAGACAACCGAAAACCACACCACCTACAAGGACGCCATGACGGACTACCACAACCAGATCAGAGCCACCAAGAGGAACTTCATCCACAACAAAATCCTGGCCAACTCCACCAACTCCAAGGAACTTTTCAGTGTCATTCAGGAATTCACCAACCCACGCAGCGAAGCCACAGACATCACCCCATCCCAAGACCTCTACGACAAGCTTGGAACCTATTTCCACCTCAAGATCAAAAACCTCTACGACAACTTCATCGACCATCCACCAGGCGCCACAGACGGCCCCCGCCCCCCAGAAACACCAGCCAGCCCACCATCTCCAACTGGACACCGATCACGGCCGAAGACACCGCCTCGACCATGAAAAGCATCCCCTCGGGGGCCCCCACCGACCCCTGACCCCCTCACATCTACCACAGAGCCGTGGCCGCCATCGCACCCGAACTACAACGCACCATCAACACCACCTTCAAAATAGGCACCTTCCCAGACGACTGGAAGCGCGCAGAAGTCAGACCCCTGATCAAGAAGCCCACAGCTGACCCCGCCGACCTCAAGAACTATGGGCCCATCTCGCTCCTCCCCTTTGCAGCCAAAGTTGCAGAGAAAACAGTCAACAGGAAACTGACACGATTCATTGAAGAGAACGCCGTCCTCGACCCGTCCCAATCCGGATTCCGAAGCAACCACAGCACAGAGACCGCCCTACTCGCTGCCACAGACGACATCCGCACCCTCCTGGACCAAGGCCACTCCGCAGCCCTCATCCTACTCGACCTATAAGCAGCCTTCGACACCGTCTCCCACCGCACACTAGTCACCAGACTACATGACGCAGGCATACAAGGAACAGCCCTGGACTGGATCCGATCATTCCTCACCGGAAGAAGCCAAAGGATCAGACTCCCACACTTCCTCTCCGACCCCACGACAATCACCTGCGGAGTCCCACAGGGTTCATCACTGAGCCCCACCCTCTTCAACATCTACATGGCCCCCTCGCAGCCATCGTCCGACAACACGGCCTCAACATCGTATCCTACGCCGACGACACCCAGCTCATCTTCTCCCTCACCAAAGACCCCACCACTGCCAAACTCAACTTCCAGAAAGGAATGCAAGACGTTGCAGTCTGGATGACCACCAGCTGCCTGAAGCTCAACGCTGAGAAGACAGAAGTCCTCGTCCTCGGTACCACCCCTTCTGCATGGGACAGCACCTGGTGGCCGACCGCCCTCGGAAGCCCACCTACCCCCTCAGACCACGCCAAGTACCTCGGCATCGTACTCGACTCATCAATCACCATGAACTGACAGGTCAACGCCGTCACCTCCAGCTGCTTCAACACCCTCTGCATCCTCCGCAAGACCTTCAAGTGGATCCCCCTGAGTCAACGAAGACAGTCACCCACGCACTCATCACCAGCACACTGGACTATGGAAACGCACTCTACGCCGGCATCAACAAGTCCCTACTCTGCAAACTCCAGACAATACAGAACACCGCCGCCAGACTCGTCCTCGGCATCCCCCGACACGAACACATCAGCCAACACCTACGAAGTCTCCACTGGCTCCCCGTGGAGAAAAGAGTCACTTTCAAAATCCTCACTCACGCCTACAAATGCCTACACAACAACGGACCCAAATACCTCAACGACAGAATCAACTTCCACTTACCCAAAAGAAACCTCCGATCTTCCAACCTCGCACTGGCCGAAACCCCGTGCATCCACAGAGCCAGAGCAGGCGGAAGATCCTTCTCTCACATTAAATAACAAGCATTTGCAATGCAATAGGTCTCGCATTTACGCGAGTTTGAGCTATTGACATTGCAAATGACAATGCCTTTTATTTTTGTTTTCGTTTTTAAAACATAAATAAAAGGCATTGTCATTTGCAATGTCAATAGCTCAAACTCGCATAAATGCGAGACCTATTGCATTGCAAATGCTTGTTTAAAGGAGCAGTGAGGAAGTATCAAAAATGGAAGCGAGGAAGAGACCGGAAGGATGAGGTGGGGGCGGGGTCATTCTAGCCCCTGTCCTTGACTAAACCATGCATGGCGGATCACTGCTGCCATCTCTCTTCCTGCATCGGACTACAGTAGCCGACTATAGAACAAGCTGGGGAGCAGTATTAGGACTACACGAAGAACCGGACGTGTACACAAACAAGTATGGAGCGAATGCTGAGCACGAAGTAGGAAAATATGTCAGGAAAAGGAATAAAAGTGGACGACTCGGGTACGAAGTTGACGTTTGCGGCTGCAGTCCGAATTCCACCCTCGGAAGCCATGTATGCATAAGTGAGTGCAAAGTATTATCTGAGTACACACTGCTGGTGAAGAGGTACACCATGCCCCAGACGAAGGAGTAAACGAAACGTGTTGGGTACGTCGAGGACGTCTGCTCTTAAGGAAGTGCCTTCTCAGCTTCTGAGGTATGTAAAGAGTGAGCTCCCACATATAACTCACACCTTCCTGAGGACTCTGCCTGCCACTTGTGCGTGCACATGCCACATTTTTTGTACCTGGCACAGGCAGGAAATGCTGAGTGACATGAGGCCAGAAGCCAAATGCCCTCAGAACCCAAGCGGTGTGTTGAGAACCTAAGACGCACACCCTTGTGCGTTCAAGCTTTTCAAAAGACAAAAAACCCATGTCACATGAGCATCCATTGGAGTAACAAGCGCCCGCACGTTAATTAAACCCAGATGGCCCCTGCGCGTGCGCTGTAAGAATGCGGCCGCAAAAGTGAAAGCAACTAAAACAAAGCTTTCAAGAGAGGATCTGGGCGAGCGAGCGCGGCAGCCTGCAGAGCTGACCAGACGCTCGTGCGTCATGGCCTTTTGCCTGCGATTACACGCACGGCAGGCATGTGTTTCCAATTATCGTGCCCGCGTCTGGGCACAATAATGGGGAACAGATGTCGGCCCTGCGCGCGTAACCGCAGGAAAAAGGCCATGACGCACGAGCGTCTGGTCAGCTTTCCAAACCCCTTACTAAAAGTCTCGCAAGCAGCGCATGCGCTGCTCTAGGCTCGACCTAAAAATGTAAATCCGTAATTGTAAAGCGCGAACTACTCACCCTTACGGGTCTCAAGGTGCTGGGGGCCGTCGTGGAAATTAAGTGAGCTATTGCCCAGAGTCACATGGTGGTGAGCTGCGCTGCCGCCGGAGCCGGGGATAGAACCGTGAGCCCTGTGCTCCGAAGTCAGCTGCCCTGGTCGCTGCACCACACCTCTCCACTTTGCAGCCAAGACCTGGAACGAGCTACCGGCAGACATCAGACGCGCCCCTCCCTGAACACCTTCAGGAAGACCCTCAAGACCTGGCTCTTCGGCTAAACAGATCTGCGGACCCCCCCACCCCACTCAGTGCCTTGAGACACTCACGGGTGAGTAGCGGGCTTACAATTCCCTGATTGATTGATCCCACTGGTATTGTTGTTATGTAAATTATTTTATTAAGTTGACTCATTGAACTGGGTTTAATATAGCATTATAGGCTGCTGCGGAGTGCTATGTTGGCTGTTACAGTTCCTCTGTTCCAGTTATTGCCCTGAGCCGCAGGCAAGCATTGGGAAGTTGGAGCAAAAGGTGTAGGCCAGCCATTATTCGCCCACGGACACTGTGATGTCTTCAATGGAGTTCCTAACATTTTAATGTTCTAACCCACATTAGAATCTCCCTGTTAAATTCCTCACACTGGACTCAAGAAAGGACACGTGGGGGTAAATTTAACCCATCCACTGTGTGACATTATCTCCGCGGTAGGGTTGTTAGTGTGCAGGTCACGTGCGTTCCTGTTAGTGTTCGAGGCTGTTCGGCGGAAGTTCGCCCACTCCAGTCATAAAGACTTTAACCGGATGCCAGAGGGTGACCGGATTTAACCAAACCGGAGATAGTGTACACAGATAATCCATTGTGGATCGCCCTCCTCCGTTGGACAGATGTGTTGGTCTTCACGTGTTTTTTCGTTGCTCGCTCGTCATGTTTACAGGAAGTTTTGATTACGGCCCTCGTGGAACATTCCAACTCCTCCGCTTCGTAAACGTGCCCCCTTATTATAACTCCAGTTTGTCCAAATATGTCACTTCTGCTTCCATTCTCCACAGTCTGGCGAGTCTTGTGACCTGGATGGGTGTTAAGGACTCCGGGGGTAAAAAAATTACCCAGCAAGTGGAAAGGGGTTTTCTAGAGAGCCACATTAGAGAACGGTGTTTTCCCATTTTGCACAACCTTCACATTTCGGTTTCTCATTGCTTGCTTGCGAAGTGCAGTTTGCGTTTGACTGTAAGAAATTTGCTCCATCAGCACAAACCGGAAACAGTGCCCAATGTCACACGTTGAGGATATCACACGTTTTCTGTGTGAGGCTGATGAGCATACACATTGAAGTCGTCAGAGAAAACATGTTGAGTGATATCATCAGCGATCTAGCAGTGGGCAGTGATGTCATCAGCACAGTATCATCCACAGTGGAATTTTGCATTATGATGTCATCATCAGTGAGAGACACAGAACAATTAGATTGCAGATTTCTATAAAGAGACACGAACAGGGTCGGATTGGGTTGAAAAATTGGCCCGGGCACCCAAAAAACAAGCATTGGCATAGCCAATAGGTCTCGCCTTTGGGACCTTGTAAGTGTTTAGCCATGCAACAGTTGATTTTGTTTCACCAAGGATATTGTGCTGCATAACTAAATACTTATAAGGTCAATGCTTGTTTTCCAGTGCTCTGCACCAGCACTTGTCTTCACCACACTTATGACACTCTGCCACATGGTGGCGCTGCTCATCTAATTTAGAGATGAGCACAATAATGGTTGTTTATGAATACAATATACACTAAAAAATACTAATACCTGCCTCCCCAGCCATTCCTTTAGCTTTTGGGGACCTGGAATAATTTGAACTTTCGCACTTGCAGGCAAGAGAGATGGTTAGTAGTTGTTTTAGTACCGTCATTGGCAGCGATGACGGGCCAATGGGTGGTGTAACCTGCAGTGGCCTCCTGGTCAGGGAGCTGGCACTTATTATTTTACAAATTAAGCACTGTGTGTAACATGGCTTTAAAACTAGTTGGCAGCGTCTTAGTGTAAGGTAAAAAAAACACCAGGCGTAATACTGCTACCATGCATCAACAGTATTTTCAAAGACAATTTTTGCACCCAGTAAAAGTGCACCTCTGAGAAGTAAGCTTTCAGAGTCCACGAATATTTCAAACCAAATGTTCATCTAACTGGTGCCTCTCATGGGCCAATGATTTATTGAGAAAATCAGAAATTGCCTGGGGTTATTTTGTTTTATACTATATGCTAAATCAACCCTGAACCAATATCTTTTTTTTTTTTGTAAAGCCTCATTAAAATTCTACACTCGCTATTTAATAGCAAAGTAATTGCACTCCGAGTTATAAAAAAAAAAAAAAAAAGGACATGGGCAAATAAAAACCTTTAAAATTCTGAAAAGATAGCAGGAGAGTTTTAAAAATTTTTTGCCTACTTCCTGTAGCAAGCATGTGGCCGCAGTAGGGAACCCGCCGCAGTGGCGGCATTCCGAGTTGTCAGTCCAGCTCCCTCAGCCCGCTGGACCGTGACATCGCTTCCAACAGAACGGAGTCCTGGCTTCGACCCGCTGGAAACCAACCAGTGTGGAATAAGACGCGGTGCGCTGTCCCTCCTCCCAGAGGGATAGAAAGGCTGATGACAAAGCCAAGGCTGCAGATATAAATAAAAATAAAACGCAATTATCTTCGATTGCGAGCTCAGCAGAAACGGACAAAAAGGGAGACCGATGCATGAGTCTGTTACGAGTAGGATTAAAAAAATCTTCTAGAAGGGGAGAACAAAAATTGGGATATTAAATCTTGCTGTCCTGCCGGGGCGCGCACAAATGGCTCTAAGGGGACAATTAAACGCGGAAGCTGAATAGAGGGAGAAGCGATGAGCGTGGCAGACAGGCCGCAGTTTAAAAAAGTATAATGAAGTCTGGCAGTGATGGATGTCACGTCAGCGCCTGGCTCACAATAGGATGCAGATGTATTAATGAAGCATTTGTTTCCGGGTGGCGAACATGGCTCATTGGACGCAGGGATGGGCTCGCTGAAGGCCCAGACGGGGCCGTGGAGCGTGTCGTGGTCTGGAATCATTGCGTGTGTCTGTGGACATAAAAAAGAAACTTAGCACGAGAAAAAATAAGAGCCGACGCGGGAAAGGGTCGACGTCGGTCCAAGGACGAGGAAAGGCCTCCATCCAGGAAAGAACGGACATTTTACTGTTCTGGTACAAGGAAGTATTTACCAGCTGTTATAAACTGATGGTAATGAGCACACACACCCTCAAAAAATCTTGTAAACATCATCTCAGACATAGGTTTGGAAAACGACATAAAGGTGAAAAA
Source organism: Calotriton arnoldi (assembly GCA_963921515.1). Taxonomy (NCBI): domain Eukaryota; kingdom Metazoa; phylum Chordata; class Amphibia; order Caudata; family Salamandridae; genus Calotriton; species Calotriton arnoldi. The sequence goes on from CAWUFW010004004.1 coordinate 509,648, forward strand.
TAATGCTTGAGTAATACCTTCTACACAAATGCAAAGCACAAAGTGACTAATATAGGGTTGTGTCGGTAAAAGAATCCCAGAAGAAGGAAAACAAGCGTGCGCGGCCACGCTAATTGCAAACAGATGGCCTCTGCGCGCCGCTGCTGCGTCTCCCGCAAGGTGGATGCCAGCACAAGCACGAGTGCTTGAAAAGGGCAGACCAATTCCAAAAGGTCATCTCTTAGAGAAGCGCATGCGCACTGCCTAGGCGAGACCTAAAAGGTGGCCCACAATTGCAGTTCATGCCGAAAAAGGGTGATTTCTTCTTATCCGTTTCTAGTCAGATTTTTTTTTAATTGTAAAGTTATTTAAAACTTTTGTGTTTCATGTTTTTTTCTCTCATTTTATTGCACGGTATTTGAATGAAACTTCTAACCTCACTCCGAGAAAACTGGCAGCAGGCACCTGAGGTTTGTCTGTCTGCTCGTTGTGACCTGCTGTGGGGGACAAAAGCCTCCTCCCCACACCGACGACTTGTTAATTACACTGCTCAAAAGACACCTCTCTCAAAGGCTCACTGACACCTTCTGGGGCCGGATGGAAGGAGGTGCACCACATGATGGCGTCCTCCTGACGCTCTATTGTCATTCTGCAAATAACAATTAATGGGCCTAATATGTGGCCTGCTCAGACTACCTCTCACCTGAAGCTGGAGCTCTATTGGAAAACCAGCCCAGGTATATTGAGCTGCTGCTTGATCCACAGACTAAACAAATCGGCCCACAAGCTGGCCTCTGCCACAGGCCCCTCGGGTACCAGCCGATTGCCCGCCCTGCCAATCCGACACTGGACATGAACATATCACCTTTGCCTTCAGGCAGCTGCATTGGCTCGTAGCGGCCACCCCTACTGAGTTCACCGTCGGAAGTGAGTACTCCACGGACGGCATTGCTCGCCAGGGGTATTGTAAGTACATAATTTCCCCTTTGCATACATGCCATCATTAGGGACAGATAAGAGGAAGATGAGACAAATAAAATAAGCATTGGCCAAGCCAAAAGATCTCACTTTGTAGACCCATTAGATATGCCAATGCTTTTTGCCAATGCTATGCATCAAACAAAGAAAAAGGCATGATGACGCAGTTGCTGTACCCGGCTGCGTCATTTTGTATGTGTTATGAGGTATGCTCTTTCATGTGTCACCGCACATGGGCCTGACTATGGAATGACACAGGCAACATTTTGTTTATTTTTGACCGCTATAACTGACAAGACACTTAAGCCCAGATTTTCAGAACAGTCACGGAACGCAGGGCAGCAGCCTAAAATGCTGATCTGCGCTGCGTGACAGGGAGGGAGCAGGAGAGCGCCATAGCTACAGAGATATGGTTCTCTCCTCCCCTCTCACTGCACTCCAGGCACACACCTTAGTGCCGTAGTGCTAGGGTGTGTGTGTGAGTCTACCATAGGTTTTGTACTGGAAGGTTAGCAGTGGCGGCCACCACAAACAAAGGGTGGTGAGGTGGGTGTAGGGAACGCAGGAGAGGGTGCACAATGGGGTGCGGGGGGTGTTAGAATATATAAAAAAATAAAATAACTTACCATAAGGTGCAAGCCGCCTCCCGCATCGCGCTTCCTCTTCTCTTCCTTGTCCCAACAGACACTGGGACCAGGTCACAGACTCCCATCCAATCCCGGCAGGGATGGGCCTGTCGCAGACTGAAAAGATGCTCCGCTCAGGCCAGTGAGTCTGTGGGGGTTTCTCCAGCCCGGCTGTTCAATGCAGCTGGGCTGGAGAAACCTAAGTGCGCATTTGTGTTTTGTTCGGCCTAAGACGGCCAGCCAAACACATATGCGCACTTAGGAAGTGTACATAGCACTCCTCCTCACATGCCCCGCCCTCCCTGCACAAGCTGGCTCAGAGCCAGCGAATGAAAAATAAAATGATGCTAGAACATAATTTTATTTTCCATTTGTTGGCTCTGAGTCAGGCATTGGGGCGACGCTTCTCCGCCATTGCAGAGGAGCCACCCCTGGAGGTTACTATGCTTAGACACACTTTACAACTTTTCCTACTTTGCATGTGTGCTGCACAGTGCAGCACGCATGCAAGGTTGGAAAGAAAGGAAAAATAAAAGCATTTCTCCTTTTAACACCTCCTTTCCATTGTCGTTAAGTTTTGGAGCTAAACCCCGTCTACTATTGTTTATAGATAGGGTTTTGCGTCAAAAGGCATGGGTGGTTGCATGGGAACCCATGTACCGCCCCTTGGCGCTAAGTAATGCAAAGCAATGCTTCGCTCTGCTCTGCGTTACTTGTAGGGTACTTTCCAGCGCAGAACAAGTTTTGCACTGGAAAGAAAATTAGTAAAAAAAATTTGTGCTATTTACAAGCCCCTTGCGCCACTGGTGCATCACTTTTTACATGGGGAAAAGTGACAGAACGGTGGCGCAAGGGCTTAGCAATAAGTCCCAATGTTTGCAAATCTACCCCAATGATTGCTAAATAATTTAAAAAATTGCAACCATGCAAAGTTCTCTTTCTGTAGAGGAGCACCCGGCAGCAAATGACAGCAGCGGGCCCTCCAAAACCCTACACATTTGAAAAAAAAAAGAAATACCCACAAGAAGTGGGGGAGCAACGAAGGACAGCGTGGGGGCAAGCGAGGGTGGAAACAAAGGGGGTTGGTCGGTGGGAGGATAAAATAAAGCTGGATGAAGGCAGCAGTGGAAAAGCAGCACACGAGGGGGGATTTAGCTGGGGCAGCAGCACATGGACAGAGCAACATAGCGCTCATGGATAATGGGGTTTGGTGGGGAAGAAGCACACGAAGGAGACTGCTAGGAAACACCTGCATTTTCTGTCTCTCATAGTTGGGCTTCAACCCACTTCAGAGACCCTCTTTCTCTAGCTCAATGCTGATTGCGCTTTAACTTTTGTTCTTTTATAGACTTGTGACAATCCCCTAGTGTTTCGTCTGTCACTCATTTAAGACTCTGAGACAAATCGTTCTGTTTGAATAAAACACATTGAAGCAGATATTGCATTTAGTGCACCCAGGGAATCTTTATTTGTCTGCTTCCTGCTCCATTTTTTGGGAGTGCCCCTTGTGGCCTATTGGTTAAGAGCTCACTCGCTCATCCTGAGGGTGTTAAAGTTCAAGCCTCATTCCTCCCATGAGCATTTATCTGCTTGAGATCTGTTCAACACGAAGGGTTTCAGTGTTTCCCAATAAGTGAAAAGTCGATGACTTTCACAATAAGTAACATCCTGTAGAGTGGTTGTTACGAGGCTCTTCTTATGGGCTTAAATCCTCATGTTCCTTCTGGAGTTGTTACTATGAAACCTGTTACAAGTTTATTTTTCTGCCCACGCTCTGTAATGGGGACTGTCACGTTTACATTGCGAATCACCCTTTGAATAGGTTATGATTCAACTGGTCTTCCCTCTCCGTTTCGGGAAATGTGGATGAGATGTATGGGCTGTTCTGTTGTCTTCTGTGTTTTTCAGAGTTTTTGTTGGATGAAACCTAGGGGTATATTTAATAGCCCCTTGTGCCACCGGAGCCTCAATTCTTTTTGACTTTCCGGTGGCACAGTGCGCTAGCCCATATTTACAAGGCAATGCATAGCCACCCTGCGTGGCTTTTCATGGTCTTGTAAATATGTGCCCCTTTCACGCATTACTCTGCGTGAAAAGGGCATTCTATGGGTGTTGCTGTGGGTGTTCCCACGCAACACCCATGGATTCTGACGCATTCCCAGATTTACAAGGTTTCATAAACCTAGGAATGCGTCAGATTCTAACGCCTCCCCAGGGGAGGCGTAAAAGTGGAGCAACGAGGAGAAATACCTTTATTTCTCCTCGTTTTTCCTCTTTCTATGGATGCTGCATTCACACATAGAAGGAGGAAAACAGCATCAATGATTGGTTTTGTGCAGGAAGGTGTCTCTTCCTGCACAAAAACAGAAACGGTGCAAAGGTGCCTGCGTTGGCACACGGCAGCCAGTGCTTAATTTGTGCAGGTGGTTTCCGGTGCTAAGCACCGGCACTTATTTCTCAGGGCCGGGTCTATGGCATACCTGCCAACTGACAAGGTGGAAATGAGCGTCACGCACTATCAGCACTTCACACACTGTCGCCTTGTGAAGAGCCGATATGAAGCTGCCACCTTTGGCATTTGGGGTGTAAGAAAGATTTCTAAAGACCGCGTGAGGAAGATGATTTAAACCTTGTTCCTCTGGACAACCTGATCTCACACTTCTGTGACATTAACAAGCTTGACGCAGGGTAACTGGCCATGACAGTACAACAGCAGTACGGCTGCGTTTGCCAGGCATGAGGTTCCAAGAAGGCTCAATGTCACCAATAGCGCAGTGCTCCAGTTTTAGGTCTTTGTTTTACAAAGTATTGCTTTCAGCGGTGTTAGTTCAATTGGAAGAACTGGGGAAATTTGGACCACACCTCCCATAGTGCATTATGTTACTAAACGAAGACCCATGACTGGAACACTATTTCCTTGGCGAGATCATCTGCTAATCATGAACACGAGACAAGTACTCTTTTCGCTTACTTTACAAGGGTGGCTGATTCATAACTTCACCTGAATGGTTTCAGGTCAAGGTATTTCCTCCAAATGTTATCAGATGTAGTCCAGGCTCCTTATTTCATAAAAAATGTTAGTGCCTGATCAGTTCTCAGTATGGCCCCAGATTTTATCAAATGTAGTCCTCGCTCCTTGGACCATGTAGCTCGTATGTTACTGTACCAGCAGACTTTATACAGGTAATAATCGAAAATTAGTTTGCATAAATGCCACAATAAACAAACTAGATTATAAAGTGCCTGGCAATTATCAGGACAACAATGTTACTAACACCGAAGCATCTCACCAATTCAGCCATTTGGAATCAAACTTCGGTCTTTGGCACCACCCTAAATAACCTGAATGGAAAACATCACAAACTGCACGGTAACAGCTTCCAGATTCTTTCAACTTAAATGTAAGCAAAAAAAAAAGACAGAACAGTTTATTTTTCAGTCTTCAGTGCACTGTTCTGTTGCAGGGCAGCGTCTTTTTAACTGTTCAACAATTGAAAAGGAAATAATTAACATACGACTACAGATCCCAAAATGCAACAGGCCTTTTGTAGTTACAAACACACTTGTAAAATTACAATCAATAGCAGGCCAATGAACAATATACTATGTGTAATATATAGATCATATCTCGGGTGACCAGATCTCTTTCTCTGAGACCGTTGAACAAGGTAAGGATAGATTCCCGGTGCTTTTATTTAAATTGACGTATCTGTAACCACGTGTAACCATATGTAATATAACTGGTCCGCAAAGCGCTCCCATAACTTGGGTCGAGTTTGCACTTTTTTTGTCGGGGTTGCAGGGCCTGTGTTATGCCCCTGGTGGCGCCAGACATACCTGGGAGTGGTGTGAAATCACAAACATTAGTGACACAACACCTATGTGGTGCGCACAGCAGAAGTGGCACGAGCCACAGCAAAGTGTAATGGGGAATAACAATGTTTCACATCACATGTGTAAATACCCAACAAGTATACATGTGGGCCAATTCTTTCCGGGAATAACATATGGCTTGGTTACATCAGGCACACAGACAGAGCTGAATGTAGTCGGCGGGGGCGGGGGGAGGGAGTAGTCCTCAGCCTCCCTTTCAGTAGAAGCGTTGTTACCAGCACACAGGTTGACTACTCGTGTCAGTACCTGTTTCATGTCCCCCTGACATGCTATCACAGCTTCCTACTTGCATTTGTCTGACATGAATCAGAGCATTGACATGTAGCATCCAATAACGGGCATTGTGCACATTCAGCATGCCTGTGAACAACAGGTGTGATCTCTGGCACAAGGCACTAGGAGGCCCACCTCAGTACATTCAGTGTGCCCCTATGCCCCCTCCACCCTCGTCTTTAAGAAAAAGGTTGAAAATGGGAGGATGTTGGCGACAGTGGAGCGGTAAATGTCAGCCTGCTGGCACCGCTGAGAGGGGCCAACAGGTCCACCAATCATAGTAGCGCAGCGCTAGTGCGAATCGGACCAATGTAGAGATCAGTGTCCTTACTTTTCTCCCGCCCCAGCATACTGCGCAGCCGCAGCACTAGCAAGTGAGTTGATAGAAGAAGCAAGCTGCATTTCGGAGTCGTGACTCATGCAGCAGCAGGCCTCAGATTAATTAAGACAGTAAGTTATGATTTCCTAACATTGGGCGAACCAACAGGTACCAACACACAATGAGCCCACGGGTTCAGGGTACAAGTCTGATAGATATGTGGATTACATAAACCAAACACCGTAGAAAACGGGGGAGGAAAATATCCCTTTTAAGGACGGTTCCCCTCACACACCAGAGGTGTCATGCTTCATCATAGCGGTGCCCCTCGCGTCAAGAACCAAGTCTTGGTGCGGGCTACGACCCCCTCTCTGCGAGGGAGGAGCTCAGGGATGTTTATTCAATTTGAGCACATGGGTTGTCCTAAAAACCCTATGTGAGCGTGGTGTATGAATAGATATAATGTGCAGTGCTAACGTGAAAGTAAATGTGAATTAAAACTGCCTACAGAGCTAGCTATCAGCAACCTTTATTCAGCTACCCTGTGACAGGATTAAAAACAATAAGCTGAGTAATGAAACTGTCGACATTAGAGACAGCTACATTACAAGATCAACATGTTTCGGCCTTAGGTGACCTCTCAAAGTATCATGGCCTTCATCAGGATCAGAAAAACAGCTACTGCAACAAGAGTGTAAGTGAGAAATTAAAAAAAAATATTATAGAGCAACAGTGTTTTATACTGAACCAGGGATTCTTGTGATCAGTAGATTCACCGTTGGGACCTACAATGAGACAAAAAAACAGTGATTGTGCATGGTTATGCCACATTCAGACATTTGGCCATTGAGTAATCTATACTAAGCAAGGCCAAGTCACTCTTATATAGGTGATACATGGCGGCACTTACCTATTTAGGTAGAAAAAGTTACCGCTTCTGTCAGGGGCTATTTAGCCACAGGTACATACGCCAACCACCCTGGGGAAGAGAGGAGGTGGTGTCAACAAGGAGAGAAGGGGGAGAAGAGAAAGTACGAAGGAGCTGAATGCCAGTCAGTTCCAGTCAGGGAAGGGCAAAAGAAGGCGTGGGGTGCTCGATGTACAGAGGTGCCCGATGATATTTGGCCAAGCACACACCCGTTGAATTGGGGGTCATAGCAAAGATACTGTGTTCAGGCAAGCTGGAACAGCCCATGCAGCATTACCCAAAAATGTGTTAATCTGTAGTCAAAGCTTACATGCATGCGCCCGTTTGCCCTGTCAGGCCACTATGCTTCCCAACTCACAGTCACTACACTTGCCCGAGTCACTGGCTCGTGTGGTGCACCTGTCCTCCCCTTGGTAGAGTTCCCCTTATTAGCCTGGCATCTCTGCTTGCCCCTACAGGGGCAAGTGTTTTCTCTGGGTTGGTGGGTACCAGCGTACACCACTTGAACCAACCCCCCATTTCTGTTTTAACCGGCACACCGGGATACCACATTTCCCACAATTCCAGACACGCTGTCCCGTTCACGCTTGAACTACATTTCCCGACGCGAGTCGACCCATGACTACCATTCCCATGATCCTCTGGAGCCGATCACGGCAGTCGACACGCTGTTAAATATGGCGACTCCAGACTTCCTAAGCATCCTGCCGGCTGGACTTACGCCTTCGGAGACCACGCTCGGACTGAGCGGTAAGTTTACCACCTCCCCTGCACCTGGTAGGCTACCTCCACAAGTGTGTTCCGGGCACAGACCCGCATTACCTTTGCAGCGTTCCTTTCACCCGGCATTAGTTTCTATGCCTTGTGGTCTCCCATTTGGGTTTCCCACAGCAGCCTTCTTGCATTTCAGTTGCCCCAGTGATGACTCGCGTCATTACCGCGAGTCTGCCTTCTCACTTGAAGTTTACCACCTCCTTGGCTCCTGTTAGGCCCCCTCCACGAGCATGTTCCGGGCGCAGATCTGCATTCTCTATGCGGTTTTTCCTATTACCCGGCATTAGTTTTAGTGCCTTGTGGTCTCCCAATTTGGATTTTCCACATCCGCTTTTCAGATGCCCGAGTGCCGACTCGCGCCACCACCGCGAGTCTGCTTCCTATCCCGTACGACACACGGGGACGTATTCTCTAGGTCCGACTTTGGTTATTGGCTATGGGTCTGTTGGTATTATAGCCGGCTGCACCGGGGGCCCCGGCCCTTTCATCCGTGGGGCTCTGCTTTTAAGCTATGTCATGTACCTGTCACTTTAGGTATAACTCCCCAGAGCACCCTGGGCTCATGATTCTAAAGTTAGTGCCCTTAAGCTAGGTTAGATACCAGTTATTTCTGGTAATACTCCACAGCCTAACGGGTTCTCCATGAGTCCCGCTCTGGATTTCAACAGTCTGTGCCCTCTCGCTGCAATTCCCGACTACATGGGTGGTGGCCTGACGTGTTTTGACTACAGATTAACACATTTTTGGGTAATGCTGCATGGGCGTTCCAGCTTGCCTGAACACAGTATCTTTGCTATGACCCCCAATTCACCGGGTGTGTGCTTGGCCAAATATCATCGGGTACCCCACGCCTTCTTTTGCCCTTCCCTGACTGAACTGACTGGCATTCAGCTCCTTCGTACTTTCTCTTCTCCCCCTTCTCTCCTTGTTGACACCACCTCCTCTCTTCCCCAGGGTGATTGGAGTATGTACCTGTGGCTAAATAGCCCCGGACAGAAGCGGTAACTTTTTCTACCTAAATAGGTAAGTGCCGCCATGTATCACCTATATAAGAGTGACTTGGCCTTGCTTAGTATAGATTACTCAATGGCCAAATGTCTGAATGTGGCATAACCATGCACAATCACTGTTTTTTGTCTCATTGTAGGTCCCAACGGTGAATCTACTGATCACAAGAATCCCTGGTTCAGTATAAAACACCGTTGCTCTATAATCATTTTTTTTCATTTCTCACTTACACACTTGTTGCAGTAGCTGTTTTTCTGATCCTGATGAAGGCCATGATACTTTGAGAGGTCACCTAAGGCCGAAACATGTTGATCTTGTTAATGTAGCTGTCTCTAATGTCGACAGTTTCATTACTCAGCTTATTGTTTTTAATCCTGTCACAAGGTAGCTGAATAAAGGTTGCTGATAGCTAGCTCTGTAGGCAGTTTTAATTCACATTCACTTTCACGTTAGCACTGCACATTATATCTATTCATACACCACGCTCACATAGGGTTTTTAGGACAACCCATGTGCTCAAATTGAGAAAACATCCCTGAGCTCTTCCCTCATAGAGAGGGGTAGTAGCCCGTGCCAAGACTAGGTTCTTGACGTGAGGAGGCACCCCTATGATGAAGCATGACACCTCTGGTGTGTGAGGGGAACCGTCCTTAAAGGGATATTTTCCATCCCCGTTTTCTCCGGTGTTTGGTTTATGTAATCCACATATCTATCAGACTTGTACCCTGGACCCGTGGGCTCGTTGTGTGTTGGTTATTATGAGTGGGGAGTGTGCCCACGCAGGTCCTTAAACCTCCTCTAGGCCCCCTTTTGTGTGTGACACGAACCAACAGGTACTCAGGATTTTGGACCTGGCCCAATCAAGCTCTTGCCTTGACTTCATGCCTTCTCTTAAACCAGGTCCTTCCCAGCATGGTATATCAGTGAACGAGAGGATGTGGTGTAACAGCCAGATCTGCCGACCTTGGAACTGAGGAACCCGGTTCGAGTCTCGGCATTGGCTCAACACATCAAGTGATTCTGGGCAAATAACTTAATGTCCCCATGCCCTATCATCTAAAATGAATGAGGCTGCCCGTGGCCCACGCAGGGGCCCCCATAGGAGGGCGGCCACCTTAGTGCCACATGATGGCACAAACACAGCAGGGCTAGTATTTGGACCTCCCGGATGTCCAAGCACTACTCTGTCATTTCCGGCGCGCCAGTGGGCGGGGGGCAGGTCTATGTACCTCCCCCGCCCAGCTGGAAATCCTTTTTCATGCCGAGGATCACGCCGTCTTGGTTGCGTCCGTTCTAGATCGCGGGTTGGGCTGCAGGCGTTTTCGTCGATTTGGGGTGAGTCTGGTCGGGTACCCCCTCGACCCCATTGCGCATCGTGTCCCACCCTGAGAGTTGACTTTTGGCCTAATCGGGCCACAGCTGCGGTTGCTCTCCCGAGGCGGGGTGGACTCAGTGGGACGGCCTGCCGTCTGGGCATCCTATTGCCATTCTAAGCATGACAGTGAGACGTTTAGCTTTGAGTGCTTCGGACTAACACTCTGTCTTCAACGAGTGCTGCTCACTCTGAACAGCTGAAATATGCAAGGTTGTGCGCCTGCAGCCGCGCGAGCCCTGCCAGGTGGGGCTTCATCAATGGAAAACAAACTGGCCTAGGGCATAGGCCAATCGGGCATGGGCCCCTAACTAGGCAACATCCTTTGACAAAAGTCTTTTTCATGTTTGAAAATCTTTCATTAGCTGTCGTGGTCGAGCGGTGTGAATGGCGGTGCCCTCAAGGATATAGGGGGCGGCGCGGCTTGCCCTCTCTCCCCTCCTATGCCATGCAAGGCATGGACTCACCGGGCACCCGCTGTGACACAGAGTCGTTCGGGCGTGAGGCAGTAGCTTGGTTGACCGGGTGCGCAGAAAGGCACCCGACCGCGAGGGGCTGCAAGACTGTTCGGGCCCGCCCGTCTGGCACCAGTGTTGGCTGCGCACCGCCCCAGCAATTCGGCTATACTGGGGAGGCATACAGGGTCCCATTTGTCTATGCTTTCCCGTGCCTTAAGTGGGAGCAGCAGGATGCACAAAGGCTAAGGTCTACCCCGGGTTCTTTCGGGAGCGGGGGAATCTATCCCTGTGTTCTTTCGGGAGCAGGGGAACAGTCAGTCGGCATTAGGGTGGCCCCCTGTAGTAATGCTGCCCGTGTTGTTGGAGGTGCGTCTTTGTAGCCAGAGCTGCTGGCTGTGCAGCAGTGGAGCCGGGTTTGGTCGCGGTGACAGCCTGTGTGGGAATCGGGCGTGGGTGCCAGGCTTTCTCTCGCGTGACAATTAGAGCCGTGGGGCCATCCCTGTTGTCCTTGGCTCCAACCGCCTGGTTGGGGAGCCGGTTGCCCGGGGAGCTGGGCTGGAATTTGGGGTCGGGTGCTCGGCCTCCAGTCTGCCGCACTTTGCCTGTGCATGGTATGATTGGTGAATGTCTGCAAGATGAGGACTTACAGGGGTGGGAGCCTGAGGGTCACCTGTGTCATACTTGGTGCCATGCTAACTGCCAGAGGTACAGTAGGCAACAACGAATTACAAACGGTGGTCCTTCTTGCCATCCCTATCGTGATGTGGGCTCCCCCATGACATACCGGGGGTGTCCGTGCACAGTTATGTTTACAAGAGCCTTAACAGGGACCCAACCATGGTAAGTGTGGGACTTCCGGTAAAGTATAATTGGGGCCATCCATGGCATTATGTAAGCACACCTATGCCATTCAACTGGAGAGCTAATAAGGACGTCATTATGAAATATTATTTCTACTGGGGGTCTGTGGGCCACGGCCCCGTCAGGAGCACGAGCTCTCACTAGTGGGTGCATTGCGTGTGTTCAGCGATGGCCCTGCCGCGCCGTTTTCGCTCTCACCACCGGCAGCGGTTGGGACGCTATCTGACTTCTCGCGCACTAATCAACTTAATTATAACCTCTGAAAAGCTGCATGTAATCTATGAATCCTAGCGCTTCATGGCTCAATCTGAATAGAAACAAGGCTAAGGACCTCGTGAGTAGGCCACTGCAGCTTGAACCACCCCTTGCCTCTACCAGCGCCGTCAATTACAATACCAACACAACTTTTAACTGTCGCAGACCTGAGTAGTTCACGTCTATGCACACCAAACAGTGTCCTCGGCCGAGAAGCGAGCACGTTGCCGGCCGGAATTACCGATCATGCCCCGGGCGTTGGTTCAGTACTGCTCTGGTGATTTATGGGGGAATAATGTGAGCGGCTCGCCACCGGAGCTGTGCTCCGGGCCAGGGTCAGGCTTTCTGAGGAAGTCATGTTGGGAGGAGACAGCCTTGCGCGTCGGAATCAGGATGCATTACAGGATTGCATCCGCATCTGTATCAGGTAATGTGTATTGAACATATAAAACACACCTAGATTCCGCTATGTCCGCCGGGTTACACGGATACCCTCAGGAGTTGCATCCCATTGAGCGCAGTTCGGCCGTCACGGTCGAGCCCATCCCAGGGGTAGAAGGCCGGTTTGGGAGGCCTTCGTGGCTCCTCAGCCTTATTGCTCAAGTAATGGAGCCACACTTCGTGCTTGTGCCTGGGGAAATCCGACAATACCAGGGTGGGTGGTCAACGTATGATCCAGCGTTCATTAGATCCCACCATCAGCTGAGAATATGGCTCAAAGGAGCAGAGGCCTGCATATGGCCAGAAGGATCCCCCGCGTCGTGGTCCCGCCCTAGGAGTTAACTTGATTCAGTGAGGGTTGATTGTATGGCAATGTGTCCAGGGCAGAGGATTGCCCAGCATTTCGTTGTGCAGATGGGGTTTCTCCAGGTTGCATTTCGGATTGACGGTGTATCGCACGCGGTGGCTGGGGTGGGGCTGAACAGTCTGGTTGCGACATAGGGTGAATAGGGGTCGCGTTGAACAGAGTTTACGCTGCGATGGTGCTGTAAGGTGCTAATGCCACTCGGTGGCACTGTTGCAACTTTGGCTGAACGTGGATAAAGCGTTTCGGTATGTTCTTTTATTTTGTTTTGGAACTATTCGTTCGGTCTTGTCTTTCATATAACTAATTTCATACCTCACCGTGCGGCTGGGACATGAGAAAGCAGATCCTCCAAAAAACTGTCGCCGGTGCCGCATGGGGCATTGGGCCTCATGCAGTTACAGTGAAAGGGACAATTAAACAGCCCCTAGGAGAATGCCGTTCCGGTCCCCTTAGATGGGACAATATTTACGATGTAACATGGACAAGTTTTCAAAGCTGGCGCCAGAACACTAGGTTTATGAGGGCCAACTTGTGCTGTTGGGTGACTTTTGCAGACATAGGCCAAGGCATACATCCTTGGTGCCGTTTGCCTCAAGGGACAATGCAGGAAGAGTAGGGCTTGTATTTATTGCATTGATCGAATACTTGCTACTTGACAACAATCCCAAAGCAACAACGGCGGACCTCCTATGCCGCACCTCGTGCCAGTTCGTATATGTACGGTCGCTGTGCAGACTACCCCTACGTCAGCCATTGAGTGACGTCACTATGTTCCAGATCAGAAAGTAATACAACAAACGGGGGTGCGCAGCTCAAGCAGTCCAAATAGACCAGTGTGGGTAAAAAAATAACTTCTTTATTCAAAAACTTCTTTTAAAATTCATTGAGTTTAGACATTCCAGCCAACGCGTTTCATTCCCATATAGGGAAACAGTCATTCTACGTTCACATTAATGTTGTAAATTATATGTTTTGTTTTGATATATGATGTTTTTTCCAGTTTTTACTGAATGTGCAGTCAAATTGTTTTGAGATCTGTGTCTTTTTCTGTTCTGCCTGTAGTAACATGGTTTCGTTTTTTGTGTGTTCTTTTGCACAATTTGTGTTGTGATTTCTAGTCCTGTGCATCTTGATTTATATGTAATATATATGTGTTTATGTTACATTTTTACAGCCCTGAGGAAGTTCCCTATATGGGAATGAAACGCGTTGGCTGGAATGTCTAAACTCAATGAATTTTAAAAGAAGTTTTTGAATAAAAAAGTTATTTTTTACCCACACTGGTCTATTTGGACTGCTTGAGCTGCACACCTACTTTGCTACTTGGCCAACAAGGTCCTTGTGCCACCAGGGGTTATTCATGTTGCCCTCGCAATGTCTTATTGGATGAATGCTGCTACTGCTGACAGTTGGAAAAACGGTTGTCTGTTCTGGCCTGGGCTCGGCGAGTATGGGTTCATCTTTCTCATCTCAGGGTTGAGACATGTGGTCAGGACATGTGAATGATGGGTTTGGACCTTTATTTTAATTGCACGTAACATCATTGTCGAGCGCTATCAAGAGTGCCGTTAGTTTAATAACTCCTTGTCTCACACCTGTACTTCCTTCTCAACCTGCCAGTGCAGATAATTCTTATTCAGTAGGTTGGAGCGCAGCACGCTTGGACATTCCCTGCTTTAGGGATACATAAGCATTAGTTCCCTGTTTTGAATGCAGATGCGGGGCTAGTGGCTAGCCGACTATGGCACTCACTGTAGGGGTCTGTTGTGACCTCAGGGCCCAGGTTCAGATCCCGGCAGACCCACTCAGCCTTTCATCCTTCCGAGGTTGATCAAATGAGTACCATTAAGCTGGTTATCAATAAACACCTGTTAATCAGCGTCAGGATATCTCTTGGGGTAAAGTGGCGCACAAATACACTTGTTATGTTTGGTAGAGTCAATGTCAACGACACTTGGCCTCCTTTCCTCCTTCTGCGGCAAGGACAGGAAACACATACAGAGGGTAGCATCTGCCATTCACAGCGCTGAGATAACAAAACACGGTCTGAAGCACTAGGTAAAACACTCTATTTGTCCAGCTTCAGGTGTTAACTTTATTCAGTGAGGGTTGGTTGTCAGGCAAAGTGGAAAATGCTTGGGGCAGGTCAGCAGATCTCAAAGGTGCCTATGCGGCTCTGTGTCTTTCTGGCCAAGTAGAGCCAGTCTCATTATGCATACTGCCGGTGTCGTGTTGATCAGCTGACCCACATCAGAGACGTTTAGAGGTTGGTGCAGGTTAAAAAATTTCTGCTTAATTATATTTGTGACCAAAGCGGAATGCTAAATTTCTTCGGGGGAAGAGATAAAAATTAATTACCTACTATGAAGCACATTAGGGTGGCAGCGTAGAATACCAAAGTTGCAACCATTGGATTAGCCCATTAATGTCAGCACCCGCTCACATTGTTAGTAGTTAAGCAGCCGGGGAAGATTGGGGGCATAACACCACAGACTAAAATGCACATGCAAAATTCCTGTACGAAAGGAGTGACACATGGCAATTACATAAGGACAACCTTTGCTTAATGTCAAACAATTCTAGCTCAACTAAAGTTGAGCTGTCAGACAGCACTGTGGGACAGTCACCAATGTAGAACAGGCCGTTGGGTAGGCCTTGGCATGACATTGACACAGACCTTATACGAACTGGAGTCTCTATAGTGTATAAAATGCTGGAAAGAAGGACTTCTGCTCTGAACTGTTAACCAACACAGGTTTTACTGGCAGCTGATCAGGACCATTTATTACTGGGTCTGTTGGCTCAGCGACTACAGCTTTCACTGCGGGGTCCTGGGTTCGACCACTCGGTCACGGTTTACCCCGTGGGGTTCTCTCAGCCTGGCATCTCCCTGGGGCGTTAAAATGAGTATCATTGAGTGGGGTATCAATAAACATCTGTTATTCAGCGCCAACATGCCCACAGGTTCAATCACCAGGTTCTTAGGAAAATGCCACTTGCGCAGGGAGGGCTACAGCACAAAGGCTACAATTTATTGGACATTCCCATATTTAAGAAAGGGCAAGCGAACTGCTTGTATTGTTCGCTCCATTCCAGTAGCTTTTCCATACACTTGCCTGCATTCTGGTATACATCAGCAGGAGTCTAGCCCTGGGCTACTCACGCGAGGGTGGGGACCTGGGCCAGCAAATGTGGACGACTTTTGCAATAGATGAGCATGCTTGTTAATCAATACTTTATTTCAATCTGAAGGGAGGATTGGCCCACCCTGACACGCCTTACCTCTGACATGCCCTTGACTATTATCCTTAACCTTGAAACCGGGTCATGTCCAGCTGTTTTAAGCTGGGTGGGGCAAAGGGGCACAACAGCCGAGGGTTATCATCGACAGTTCGGATGGCTTGGGGAGCGATGAATGCTTGGTCTGCTCGCCCAGGCAGGCGATTTCTACGTGGGCTTAGCTTTGCATACTACCCTGCATTGGTTTTTACTGACTAGGGTGATGCAGTGGAAAGTGTTGCAAGCATGCGCCGAGAGATGGGTCCTTTGATACATCCATAATCTTAACCTGGTTAGTAATCAGGCCAAGGAGTGGCTGCATGACCCCCGGGTGCTGGAGATGGTTTGTTGGTTGGCATGCTTTTCCGGATGTTTGTTGCAAGCTCGCACAAGTTGTTGTTTCCGCAGAGTTTGGGGCAGGTTAGCAGGCCTCATCTTGTCTCTGCGGGTTTGATGTGTCTGTCGGGTCATTATGACCGAGTGGAGCCATTATCACTTTGTATATCTGGTCATGAAGGAATGCCAGGCAAGATTCTAGGGAATTATAGAGCAAGTGATCCCTTTCTGAGCCTAGTATATGCAGGCGTGGGTAACATTAGTAGCCGCCAGTTCAATTGTGCATCATTTTCCTTCAAGAGAGTAGGCATTTCTTTAAGTGTGAAGTAGGCCCCATACAAGACTTCAAGAGAACTATCACCTAGGCTAACCTTGAGAGTGCAAACAATTATGATTTGGGAGGGTTTGAGCACTGGCAGTGTGGGGCAGTCCATGCTTTAAAAGATGGAAGCGTTAGAGACTATTGCACCCCCGGTAGAGGACTGCTTTACCTAGCCTTTCGGCCCCCTGAGGTCGATAATATGACTACCATTAAGTCAAGTATCAACAGACATCTGTTATTCAAAGCTGACATACCTTTCAGGTTGACGGCGCGCTCAAATACGCGTCATGTTTGGCACATACAGACAGGTTTCTTAAACAAAAGCCACAGGTTCATGCTTCAATAGGATAGAGTCAGAGATCTGAAGGGCCAGTTTCAGCAGCATGTGTACCATAAATTGCTCAAAACAATAACTCTGGTACTGCAAAGGCAGATATTAGTCCCCCCACCCACCTTAAGTTCACCCAGACTCCGAATGTAAGGAGTACAATTTACTTTCAACAGGCATGGGCAAACAAATGTAACGCATGGAGTCGCAGCTTCAGCCAGCTGATATCAGTGAGAGTTTCAGGGGAGGAGGGGCTGTACCTCCAGGCAACAGGCTCCTACTTCAGGAGCAGGGAGAAGCATATTCTACTCACGCCAGGGTGGGGACAGCAGCAGGGTCACTCAGCACCTATAGATCACTTTCAGATAGTGATGGACTTGCAGGCAATGGAAAAATAAAGGGCAGGCAAGTTGTGCGTATGATTTACTCTAGGGTCCCATTAGCCAAAAGCATGGGCCCTGTTTGGCACTACTGGTACACCTCTAGTTAACTCTGGCTTATGGGCTACATATGCTAGATCCACCAGTCAGCCAGGGGGTGGCGTTAGTTTGTCATGCCACAATAGGTGCTCTTACTGCAAGAGTGTTGAAAAATATGGGGTTGGAGCACCAATGCTGACTATTACCAGTACACATTTGCAGTCATGTTTAGAAGGTGCAGGTAAATTTGCTCGTATGTTACTCCGTGTCCTCAAATCCACAGCATTGACAAAAGTTTCCGGCTCTCTGGTAAACAAGGGGTAAAAGCATAAAAGGCTACAATGTATTAAGAATACTCGGCTTGTCCATTATTCAGGAAAATTCAAATTTGGAAGGAGCAGGTAAACTTCCACTGCTGGTGCAGTACACGGTTATAAGGGCGAACCCCCAAAGTTTGGGAATAAGCAAGTACGGGGTTAAAACAATGGCTTAGTCTTCAGGGCTGAGGTGCGTTGGAGCACCATGTGTGAATGTGTGCAGTACGACTTCTGAGCAGACTAAGTACAATCTTGCGAAGCACCATGGGCCAACTTGTGTGCAGTGTGAGTTCTGAACAAACTAGGTGCAACGTTGCGTAGAACCTATTAAATTGGGTGCAGGGTTGTGGACTACTACTCTGGTGGGGACACCAGCATGGCGGCACAGCATCGGTCCTAAGACTCCACCTGACCCCGCCCGATGACCCTCTCCAGGGGGTCCATATTTCTCTTGGTGCCGCACATGGTCATCAGTTTGAACCTCCAAATGTGGACTTGCCATGCGCAAGCCCACCATGCATGAGGGCTTGTTTCAACTCTAATTCAAATCATCTCAAATCTGCAGGGCTTTGTGTATTAAGCAGGGTCTCTTTAGAGCTACATCGCAAGGTCCCCCCGATAGGGTCGGGACACACCTTGCAGAGGTAAATGTGAATTGTCCAGCCAGAAGGACTGGTAACTAGGTCAGAGGTAAATAGGAATTGTCCGTGTCTGGAGAGGCCGTGGAAATTTCATGCAGGAAGGTAAACAGCGCCATGCACAAAATTCACGGAACAGAGAGGTTCCTGGCTTTATCAGACTCAGCTCTTGCATGCCAAGACCACAGGATGTTGTGAGGTGGATGAGGTCCATTTGACTAGAAGGGGCAGGGACCTGTTTTTGGTGGACCTGGGTGATGCCCTAGAATCAGCATGGTGCAGTCGGAATGCCTGCCTTGGTGGGGGGCCCTGGGAATGACGGGTGCCACACCCAGAGCTGTGGCGGAGTTACAGGGCGATCCAGAGGCTGAATGGTACATAGGGGTACCCTCTTCAGGACCAAAATAAGGGTGCAAATGCCAAATAGCCCCAGGAAGTCCTTACCGCAGGACCCTGGAGGAACGACGGCACCCCGTTAGTCCTTCGGGCGGTTGTAAACCTGAGCAACCGGGGGCTTGCCTGGATACGCTCCGCCCCCTCAAGGGGCGTGAGTAAATGGGTGGACTGGTGGTCCACAGGATGTAAGGGGTAATCCCCAAAATGGTTAGCACCGATTGGTTATGCCACGGGGCAATTTGGCTCATCAGGTGGGCAGGCAGCATAGGGGTGCCTGCCCTTGGATCGCCCGTAAATTGACCCACCATGTTGGCATATTTCTTATGCAAAATAAACCTGCAGCAATGTTTTCTCCAACAACCAATGTGTCTTTTGTGTTCTTTATTATGGTATTGCTGGGTAAGCGGGTTGGGTGTGTTGCCGATATTGGCACTATGAGGCTGCCCGTGGCCCACACAGGGGGCCTCCAGAGGAGGGCGGCCACCTTAGTGCCACATGATGGCACAAACACAACAGGGCTAGTGTTTCGACCTCCCGGATGTCCAAGCACTACTCTGTCATTTCCGGCACGCCAGTGGGCAGGGGGCAGGTATATATACCTCCCTCGCCCAGCTGGCGATTCTTTTCGCGCCGAGGATCACACCGTCTCCCTCCCTACCGCTTACCCGGCTTGTCGGCTGGAAGGGTGGCTAGGGTAGGAAGGCTGTTAACTTGTTATTTTGTGTTGCAGGCGGAGTTACAGGGTGATCCAGAGGCTGAATGGTACATAGGGGTACCCTTTTCAGGACCAGAAGAAAGGTGCAAATGCCAAATAGCCTCAGGAAGTCCTTATGGCAGGACCCTGGAGGAACGACGGCGCCCCGTTAGTCCTTCGGGCAGTTGTAAACCTGAGCAACCGGGGGCTTGCCTGGATACGCTCTGCCCCCTCAAGGGGCGTGAGTAAATGGGTGGACTGGTGGTCCACAGGATGTAAGGGGTAATCCCCCAAAATGGTTAGCACCGATTGGTTATGCCACAGTGCAATTTGGCTCATCAGGTGGGCAGGCAGCATAGGGGCTGCCTGCCCTTGGATCGCCCGTAAGTTGACCCACCATGTTGGCATATTTCTTATGCAAAATAAACCTGCAGCAATGTTTTCTCCAACAACCAATGTGTCTTGTGTGTTCTTTATTATGGTATCGCTGGGTTTGCGGGTTGGGTGTGTTGCCGATATTGGCACAATGTGTATTGTCGATGCCACTTAACTGGATTTGCAGACCCTGACATTTCCTTACTGGAATCTTGACATGCACAGCACCCTTCGCCCCTGCTGCCCTCTCCTCAGTACAGGAAGACAGACATCGCTTGTCACACTTCCACCTTTATCACTCTCTTCTAATATTATATCTTGCCCCCAAATAAGAAGCAATTGAGATGTGCCTGTTGATTTGTTGAACCCTGCTCGTGCTTGATAATATAGACTGCATGCCACCCGCAAAGCTGAGAACACTAAAACCCCTCTTGACTACATTCAGCTAACTGCGACGTTCTTGACCTTCCACTGATAGGTATTACATCTGGCTTTCAGCAGTGCCAGTTGAGGATGTGGGTGAAGCCAATAGAGTAAGTGGGTGGAGCCAGTTGAGGAAGTTTGGTGGAGCCGGGGAAGTGGGTGTGGCCTTCTACAAAAATGTGAGCACCTGCACTTAATATTTTACAAATTAAGCACTGACGGCAGCCCATAGTGCACCAGCACAGAAAAAAAGCACAGGAATGCATCGTATTGTTGTAAATGCGACACATCCCTGCACTTTCCTAATGACTCAGCTCGGCGCAGCAACACGGCTTGCAGTGGTGCGCAGCGCTGTGTCATTATCTTGTAAATATGCCCCCCCTCCAGTCAATCCGTTTTCTGGGTTTACATTGTGCCATGTGCCATTCGTCCTGGATGTTTGGGAGATGATGGCTGGTGCATTGCTTCAGCTTAGGGCTTCTACCCTGCCCTCCTCTATGTCAGTCAGGTATCCATGCTGAGCTGGGCATCATCCTGGTGTTCTGGAAAGAACTTTGGGACCCCAGATTGGGTAATGGTTATTGCTCCAGGCCCAGTCACTTTACAAAGCGGGCCGAAACCTCCTCACACATCGCCAATAGGACAGTGTTTGTGAGTATTTAGTGCAAATCACTGGAACAGAACAGTGTGTCCCACTTTTTATAGTTAAAAAGCGGGGAAAGAGGCTTAGCTTTCACAGCAGTTCTGTAAGCATTTAGTCAGTAAAGTGACATCACAACACAGGGCATCTCTCCCATGTGTAATAAAGGCCGGAACAATTTTTCTGCAGCAGTGTTCCGGGGCACACGGTGGATGTGTACAATAGTATTGGTAGCACTGTGGTTGAGAGGAAATCTTTCTGCTTAGTGTTGCCCCCACTTTTGTATCTTTGCACACGTCAGTTCTTTAGTGTTGCTTTGTGTTTGACTTTGTTTTCTATGAGGTGTGCTGAGCAAACGTGCACTGTTTTACATTGTTTTCTTCATGCCTGTCGGTAAAGCCATCATAACTAAGGACTAGATTGATATTTTTTTAGCAAACCAAGCAGCTAGCACAGCCAGGTACCAACATTTATAACCATACAATGTCAAGCTAACCATAGAAAGTCAGGCAGCGTTGTTACTAATGTATCGTTTGTTGTAGACAATTACCACGCTATTCCTCCATGAAAAATGACATGCAACTTGGCATCCAAAACTTTAATCATCACTGCAAATAAACTTTCTGTAATTAGTACATAGAATGATTCTTTCTATAACGATGACAGCTGGTGAGATTTAGACAGCTTACAAAGACTCAGTTCAAGATAAAAATAAAATATTAATTTTGGATTTGTTTTACCATTTATGAGAAATAAGTTCAGGATGAATCAGTGTGAATTCACACACCTGTCTGGGTGAGGGAACAATTAATGAATGCTAATGCTCCAAGTGGCCCATTGGGCCTCTCCCAGGAAAACCAATGGAGACTAACATACAATCGGGGGCAGGAAGCACAGGATGGCCAATAGGAGCTCTGTTGCACTTTTTGAGCCTGCTCCATTTATACTGAAGAGAAAACGCTGGTCTTTATGCACACACCGTTTGTCCTGGCAGTAGTAAGCATAAGGTCAACAATGAGCTCTGATAAGTGAGCTCTTTCCCTGCTGTCTTGGGTTTTGTCTGTACAAATGTCTCGAGAGATTTTCAATGACGTGGCACTCTCCAAGGGCAGTAGCTGGGGTATGTCTTAAGATGTGAATTTAAGGGCGATTGTATAGTATCATCCCTCTAGTGATATAGATATGAAGCTTTCAGATATGCCAAAACACAGCTACTCAGATCCACCTTTGAACTTGGAAGAGGAAGTGTTAGAAATTGGGTCTCTAGTTGGGAGAGGTATGAACACTAAGTAGGGACCACAATCCTAGTCAAGGTAAGCTAGATACACATTAAAAGATAAGCTGTGCTCACCCTCTAGTAGCTTGGCAGAGAGCAGTCAGGCTTAGCTAAATGGGTAATATGTAAAGTATTTGTGCAACACACAGTAACACAATAAAAACACCATAAAAAACTCCCCACAGGCTTAGAAAAATATAGAATATTTTTATGAGAAAATCAAGACCTAAACAACAAAAATCCAATAAGTAGAACCAGAGTTATGAACTTTTAAAGAATAAACCAAAAATAGTGCTTAGAAGTCAATAGCGCTAAGCGGTAACTTGAGGTCGTGATAGACCAGGGTAAATCCAAAGTTCAGGCCGACCGTGATGGAGGAAAGGCCAGCTACAGGACTCAGACTGGTCCTGCTGACAAAGTACCGTGGATGGAGGCAAAGCATCTGTGCCGATCCGCGCAGTTGATGAAGGCTTCGGCGTCAAGGCCCTTTATGATGCAGGCGCTGTGTCGATGTAGTCAATTTGCTCCTGCGTCAGCATCAAAGGGCAATGCGCCGGTTCTGATTGGCGCAAAGTCGTCACTGCATCAACTTTGAAGCAAAAACAGCTGCAGAGCCCACTTCTGAGGCCCAGGACTGGATTGGCACCTCAGGAAAGGGAGAACTCACAGATGGCAGAGAGCAGCAGCAGGGTTGTAGGAAGTCTTTGATGGCCCTGAGACCTCAGAACACGGGGCAAGCCCTTGGAGTCCCTCTGGGTTCAAGTGAGATGGGTTCGGTCCTTGTCTTCAGCAGGGCAGAGTTGAGCAGCCAGCAGTGCAGCTCAGAAAATCAGAGCAGCAGTTCCTTCAGAACAGTCAGCCAAGTAGAATGGCAATCAGTGTAGCACAGCAGTCCTTACACCTGGCAGAGTTCTTCACAGGTCCAGTAGTGTACTGTCTTGGTAGGGTCAGAGCATCCCCTCCCTCTTCCTGCCCAGGAAGAGCTATCAGAATGTAGATGAATGCAGATGAGTTCTCTGTCACACCCACCCTTCCTGCATTTGTGACTGTGTAGAGGAAATACACAAAGTGTAGCTGTCACCCACCCCAGACATGTATTGTAGAGCAGTAAGAACAGAGACATGTCTACTTACTAAAAGTGGCATTTCTAAAACAGTAATGTTAAATCCAACTTCACCAGTAAAGAGTATTTATTATTACCATTCCAAAAATATAAAACATGATGCAGCTAACCTTTCTAATTAGGAATTACAGCATTAAAGTGTTTTAAGGAATTCCCAATGCTAGCCTGTGAGAGGAGTAGGCCTCTCAGTAGTGAAAAACGAATTTAGCTGTTTGTCACTACCAGGACATGTAAAACGTAAAAGTACACATCCTGCCTTTTAGTTACATTGTACCCTGCCATTAGGGGTGGTGTGTAATAAAAGGGAGTTTAAGGCTTGGCAAGTAGTTTTAAATGCCAAGTAGAAGTGGCAGTAAACTGCACACATAGGCCTTAGAATGGCAGGCCTGAGACAAGTTTGAAAGGATACTTGTGTGGGTGGCAAAACCATTGCTGCAGGCCCACTAGTGGCATCTAGATTACATGCCGTGAGTATATGGTATGCCACTTTACAAGGGACTTATAAGTAAACTAAATATTCCAATTGGGTATACATCGATGTCACTACGTTTATGGAAGAAGAACACGCACTTTAGCACTGGTCAGCAGTGGTAAAGTGCTCATAATCCTAAGGCCAACTAAAAGATACAGCAAAAAGTAGAGGTAAGCAGGCAAAAAGTTTGGAGGAAGACCCACCCTAAGAATGACAGGTCTAACAGGACAGAAGTAGTTGTAGCCTAAGAACAGAGCTGTGCCAAACAAAATAAATCCTGACTTGACTCCTGAGGACCTAGGACTCTGCAGCCTGCTGAATTCACTGTGACTGGGAGACGTACCCGCTGTCAGAAGTTAGCATGTAAGGCAATTGGAATAGGCCGAAGCCCAGGTCCTGCCACCCTGAGTGGGGTGTTTTTGGAGATACATGGAAGAACCTAGCAGACTGAGTATTGTATGAAGATCCTTAATAATTGTTTACCCAGCAACCAAGCTGAAAATCTACAAGCACCTAAAAAACATATTAAGCATTCCTGCTACTTTTTCAAGATGACAACTATGCTACTTTAATTGACGGTTAGAGTTGCACATATCCTGATTGGGCCCCCTTGCACACAGCCCCAGGTACTGTGAAGCACTCTTTCGGTAAGCTAATGATCTGTGATGCATCCACATAATTCCTGAGTTATAGTCAATTGTTTCAAACATACCTCTCAAACACTTTTATCATCAGGCATAGCAGATACAAGCTGGCGTTTTTGTCAATTTGGGCAAAGTTTTAACATAGTATTCCTCTTTCTGGCTCTTTGGCAGTCAACAGGATGCTGCTGAGAGTGTAAGTCAAGAAACAAAGGGATGGAAGTTTTCTCTCTTGCCACACCTTTAGCATCCCTCAAAAGCTTCCTATTGACACTGAGGAACAAAGAACTGCAAGACCTGTGTAACCTGGGAGATAGCTTTGATGTCTTCACACTCTACTTGCAAGACCAGTGTGACCGAGTGATCGCTCTGCTGTATTTACACCCAGCCTGTGAGATCTGTGTAACCTGAGCAATAGCTTTCCTGTCTTTAAACTCTACCTCCGCGATATGTCTGACCTCAGGGATTGTTCAGCTGTCTTTACACGCTATCTACAAGATAGATGTGACTTGAGTGATAGCTCTGCTGTCTCTATACTCTACCTGCAAGATTGATATGACCTGAGCAGATTGTTCTGCTGTCTTAACATCATACCTGCATGACTGGTGTGACCTGAGCAATAGCTCTTCTGACTTTACACCCTACATAAAACCACAAGTATGCTACCCATTTGTTAATGCGCTTAGGCACCCCTCAGCAAGGTATAAAGCCCTATATGAATCCAACACGCTCAACTTGTCCGATAGTGCTCTTCAGCACCCCATAACAGGATATGAAGCGCTATATAAATGATACAGTACAATTAAGGAAACAGACCTCTTAAGTAGTTGTGATGACTTTCAGTTCTTGACTGTCATTGCAGCTTTTGAGCAACGGACCACCCGGGTGGGCCCAGTGGTGGAAAGGGAAAGTTACTAAGAAAACAGCTGCACTTCCTTGTGGGCACTAATTGATGTCAATGCCAAACATCCACACAGCCAATATTTTATTACAACATCGAGTTTTCTTTTTAAAGTACCAAATATCTTTTGCTTCAATGTGATCCTTACAAAAAGTATGACCTAAGTCTTCAGGAAGTTAATTTGCAAGAGGTTGTTTGAATATTACGCTAGTGCCAATAATGCATGTTGTAAAACAGTAGTGCGTCAGCTGTATATGACAACATTTGCACTGGCCCAGGATGATCTTCTCAGAAGTGAGGCAGTCTACAATTTCCGTGCACATTGAAACGGTTATATGTGATTCAGTTTAAAATGTTGTCATCATCAAATATCATCATAATCTTCCCTCAATGAAGAAACACCTTGAGAAAGACTGTGTGAACATCTTGGGTTTATGAAGAGCCATCAGATCCTGGGACTTGCTCATGTAGGATTCAATCCATCCTGTACTCCTACAAAGTCTATCTTGATCTCAGTAGAAGTCAATCTCAGATGGATGGAAACAAGAGGGTACCCTGGTATTCTGAATCTACCAAGGGCTTTGAAAGCATGGATTTGGTATCCTCTGAAACTACCTCTGTGAAGCTGATGTGAAAGACAGTGTCCTCAGCTCCAGTCTTTTTTAATGGGCCAGGTTAAATCCTGGGCATATCAATGAAAGACATTGGATTATTAGTCATGGCGGAGATGAAAGATTGAGTAATAATCTTAATCCCAGTTAGGGTGAACCCTCAAGGTCACTAAATTAGCCTGGGTTCAGTCCCCTGGCAAGTATGGCACAGAGCAGACAGGCTTAACTTTGAGCAACTGTAAAGCATTTATGCAATACTAAAACAGTAATAAAGTCAAAACAACATAATAAATATTACAAACTGAATTAGAACAATAGAGTACATTTTAATAAATAAAATGGCACCAAAATGACGAAAATCCAATAAGAGGAACTAGAGATATGAATTTTTAAAATCTTAAATAATAAATAGAGTAAAAAAAGCATTAAATGCCAACATCAGTCAACTGGTCACAGAAGAGAAGGACCTGGGTACATTTGAGGCCAACTGTGATGGAGCACAGGTCAGTTACAGAAACCTGGTCGGAGATTTTACCTGGGGACTTAGGGCCCGGTTTGTATGTTGTCAGTAAGCATACCATTAAGCCTGGGCGGAGTTCGCGGAGTTCTGCTACGCGGAAATCCGCGAAGTGCAAAAAAAAAAAACTCCGCCGCGCTACGCGAATCTCCGCAAGCAGCGGAGTGCATTAGATAAATGCTGTTCGCAGTGATTTTCAGTGCCAGGTGCTTGTCTGCACTGTGCAATCATCGCGAACGGCACCATGCACAGCGCAAGCAGGCGCTGCTTCCTTTCTGCCGCTCGAGGAGATTTTTACTTGAGCGACAGCTTTCTCAACGTGAAAGGACAGTTTCTCAACGATAGCGGTCGCAAGCATACACGTCCACTCGCAATGAGAAATCTGACCGCCTGCATTGAGAAATCTCGCCGGGCGGTTGATTTTCCGCGCACGCCAACTTGATGTTGATTATTGCGAACGAGGAAAATTCTCGCCAGGAGGTGGATTTTCCTCGCTCGCCATTTTGACATGGACGAACGCGAGCGAGGAAAAAAACTCTGCTACGCCGAGCGGAGTTTTTCAGAACTCCGCGAGCTCCGCGTAACGCGGAGTGCGGAAATCTCCGCAAACTCCGCGAGCGGAGCGGAGTTCACCGCCCAGACTTACATACCATATGCTTACTGCCAAAATGATGGTCCGCCTGCTGAATTTAGACACAGGCGAACATTTTTGTTTAATCACAGCAGACACTACTCCGTCTCCATCATGATTACCCCCCCGATGAACCTATGCAGGAAGGACCGTCTGAGACAGGCCTCTAATTCCGTCCACCTAATTTAACTGGGCGGAATTAGAGGTCAGTTTCACTGACCGTCACCGCCATAAAACCCTGGCGCTAAGGGACAGTGAAAACTGATAAATGCTGCCCTTGCCATGGGAGAGTACTCCCATGAGAAGGGGAGCATTTTCTTTTTCTTTTCAAAAGAAAATCCCACTTTGGGATTTTCTTTTTGAAAATAAAAGAAAACAGTTTCATGCAGGGCTCTGTCATGTTGACAGAGCCCTGAACCAAACCGCAAAAAGCATAGACAGGAACCACAGTGACGGCAGTTCCTGGCAGTACTTTAAGAAATGACTGCCTGCTTGGTGGTAATTTCTAAATCTGGCAGACGGTACCGCCATCAGGGCAACTGAGTAAATTACTCCATAGCCCTGGCGAAGAAATGAGGCTGTCTGCCAGATTATAAATCTGGCCCTTAGTCTCAAAAATGGAAGTCAGAAATATTCAACGGAGCAAGGCAGTCGGCTGTAGCTGAAGAGAGCTCCAAGAGATCTGATAGCTGTTGGATGCCATCCTGGTGAACTGCTCTTTTTGGCAGGAAAAGCTCCTAACTGGAGTAATTCAAATATCACACCCTGGTAAGTCCTCTCTCCAGCCAGCTATTTTTGGCAGCTTCGCCTGTTCAAGATTTCAAAGTTAGCTCTAGGTAAATTTTTTTAAAGCTTGGAATCTTGCCAGGCAAGGCTGCAGGCTATAGCCCAGGAGGGTTTCACGAGGCCAGATACCTTCTTGGCGAGGTCCCACTGAACAAGATTTGCTGCTTTGGAAAAGCTCAGAGCGGAGAAACCCAATCTTCAGCCCAGTGCCAATGCACCTTGGGTGGATTGGCTTGGCAGATTTGCTTCAGTCCTCCAGAGGTCTTGAAGTTAAAAATGTTTACAAGTTCCAGGTTTTCAGGGGAGGTAGGAGAAGTCCCGCCAGACACACCCAATGGCTCCAGGGCCTCAGGAACAGCACTTGGAGGCAGGATTCACTCCAGCAGATGCCAACAGCAGGGTCCAGGGCAGGTCTAGTTGTTACTGGTCAGCTAGGCAGTGGCAGGGAAGGCCGCTTGTTATGTTCCTGTAGCTTGAACAGGAGGTTAGCTTTCTAACCCTTGGAGTTCACTTCTTTGTTCTGGGTAGAAGAGGGAGTAGTACAGTCCTTCAGGGCTCCTCTCAGGTCACAGACAGCAGGTCCAGTCCTCTTCTGTTCTTCCTCAAGTTCAGAAGTGTTATGGAGAAGGTGCGAGGGATGCCACAGTTATGCATGGCACTAGCTTGTGGGCAGGGGTGGCTCCTGGCCCCTCCTTAATCAATAGGGCAGAACTTCCCAATGGTAATCCTACCCACTTTTGCAGCAGTTCTTGTGTGCTCCACTGCAAACAATACCACAGTGCCTCTCACCTCAAAAATCCAAAACAGTGAAACCCTTCATCCCTTTTGCAGAGCCTGTGTGCCCAACCAGAGGTATGACCAGAGTAATGAGCAGCCTCTCCTTTGTGGTTATTCTAAAACTAGGTCTGAAGGCTGGTCGCCTCCCACTGGGATTGGTGCCTGCCTGAATAGGGAATAGAGGATGGGGCCTGCCCAGGTATCATGTGACATCTGCTTGCGACAGCGTGGGCTCCTTTGAAATGAATTAAGTTCCTGGGCATAGTCTAAATGACCCTCCTGCCAGAGGAACAAAAACAACTCCCCACACACAGGCACTGGAATCAGTTTTAATGCCTCATTCAAGGCCATTCAACATTTCAGTGACAGTTCGAAGAGCCAATGTAAATTGGCCTTTAAGAGTTTCAGGCAGGGAAAAGGTAACTCCCTAAAAGTTATATGTCCTTAATATTTAGTCAAATCCGACTTAACCATTGAGTTGGGCTTTTAACAAACATTAATAAGAGAGTTGTTGAACTATTTGTCTAGCTGGTTCCTACCTTGAGATAGCAGAATTGATATTTAATTTTGCTTCCCGTTGCTCCTCTATGGACCAGCCAGCCTTCCTACATGGAAAATATCTTTTAGGTGCTAGTTACTGTAATTATGTTTCCATTAAATTTCCACATGTTCTACTTTTAAATACCATGTACATTGCCTTGTGGGCTGCTTGTTGTTGGATCACATCTGTGAGAACATGAACCATGTGGAGGCGGAACTCAACTGAAGACCTCTGATCGCCATCTCTCCCAGATAGCCTCTCCAACCCAACAGTGATGTGTCCATCACCACTGTCATTTCTGGGTGGGGTAAGAAGAAGGGTCCACTGCAGATCTTTTGCAGTCTCCTCCAACACTTGGATGGAATCCAACAGGTCCCCCAGGTGATGGGTTCACTGAGACTTTAGAAACCACTGCAAAGACCACATATGCCATTGGGCATGATCAGCGAACAGGAGGCAAGCAGTCCAAGAAACCTCAGAGCATTCCTCACATAACCTAAGTCAGAGTCTGAAACATTAGGATCATAGCACAAATGAAAAGCGTGAAAGTGCACCGTATCCAGCACGGCTTCGATGAAAGGCTTGACTTCAGCAGTTTGATTGAGAATTCCAAAGATGTCAAGAGGTTTGATTTGGTCCTGAGATGGTCCACAAGTGACTGTGGCGAGCCTGCCTTTAACAGCCACTCTTCAAGGTAGGGGAAGACAGGTACCGCCGCCCTCCGTAGTTGGGCAGCGACCACCGCCATCACCTTGTGAACTCCCAGGGAGCACTGGTTAGCCTGAAGGGGAGCACAGCAAATTGAAAGTGCTCATTGACCACCTTGAACTGCAGGTACCACCTGTGGGACTATAGAACAACCATGTGAAAGTAGTAGTCCTGCAGATCCACTGGCAACATCCAGTCTCTGCAATCCAAGGCAGAAATAACCAGCACCAACATGAGCATCTTGAATTTGTCCTTGCACAGTAAAGCATTGAGGGGTTGAAGGTGAAAAATAGGACAAAGTCCTCTGTCTTTTTTCCGCACAAGGAAGTAACAGGAATAACATCCAGTCCCTACTTCTAAAGCTGTTACCATCTCTATGGCTCCTTTGGCCAGAAGGCCCTATGCCTCCTGGGGCAAAACTGATAGATGGTCCTCCAAAATATACTCTGATGTAGGTGGCAGGTTATAAAGCAATGGTAAGGCATAGCCCAGTTGCATAATTTGGAGAACCCACTTGTTGAATGTAATGGTCTGCCACCCCATGAGGAAGTGGCTAACCCTGCCTCCTACTCAATGGCTGTGTGCCCCTAAGGGTGCACTAAAGATGTTTTGAGGTCATTGTCAGAGGGGTAGGGGCATGGGGCATATACTGTATGCTGCCCGATTACCTGGTCATTGTCTGTTGGGTCCACAGCCCAGACCTCGAAAGGGCTGGGAGGCTGTTGTGAAAGTGGCAGGTCTGAAACTGTGTATACACCAAGCCCCTGGCATAGCCACGTAAAGAGCAAAACTGTTGAGGGGATTGTCAGACTGGTGTTGAATGGCCTAAGAAGTGTGCGGTGGCACAACTCTCCTTAAAATGCCCCAGGGCTTCTATGCCAAACAGTCCATTAAGAATGCCTGAATGTTACCTGAGAAACTAGTGGATCTCATCCATGCGTGAGGCCTGAGCTGCTGACTCATCCCAATAGCCATTCCTAGACAATCCGTGGTGTCCAGGCCTTAGCAAATGACAAACGTGGCCACATCCCGGTCATGCTGAATGGAAGCATGCCAAAGACGAAAGGTTTTGATCTGCTGCAATGTCGCTGACAGACCTGGGAACTCCGGGTGCATTGGGACCAAAGATGAAATAGGCTCCTCAATAAAATGGGAGCGAGACCCGGAGGCACAGTTATGCCTTCACACCTTCTCCAGCGAACGAGAGTGAGAAAGGGGCTGAGTCCCGCTTGGCCATTTTATGTTTTTCTTTGTCTTACCCACAGACTTTGACCATGAAGATGATCTGTCACGTGGCCGATAGGGACATTGTCAACATCACTAAGTTAGCATGAGCCCAGCAGCCATGATGCAGATTTTGCGCACGTTACTACATGGCTTTATTTTTGCAAGACTCTGTTTATGCCTTTCACATGAGGACAGTCTGATGTGTGCGTTCTCTGCCTGTTCCTGGAGTTTAGTCTGAACACTGTGAGCAAGGTCGATAAACAATGCCCCTTGTTATTCTGGTCAGTCCCTAGCACCTAGACAAAACATGCTAATGCAGCTGCTGCTGGAAACTCGTACTTTGATATTATGGGGATGCATATTTAGGTAACACACACACTTGGAGAGGGACCTTTCCAGGGAAAGAGCAACACGCACCTACGATGTAGAAATACCATCTATAGTCTAAGGTATGGGGTCTGCTGACAAAACCCAGAGATCTTCTATTATATATTAATACTTCTTCTTGCCAAGGGAAGGGAGGTTAGGCACAATAGTCCTTTCTCCATTGTCTTTATATGATGACATCTCCCTTTATGATGTATGGCCTAGCTGCAATGCTAACTATATTAGTGTTATGCATTTTTCTGCTTGTCATGGCCCGTATACTGCATTTTAGAGCACGATAGTTAAAATAAACATTTTAAACTATATTCGTGTCTCGGTCAGTTCTTATTGTGGACAAGTATGAGAGTGTGAGTGAAAAGGTGTGTCTTGTTACCGCGATTCCTGAGAGATCCGGGAGTGTTGTGTTTAATCATTTGCTTCTCCGTGAGTGTGTAGGACAGCGAGTGAGACACTATAGCTAGTGGGTCCTAGGCTCATGGGCACTAAGGTGGTAGAAAGGCTTAGCCCCTATACACCGAGGTCCCATAATCCTGCGCATAGTTCTGTGTATGTGCAGAATCCCTGCAACATGGTGCCACCAACGTTTGGTCTGGTACCTATTCACGAGACCCCTGAGTAGCGCTTGTGCTTGTCCACAATACCCTCTCACCAGTTTCAGAGACGTCCGTGGTGAGGGGGTTAACCTCCTATATTTGAATTTTTTATAGGTTTTTCAAGCTTGATTGTTAAAAGGTTTGGTTTTGTTTCTTATCTGACCCATTGTTGCGCTACTGTTTCTGTAATGGCGATTAATATTGCTGTGCCAAACCGCTGCCGCCGGTACTGCTCATTTGACTCAATATGGAGTCCTGGTGGCGGGTGCGGATTTTATATTTGTGGTCGAAGCGGATGCAGCTTTCCGCTTCAAGGTTTTTACTCTCTGGGTTAGGTTTCCCATTGTTGATGGGAACGATAACTTCTTTCATGAATATGAACGTGGTGCGGTTTCACAAGTTTATCGTCCATATCGTTTACTTGAAGTTCCGTTGCCGGCATGGGAGCACACCATATGGTTTAATGGCGCCCTTCCTCACCCTGTATCTGTGGTCTGTCTCGGCCTCTTATCGGTCGATGGGGCCATATGGCCCGTTTTGGCTGGATTTACACCACATCCAAATTATCTTGGTGTTTCACACGCAGAGCTACGCGCTTTACACACTTCATTAATTCATATACACAGAAGTGTCATTCAATATTTGTCACGTAATGTACCGGTGGCTCCGGCTGGTGCCACTCAGCCACCAGGGCATGGTGGTGGCATGGTTATCAGTCCGATCATGATTAATTCAGTGATGGGAAACGTCCACAGAATAGGGATGATTTTTCCTTCTGGTTGGCCGAAACGTTTGAGCAACTCAAAGCTGTTTTTCCTCAAACTTCTCCTGTGGATAAACACAGGATCCTCACAATGAGTTTACCTAAAGGCCTTGTTCCCAATCTGACGGATTGCACCACTTGGGGGAAGGTGTTTGCGGCAGTTTATTCGCTGTGTTTTGGCAGTTCAAGATGAACATGGGGCAGAGGCTGCCCTGGAGTTGGGGATGAGATTGGTGGGAGTGTTCCCTATTGTCTTCGACATGATTCTTGCTAACGTCAAGGGGGAAGCAGTTAGCTTGCAGGTGAGTCAGCGCTTAGAGGCTGTGGCTGACATAGATAAACAACGTGAATTGCCAAAGATTATTGCGAACGTATATAAATCCTTGGGGCGCAATAATCTGGGAATTAGACCTTTTACTCAAACGCAGAATAAGCTCCCGCCTGAAAAGGAGGGGCGTCCAGTCTTTCCTAAAAAGGCTTGGAATAGGAATCAGCGGCAGCAACAGCAGAAGCAAGGTTCGCATGGGGGTTCACCGACACCTGATGCTTCTGAGCGTAGATATGATTTGCGTGACCGCTCTAAAATTAAGACACCAGAGAGGTTTCAAGTTCCTGATCCGCGCTGTCCTCGTTCCTTTCAGGAATCATCGGATCCACAGTTCGGTGGCGGGGAGCGACAGGATCGCAGACAAAACTGATAATGGGTAGTGATGGTTTTCTTAGGCCGCACTACTATTTGGCATGTGCCCATATACATTTTCAAAAGATTAGCACAAGAAGAAATTTGGTTGTGGTGCTAATAGGTACAGATACACCATAGTACCCAAAATGTATCCAATACATTGGTGAAAGACACCTCTGTTAACATTTAGAAATTCTAAATGTTAACAGGATTACAGACAAGGCGAGATCACTCAACCACGACGTGATCCGTCACACCAGTTTGATGTAAAAGCCAAACCGGAGGGACCACCTTCTTTTGGTGCCCCGTTTCAGAAGAAGAAAGTTGCCGCTTTAACAGCAAAATATGCCTTAGACGGTGAGAACCCTGCTCCTTGATTGGAGATGGGCAGTGCCACTCTTGGACAGCGCAGCGGAAGTTACCATAGTGCGGGAGGCACTCCATCCTTGTCTGGAGGTGAGAGCAACTGATACGTTCATTACGGTGGAAACAGCAGATACACGAGTTGCACCCCTGATAGGCTTTATGAGATAGTCCTCCAAATTGAAGGTGATATAAAACAGACAATTAAGGCAGTCTTTTGGGACAACCTTACCTCCTCTTATGACATTTTGTTGGCAGAGACGGATTGGCCTCCTCCGTTCGTTTTGGCTTCTTCCCGAGGGGAGGACGTGATACTCCCGAGTTTTTCCCGTTATGTCTCTGAAGAAGCTAAACGGGCTTACGCGTCAGAAAGGGCATTTAGTCCTAGCGCCGGCGGTGTATCGTAATCAGGTGGGCTGGGATAAAGATTACCCAGCACATTAAATTTCTTTACGATCTATGCCATAGCCACAGGCACAATATCCGATTACACGTGAAGCAAAAGTATCCGTAAGTGAAATTTTGACCCAGTTGGAATATCAGGGTGTCATTGAACCCTGTGTTTCATCCATGAATAATCCTCTTTTTCCGATATCGAAACCGGACGGTTCGTATCGTATCGTTGTGGATTATAGACATTTAAACAGTCACGTTCGTACATTTGCAGTACAAAACACACACAGCTCTGCGTTAGTGAATAATATTGTTCGCAAAAAATACAAAACAATACTGGATATTGCCAATGGATTTTATAGTCACAATTTGGATCCTGGTAGCTGTGACTTGACCGCATTTACCGCTGTTGGCAATCAGAAGTGATTTACGCGTTTGCCTACGGGCTATAGGAACAGTCCTGGGGCTTTTGCTGCGCATGTTGTGTCTCTTTTGCATGACATAGACCTTGATGCTTTCTCGCACGTCGATGACATTTATTTGACAGATGACGAGTTAATACTGCATCTTGTACGTGTGGATCACATCATTCTGTCTTTTGCCGACTTGGGGTACAAATTTAACTTTGCTAAGTCACACCGCCTATTTGGCTGTACTTTTCTTGGGCTATGGGCTCAATACGAAGGTAGGGTTTTGGCCCCCACTTTCTGGAAAAATGTGCACAATTGCAACCTCCGTCTACATTAAAGAAACTGCAATCATTGCTGGGATTTTTGAACTTCAAGAGGACATACATTCCTGATTATGCCCAGCGTATCACACCACTTTACCCGTTGATACAACCCTCTTTTTCGTCTTCCAGCTGGCTTACGGAACATACCACAATTCTTCGGTCTTTGCAGTCTGATCTGCTTGCGACCAACTTCTTGTTAACATGTGATAATTCTATGAACTTGGTTATAAGAATTGTGTCAGGGACTGTAGGTTTCACTTATTTGATGTTCAATGAAAGTGACAGTACCAATAGCTTATAAATCGCATTTGTGCACATCAGCGGAAATGCGCTTTTCCAGTTGAGAAAATATTGACAGCTGTCTAGATAGTGATTCAGAAAGAACGCTCTCTGGCGCAGGGGAAACGCATTGTTATGGTCTCGCCTGTGCCTGCTTTAGAAGCGGTGACAAAGACGTGTGTACAGAATTCTAAAGCTTTACATCCGCGTTGGATACAATGGGCAAGTTCTTTGACATCGGCTGATGTCACTTTTATCTTTGATTCTTCTTTGCAGACACAGGAGTTTTTACAAAATAAACATGTTCATCCTCCTCCGCTGTCTTTGCTTCCTCTAGATCAGTACAAATGTATCATCTATACCGACGGATCTGCTCAGCCAGTCGTGGGGTCAAAGCATGCTTATTCGGCTGATTGCGCTATAGTGGCTGGCTCAATCGTAAATAGTGAATTTAAGTCTTCCATAGTCCATTCACAGGCGCTTGGGGACTGTACAGCTCAATTAGCGGAGCTGCGTGCTTTGATTTTAGCTCTAGAATTTGCTGATCCTGCTGTGAACACTCTTGTTGTGTGCGATTCCTACTACTGTGTGCAAGCTTTCAATGACAACTTATTCTTTTGGTCTCAGAATGACTATCGAGACTCTAAAGGTAGCACAATAAAGCATAAAACGCTTTGGGTCAGAGTGGCGGAACTTAAGGAACGTTTGCCACTCACACACGTTATTCATACTCTTGGCCATCAGCGTGTGGGAACACATGCTGTTGGTAATTCTTTGGCTGATGAGGCAGCCAAATCTGCAGTGGCCACATGTTCAGTAGCAGTAGTTACTAGGTCCATAACTAAAAATGATAATGATATTCTAGCTGCAATTGTTGCTACAAAGGGTGAGACGGAGTTCCCCCGCAAGGTTTCCCTTCGAAATATTCCTATCATTGGTCATCTGAGCAAGACCCACTTGCTACGATACCGTCCTTTGGGGATTGGCTGATTCCCAACGAGGTCCGCAGACTTCCTTTGATCATAGCCGCACATGAAGGCATGGCTTCTGCACATGCCGGAGTTTCTGCGACTGTGTCTATTTTACAGCAACGTTTTTGGTGGCATGGTTTATACAAACAAACCCGTAATTATGTAGTCTTGTGACATTTGTCAACAGAATAAACTGTCTACGGTTGCACGTCCACCACATACACAGCTATATATTTCTACTCAACCATTTGGTTCTATTTATCTTGATCACTGCGGTCCTTTGACCTCTGACACTGCATATAAACATAATTTGGTTGCAGTTGATTCACTCAATTCCTTTGGGTTTGGCCACAACGCAGTGCTGACGCTCAAAATGTCATTAGAGATTTGCATGTCTTTATCGGGAATTTTGCCTGTGGCACCTTCCATTCTGACCATGGTCCTGCGTTTTCCTCTAAGGCTTACAAGGACGCAATGAGGTCTCTGGGGGTGCTGGTGCAGTTTTCGTCTCCACACAGGCCTGAGGGCAATTCTATAGTGGAGCGAATGAACCGTGTCTTAAAGCAATCTTTGACAGCTACAGTCTTAGGCACTGGCAGGGGTTGTCTGACTAATTTGTATGGGGTTCAACGTGCACTAAATAATCTCACAAGAAGATCTCTGGGTGGGCGGACCCCATACGAAATGCACTTTGGCATTAACATTTTTGTGCCAGACCTTGATGGTCTAAACGTTGTGGCGGCTGCCGCAACATTTGACGTAGATAACCATTCTACTATGTTACAGGAACTACAAAAGACCAGTGACACACTGGCTAAATATCATTCACTACGTCCGCTAAAGCAGCGGTGCTGATTCCTGTAACTGTCTGGCTTCCTAAAGTTGGTGATCTGGTACGAGAAAAGCTGGAGTACAAGAAAGAATTTGGTCCCTCTTATCGTGCACTGGTCCCAGTTCTTGGATTAAAGGGTACTCGTACAGTGATTTTGCCACCTTTGCCTGGCCTCAAAGAAAACAGATTTATTTCAATTGACAATGTCAAGCTACACCATATGGCCGATACTGAATAGTATGACTCCAGTGGTTCCGAGCCGAGATCTTACACTGAATCTGATGACTTCTGCTTCCTCGACGACTCCCCACGTGATGGAGTGGGAGTTGGAAACTTCTATTGATTTCTTGCCTGTTGTAACTTCTACTTCCAATAATGCAGACATCGAGTATGATTCTCCTCCAATTGAGGCAGTCATTGACATTCCTGACGGTCCCACACATGATCCAGCTGATGCTGCACAGCCTCCATTGTTGCGTTTGGGAGCAAGCGGTTATTACATGGATCGTACCAGTTTCTCTTACGATTCATCTTCTTCTCATCTGTGTCATCACCACCGACACATCCCAGTCTTTTCATAGCCTGGTTTAAGAAGACTTACCTGGTCCCGCCCTGGACATACATCTGGATGGTACTTACACTTATATTCCTTTTCATGTGGATTGGATTTGAGACAGTGTTCTTTTTGCTCATCAATGGTCATTACTCGCCTGAACGCTCTGCTGTCCAAATTGTTGATGGAGATCTGGCTCCCCATATATCATCCCATATCATGAAAAGAGATGAAGCCCTTGTGAACATTTCGGCCTTCGCTGTTGCCGATGGTATCGTTTGGGATAAGGTTGCATTCGATATTCATGGTCCGACGGAGGTCCT
Source organism: Calotriton arnoldi (assembly GCA_963921515.1). Taxonomy (NCBI): domain Eukaryota; kingdom Metazoa; phylum Chordata; class Amphibia; order Caudata; family Salamandridae; genus Calotriton; species Calotriton arnoldi. The sequence goes on from CAWUFW010004004.1 coordinate 547,431, forward strand.
GAACATTCCAAACGTGTTGCGCGTTTCATTAGGAGATGTGGTATCACAGGCCATACACTCAGACAACTGGGATGTTCAGGCCGTTCATTCATTGTTTTCTGATTTAAAATATTATGCTGCTTTTGATGCTGAAGATTTGTACTTTAATTCGGCCAATTATGCAGATTTAGTCTGTTACCAACCTTATGGCCATCATTTCTTGCATAAAACAAACAAAGTAAGACCGATTTTTAATTTTACACAATGGGAACATTGCCCGACTCCATTACGGGGGAGTTCTAATGCTCAAAGGCGCAAGTTCACATACCTTTCCGATTATATTTCCAATCCAGAGTCCTATTACTATAAGCTAAAATTGACATCTCAATCTAAATTCATATTAACTCACACTACATTGGTTTATTCCAATTCTTTTAGGACTGATTTGGCCTTGCATGGTTACGATCATTGGAAAGACACCATCGATTTGAAATTCATTTGGGGTTCTAAACATTGGAAGGTGCGAGGCACTGAAGCTCTGCATCGTGCATGTCTAATTCAGACTCAAATTTTGTTTTTAAATGACACGGTGCAACAGACTACTTGTTTTGGTTTGGCTACGGCCAAAAATTTGACTGTTCCTTCTATTCCCTCATTAGCTGAGTATGATACATGGTGTACACACACCAATCATACAATTGATGCACAAGTTACTAACTTGTGTAACGATATATCTGTAAGAGACAGTAGTTAGTGACAGATTCCTTACCTTAGAATATCCCCAGGCGTCAGGCTGGATCCGGAAAGTTTTTGCGTAGCAGTACCCTTGCGCGTCGTAAGGCGGCGTCGTGCGGCTCCGCGTCCGTCGTCGGCGTCGTGATCGCCGGGATGACATCGCGGGCAGTACTTAGACGCCGCCCCTGCGCGCTGACGTCAGTTCTGTACACGACTTTCCGCGCCAGGAACGCAGAGCCATGCAAGAAGCTGACATAGGTGTCTGAAAAATACTAGGGCCCTGAAAGGGATGTCCTTAACCCTAGAAATCAGTTCGCAGAACCGGGAGGATGGGTGGGCGGTAAGGAATCTGTCACTAACTACTGTCTCTTACAGATATATCGTTACACAAGTTAGTAACTTGTGCATCTGAAAGAGACACGTTAGTGACAGATTCCTTACCTTAGAATAGATACCCCAGCAATACCAACCCCGGTGGTGGGTCTGCGAACAAAGATCAGACAAGGAAGTCCCGGAGGACAGAACGGCCAAAGAAGCCGTCCCTCCGGACCTGACTGTCAAGGCAGTAATGCTTGGTAAACGTGTGCAGCGAGGCCCACGTAGCTGCCTGACATATATCCTGCAGCGGAACACCGCGGCCTAAGGCCGTGGTAGCAGCCGTTGCCCTGGTGGAATGGGCACGCAGCCCAACAGGAGGCTCCTTCTTAGCCAAAGAATAGCAGGCTTTGATACACAAGGTTACCCAGCGGGAGATGGTTCGCTTGTGCACCGCCCGACCTTTTTGGCGCCCACGTAGCCAACAAAGAGCTGGTCATCCACCCGGAAGTGTTGTGTGCGGTCGATATAAAAGGAAAGCGCACGTTTTGGGTCCAGACGGTGGAGCCTCTCTTCCTCTCTGGAAGGATGCGGAGGCGGAAAGAAGGTGGGCAAAGTGATGGTCTGCCCAATGTGGAAGGCAGTAACCACCTTTGGCAAGAAGGACGGACGCGTCCTAAGAACAACCTTGTCTGGATGGACAGACAGAAAGGGAGGTTTACATGATAGAGCCTGGAGCTCACTCACCCGCCGAGCGGAGGTGATGGCCACCAGAAAGGCTGTCTTCAGAGTTAGAAGACGAAGAGGATAGTTATGTAGAGGCTCAAAGGGAGCGCACATAAGGAAGGTAAGAACCAAGTTCAAGTCCCACTGAGGCATCACAAACGGAACAGGAGGGAAGAGGTGTGTAATGCCTTTTAGAAACCTGTTAACAACAGGGGACTTGAAAAGGGAGGGCTGATCAGGAAGCCTGATGAAGGCCGAGATGGCACAAAGATAGCCCTTGATGGTACCCAGGGCAGAACCCTGTTGGGCCAGGGAAAGAAGGAACAGAAGAACCTCAGAAAGAGTGGCAGAAAGGGGATTCACAGCCTTTGCTGTGCACCATGCCACAAACTTGTTCCACCTGCAGGCGTATACCACCTTAGTGGAGGGACGCCTGGCTGCCAGAATCACATCACAAACTTCGGGAGGCAAGTCGAAAGGAATCAACTGCCGCCGCTCAATCTCCACGCAAGCAGGTGGAGGCTGGACAGGTTCGGGTGGAGGACTGTCCCCTGCTGCTGCGACAGAAGATCCTCCCGAAGAGGCAGACGGATCGGGGGATCTATGCTCATACTGAGTAGCTCGGGATACCAAACTCATCGAGCCCAGTCCGGAGCCACAAGGATGACTTGGGCCCGGTCGTGCCGAATCTTCTTCAACACTCTGGGTAGAAGTGGTATAGGCGGAAAGGCGTACAACAGACCGCAACTCCACTCGCGATGAAAAGCGTCGCCGAGCGAGTGCCGCCTTGAAATTCCAACGCGCAGAACTGATGACATTGCGCGTTCTCTTCGGTGGCGAATAGATCTAACCAAGGCTCTCCCCACTGTAGAAAGAGTCCTTGCGCCACTTCCGAGTGAAGACGCCATTCGTGATCCATCATGCACCTGCGGCTGAGTTCGTCCGCCCTGGCTTTCAGAGAACCTGCCAGGTGTTGAACCATCAGGAACATGCCCTGATGTTCCAGCCATGTCCAGAGGCGCAGAGCCTCCTGACAGAGGGTCCACGACCCCACCCCGCCTTGTTTGTTGCAGTACCACATGGCGGTGGTGTTGTCTGTGAACACCTGCACTACCTTCCCTTTGACAGAGGGAAGGAATGCCTTGAGTGCAAGTCGGATCGCCCGGAGCTCCAGAAGGTTGATATGGAGCCGGGACTCCGCCGGAGACCAGAGGCCTCTGATCTCCGCCTCTCCCATGTGACCGCCCCATCCCAGAAGGGACGCATCCGTCACAACTGTGTGCTCTGGCTGGGGAAGGGAGAGGGATCTGCCCATGACCCATTGCCGGTTCGAGAGCCACCACTGCAACTGTTTTGCAGTCACCTCCGAGATCTGGACGTGATCGGACAGGTTGCCCTGGTGCTGCGCCCACTGGAACTTCAGGTCCCACTGCAGAGCCCGCATATGCCATCTGGCATGATTGACCAGCAGGATGCAGGAGGCCATGAGGCCCAGCAGCCTCAGTGTCATCCGTGCCGAAACCCAGGATAAAGGCTGAAAGATCGGAATCATAGCCTGAATATCCCGGACTCGCCGTTCGGGAGGAGAGGCCCGAAACTGCGTCGTGTCCAGAACTGCTCCGATGAAAAGGAGCTGTGGAGAAGGAATCAGATGCGACTTCGGCACATTGATGGAGAACCCCAGCGAGTGCAGGAGTCCGGCCGTAGTCTGGAGGTGGGAGACGACTGCCTGGGACGAGCCCGCCTTCAGCAGCCAGTCGTCGAGGTAGGGGAAGACTGGAACCCCTGCCCGGCGCAGATGAGCTGCGACCACCGCCATCACTTTCGTGAACACCCGAGGGGCACTTGTAAGGCCAAAGGGGAGCACGGTGAACTGAAAATGCTCGAGGCCTACCGTGAACCGCAGGTAACGCCGGTGGGCCGGCAGGACGGGGATGTGAAAATAAGCGTCCTGCAAGTCCAACGCTACCAACCAGTCTCCAGGGTCGAGGGCAGTCAAGACCTGAGCTAGGGTGAGCATCTTGAACTTCTCCTTCCGGAGGAAGCGATTGACGTTCCGGAGGTCCAAGATAGGACGCATGTCCTCCTTGTCCTTTTTGGGCACCAGAAAGTAGTGGGAGTAGCAACCACATCCTACTTCTGGGGTCGGAACATACTCGATGGCCCTCTTGGCCAAGAGGGCCGTAACCTCCTTCTGCAGAAGCACCAAGTGATCCCCTGACATGCGGTGGAATTGAGGTGGCATGGCTGGGGGGGTGGTCTCGAAGGGGAGGGAGTAGCCCCTTCGGACAATGTCCAAGACCCACCTGTCCGAGGTGATGGGACGCCAGTGGTGAAGGTGATGGCGGACCCTGCCCCCTACTGGCATGCTGTGCACCTGAAAGGAAGGACTAGGAGGGCTTGGAGGCCGCGGACGGGTTGGAGGTAGTGGCCTGACCCGCACGCTGGTTGCCCGAACCGCCACGGCGGTATCCACGTCCTCGGCCACGCGAAGACGCTTGCTGCGCGGGCCGGTGGTTGGGCAGCTGACGTGACTGGGCGCCCCTTCCGTGGCCACGAAAGGGGCGAAAAGCAGAGGTTAGCGGAGGGCGTACAACAGAAAGGCCCAGGGACTTGGCAGTAGCCCGTGAGTCCTTAAAACGCTCCAGCGCATGGTCTGCCTTTGAACCAAAAAAACGACTCCATCAAAGGGCATGTCCATGAGTGTATTCTGGACATCACCCGAGAAACCAGTTGTTCTCAGCCAGGCGTGGCGACGTAGCGCCACCGTCGTTGCAAGCGATCTGCCCAGCGAGTCGGCGGTATCAAGGCCACAACGTATGGTGTATTTAGCCGCATCTCGCCCTTCCGCAATGGCGCGGGTAAGCAGTGTCTGGACCTCCTCAGAACACTGCGGCAAAACAGCCGCCACCGAATCCCACAGGGAGTGGGTATATCGGCCCAAAAGGCAAGCGGTGTTGACGGACCGCAAGCCAGCACTGGAGGAAGAAAAAGCCTTCTTCCCAAATTGGTCCAGGCGTTTGGATTCCCTATCCGGAGGGGCGGTAGGGAAGGCGGTTTGGGAGGCAGAGGCTTGGACAACCAAGCTCTCGGGGGTGGGATGTTGGGAGAGAAACAAGGGGTCGCCCGGAGCAGGGCGATGGCGTCGGGCCACGTTCCTATCCACAGGAGCCCCTGTGGTGGGCTTGGACCAGGCACCCAAAAGAACGTCAGTGAGTGCATCATTAAACGGCAGCACAGTCTCCGAGGAGGAAGCTGCCGGCTGAAGCACTTCCGTCAGGAGATTAGTCCTGACAGCCACAGTAAGCAATTGGAGATGTAGGGCTCCAGTTGCTCTACGCAACACCGTTGCAAAATTAGCTCCCTCCTCCGTAGCCACGGGAGGAGACAGCATGCCAGTGTCAGGGGAGGTGTCTAGACCACTGGCATCCCCAAGTTCCTCACCCCAGTCCTGATCATACTCACACTGTTGTGTGAGAGGGTCTTCGGACCCCTCCCAGCTCTCTTGGTCCTCCTCAGGTTCAAAATATGGAGGAGGAGGGACATTTGGGACCCAAGGTCTCATCGGCGCCGGAGTCGAGCGACGTCGGTCCGGCGCCCCGGACGGCGTCAGGAACGGCACCGGGGACATCGGCGTCGGCGGAGGCGTGGTTAGGTCAACCGGCGTCGATGGGGGTTGCGGTACCACCGGAGCCGGGATCAAGGCCAGAGCCGAGGCCGGGACGAAGGCTGGTGGGACAGGCGGTGCCGGGACCGGAGTCGACGGCGACGCCGGAGCAACCCCATCAGGGCCCGCGGGGCCCGAAGGCGCACCGGAGGGACCTGGAGGCCCGAAGAGGCGGGCCATGGCCGACAGGAATTCCTGTATTTCGGCCGGAGTCGCCCCCAAACCCGGAAAGGACGGGTAATGCGGGGGCGGCTCCGTAGGCATGTCCGGGGTCGTGGGGACGGTGCCGACTGGGGCCTCAGCCGAGTCGCGAGACCGGCGAGGCGAAGTCTTAGAGCGATGACGCTTCTTAGACTTTTTGTGCTTCGACTTACCCGAGGAGCGCGAAGACTTGGACTCCGACGACCGGCGGGGACTCCGCGACCGGCCCCTCGACCTCTCCCGGGACCGGGGCTTGGTGCGGCGCGGAGCCGACTGCCGGACCTCGAGTAGCTTTCGAGACCGCTCTCGCAAAGCCTTCGGGTGAAGTTTCCGGCAGTCAGGGCACGACTTCGTGTCGTGGTCTCGGCCGAGACAGAAGAGACACTCCAGATGCGGGTCTGTGTTCGACATCATTCGACCACAGGCGTCGCATGGCTTGAAGCCGGGCATCCCTACGACACCTAGGAGTCGATGAAGACTCGAAAAGAAACAGTGAAAAAATTCACAAAAAAGTTAGTCAAAAATTGACTAGGGCACTGCTCTTCCCGGATCTGCGCTTACTGGCGCGGAAAAAGAAGAACTGACGTCAGCCCGCAGGGGCGGCGTCTAAGTACTGCCCGCGACGTCATCCCGGCGATCACGACGCCGACGACGGACGCGGAGCCGCACGACGCCGCCTACCGACGCGCAAGGGTACTGCTACGCAAAAACTTTCCGGATCCAGCCTGACGCCTGGGGATATTCTAAGGTAAGGAATCTGTCACTAACGTGTCTCTTTCAGATGTATTGCTTGCCCTGTTCCAAAATCTTATCAATGTTTCTGATGTCGAACCCTTGGGATGGTTATTGTGGCAAATAGGTTCCAATGCATGTCAACTGCGTTTTCTTAATGCAACGCCAGGTTTCACACAAAGCAGACCTGATCCACGTTTCCCGCATTCTCATTCGGTCAGCACGTATTCGGTGGGGAAACTGTATCTGCAATGGTTGGGACACTCCTCCCTGTCGTCGGTGAAACAACACCTGTCCCTTTTGTTGGGTGACATCAATTTGGCTGATTTTATTTTGGGTCCAAAATCACCTAGATCAAAACTATTAATGAAGCATATAATGAATTGTGGAAACTTTTCGCAGATGGAGGCTGCGGTGCGCCTGTACCAAATTGACCAAGCTAATTTGTTAAAAGTTCTTGCAGTGGTAGAGAATAGCATTAATACATTGTCTTCCCATATTTACACCTTAGATAATATTGTTTCCTCTGTTATTGTTATTGAACAAAATGATGTGTCTGTGTTGTATCATGGTCAAAATCAATTGCGCTCTGTAATGCAATTTGCATGGACGTTACAAACGCTAAAAAATGGAAAAGTTCCGTGGGACTATTTGAATGCTTCTGCACTGTTTTTACCATTTAATTTGACTGACAAACAGAAATGTATGTGTATGAAGGACGCGACTTACATGTTGTTACATATAGAACAATTAGAACAGTTACCTTTTTCTGTGGCAGAGACTGATTCAGCTGTGTGGTTAATACATGGAGTTATTTCACTGCCCTTCTCACTATTTCAGTTTACATCTTGCATGAAACACTTCCCGGTTGGATGCTTGGAGCCCCTGGGAAGTGCTTTTATTCATGAATTGTGGACATTACCTTTTACCTACGGATGTCAGTGCGCAGATAAGGAAGTTTTCCTAACAGGGGAGCATTGCAATTCCACAATAGGACATTCCCTAGTCTGCAAACAAGTTAAATTGCACGGTGCTTGTAACGCGTCAGCCGCTAATTTGGCTTGTTTTTTAAAAGGTACACCAGTCCCAGCTATTATTTCCGCACTAACGTTACTTTCAAATGGCTATTTTGAATACCCACGACTGCTGTGGCTTACGGGCCGGCATCCCGTATATAGTAACGGTTTTGCAATGTGTTACTTGTTGCAGCAATGTCCTTTTTCCACCCCCGAATGGGATTGTAGATAGTTCGCTTTGGCCTTCCATTCCAACTCTGAAAACAGATTTCAATAAACTAAGCAGACTCAAAGCGCTATTGTTTCAACAAGAAGTGGCGCTCACATCAGCGCGAGAGACCTTCGAATTGCAGGTGGCGAGAACCGCAAGTGAGATACACTCGCTACTGAACACAAATCTCCCACTCCATTTTGGAGAATTAATACACCAAATATTAAATGCGTCTGAAACTGAAGGCCTTGCTCATTTTTTTAAACTTGTGAGATCCGGCCTGGTTTCCTCTTTTCAGACGATTTTTGGAGTAATACCGGCCTTTATTCATTCTATTTTTTCCGGCACCTTCGGAGGGTTTCCATTGATCCTCTTGCTGGCGTGCGGCATGCTGGTACTGCTGCTCCTGTTACGCAATGGCTGCCCATCTTGTGGTACAGCACAGACCCGGCCAATTGCAACTGTACCGTGACCAAATGCAACAACTATTTGGATGTTTGCCGTTGGCGACGCTTGGTGTAAGTTATGGACTTACCTTTCGCTTCGCGTACTTCACTTGCATGCAAACTGTGTTCTATTGCTGACGGTGCCCTTTCTGTTGGGCGTTGGATATCTGCCTCTCCAATACATCTGGCACTGACCTGGATTATGATCTGTTAATGGGTCCATTACTTACCCATGACCAGGCCTGTTCTGGGGACGGCCGTTTGATGCGTGCAGCTGCACTTGGAGTGTTGGCAGGCTGAAATACCTGTGAGGCTGCACAGCGCCTCTTGCAACGGAGTTTCATTGAATATCACGCAAGTTGCCCGGATATGCTCCTGGAGGCATTGGATTATGAGGAGCATGTGTGTTCCTTCAAACTGCTCAACTGGATGTCGTCCCTCTTTGCTATGAACGACAGGGAGAACCTTTTGGAACAACTTGCATTCCACGGTTCACGTAATCTGGTGAATTTTCCAGACTTGCCTTAAAAACATTTTAAACTAGAATTTTTGCATATTTCCAATTTGGCTATTTTACAAGCAATTTTTGACTCTGCTTACCGTTGCATTCTGTTTTTCTATATGCTATGACCTGGCCAAGGGGAGGGTGTCACGTGGCCGGTAGGGACATTGTCGACATCACTAATTTAGCATGAGCCCAGCAGCCATGATGCAGCTTTTGCGCATGTTACTACATGGCTTTGTTTTCCGAAGACTATGTTTATGCCGTTCACATGAGAACCGTCTGATGTGTTCATTCTCTGCCTGTTCCTGGAGTTTAGTCTGAACACTGTGAGCAAGGTCGATAAACAATGCCCCTTGTTATTCTTTTCCGCTCAGTCCCTAGCACCTAGACAAAACATGCTAATGCAGCTGCTGCTGGAAACTCGTACATGGATATTATGGGGATGCATGTTTAGGTAACACACACTTGGAGAGGGACCTTTCCAGGGAGAAGAGCAACACGCACCTACGATGTAGAAATACCATCTATAGTCTAAGGTATGGGGTATGCTGACAAAACCCAGAGATCTTCTATTATATATTAATACTTCTTCTTGCCAAGGGAGGGAGGTTAGGCACAATAGTCCTTTCTCCATTGTCTTTATATGATGACATCCCCCTTTATGATGTATGGCCTAGCTGCAATGCTAAGTATACTAGTGTTATGCATTTTTCTGGTTGTCGTGGCCCGTATACTGCATTTTAGAGCACAATAGTTAAAATAAACATTTTAAACTATATTCGTGTCTCGGTCAGTTCTTATTATGGACAAGTATGAGAGTGTGAGCGAAAAGGTGTCTTGTTACCGCGATTCCTGAGATATCCAGGAGTGTTGTGTTCTGGGGTGTCTAATCATTTGCTTCTTCGTGAGTGTGTAGGAGAGCGAGTGAGGCACTATAGCTAGTCGGTCCTGGGCTTGTGGGCACTAAGGTGGTAGGAAGGCTTAGCCCCTATACACCGAGGTCCCATAATCCTGCACATAGTTCTGTGTATGTGCAGAATCCTGGCAACAGATCTGCCGCAGGAACGACTTCGAGAAGGTACGCACTCTGAACTGCAACATGGAGTGGGACCTGCATGGAGTCTACTGGTGCTTTGTGATGTAAAACTTCACTTCACGTTTGCAAATGGACTTCGGGTTCATCTGGGTGTAGTCGTCACAGGCCTTGGAATTGTGAGCTGACCAAAACAGACACACACTTCTTGTGGATCTGCCACAGACATCTATTTGCAACTGTGTCTATAAGGCTTAAACCCTGCAGTCTTAAGGTGTGACATGGTCCCTTGTCCACTGAAAATTTTTGAACTGGAAAAAAATAATTTCACACAGTGAAGAGAAAGCCGAGCAGAAATCCAGGTCCGCATCTGATGGCATGGAAGGAAAGGAACTGAAGTCTGCGCGCATGGGTGGCGCTTATATTCGACTCGGTTCTTAACTTCTGGAGTGGAACATGGTCGGCGCAGAGCCACACAATGCTACCTACCGGTGTGAAGAAGCACTGCTTTTTGAGTTTCCGGGTCCAGTCTGGCACCTGGGATGTTCATAAAGTGAGGATTCTGCGGCTAGAGGTATCCAACAGAATTAAAATGTACAATGTAACCTGGCTTGAGGTCACACCTCCTTCCCTGTCTCTCAATCCCTTTGTGAAAGCCTCTCTGATTTATCCTTCAACAAAGTGAAACAAAAAAAATCAGAGGTTCTTTTTACTGTCAGCCTTCTCTTTCGAATTCACCTTCTATGGATGCTGTTAAAAGCTGTCACTTTTTGGTAAAGTGGTGTTTCACTCTCCTCTTTCAGCTACATTCATTTAGGAAAATCTCATAAGCAAAAAGCCAGGTTCTCCATCAGTCCCACCCCACAAAAAATCCTTACTCTTGTGCTGTATCGTATATGTTAATATTTTCACAGAACTCTAATTCATTTTTGCTCTCCACCATCATTCCAAGTTCCTGGGTGCAGGCCACTGTTCTCCCACTTCTTAAAAGCTCAAAAATGATCTATCCAATCTAACTAGCTACCATCCCATCTCGCTGTTCCACATACCATCTAAAAGCACCGACAGTCATTACTGACCTCTATATGATTATTGAGCAGAAAAACCTGTCGGACTCCCCCCAAGCTGGTTTCCACCATTGTCACGGAACAAGTGCCAGTAGTACTGCTGCTTTTAGTTTACTTGATCTTTACACTGTCTTCACAATGTGAATGATATTTTTAGGTCTTAGATTTGAAAGCATAACAATATTGCTAACAGTATAGAGCGTGTGGGCTCTGTGGCTGCCCTTTTCAATTACTGGCTTTCCTCGACCAGCTTGGCGCAGATATTGGCTTGAGACTTTGCCAAACATGTCTTGGCCCAGCCGTGTGGAGCATTTTACTCTCTCACCTAATCCTATTGGCTGTTCAAATGAATCCTTCCACCTCAAACAGCGCCAAGAAACCAGTGGTGTATGTGCACTATAACCTCAACTCCAGTGCTTGCACTGAACTGCATGATGGACTAACTTACAACTAGACATCTCCCTGTCCTCTCCTGTTGGCTCCCTCCAATATGTCTCACTCTAATGTGCTTACACTACATGCTTTAGCACATTACACAGCATGCCTTAGCACATTACACTGCATGCATTAACACATCAGAGCAAGAGCTGATGGCTTTGCCAAAGTTTGCTTCAGTATTTGATGTTTTGCCAAGAGATCAAAGAGGATCCGAAGGCAGAGACCATAATGGAGTGAGAAGGGCTTCATACACAACTTACATGATTGCAGTACGATGCTGCACCCTGATCTGCATCAAGGATTTAAGCCATTCAGTAGATGTTTCATGCAGCTGGTTGAATAGAGCTTTCCAAAGTACATTTGTAAGGAATTTCATATGTGTAACTGGTCGCAGTTGGCAAGGTCGCTGGAATCCAGGATTGCTTTCTTCAGAAATGGTTTGAGTTGTCAATTTTTGAGTGCATGAGGGAAGATGCCTTTTGTGAGGGATGCATTGTTTATGTTGGATAGGGCATTAGCGCTTCTGTGGAGAGGGTCTTCATAACGGTTGAAGCATGATGTTGCCTTCATAAATGGTGGCTTTGGAGGCTCAGAGGATGTCAGAGAGGTAAGTACTTTGAAGGCAGACCACTTATAGAGGCGGGGGATGGGTAGAGAGGCAGGATGGAAGGCTGCATTGTGCTATTAAAGAGGAGTTTCAACTATTTCTTCTCAGTGAAGACAGTTTCTTTGTGAAGAAATGGTTGTGTTGTACGCGTCCTTAGTCTCTGGAACTGATGGGTTAGAAAGAGGGTCAATTCAGTGCTTAGCAGCCATAACTAGGGCTTGCTCTTGATTCTTTGCTGCTTTCTAGTAGGTTGTTTTGCTGCAGTGTTATGGTGTCTATTGCTTTAGCTGAATTATGCCAGCTTGGGACGTAGTGTGCATCCATTTCTGTTCCTGTTTATGGTCTTTTGCTTGTATGAGTGCATATGACTTCTATAGCACCTAAATGCTGTACAAAAACAGGAGTTTAGAAAAGAAAATGGCCTACAACATGAATGGGTACCGAAGAGAAGGGTGTGGCATCCAGAGATACCTAGAACATGAGGTTATGGAATGCGCAACATCTAAGGTTCTGAGACCGTGCAGCTAGAGGTTTGCCGAACAGGACTTTATGTTGGATGCGGCATGATATACTTGAATAAACCTAGTTTAATATAAGGAGTTGTCCAGGGACTTCTTTACATTGGAGACGAACTGGAGGGATATTGCAACGCCTCAACACTCTGCGAAGCGCTTATGAAGAAGGCGGCGGATATGTTAGGAAGAAGTGGCGGTGTGACGTGCATCAAGCGCATCATCTAACAAAACGCAGTGAAGAAGGCGGTGGAGTTAGACATTATTGAGGCTGCGGCTGCATGTAGAGCAGAGGCCGTAGGAAGAGCAGACAGAAGTTGGGGTAGCGGAAGCTGCATGAAGGCTGAGGCAGTGTTGGGAAGTGACTGTGCAGTGAGCTAAGGCCGTGAGCAGAGTCCTGTTCATTTGGCAGATCGGTGGCTGGTCAGGTCACTGTAATAACTCTTTGCCGTAAATTGCAGGTATGCTCAAAATTTAAAGGTGCGCAACATCCTTTCAGCCCTAACATCCCGATGTTAGGCAGCGCGTGCCGCTAGCTGCTGTGACATTGATAGGAGCGTACTGAACGCTTGCGCAACAACTCGCGCTCTGCCTGCTTCAACGCTTGCGCATCAACCACAGACATCACCCCCTCCCAGGACCTCTGCAACAAGCTCGGCTCCTACTTCCATCTGAAAATCAAGTCCCTCTACGACAACTTCAACGAACAGACACCTGACTCCGAAACCACTCCCTTCGCCAGCAACGCCAGCCAGCCCACCATCTCCTCCTGGACCCAAGTCACCACCGAAGACACCGCATCAACCATGAAGGCATTCACTCAGGAGCCCCCACGGACCCCTGCCCCCGCACATCTTCCACAGAGCCACCGCCGCCATTGCATCGGAACTACGACGCACCATCAACGCCACCTTCGAAACCGGCACATTCCCCGACGCCTGGAAATGCGCAGAAGTCAAGCCCCTACTCAAGAAGCCCTCAGCAGATCCAACGGACCTCAAGAACTACCGACTTATCTCCCTCCTCCCCTTCGCGGCCAAAGTCACAGAGAAGACCAACAACGTCCAACAAACGAATTTAATCGAAGAGAACTCCATCCTCGACCCCTCCCAATCCGGATTCCACAGCAACCACAGCACTGAGACCGATCTACTTGCCGCCACAGATGACATCCGCACTCTCCTCGACCAAGGCCACACTGCGGCGCTGATCCTACTCGACCTCTCTGCAGCCTTCGACATAGTTTCCCACAGCACACTCACCGCCAGACTCCATGACGCCGGCATACAGGTAACCGCCCTCGACTGGCTCCGCTCCTTCCTCACCGGCAGAACCCAAAGACTCAGACTTCCACCCTTCCTATCCAAACCCACAGAGATAAACTGCAGAGTACCCCAAGGATCGTCGCTCAACCCTACTGAAATGCTTCATGGCGCAGTTAAAATTAAAACACTACTGAAACATCGTTGGATATTGGAGAAAAGCCAAAAGGTAAAGTGCTAAAACTAATAGCATTAGAAAAGACAGGTGTTACTTATGGTAAAGAAAAAGTTCATGCTTTTTCCTGAAAAGTAAGAAGCTCTGTTCTGATCACAAAGCAAAGGGCAGTAAATTCAATTTCTTTGCTGCAACCATTGAAATGCTCTGTCGTCGTAAGATAACATTTTGGTCGTGTGGATGGCTAATAGGTGTTGATAGGCTGAGTGGAGACTGCGACTCAGGGGCATACGACTCAAACTTCTTTGCCCTGAAATCTGGAATGCAGGAATAGATAGTCTTCTGGACTTTGGTCACAGTCTTGAAGGAGACTCTTTCCCATTCTGGGAGTCAGTACAAGTCTCTAAGGACTGTTGCAATATTGTCTTGTCAAGCGAGGTTGCTGTAAAATCTGGTTTGGTATTATGCTCCAGCTGCAGACAATTCAGAGTTTGGACGAGCGAGTTCATAAATGTTGTGGGTCGGTAAGGGAGGAAAAAATGGAAGTCGTTTTTTTATGGTCTTTAAATGCAGAAGGCAGGTGTTTAACACTTGAGAGACCCGAGCCTCAAGAGATGTATCCAATTTATAGTAAATATGCAGGTTTTGCACAGATTTGTCCAGGGGCAGGAAAGGTACCTCTGATGTTTTTGAAAACTGCTTTGGTTGATTAGATATTACTTTATCGTTGAAGACTAATTTTGTTGGGTTGAGCTTGTTACAATTTTTTGACATCCAAGAGATGGTCTAGGGAGAAGCAGTTTGCCAGAGTGACATGGACCTGTGTTGCCAAAGTATCTGTTGAATTTAGACACCCCTCGACCAACTGGGTGTTGTCTGCGTACACGTTACCTCGATCCTGGCAGCGTGAAGTGATTTGGCCATGGGCCTCATGTATATATCAGATAGAAAGGGGATTAATATTAAAGTCCTGTGGAAATCTACAGCAGATTGGTAGAGACTGAGATGTAAAGGGAAGCATATAAATTACCTTGGATTTGACTTCCAGAACTGATTCACCAGTTCAAAGCTGCACCTGCGGACCTGGCGTCTACCATTCTGTAATGAAGGATGCAGAGGTCAATGGTGCCAACAGGTGCAAAAAGGTCTAATGTCAGGATCTGACACCAACATTGCTCAGCAATTACCGTAGGCCATCTAGCACTGACAGTAAGACAAACTCTGCTGTAAAACTCAACCATCCCTAAGAAAGCCTGCACATCTTCCTTCTTTTCTGGCGAGCGCAGCTCTGAGATGGTCTTCACTAACTCCTCTTTGGGTCTCCACCCATGGGCAGAAATAACGTGGCCAAGGTAGTTGATCTCTGGTAAACAAAATTACATATACCTATTTTCCAGGTGATACCCTTATGTTTGAAAATGTGCATTACTTCTTTTACCTTGCTCCCATGGAAAGTAAGGCTGTCACTGAAGATGAGAACATCATCTTGAAAAAACATGACCCCCGGAGTGTTCCCTAGCATGTTTTTCAACACAGAAGAATCCTCAAACCACTGAGACAGCTTCACAGCGTTCGAGCACTTCAGCGCTCGAACAGTGGCAGAGACTGCACAAGAGAGCTCGGACGAAGGCTCGAGAGCAGCGACCACGGAGCAGGCACGTGAAGGGAAATAGTAAGGTTTTCCCAAATCACAAGCCCAGAACAGCCCACAGCAGCGGCACTTCAGTTGAAGCAAGCAATAGGCAGACTCAATGACCAGTCCTGAAAGAGACGCTGTATATAGTGTTGAAGTTTCCAGTTCCTCCAAGAAAATGACAGTTCCTCAGAAAAAATGTTTCAAAAGGTCACACAATCCCGGCATCCCATCCTCATTGCCAAATGTGAAGTTACGGTAGTCCACATAAGACCAGGACATGGTGAAATCCAAGTTTAATCCAGAACAAAAAACACCATCCACTCCGGTCTCCAGCCACCTTCAGAGCCACTGACACTTAGAAAGATAACAGTCTACCAGGCAGGCTTGAGACACAGAAGAGGATTCAAATAACAACAGAATAAACATACAAAACCAAAGGAAACAGGACAGAGATACCACACTAACTCCATGTTGTGACTGGCTCCAATGCCTCAAAAGCATCCAGTATGGTGGTGTTCTATGCAAAAATTTGCTTGTATCAGCACAAGTTTCTCAAGCACCGGGCCTAAATAAGAGAGCAGAGCTATCGGGTGGTAGTTAGCATCTCATCTGGTTTTAAAAAGGGCTTCTTCTATTTAGACTCAGCATAGCTGCATTCCAGGACGGGGGTAAATTCCTGTTCATTAGGGGGCTATAAAATAGTACAAGCAGTCTGAAGAAAGGGGCAGAGGGCCTTTATAACCCTGGCTGGACACATTTTGTGGGGAACCTGAAGCAGTGTATATTACAGTGTTTAGTAGAAAAAGTATGAAGGATTCAAATTCATCTAAGACATTTGATAGAGGTTTTAAACAACCTTGACAGAACTGAGCAGAGAGTCTATTCCGTTCGTCACAATTTCAGTCTGGGCATTTCTGATTTTGTTTACAAAATATTGGGAAATATCTCCATATATGTGATTAGAGGATGTCTGTGTAAACACTGAGCTTCAGCCTCAGAAATACAACGGTTATGATGTTCTGGGTGGTATAAAACAATTTCTACAGTGGCGTCCTAGTGTTTCCTACATTTTCTCTCATCATGCCTAACCCTTACATGGAGCTGTAACAAGTCAGGTGAAAACCAAGTGTTCTTCTTGACCTTCAGTTTTAGGGCTTTTCTATGACTTTTCAATGGTAACATATGGTCAGGAGACTGTGTCACATTAGTGTTGAAGATGTCTAAAAGTTTGTTTGCCTTGGTGTCAAGAGACAGTGAAAGTTAGTAGCCAAAAGTGCCTTCAGGTAAGGGTAGAGAATTATCCAGTTCTACTCT
Organism: Calotriton arnoldi; assembly: GCA_963921515.1. Classification (NCBI taxonomy): domain Eukaryota; kingdom Metazoa; phylum Chordata; class Amphibia; order Caudata; family Salamandridae; genus Calotriton; species Calotriton arnoldi. The sequence goes on from CAWUFW010004004.1 coordinate 564,008, forward strand.
AAACTAGTTAGCAAATGCTCATGAGGCAGGAGTACGTTTTGAACCTCAATGGTGAAGGGTACCCCAAAGCGCTCATCAAAATTAAAGGGACCAAATCTCGAGTATTGTCACAACTCCCTCCTGCTCCCTCTCTGCCACAACCCCCTCGTGTCCTCTGCTTAGTGGTCTAGCGCGCAGGGCTAATGTTGATTTACCCCTTTGGAGCCCTATGCACGCTATAATATTCCTGACTGATGCTCTCCCAGCATCCTAATGACCCATGTCTCCTCCAAATCCCCTCATGGTTGATGCTACCCCAGCATCCCCCATAACTGATGTACCCCATAGTTTCCTCATGACTGATGCTTCCCCAGCATCCCTTATAACTGATGTTCCCCATAGCTCACTCATGACTGATGCTTTCCCAGCATCCCTTATAACTGATGCCTCCCCCAAATCCCTCATGACTGATGCTTCCCAAGCATCCCACATAACAGATGTTCCTCCACCTCCCTCATTACTGATGCTTCCCCAGCATCCCTCATAACTATGTTACCCCAGTTCCCTCATGATTGATTCACCCCCAGCATTCCTAATGGCTAGTGCTCCCCCAGTGCCCTAATGACTGATGCTTCCCCAGCACCCTCATGACTGATGCCTCCCCAAAACCTGAAATTTCCATTACCCACGAACACATGCAAGTGTTCCCCACTCCCCATGAACCAATGGATTAACTGCTCTTGCTGTCCCTGGGGCCTTGGCATGGCTTTCCATTAACTCCCTGCAAGCGTCCCCCAGAATCCAATGAACGAATGGCAAGCCTTGCTCTTGTTGTTACTGGGGCCTCAGTGTTGTTTTCCACTAACTATGCACACTCGAGCAAAAACTATACATTTGTTTCCTGTAATTTGATTCCAAAAAACAAGTTGCACCTGCCAATTATGTACGGTGATAAAGACTGTACTAACGCGTGTTTTCCCCAAGGTTCAAGAACCTTCCAGACAGCCATGTTCCCCACATGCTGCATGCGATCTAGCTACTTCCATCGAGCTTTTGATAGGGTATATAAACCCCACCCAACCTGTGGCTTGGCCTCACTCCCTGCAGAACAAACTTCACCCTTCCCACTCACCTGAAGAATCCTGCCGGAACCAAGAACCACTCCAATCTCCTTAAAGACCAACTGAACCAGTGGTTCCAGTGGCACCCGCTCCCTCGACGTCTTCCTCTTCGCTCCCTCCTGCACAGTTACTCTGGTCCCCCTTGTATCCCTGAGACAAGGCTTCGAGATTTTCTTCGAACTTCAGACAAGTTGAAGAACCCGGCTAAGTACTTCATATCAGGTCAGAGCGCATAAACCTCTACAGTAGTAAACAGGACTGAGTATCCCCCGTCTTCAAAGACTATAGACTTTTCCTCCATTTCCTCTCTGTGATTCACCCTAACGCTTCTTGTGCATTTATACTCCAGACCCTCCCTACAACCTTGATCCTAGAACTTACACCGCTTAAGGATTAAAAACTTTAGTCATGTGTCTCTCTGATAAACAGCAGTGTGAAGAGAAATCACTTCAGAGTCTTTCATATAGGCATCAACCCTGTACCCCAATTTGTGTTTTGAGTGTATCCTCAGGAGTGCAAGTCAGTCCAACCTATGTTCCGAGAGTATCTTGAGGAGTGCGGATACCTCCAATCTGTATTTCAAGTTTATTTCTAGGAGTGTCACTCCAATCTGTGATTTTGGTATTTCTGCTCTCATGCTGAGTTGCTGACGAAATTTGTAAGTTTGTTTCACCAAAGTCAATGCATGTTCATTGAATGTTCAGACTTGTTAGTGTACTGAGGGTAACTGCCTCCTCTTGTTATTTCCAGTGCATTACGTCATCACAAAGCCAGAGGTTCTGGTCCAGTGAATGTCTACATCACAAACGTAGATGGCCTCAGAAGTGACAAATCCTGTTACGTAGTTTCGCACAGCCACCGAGCAGATCCAGTACCGCACATCTCCCTTTTCTTATTTTATCCCAATGCCTATTCCCCCAGGAGGACAGTATGAGTTCTAAGGTTTCCGTTTCTGGACATGCATTGTGTTCAGGTGGGATAGGAGGTCCAGCATCGGCTCCTGTGTCGTCTCCGTGATTGGAACCAGTTGAGTGCATGTCAAGTATAATATGTTTGTCTGATTATGAGACAGCATCTAAGAGGTATCCAGCCTCATGAGTAGGTTTGTCATTTAACAACTCTAGATCATATTTTGCTTAGATTAACATTCATAACATTTTGTGCAGCCCGAGGTGGGTTCTGGAAACAGGTTAAAGTTTACCAAATAAGTCATTGACTCCTTTTATATTTTGTAGGGTATAAAGTTCTAATTCTTCAACCAAGCATTTCAGTGTTCTCTTATTGGGAGGACAGTAAAAGTGGTGGAAATTTATTTTACATTCCTTTATCTTACATGCAATAGCTAACGATTCAACCTCAGCTAGTATTTGAGGATGTTCTAACTCTATAACTAGGGACTGGTTTGCTATTATCGCCTCTCTTTCTTGGTTTTCGCAATGTTTTCTTAAGCCCTGGAGATGCTAATTCATCCATGAACGTATCACTTGTCTCTGCATACCACGTCTCAATAATACATACAAGGTCTATGGTATATGCTATAGGTGGACCGCTATCAGATGTTGAGGTTTCATATCCAACCTTCCACTACAAAAAAAATTCAAAATGTCAGAGAAAAAGGGATATTCTACAACAACTGCCAAACAAGTATCCTCAGGACTGAGGCAGATCCGCCTAGAAATAAGCAGACCTGCTACTCTCGGTCTCCACACATGCTTTCACACATTATGGCAATACAATTTAGCAAATAAATATCAAAAAAACAACTGCCATATAGAAAATCCAGATACCTGCGAGACTGAAGTGATGCTGACAATAAGAACCAACAAAATATTCAGCCGATTCTGTTGAAAAGCATGTCTTCAATGCTTGATGTGGTTGCCTCAATTCTAAATTCATTCACCCCTCAATTAAGGACAGGCCTGTTTGTTCTACCAATGTTCATGTCACGACGCGAAAAGACACATAAGAGACTGTGATGCGTGTACACAAGTTTAATTGCGCAATTCAGAAATCGAACTTAAAATAGAGGAGAACATAAAAGACCCAGCATAGTGGTACACGCAGCTTATCAGGAAAGAGATTTGTCACAATTGAGCATTCAGGTCCAACATTTCCATTTTTTTTATTACTACACACGTCTAAGCTCTGCATCATAAATATTAGGGATCACAATACACACAAAGTTCCACTTTACCTGGTCAGTGTGGCAGCTGAGACTCAACTGTTCCTGATTTCATGCGACTATTGGAGACAGAATTATAAACCATGAGCACACTTCCTTCATGATGTGCTTTAAGGCAATGGATAAAATCTAGGCAGTACTAAAAAGGGAGTGCAGAAAAGTAACATTAGCACTAGAAAGGTACTTTACTCACTCGACCTTCAAACCCTTCCCAAATATTGTATTTAAGCTTTGTCTATTGTGGGGTGCCTTTACTTCAATTCAAGGCTTTTGTTCACTAGGACAATTTGGGTAGCCATCTTCTTTAATTCCACATATGGAAACACCAAGGTAGGACCATAGACAAGCGTCCTCTACAGCTCCTAAAGATTTCTTGTGCTTATGTGGATTATTTCCGGAGCAAGAAAGTTTGAGAATAAACACCAGCCTACTGAGCTACGCATGCCGAAACTTCAGGTTGCTGTGTTCACACCTGCATTCCCATAGACTACGGTCGTAATAAATGGCTAGGTCCAAGGTATGTTCATTGACACTTCTCAGCTTCTGTGATGGAGCTTGGCTCTCTGTGACATTTATGATAACCATTTAACCAAACCATTGATTGCCTCATAATAAAAGAGGTAAAACGCTGTGACAAACCCCATCCCGGAAATAGAATAACTTTGCTATCACTGTCCTCCTTTAATGCAACCAGTTCTAGTTATATCTTTGCGATGCATTAAATATACAGCAGTGCAGCTTAATCACAGTCTTCACAATTCACATGTAGCTCTTTGAGATGGAGTAACAACAGGCACCACAAAAGGGGCAATTTCATCTCGCAAATAGTGGGCAAACAGTTTAGCAGTACATTGGACTTCTTGGCTAAGGTATTAGTAGGCCATATGCTTAACTTGAATTTAAATGTTTAATTTATTGCATTGCATACGCTGATAATACACTTCAGTAGCTGCAGCACGCAGCGAGGTATGTGTGAGTAATGTAGTACATGGCCGGATCTTGAGTGAATGACCTAGACTCAAGCATGTGGGACCTTCAGCAAAATCTTTCATTGAACATCCAAGAGGGCACGCCTGGCCTGTTTACTTGTCCAAATGATGGGGAAGAAACCTGAACCACCATACACAAATGTAAATGTAACAGTTTAGTGCAGAGCGTAATACTATAGATTAGCAAGTTACTTTTGCCAGGCAAAGGAAGTGAGGTACTATGAGATGAAGTGAATTGTCCAGAGTCGCTTAAAGTGGGGATACAACAATGGAGTGATTAGATCACATCTCCTTTCGACATATTGTATTTTGATTGGTTGCTTCAGCATGTTGCTTCCTGTTGGAGAAGTACTGCTGTGCTGCAGGGTCACATGACCCTGTCCAACAAACCTTTTTGCTTTTCATAACACATTGGTTTCTTCAAGGCTGCAAAAGGTACAGGGCAGAGATATATATATCCAGAGTGTGGATATTAGCCCAACTGTAACATATAGATTTCTACAGAGAAAGATACCAGATATATTTTTCTAACGCTCAGATAACACACAATTCGAGGTCAATGGCATGCTTTGAAAGATAGAATACATCCAAACAGTTTTCTGAGAATACTTCTGGTGCTGGGGAAGTCATCACTCCCATGAAATGTGAGCAACTCCATCAATAATGTCTGTAGATCTTCAGTCCATGACCAAAGAAAGAGCTGCTTCAGTAACTCAGCTGAATGTTGAGAAAGGTTTCTAAGGAGTGTTTCCAAACTTGGGTATCAAATACAAAGGTCAACCAAGGTGACATTTGCATGGTATTGTTGGCCTCTTGGGATAATACACACATGTGGTCGAGTGCACCTCTAGCATGGGGGTGCATTGCTATCAGTTGATCGAAGCTCTTGATGTGTCGGCAGCAGTCATTGCCATTTTTAAAATCACCTGAAAGCTCTCCAATGACCTTGGAAGCAGGCCAGCTGCAAGAATGCTCCACCTGTCTGTAACATGGAGAATGAGGGCAGCATAGGTAGGAATTTGTTCAGAGGAAAAAGACAATCCCTACCCCATTTTACACCATAAGATAGCAATGATTTTACAAAGTCAAAGTCCATTATAAATATGACATTGCCTTTGGAGGTTCATGATTGAAAGACTTAAGACACTAGGTAGGATGAAGATCCATTCTGAGACACGGAATGAATGATCAGATGGAAAGCATCCACTCGCTGGGAGTGCGGCCATACTGCAGGGAGAAAGAACAAGAATAAATTAGAAAAAAAATAATTAAAGTCATTGTCACCTGGCAACTGTACTTAATTAACTGGATCAGTAAACCAAGCTAGGCTGGTTCACAGTGAATCCTACTGAAATCATGTATATTTCTTGCAGCTCTACCAAGACTACAGAACCCTGGTTACTTGCAGGGGGGGGTGGGGGGGAGGGGGGGAAAGGGGTCACTGCATAAACATATTTAGCATATGGTTAAAAATAAAAAAGCTTTCCACATAGTATGTTACTGAGAATACTTCACTTTAATGAACCAGCACTGAATGACTACTACAAATAGGCAACATTATTACACTTCACTTCCCTACCTCCCTGCAGCTTAGGAAAAATCTTGACTAATTTGCAATTTGTTGACTTCCTGGTGAAAAACCTCCTTTCCTTTAATAGTGAAGCGACATTAAACCTTACAATTCATTATTACAATATGTAATATTCATTTTACATTTTAAACTCCTTAATAAACATTTTTATAACATTTGTCATGGCCAATTTCCACTTCGTCCTCTTCTTAATATCTTTACAAAGGTTGGGCTTCTTTATTACCAATTCAAACGATGATTTGTACGTCTTTTTCTTGATTGGCACACTTCATTTAATTCTGCATGTTTTAGCTCCGAAATATATGGATTAAAGAGAGGCAGACCCTATCGGAGAAGTCATTTCCAAAGTACAATTTTCTGGCCAGCTGTACTGTTGACCTGATGCCGTTTAAGTGGAACTGATTGCAATGGGGCAAGTTCCTAAATGAGGTCAGGACCCTTTCCACATCAGTTGGCCATTCCCGTCTCCTTGTGGGCTGGCTCCGCAACTTGCAAGGGGCACCAGCTTTTTAACAACATCTGTTCTCTTTCCTGCATCTGGTAGTGAGTCGAGAAGGTGCTGGAGTGGTTTATAAAGTTCAGTATGGGGCCAATTGTAACTGCTTCCATAACACTATCACTCTTTGGTGCCATTCAGGGCTGGATAGAGCCATTCCTTCCTCAAAAATAATTCCTGTAACTAGTTTCATTGGGAAATAAGCTTCAATCAAATTTATTAAGTGATTTGATAACTGTGAAATAAAGCAGAATCCATAGCGATGAGGGTTTCATATGCACAGCAGCCCATATATGTGCTGAGAAATGAGCATGGTATACAAAAACGATGCTCCGTTTGAGATCAGGAGTAAAAAGGTGTCAGGACAAAATCAGTTAAGAAGAAATACAATTAAAAGGCAGAGTCTCAAAAACTTGCATATTTCAAATACTCAGGATTTTTCAGTTGATAACCCAGGCTTCAATTTTAAGAGGGAAAATGATTTAACTAGTCACTTTATCGTACTCCAGGGATGTGAAATTCCTATAGCCCGACGACCAGGACATATTGTTTGGGGTTAAGGGTAGCAAGTTTTCATGTGTACTTTGTCCTTGGGACAAGTAGACCCAACCCCCGGCAGCACAAACCCTTTGGCTGTCAGTTTGCAGTACCACATTATGGATCAGGCAGGGGCACTGTCTGCAGTTAAGGTAATATTTTTGTCCATATGTTAATGCTGTTCAAACTTGTATTCATGGTTCAGTAATTGAAAGCCTTTATTATTAGGGTGAGCGCTCTAAGTAAATGTTGTAAGCTCCGACTGCACTACTGACAGTGGTTCCAGTATAAAAATGTGTACACACGTTTTCAAAGTTTAGCAATATGAGGCTATGTATAATGCTCCCAGAATGCGCTGTGATTTGATGCAAATATTTGCAGAAGTTTGAGAGCAAGATTGATGATTCTTTGCTTTCAAAATAAAATGTTCATAAAAAAATGAAAGCAGGAAAAAAGCATTTTGCTAAACTACTGTAAAATATCAGGTACCATTTCTTTGCAGCATCATTTAGTAACATGCGTTGATGCATGCTAGTATTTCCCAAAATGTTCATAATGGAAAATCAGTTTAACCAGTTTCAATAAGCTTATGGGAAATAAAAATAAACAAGCATTGGCAAAGCCTGTAGGTCTGAAATTGGTGGTCAGCTTTTTAGTTTTGTCAATGTGTGACTTGTTTTGGCATGGTTTGTGTAAAATCTTATGGTGTGGGAGCTGCCGGGCCCTCACCATTATAACAAACATTGGCAAAAGCAAAAATTGTTTTCTGTCTCAAAAAGCACATACTGCCACAGTAGTTACAGGCACTGAACAAAACTACGTTGTGTGCCGATATGCTCCTTGTCAAAGAGCAGAATGCAAACCCAGCTGATACAGAGAGAGACAGAATTTTAATTAACACAAAAGGTCACGGTCAACGCCAAACCAAATTAGGGACACAATTATTAAAGAAAGTCTCAAAAGGGCACCCATGGTATATGTCCTTGCATTAAGCGCAGCTATACGGCTTTTGTGAATGCCCAAGAATTTACAGAAGTCGGACAAGAAATAGTCCTCCTAGAAAGTATTTGGGAAATGCAATTTTAGCATGAGCAAGTATGTATGTGTGGATTTGCTCATGCGAAAATCTGAGTGTTTGCAAGTTCACTTTCCGTCCAACCACTTTTTTCCCAACTCTGGAAGAAGGTTTTAGTCTGCCATTGTTAGGAGTAAATTTCCAACATTTCTCAGTATGGGAAAAGATTAGAGAAGAGTTGTTGAAAACCCTTAAAACATGCAAGTTAGAAGGTGACTCAAAAGGGCATTCTAACCCTGGAACTATTGCTTACCACTACCTTCAGGCCCTGTATGTAGATCTGTGGAAACGTGGCAATATAAGGGGATTGCAAGTATTCAAACCCTACTATGGTATGAGCCCTGGCATATCAGAGAGGCTATATCAAAGCTCTTATGTAATGAGATTGCTGCCATAATTTGTCGCCGCACTACATGGCACCAAAGGGACAAGTGGATTTTGTTACAGGACAAGTAGATTTATGATGCAACCTGCCCCATGGACAAGTAGATATTTTATTAAATTCCACACCCCTGCTACTCACAGTCATCATAAGTGTGGACACTTTTCTGTGTGCCTTTTATGAACAGTAGGTAAACTGTCTGAACGTGGGTTGGTAACATTCAGTTTATAACTGCCCACAAATTATGGGACCTAAAATGTCATTTCTTTTATTTGTCCTTGCAAGATAGTGGTTGTACGGGGACGATTCTAACGCAAGAGAAAACAAATCTGACAACATTGTTCATAAATTTATAATGTTGTTAAATCTGTTAAAAAAAACCTTGAATTTATATGTTTTGTATGATGTGGAGCATTCAATGGTTCCCGTATACTCCAATTTAACTCTGAGTAGAAGCCACAGCAATGCAATTAAGTCTTTGTTCACTTCTCACATCTTCACGCATAGCCGCTCTTAACTGTGTCACTCAGAGCACCATCACTGTGCAAGTCTTTTTTCCAAAACATTGTCCGTTTTCCATGTTGTACCTTTAGCGATTTGCAGTCTTTTTGTGACATTAAAACTGAGCAAGCTCAGCAAAGTCTGCTGCCCTGACACTCCAATGCATGCTATAGCGTTAAGATTCTCAACATTTACCATACATTTTATTTAGACTTGACCATTGATATCTCATTTTCGTTTTCAAAAATGTTTTAGTCTTCATTTCCTCTTAAAAACATTTTTTAGTATAAGTTTTTCTCGTTTGCTGCAACACTTTTGTCTTCTTGATGCTTAAAGTTCATACAACTGGCATGTAGTTTATTTGCTCAATTCAACTCCCACACTTGATTAATGTGGGGAGTTATCACTCCATTTACTCCACCTGGGACACGTTGTCCTTTTCAAATAGGATAACTAACTTCGAGATATATTTTTCTTACCTGATAGTGCATAAAACAGATCAGTCACTGGTGCTGAAGTTACATCATTAAGACTTGCTCAAGTACAAGCTAGAGGTTTAGTTTTCAAAGTCCTAACCTCCATGGTAGGTAATTTTTTAGTATTTTCTCATTGTTAGGACTACGTATGATACAGCACTTAGGAACGATCAATAAGTCACAGATATGAGCTATGGCTTGGGTTGCAATGTCAAACAGGCACATGCAGTTGAGCCCCATACAAAGCAATTCTCATCTGGCTTATTAAAGCTGATGTTTTATAAAGTATACTGCACTACATTAAAATTACACTAAAATTGTTACAGGACCCCTGCATTCCCTTCTGTTAGAGTCACTCGCATCCAAATAGTACTTTTCTTCAAATGTATCACCAGCACTAGAACTGAACCAGTATGAACTGTTTGACAAGATGACAGTGCCGGTAAGAGTCATTTAGCTATATTGTTTTTCCTGTGTTAAGTTCTAATGAGAGGACACATAATGTGGGGGAAGAGTTATACTTTACTACATGCTTTGGATATTGTGGATGTTATGAACTAGAGGTAATGCTCTACCCTCACTTTCCCATACAAAGTAAAATTTGTACATTGGTCGAAGGATTGTGATTGTAATCAGTTGGACACAGCTTTGAGTTTTTGTATTAGAACAAGTGAAAAAACATAGGACTTAGATTTCTAGACCCGCATAAACTCAATTTCATACTGTTTTATGGGCCTTTGGAATGCAGCAGTTATTGTTTTTGGGCAGCCAAAACTGCTGCCATCCCTTATTTTCCTTTCAGAAAACGTTCAAAGATTTTGTGTATAAGAATTACGGTAGGTACTGTCCTACTGAGCACAATTACGTTTATAGATGTATGTATCTCGTTTTATAGTATTATAGTATCTGAACTTAACTGGGACACTAAAATAACACTGTTGTTTTGGGTCACATGAATAATTTGTAAAATGCAAAGTCCACGTCCGTGCAACAATTTAATTACCTTCGTAAACACCTATTCAATCTTTTCTCCCCTTATCACTCTCTTAATGAAGGCACTTACCAACCTTTAATGTTGTGCAGTCTTTACGTCGAAATTTTCAATTCCCTTTTTCCACACGCCTTGGTGTATGCTTCAAACTTGTGCACAATATCAAGCCAGGTATTAAATGTAAGGTCTACAGTGAAAAACTGCTCGACCATAAAAGGTCTTTTCAGTTAGCAAGGATGTGACATTGTGGGTTTAACGCCTATGTGGTTATCTTACGACATGCAAGTTATCACTATGAGCTTACTTTATTTCAAGTACTCTGTAGTTATATCCCACTAAATAGGTGAAAAATGTATGGGTATGATATTGTTTATTAACAGTTCCCTGAAGTTCTGGAACTCGATTCTTGTTGCAAACCAGTTCTAGAAGCCCTTGCGCTAAACAATTGTGATTGAGATGGAAGCCTGTGGACCTCTGTACATACTGATTGACCTGGCTGTCTCATTTCTTTCACAAGTAGCTACCGATGACTCGCACCTGGTAGTTCTTGGTGATTTGAATTCTCATTCGGATAGTGTGAATGCCACACTTACCATTAAATATAATGATCTTTTATCCTCGTTTGGGCTATCTCAGAATGAACCCTTTGCTTACTATTTGTTGGGCTACTAATTTTTAGACATTGTCTGCTACAATACTCCATTTTGTCAAGTTTTTCTTCATGTGCTTTGCCTTAGACAAATCATTTGGGGCACCCCTTTTCGTGCACCTCCTTCAAAACAACTAGATGCCACTCCACCTCAGTGTTTGTTTCAGAAAGACAGGACAGGAAATCTGTGTAGACTGAAGATTTATTATCACATTTGTCTGAAAATATTATTGCTTATACCAATTCCTATCTGATTGTTAATAATTTTCACTCAGTAGTACATTGTGCCTTGGATAGAATTCCCATTAACAAGTTTTTTTCGAAAAAGTGCAATCAAATCTTGCAGCTGTGGTTTACCGCGGACCTCGCTGCCCTTAAGCAGGTCATATACCACACCAAAAGACACTGGCACTGAAAAAAGAATGTTCTAAACTTAGCCATGCTTCAATGTGGCCATACAGAGAGCGCAGGCAGCTTTTTGCAGTTTGAAAATATTGAATGCCCCCAATATGGCTCATGGTATTTTTTCTGAGATTGATGAGCTTAGTAAATCTAATATAGAGGCATATGAAAATTTGGGGGATAGGTGCAATACATTTGTGTATTCTCAGAGCCTTCAACGTCGTTGGTTTCAACCTCAGCCTGTAGAGAAGCCCAGCCTTAAGTCCTCCTCCGTACATACGATGGACTGGTCCCCGTTGACAAAAATTGCTTTTTTTCTTTACTTTTCAAGAGTAAGCCCTCAGACTCCTGCATTGAACCTCTTCCTACTAAATTGCATAAGGAGTTGCTCTCCTTTGGGAGCACTACTGCCCATTGGCTGTTATCAATGCCTCTTTGGCATCAGGAAGAGTCCTCAAGTTTTTTAAGCTTGCTTCAGTCACCTCTATTCTAACAAAAACAAAAAGCACTAGATAAGAACGTTTCTAAGAATTATCAGCCTATCTCCCAACTACCATTTTAAGCCAAACTTCTTGAGCATGCTTTTTCTGCAGCTCGTAACTACGAACCTCTGTTACACTGCACAATTCGGATTTCGCCCTGGATTTAGCTGTGAATGGGCTGTCATTTCTGCCCTTGACGCGCTATCCTGCTGTGCTAACTAGAATCTTCTGGCTGCCTTTATTCTTTTGGATCTATTGGAGACATTTGATACCATTGATCATGATATTCTTCTAAAGTGTCTCTTTGGGAGATTGGTAGCAGGGATGTACCCTTTCCTGGTTCGACAGCTTCCTATCTAGTAGAATGTTTCAAGCATTTCTCTCCATCTTCTCCTCCTCTACGGTTCGATTCCCGAACTGTGGCGAATCCTAGGAATCAATTTTACCCTTTATTGTTTAGAATTTACATGATTCTACTGGCCAACATAATTCAGTCATGTGTTTAGGATTTGTTCTTATATGCTGACAATACTGAGATTGTAATGAAGATTTACGGCAATATCCATGAAGCAGCTACAGCAACTTTTGAAGGCTGAGGACAGGATGAGCAAGAATAATTTAGAACCCAATGGGAAATTGTGTGTCCTAATTCGCCCCTCTCCCTTTGCGCCTCTCTCTTTGTCCCAAACTTGCACGGTCTACAGGTGTGAAAAATGTCTGAGTAAACATTGATTCTGCCCTCTCCTTGGTGAACCAACCTAATGCTGTGACAAAGAACTTTTTGTTCCAACTCTGTTCCCGGAGGCGCATTCTATACTTTTTCACACTTTATTACATGGTCCAAGTCGTCAATATCATTGCCATCTCACGGATTGATTACTGTAATTCTTTCTACCTTGGGTTCCTAGATTATTTTCTTACTAGACTCGGGGCCGGCGCGATTGGTGCCACTGCACCTGGCTCGGACTTCAGGGGACACTGTGCTGTTAAATATTTAGTGGGTTTAAAAGCAGTTGCTGCCACGTTCCTTGCCTCCAACAATTTTCAGGCAAAAATAAAAATGTCAAGATAACTCTGGTGATTAATGGATCTGCGGAGAGCAATCGAGTTTTGTCTAGTGGAAGTTTTGACTCATCATTAAGTAGCACAGAGGGTTAATATGCCTGCTGCAAGCATGTGCACCATGCAGATCAAAGAAGGGCATAGAAAGTAAACAGTTCAGTGGGTTACTGCTTTTGTCGGAGTGATCATTTTGGTACTTGCAATTTATAAATTAAAATCCCAATATAGAACAGATAGCTATTAGCTGTCATCAAACAGCTGCCTGGAAACTGCTAGGTATAGGTTAGAGCGTTATGATTTTTTTCCCCCAGTCCATTATTACCCTAATGCAACAAAAGGGTTCATTTGGGTAGAAATCAATTCTTATTAGTAAAGGCAACCCCCCAACCATTGTGGTACGTTTTAAATACTAAGTTTGTGCTTCTCCATATCTAACCCCACCACCCCTGCATAGACTTCACTGATTTAGAACTTTACAGCCAGATTTGTGCATAGAAGATAAAAGTTCATATTTTTCCTGTGCTGATCTCTTTACACTGGGTGCCAATGAAAGCTCACATTCTGTTTAAGTCCTTGTGTTTGCTGCATAGATCCATCCTCTCACCTACTCATTCTGTCTTAAGTACTAAATTTTGTTTCGATCAGCCGCTGCAATATTTCAGGTCACAGCAAAAATTACTTTTTTTGGTCCTTAAAATTTATCGCAAACACAACAAGCTGCTGGACGGAGTGCCAAACCTTTTCAACCACCTACCCCCAGTCAAGAGATCTGGGTTTAATCCACTATTCTTTTGCTCATCATGCCACCCCAGTTTGGACCAAGCCATATGCAAATCAGTCTTGACCATGTTCCTCATGGGAACAGTCCAGTCCAAACTTCCAGGCCAGGTCCTCCCTGAACCAAGCATCCCGTGACCGGTTTCGGGGTAACACCCCTCATCAGCCAAGCTAGTTTGAATCCAGTGGCACAGCAAGCAAGGGACCAACGTCTGGGCATACCCTGGGCCACTTTCAAAATATTGATGGATTAAACCCAGATCTGTGACTGGGGGTAAATGTATGACAATGTTCAGCATTCCGTCCATCATCTTTTTGTGTTGTATTTCGCCCACAGTGAGCCCAGACGTGGGTCCCGTGCTCACTGTGCCACTGGATTCAAGCTAGCATGGCTGATGAGGGGTGATACCCCTTAACCAGTCCTAGGATGCTTGTTTTCCGGTCCAGGGAGGACCTGGCTTAGCAGTTCGAGCTGGACTGTTACCATGGGGAGCAAGGTCAAAGCCGATTTGCATATGGCTGGGTTCAAACTGGAATGGTGTGGCGAGCAAAATAATGATAGATTAAACCCAGATCTGTAACTGGGGGTGAATGTATGACAATGTTCAGCATTCCGTCCATCATCTTTTTGTGTTTCCTTAAAATTCATCATCAAACTCGGGGAGCCCAACTGCTTCCATGGCAGCTGTGTGGGAATGGTACTCTTTACCTCTGCATCTAAAATAAATTTCTGACTATCGTCCAATTTGGAAGGAACTTAAAACTTGGATGTTTAACATCTGTATGAATTACTTTCGATACACTTGCAGTTGAGATGTCTTCTAAGGGTTGTGGTAATTTCCAATGATACCTCTTTGGGGGTGAATGATGAACTTTACAAAACCGCAAACTAAACTAAACTTAAAACGTTACTGTGATTTTATATTACATTAACTTCGTAAACTGACCTTGTGTTCTTTGTGAACATCATGTAGGTCGTAAATGCTGTACCAACTAGATGGAATCGATCAACACAATAGACAATGGGAACCACTACAGTAATTGTGCATCACCAAGGTCGCCGGGGATAGACCTACACTTTAGAAGTTGCAGTCAATCAGTTTATATTTGACATCGTTTCTTTGCACCAAGTCTTGAAAACCGTTTTCTTCTGTAAAGAATTAGCTTTGCCCATGGTATGTCGAGGATTACTGCACCCTCCTTTCCCAGCAGGTTTTGCATCACACTCTACTTCTTGAACCTTCCAACGAGAATATAAAAGGAGGAGGACAAAGGGAGACAATATGCACACCAGTTGAGGGGTCACAGATGCTGCAAGTTCAAACTCCGCCACAGCAGACAAGTCTCATAAGATAGAACTGGAGCAGAGTACAAACGTGAGTGCCCATTCTCTAAAGGTGTTTTGGTATCATGTGCTTTCTACAACACCACAAGTGGTTTCATTATACTGAAATTAAATTGACCTCCCACCACTACATAGCCACCCAATATGATCTTGATATGTGACTTACACAAATAAAAGCTTTGCGTACCACTTCCGAAGGCCCTGGTAATAAACAAGTTTTAGTTTCATACCGCAACACGTGGACTAAAAACAACCAGCTTCTGCCCATCAATAATGTAAAACTTGGAACCAGCAGCAACAAACCAGAAGACGTTTGCAGGAATCTGGGCCATATAAGGTAGTATATGGGAGGTAATTTGAGTATATGGGAGGAGGAGCCAAGATGGCCGAGCGGACCTTAACAGCTGAGGCTCCGTGGCGAAATTGGAAGAAAGTCACATAAATGAGCAAATGAAGGCACATTTTTAACCCAGGAAATGCGCTAAGTAACCAGGGTTAACAGAGGCACCAAGTTCTCACCGGGGGTCCGCCGACAGGAATCGGGAATCGTCGAAGCTGCGGAGCTACGCGGTAACCCCAGGGGGCTCCGGGACGACTTCGAGGAGGGCAGCGGCCAACAGAAAGGAGCCGCATCGATCAGCGGGCCGCCCCCGGCAGAGGAAGACAGCAGGTTGGTGGGGGCGTTGAAATTGAACGAGCCCCGGGAGCAAATTTGAGAGCTCCTGCCGTGTTGGAGAGACGTGGTGCATTACGATTGCACCTGGCGCCTCAAGCGTTGCCACCCTCAGAAGGGAACAATGCCCAAATGGTAGTGGGAGCACCGGGGGAATAATCGGGGGACCTCCACCGGACCTGGGGAGGCTCTCAGGGAGCGCGCGGAGACAGACGCCTGACTCCAAGATGGCGGCCAGGTGAGCTGGGGACGGGCCCGAGGCGCTGCAGACACCGGTGGGGCGGGTGAAGATGGAGCAGCTGCCCGAAGAGTGAGTGATGGCCGGTAAAGAAGCACCCAGTGGGCAATGCGGGCACCTGGGGGCCCCACAGGACAGCTTCATGAACCCCTAGGCGCCTGACCTTAACATGGCGGCCACCCAAGGGTAATAGAACAGTTCCAGACACACAAAGAAGCTCCCACAGCCACAGAGACTCCACAGAAAAGTCGACCCTACAAGGCACTGAAGGGATCTGATCCCCTGCAGGACCATACTCAAAGCGGGGGAGATACCCCAGACAGGGGGGGGAAAGCCTGAAGGGGACGGCCGGGACCCTCACTGGCGGATCGGGAGAGACCTAGCGCGAACCCACCTGGTGACCGCTGTGGTAAAATCCATATCTACTCTGGGAATATCCACGGTAGGCATGAGGACGCAGGGACAAGGGGGTCACTCAAGAAGCACTCAAGATGCCAGTCGGGGGGACACTGAGCCCACAGACCCACACATAGGCCCGAGCCCGGATGAAAATCTTTGACAGACGGGAAAACCCAGGTTTCGGAAGATCGGCGCACACAAGGGGAATATAGCACAAAACAAGGCGCCACTCGTCGCCGGAGGGGGCGCTATGGGTGATCTATGCTGTGACATAAGAGCGCCCAGCGGAGCTTCCGATAGAGGTACGGCTGCAGGAGTATGCAGGGAGACTGCTCCGGATTAGGTAGGGAAGGAGTACTCCGAATCACCCAGGGTCGCCCTACCACTGGGATCCTGCTCAAATGCCCAACACTCACCACTGCTGCTGGGAATGGGGAATATCTGCGGACTTTGGAACTGTCCCTCCCACCTCTCCTGGGGGCGAACTGGAGGAAGAGGCGGACGGCGTTTACTAGCAACACTGTGACTGGTGCTCTTGATGGAACTTTTACTATGCCCCCTGGGTGGAAACCAAAACTGTCTGTACTTACCGCGGTGCCCGAGCAACTTTGGCTGATGCCCGGTGGAGCTGTCATATGCAGCTATAGAGGAGTTTGGCTCTGGTTCACCCCTCGGCCGGCACCTACCCAGCCGGACATCGGACATCGTTTTCCTCGCCTCCCCGTTGTGTTTTCCTACCTGCATTCCCTACCCCCGTTTACCATTCCCCCTCTACCTCTTCACTCCCCATAAGACGTGGGTACGCGCTAATAATCTCACATTATTGTGTAATCTCATGTTTTTTCTTTTCTCCTATGTCTATACTATTTGTCTATGTCATTATGGAACCTGTAACTCTCTGATCCTCATGTAAAGCGCTCTGATACCTCCGGGTCTAGCCAGCGATATGTAAAACTTTGCAAATAATACCACGGTGCCCGAGCAACTTTGGCTGATGCCCGGTGGAGCTGTCATATGCAGCTATAGAGGAGTTTGGCTCTGGTTCACCCCTCGGCCGGCACCTACCCAGCCGGACATCGGACATCATTTTCCTCGCCTCCCCTTGTGTTTTCCTACCTGCATTCCCTACCCCAGTTTACCATTCCCCCTCTACCTCTTCACTCCGCATAAGACGTGTGTAAGCGCTAATAATTCTCACATTATTGTGTAATCTCATGTTTTGTCTTTTCTCCTTTGTCTATACTTGTCTATGTAATTATGGAACCTGTAACTCACTGATCCTCATGTAAAGCACTCTGATACCTCCGGGTCTAGCCAGCGCTATATAAAACTTTGCAAATAAAAAAAAAAAAAATAATGTCCTGCAGATGAAGGAACTCCCAAGACAAAGAACAACTTAAAGATTATTCACTGCTGAACTGTCAGCCTGGATAACTAAGGTGCCTAGAGGCTGAGCGCTTGGAAATACGTACAACAGAGGCTCTTCCTTTCTAATAACATGCCTGCATAGGACTGGATAAATGAGCAAGATGTAATAAAACGGGGCCCAAGTGCCAGGTTTGCGCTCCTTCTCAGTAGAAGGGTTACCTGTATGTCAGTCAGTTCCTTGAGGAAGCGCTTTGCCAGGTCGGGTCCGTTCTCCATGGTGGGAATGTGGTAGTTCTTTTGAGGAAAAAAAAAAAAAAAAAGAATATAAGATCATGAATAACAAACCGATATAAGAACTAAGAAACCACAAGTACAATTTTTAAGGAAGTCAAAGTAAAAGGATCTTCTGTAATATTGGGGTGGTGTAGAGAGAGAGAGAGACGTTTGGTTTACTGAGTGCGATTAAACACAGATCGGTATTTAAAAAAAAAAAAAAAAAAATGCTGTACATGTGTAAATGAAAATATTTTTTTACAGCATTAGCAACTGCGGCTATTTAGAGTTACTTGGTGCGTTCTTGACACACGCCATTCCTGAGACATACAAGCAATGACTAAACCTCCCTATGAATAAGAGACTTAATGGAGAAACCCAAAACGATTAGAAAGGACTACAAAAGTATTTTAAACTATTCTCAACCTGATAAAAAGGTACTTTGAAAACAAACTACTGGCTTTTTATAAACTGATACGACGATCAGCAGGAGGAGGTTTACATTCCAAAGCAGGTGCATTAACTTTGTTTATGTTGGCCTGTAAGTTGTTTATGTATGGCCTGCAAGTTGTTTATGTATGGCCTGCAAGTTGTTTATGTATGGCCTGCAAGTTGTTTATGTATGGCCTGCAAGTTCCTAGTTCACACACGGCCGCCTGGCCCTAAAGGAGCAGGTACTTGCTGAATCCAGCAAATCCATCTTCAGAGGAACCATGTATTGATTGCCTTCATAAACATAAAACGGTTGCCTAGCAGTCTTAGCATTAGCATCAGAGAGTTAGGACAGCTTGAGCCAAAGCAGAAAAGGCCCATACACATCAGTATTTCTTAAACGCATAAACAGCCATGAGGTGCAACGAACCAGCGCAGATGAACTGGACAGAGCTACACCACAGCAATGTATTCAAATTAATGGTCAACTTAACTGTCACCTGAATTGCATTAAGATATACACAATCCCTTGAATTATATGATCAATCCAGCCAGGATACACGACATGGTGTCAGGCAATTTTGCTCCTAGGAGCAACAGTTTTCTGAATGACGTGCAGGTAAATGGTACAATCTGTGGATGCAATACGTTACTGAGATAGATGAGCTTACTACTGATCTTTGGATGGAGGCGTTAAAAATGGTATAACTGTGGACAGTTTTTTTTTAACTTGAATACTGAGAAACTCCACGAGTACAAGTGTCAGGGGCAAAAGATTAAAACTCTGATTTTTTTATCATGATGATATTTGAGAAAGAGGCGGAAAATTACTTATCTTAGGCAATAATATTTCTGGTGTGCACTACATCATTTTGCAGATTCCTCACCTTATCAATATCCTCCAGGTGCAAGACTGGACCCGGAAACTTTTTCATTAACAATAGCTCTCCAGTGCCACCAGGTGGCACCATTTGGCGTTGCCTGTAACATTGTCCCACCCAAGATGTTATGACATCAGGAGAAAACAAGCATTTGAAATGCAATAGGTCTCGCATTTACGCGAGTTTGAGCTATCGGCATTGTAAAGGACAATGTCTTATTTATGTTTTGGTTTTTAAAACATAAAAGGCATTGTCATTTACAATGCCAATAGCTTAACCTCACGTAAATGCGAGACCTATTGCATTGCAAATGGTTGTTTAACTTTAACACTGAGCGCGGCGCCCGCTTCAAGGACACTGCGCTCGTTTTTTGTTTTTTTTTAACTTTAACACTGAGCGCGGTGTCCTTGAAGCGGGCGCCACGCTCAGTATGAAAGTTAACAAAAAATTAAAATGAAACAGGCGCGGTGTCCCAGAAGTAGACGCCGCGCTCAACATGAAAGTTTAATTAAAGTAACATTTTAAATGATCGCGGTGTCCCTAAAGCGGGCGCCTGCGCTCATTATGCAAATACCAAAAAAAGCAGCCGCCATTGTCCCCATCAGTGCCAATAAACAAAATAGTGCTCACCGTGTAACGAGCCAAGTAAAAAGCCCAGTCGTTATGGGCGGTAACAATTGCAGACAAGGCGGTACCAAGGAGGGACTAACAAGCCTACTTACGAATCAGAAGGCAGTATTTATGAAAACAATGACACAAGCCAATGACAAATATGGGCGGAGTGGGAGGGGCTTCCACGGCATACCCCAATACAGCATGCCTCGCAGAGAGAGAGGCTCGACCTAAAAAAGAGCTGACGGGCACGCTCAAATCAGCTCCTGGAACCATTTGCTTGCTACATGGAGGCATGGGGAAAGGAAGCGACAGAGCATAAATACAGCACATAACTTGTACATCTACCTTGTGATGTTATTTATCGTTGCACTGACGGATCCATTAGGGAAACAGGATGATGAGTAACGTGGAAGATTAGGATGCATCTTCCAGCAGATTCCCTACATTATGAAAAATTCCAAAGCAATACCCTCTGTAAGGAAAATGCTACTTACCGGTATGCATCTGTTCGTGGCATGTAGAGCTGTAGATCGCAATACTTTTGCATAGATCGCCATCTGGTGTTGGGCTCGGATGTTTGCACTTTGTTATTGTAGAAGTCTTTGTAGTCACGAGATAGGCGAGTCCTCCTTTGGTTAGTAGTGCGCATGGGCATCGACTCCATCTCCAGATTGTTTTCGCCATAAAGGGTGATGATGGAGTTAGTTAGAACTAGAAAAGATGTCCATGTGTAATGTATCCAAGTAAGATAGTACTGCAACACATATAGGTATCCGGGGAGGCGGGTGGGCAAAGGCAGATCTACAGCTCTACATGCCAAGAACAGATGCATACTGATAAGTAGCATTTTCCGTTCGAGGCATATGAGCTGTAGATCGCATACTTTTGCATAGACTATATAGCAGTTACCCCGTTAGCGGTGGCTACCTGTATGTGTTGCAGTAGTTTGAAAAAGTGTTCTTAGTACACCCTGGCCCACACTAGCTTGTTGTTTTGCCTGCACATCTACACAGTAGTGTTTTGTGAAAGTGTGCGGTGTAGACCATGTTGCGGCTTTGCAAATGTCATCCATGGGGATGTTTCCTAAGAATGCCATGGATGCCCCTAGCTTGCGTGTGGAATGCGCTCTAGGGGGAATGGATAATGTACGCTTTGCTTTTTGGTAGCATATTTGGATGCATTTAACTATCCATCTGGCAATTCCAGCTTTTGATATAGGATTGCCCTTATGTGGTGGTGAGAAAGCTACAAAAAGTTGTTCAGTTTTCCTGAAAGTTTTTGTCCTTTCAATGTAGTAAAGAATAGCTCTTTTGACGTCAAGCGTATGTCCGGGTCTGGTGGCTCAGTGGACTAATGCATCCACTGCAGGGGCCTGTGTTCGACTTCATGGTCACAGGTTCGAATCGCGGCGGGTCCACTCAGCCTTTCATCCATTTGAGGTCGATAAAATGAGTACCATTGAGTTGGGTAACAAACATCTGTTATTCAGCGCCAAGCTGCCCCGTTGCTGGGGTGAACGTGCGCTTTACAAATACACATGTTATGTTATGAAGAGTCCGTTCTGCTACTGAGTCTGGTTGAGGAAAAAAGACTGGGAGCTCAACAGACTGGTTAAGGTGAAAAGCCGAAACTACTTTAGGTAAGAATTTAGGGTTTGTCCTAAGAACCACTTTGTTGTGATGTATTTGCAAAAATGGTTCTTGTATGGTTAATGCCTTGAGTTCACTCACTCTTCTGAGAGATGTGACGGCCACAAGGAAAGTTACTTTCCATGTGAGGAACTGTAACTCACATTTATGTAAAGGTTCAAATGGGGGACCCATGAGCCTAGTAAGGACAATGTTTAGATTCCATACTGGAGAGGGTGGAACTCTGGGAGGAATTATCCTTTTAAGGCCTTCCATGAATGCTTTGATGGGAGGTACCCTAAACAATGACAAGTGTTGTCTGTTTTGTAAGTAAGCTGCTATAGCAGCAAGATGTAATCGTATGGATGTGTATGCCAGATTACATCTGTGTAGATGCAGGAGATAACAGATAATGTTTTGAGTTGAAGCATCTAGTGGATTGATTGTGTTGTTATTGCAGTAAACAACAAATCTTTTCCATTTAGCTGCATAGCATGCTCTAGTGGTAGGACGTCTAGCTTCTTTAATGACGTTCATGCAGTCTGGTGGGAGATTGAGGTAACCAAACTCTAAGACTTCAGGAGCCAGATCGCTAGGTTCAGTTGAGCTGGTTCTGGATGTCTTATCTCTCCATGGTTCTGTGTGAGAAGCTTTGGGGAAAGGTGCAACTTTTGGTGTGGAACTACTGAGAGTTCCAAGAGTGTTGTGAACCATGGTTGTCGGGCCCATGTTGGAGCAACCAGGATCATTGTGAGAGACTGTTGTTTGAGCTTGCGCACCAGTAACGGAATGAGCGGGAGAGGCGGAAAAGCGTACGCAAATCTGCCTGACCAGTTCATCCATATCGCATTGCCTTTGGACAATGGGTGTGGATACCTGGAGGCGAAGCTTGGGCATTTTGTGTTTATTGAATCAATCATTTTTATTACGTGGTAGAAGAGCCATATTACACAGCTTAGCTGCCTACATCAGGACGCCGGCAGAGCATACTCTTAAAGACAGTACACAGCGTTTAGGTCTACACCCCAGGGGCCGACCCCGCGATAATATGCAGTCTTTAGCAAGATGATAAGGCACTTATCTGGGATACCACTTTTAGAGAACAAATTGTAACAAAAAAGAAAAACACAAACAACCCTACCTCCCTCCGCCCTAGCCCCCCTATCCCCCCCCCTCCGCATCAGTTCAGGACCTACTGTTCTTCCTCCTCCTAACTATCAATCCCTGGCTAGTTTCCTTCGCATTACTTATCAGAGGCACCTGGCGGCATCAGTGGAATGAGTTGTAATATTTGTAGATATTTCGGGCATGTCACCTCCCTCATGTCTTTGGTAAGAAGCTGCAGGAATGGGGCCCACATTTCGGCATACTCCGATCCTTTCCCATCTACACGGAGCGAAAGACGCTCCATTGCTAAGAGATGCCAAAATCTCTGGATCCAATCTCTAGGATCCGGCGTTGATGTGGACCCCCACTGCGCCAACAGCACCTGCCGTGCTGCCAGCAAAGCCAAGGCTATTTGCTTACCCCTCAGTGATCGCAAGGGGAAGGACCCAGTGTGGGGAAGTCCCAGTAGTGTGTGCTCAGGCATTCTCGGAAGTGTAATCTGAAACGCTGCATCAAGGTCATAGAGGATTGCCGTCCAGTACTGCACCACTTTCGGGCAATGCCACAGCAAATGCACCAGGGAGCCAGTAAGGCCACACCCCCGCCAGCAGAGGTCTGACTTCGTTCTATCCCATGTTTTGATGCGCTCTGGGGTATAATACCAATAAGTAACCACTTTATACGCAGCTTCCGCCCCCGCGGAGTTGGAGGCAGTGTGGTGCGCCCGGTAAAAGATGTGTTCCCATTCTTTCTGTGTTAGAGGTCGCCCTAATTCAGTCTCCCATCGAACCTGTGCTTTTGTGCGTTGTGACTGGGGACGTGCAATGATCATAGCGTAGAGTTCAGAAATGAGTTTACGGTCATCCTTCTGATAGACCAGCCACTTTTCAAATGTCGTCAAGGGGCGGGACATGTGTGCGAAGTGCGAGGGCTGTGTCACCCAGTGTGCAAGCTGTGAGTAGTGGAAAGCGTCTGATTCTGGTAGATCATAGTGCTCTTTGCGCAATTGGGGAAAGGGAATCAAGCCGTCTAGGTCAAAGAGCGAACCCACCCGTTTACATCCTTCCTCCCTCCATCGGTGAAAGACTGGCGACGCACAACCCGGTGGGAAATCAGGATTATCCACAATGGGAGTCATAGGGGAGGGGAACGTGGTCCACCCCCTCAGGCGCGCCAACTGATCCCACACCTTAAGTGTCAGCGATGTAACCGGAGAGGAGTATAGGCCCCAAGCCCTGTGTTTACGCGGGAGCCACAACTCACGCCAGATATTACATCCAGCCACAGTTTGGTCCATAAAGTTCCAGTGCTTACTGGACAAGGGCCTGTTCCATTCCGTGATATAGCGAAGGCAAGATGCCTGATAGTATGCACTCACCAGAGGGAAGCCGAGTCCGCCGCTAGCCTTCGGAGAGGTTACTAGGGATAGCGCAAGTCGCGGTTTTTATTATCCCATAGAAATTTGTTTAGAAGCCCTTGCAATTTTTGAAGGGTGCCCGGAGGGGGGGTTACCGCAAGCATTTGAAATATATATAGGATGCGTGGGAGCACCGCCATTTTCACTGCCGCTAATCTCCCGTACCATGTCAGGTTAAGACGGGACCAGGCAGACAATGCCTTGGTCGTTTGTTCCAGCAATAACTTATAGTTAAGGGCCGTGATTTTGGTAATGGATGAGGTCAGGCGAACACCCAGATACGTTATGTCTTTGGGGGCCCAGTGGAAGGTGAAATCCTGCTGTAGGTCCTGGATCTCAGCTTCAGGGATCGAAACATTAAGAATTTGCGATTTAGAGAAATTAACTTTGAATCCCGCCACCTCTCCAAAAGCGTGGAGCTCTCTCGACAAATGTCGTAGAGTCGACTGGGGCTGCATGAGTGAGGATAACATCGTCAGCGTACATACTGATCTTATGTGTGTCAGCGCCAAATTTGATACCCACCACGTCGGGATTAGATCGTATGCGTTGGGCAAAGGGCTCCATGTAGAGCGCAAATAAGAGCGGAGACAGGGGACATCCCTGCCGCGTGCCCCTGGCAATGGGGAACAGGGTCGATTTACACCCGTTCACTCGCACTGCAGCCCTGGGGGAGGCATATAGGCACTGTACCCACCGGACAAAGTTATCGCCGAATCCGAAAGCCCGTAAGACTTCAAACAGATAGTTCCAGTCGACTCGGTCGAAGGCCTTCTCCGCATCAATGGAAAGGAAGAAGGCCTGAGTACGGGACCGGTGGATGTAATCTAGGAGATGGAGAATCCGTTTGGTGTTGTCCCCTCCTTGCCGCGTCGGAATAAAACCGGATTGGTCCGGGTCAATCAGGCCATCCATCAAGGGACCGAGACGCGCTGCCAATATACTCGCGAATAGCTTCGCGTCGACGTTAAGGAGGGAGATGGGCCGGTATGACCCGCACTCCTTAGGATCCTTTCCCGGTTTAAGGATGACAGAAATGGCCGCTTCCGACATAGTGGGTGTCACTTCCTTGGTTTCAAGGAAAGAGTTAACAAGCCTCGTTAAAAGGGGAGCCAGCTCCACACAATGTTTTATAAAACAGTGCGGAAAAGCCATCTGGGCCCGGGGATTTGGCCAGTTTTAAGCGTGCAATCGCCGAGATGACTTCCTCTATTCGAATAACAGAGTCCAATGTGTCAGCTGATGATTTAAACAGAGGAGTAATATTGCAGGATTTCAAGTATTCCTCTATGTTATGTGAATTAGTGGACCCCTTAGTATAAAGGCGTTGGTAGAACTGGCGGAAGGTGTCAACAATGAGGGTGTTTGTGGTATTCTCCGCCGCGTCCTGATCTCGAATCGCCTGAATCGCGGTCATCTGTGTGCACGCTCGCAATCTGTGTGCCAGCATTTTACCCTGAGATAGAATTTATGTCGCAATCTCAGGAGGGCATATTCTGCCCTGTCTAAATCTAGGTGTTTTAGCATACGCCGCCGTGTTTCCAATTCCCTCCAGACTCTGGGAGCTCCAGTCCTCTTGTGAACTGCTTCTAATTCTCCCACCTCCTTCTCCAGCTCTGCGCGCTTTTCTTTGCGTAGACGCGCAAAGGATGCGGCAATCGCAATAAATTCGCCCTGCACCACTAGCTTCAAGGCTTCCCAAATTGTCGCAAGAGGAGTGCCCGGGAGATCATTGTCGGCGAGGTAGTGTACAATAGTGTTCCGGATTCTAGCAGTGACCTCCTCGGAATGTAGAAGGGAGTCGCGAAGACGCCAGCCCGGCGGCGAGGAACTCATACCATGAGAGGTTAATTGTACTGAAATGAGGGCATGATCCGAAAGGGAACGGGGAGTGATCTCCGCTGTGTGCAAGGCAGAGCGTAGTGCGGGGGAGGCTAAAAAGTGATCTAATCGTGCATAAGTTTTGTGAGCTGCAGAGAAGTAAGTGTAGTCACGTGTGTTCGGATGTATTGTACGCCACACATCACTCAGCCCACAGTCAGATAACCACTGCCTCCCTCCCTGAGACAGTGCCCCCGTTTGATGCGCTCTTTGCTCTGATCTGTCCATCGCGGAATCCATTACCACGTTCAGGTCGCCTCCCACTAAGAGTGCTGCATCTGGCGAGGCAAGTACCTCAGAGAGTGCTAGTCGTAGGAAGGGTTCTTGCCGTTCATTCGGGGCATATAAAGACCCTATTGTCAGGTTCGTGTCTCCCCACTGAACTTGGACTGCCAAAAACCTGCCCTTGATGTCTGCTACTGTGGAAATGACTTTGCATTGTGACCGTGCACTAAAGAGGATCGCCACCCCATTTTTCTTAGCAGCCCCCGAGGACCACAGCTGCAGAGGGAAGCGTTTATCTCGCATTCGCTTAGTGTCCTTGGGCAACAGGTGAGTTTCCTGCAGTAAACAGAAATCCCCCTCAGCATTTTCTAAGAGAGAAAGTATTGCAGCGCGTTTGACTGGGTTGTTCAATCCACGGACATTTAAGCTTACAATTTTCAAATCCCTACCCATCGGATCTAACAAGGGAAAAAGGGGAGGCATTGAGTAGCCTACCTGCGCCTGGCCACGCGTACTTCACCCTGCTTAAGCTAAACACCTGCCAAACCTGCCAGAGAGAAAATGCGGAATCCCCAAAGACCCACTGCCTGGGCAGCTGCCAATTCTGCCTATGAACTGATGCGGAGCCCCAAAAACAATCCCATAAACCCCAAATCCCCCAAATTGCTGAAAAAACGAAAGAACAAGACAAAATAGCAAAACTGTAAAAACCAGTAAGGTGACTTATGTCCGTCAGAGTACAAATGTTCCAGGGGACGTGGCTTCCCCCCAGGTTGAGTCATATCATACAGGGGAAGACGTGGTCGAAGCCCAGAATCCTCGAAGATCAACGTGCTCAGCACACCGATGCCTAGGGTGTAGGAGCACTACGTTTCATCGAAGGGCCGCCTCCCTCCGGCGCCAACTAGAGTGCCCAAGTGGACGCCAATTTAAGAACCTCAGGGTGTTGTGGGGTTGTCAGTTACTCGCATGACTGATGATAGGGCCTCCTCCCTCTCGAGCTTGTTAGTAGCTATGTCCGGTGCAGAGCCCGGAGGTGGCCTCCCCACTCGCTGCCACCCCGAGGAGCGTCTACGCCCGCGGCGAAGTGGATGTTCCTCCATTGTTCCATCAGATAGCCTTTCTATGCCTAGCTTCTCATATGCATCCTCTAGAGAGCGTATCTGCAATAGCTTGCCCTGATACTTGAAGATAAGGCGGAAGGGGTGACCCCAGGAGTAAGGAATCTGTTGCTCTCTGAGATGGTTGGTGATAGGCTTGAAGTCTCGTCGTTTCATTAACGTAGGTCTTGATCGAGAACTGGGTAGTGATCTCGGAATCGGATTGGATTAAGGTCTCTAGCTCTGCGAAGAATACGTTCCTTGAGCTGGAAATTATGGACGCAGACCAGGATGTCAGGGGGAGGGGCCTTAGGACCCCGCGGCAGCCCTACTCGGTGGACACGGTCCATTTGGACCTCTGGCGTTTCCTCATCCTCCAGAATCTGCAGGAACAGAGCATTGACATATTCACGGAGGTCGTCACCTTCTCCCTTCCACGGGACTGCTCGGATCCGTATATTGTTTCGTCGAGAGCGGTTCTCAAGGTCCTCCGCGTGGGCCTGCAGATCTATGTTTTGGTCCCGGAGACGCAGCATTTCCTGCTGCAGCTGGTGCATATCGTCTTCTCTACTTAGGTCATGCTCCTCTAAAGTCGCCACCCTCTCTCCAATGCCATCCACGTCTCGCCGTACCTCTCGGAGATCTGCAGACAGCTGCGAGCGAAGCTCTTGTATGTCCTCTTTAATGGCGGAAAAGAGCTCCACCATAAAAGCTTTTGTTGCTGGAGCATCCTCCCCGTCCATAGGCGCTGCTCCCGTCGTGGTCTGCGCCGTGGAATGCTCCGAGGTCTTCCGTAGCAGGTCCTTTAGGGATTTGTCCCTTCTCCCCCTGGCGGAGGACATCGTGAGGTCGTAAGCCTGTCAAGTGACCTCCCTAGGCCAAGCCCGGACCCTTCACTACCGCACAGGGGGAGCAGGCCAGAGCACCCACTCCCACCGGCCCTCTACCTCCGCAACAACAACCCGTGGCCAGCCGCCTGCAGCGCTGCAGTGTTTCAGGCGCGTTCCTTATTGTGTCCAATCACCAGTATGGGCTACTTCCCCACTCGCTGGAGCTCCTGCCAATGCTCTCCTTGATATGCCCAGGCCTGGTAGTATAGGGTGAATGCGGGAGTTAGGAGGATGCAGTGAGGTAATGTTAGCAGGGGGAGCCAGCGTCCACCAGGGGCCGAGGCGCATGAGGACCCTCTCTCCCCTCTGTGTAGCTTAGGAGGTGGCTCCGGTAAGACAGGGGGACCCCCTAGACACTCGCCGCCAGCCACGCTGCAATCTCAGGTCTCTCACAGGCCGCAGGCGCTCCCAGGGCGGTCCGAAAGGCCCCCTCTCGACCCCGAGCAGGGCAACAGAGGTCGTCAAAGCAGCGCTATTTCCACCCGCATCCCAGCAAACCGGCACATCCGCAGTGTGGTATTTAAGGATAACAGTGCCGGGGCCAAAGCAGTGCCAGTCTCTGTCGCTTCAGGGGGGCAGGCCCAGAGTAATCCCAGCCCTGATTTGCTGGCTAGGCTCAGTCACACCAACAACTGACGGGTGGTAAGGCAATCCGCCTCTACAGTCACCAACATTAGTCCCCAGGGGCAAGCAGGACACCACTCCGTCTGCCGATCTGCAGACCGAGCTCACACGCCCGGCACTCTCATTGCTCCTCACCTGCGGTTTCCGTCACATGGCTCTGCCTCCGCAGATGGCGCCGTCTCTCTCCGCTGCACCGGATCAAGGCCTTACCAGCAGGGCCCACCACTAATTCCAATATGGGTCCGTCTCCGGTTCCCCGCCCACGCAGCCGCGCCAGGAACCAGGCCAGCGGGGGACCAGACAGGCACACCACTCCCACGGGCACTCCGAGGGGCACAGCCGGCCACGACAGTCTTCTGTCTGTCCCCAGGAGCCCCCCCCCGCCGGGCCGCAGCAAGCCCGGGGCCGGATGGGGCTGCACAGCGGGGCAAGTCGCTCAGTGGGCGCCGGTACTACGATGCCGGTAGACGCTAGGCTCCTCGTACTGGCAGCCACAAACCCGGCAGGCCGCAGCGCAACCCTGCATTACTCCATCTTCACCGCTCCCAGCCTCCGGAGACCATCAGGGCACACCTCCGTCCGCCGACCTGCGGACCGAGCCCTCCCGCCACTCGAACGCCGCCTTCCTAGGCCCGTGCCTCTTCACCTGTAGTGTCAGCTGGGCAGCGCCTCCCCCGCACAAGACGTAGCCCTCAGCCAGTGCACCAGAGCAGGACTCGTCGGGCGCCGGGAGGCCCCGGGTCAAGCACCGCTCCACAAGTCTTTCACCTTCTGGGCCACCAAGTCATCCCGGCCCGGGCAGGTCTCGCTGCAGGCCTCAAAATGGCGCCGCCTCCGGATCGCATCTCAGCGGTCCCGTTTCCGTATGGGCAGCAGGGAATCCAATGCAGCTGGGGGTAGCACGTTTCCACCACGCGCTCTCGGTGAGTCACCCCAGGCAGCACCGCAGCTCACACCGGTGCTCGGCTCTCCACCCGGCCGCGCCTCACCCGCCGGGCCGCAGCCAGGCCGGGGCCGGAAGGGATCCCGCGGCGGAGCAGAGCGCACAGATCACGGAACGAGGCCCACCATCGGGTCCAGGACAGCTCCGCGATGCAGCTCACCCGTCTGCAGGGTCAGATGGGCGCCAGGTAGGGCGATAATGCAATGCTAAGTAGTAGCGGCGCCGGAGGGATAGGGACCCACGTCCTATCTCGCCGCCATCTTGGCCACGCCCCCCGGCATTTTGTGTTTAAATGTGTGGCAAACAGATCTATGTCTGGGTGGCCCCACATTTGAAAAAATGGATGAAGAACTTGCGGATGAAGTTCCCATTCGTGAATCTGCTGTTGTTGACGACTGAGCAGATCCGCAATCTGATTGTGCATCCCAGGTAGATGCTCTGATAAGAGGTATATTTTTTGAGGAATGGCCCATCTCCATATGCTTTGTGCTAGGCGTGAAAGCTGTAGAGTGTGTCCCCCCCTGTTTTTGTATATAGTACATTGCTGTCATGTTGTCCGTCCGGACGAGGACAGCTTTGCCTATGAGATGTTTCTGAAATGATTTTAGAGCAAGAAATATGGCCTGTAACTCCAAGTGATTTATGTGGAGGAGTTTTTGTTGAGGGGTCCACATACCCTGAATGGTATGGTTTAAGAGATGAGCTCCCCAGCCGGTGAGCGATGCGTCCGCCGTTAGCACTATTTGTGGAACCGGGTCTAAGAACGGCCGCCCTTTGGAAAGGTTTTGTGTGTTCCACCATTGCAGAGAGCGATATGTGCGGCTGTCCACCAACACCAGATCCGTAAGTTGACCTTGAGCTTGGTTCCACTGATGTGCTAGTCATTCATGTAATGGACGCATTTGGAGTCTTGCGTAAGGGACAATTAAGATGCAAGAGGCCATCATCCCTATTAGTTGTATGAACACTCGAGCTGGTAGTGAGTGTTGTGGTTGAAATTTTGTTATGAGAGCTTGCATACTGGCTATCCTGGCTGGATTGGGGTATGCAAGGGCTTTGGAAGTATCTATTGTTGCACCTAGATACTGTTGGGTGTGGGATGGTTGGAGATGCGACTTGGTGAGGTTGATTGTGAATCCTAAGTTGTGTAGCAGCTGGATTGTGTTGTGTGTTTGCTGTACACAATAGCTGCGTGACTTGGCTTTTATGAGCCAGTCGTCTAGGTAAGGAAACACATGAATGTGTTGTCTTCTTAAGTGGGCTGCTACCACCGCAAGACATTTTGTGAAGACTCTGGGTGCTGTTGTGACTCCGAATGGAAGGACTTTGAACTGGTAATGTTGGCCGTCCACTACGAACCGTAGGTATTTCCTGTGAGCAGGGTGAATGGAAATGTGGAAGTAGGCGTCCTTGAGATCTAGAGTGGCAAGGAAGTCGCCTTGTTGGAGCAGTGGGAGAACCTGTTGTAGAGTGACCATGTGGAAGTGGTCGGATTGTATGTACAGGTTTAACGGCCTGAGGTCCAATATTGGCCTGAGAGTGCCGTCCTTTTTTGGAATGAGGAAATAAAGGGAGTAAACCCCTGTACGTTGTTGATGTAGGGGAACTGGTTCTATTGCATGCTTTTGCAAGAGGGAGAGAACCTCCTGCTTGAGCAGCGTGAGATGTTCTGTGGACATTGGACGTTGTCTGGAAGGTATGTGGGGGGGGGAGGGTAGAAGTGAGTTCCAGGCAGTAACCATACTGGATAATTTGTCTCACCCACCTGTCTGAGGTGATGGAATTCCAGACAGGTAGGAACTGTGATAGTCTTCCCCCGGCTGGAGTGGAGTGGTCTGGGGGGAGTGGAGGGAAGTCACTGTTTTGTGGCGGGGGAGTTGCGGGTGTTAGAACCACGTCCTCTCCCTCTGTTGTTATTGCCTCTGTAAGTCCCTCTAAAATATCCCTTGTTAGGGAAAGTTTGAGTGGGGCTTTTATAAGTGGAAGAGGTGTTTTCTGTGCCAATGGCTTTGGAGGCGCCCCTATAAGAGGAGCGACGAAAGGAACCTCTGCTAGTTGTTGCCTGTAGAGCCCCCATAGATTTGGCTGTTTCTGTGTCCTTTTTCATCTTTTCTAAAGATGTGTCCACAGTAGGTCCGAACAAGTGTTCCTGATCCAAAGGTTGATTAAGGATGGTAGACTGCACCTCTTGCTTAAAACCAGATATGCGTAACCATGCATGTCTGCGTAGTAACACACTTGTATTAATTGTGCGAGATGCTGTATCTGCTGCATCCAGGGCACATTTAATAGAGGTATTTGTGATTAACTTTCCCTCTTGTATGAGATCTTATATTGGTCTGGGAGATGTTGCATGAGCTTTTCAAGCTCATCATAGTGAGCCCTGTCATACCTTGCTAGTAAAGCTTGTGAGTTAGCGATACGCCAAAAATTTGCCGCCTGTGGCGCAACCCTTTTACCGGATGCGTCCAATAGTTTAGACTCTTTGTCTGGCGGAGGGGCATGAATGAATATAGGCTTTGTAAAGCGCGAACTTAGCCCAGGGGCATCAAGGCGCTGCGGAAAGGGATCAAGATCAGAGGGTCCAAAGGTGGAGGGTTTACAGATTCAAGCTGGTGAAGAGCCAAGTCTTCAAGGCCTTACGGAACGAAGAATGAAGTTCCAGAGCCGAAATTGAAGGAGGAAGAGAATTCCACAATTTGGCTCCAGCCAACGAAAAGGCCCTCCCCCCCCCATCCGGATTTCCTGAACCTGGGAACTATCATCAGATTCTTGCTGGCAGATCTTAGCTGCTTGCCAGGGACATATCTGCGAAACAGTTTTTTAATGCCTTCTGACCCCCTATTGTAAAAAGCCTTGTGCACCAGGCACAGGGCTTTAAACACAATTCTCCGGCCCAGTGGAAGCCAGTGCAGGCTTCTGATGGTAGCCGATACAGAATGGAATTTAGGAAGGCCCATCACCAGCCTGGCAGCGGCATTCTGCACAAGTTGAAGTCGGTGTAGGAGTCCCTTATTTAACCCTACATAAAGGGCATTACAATAATCTAATCTGGACAACACAAGGGCCACCACTGCCTGTTTCCGCGCAGGGAGGGAGAGAAATTGGCCACCGGATGCAATGTTCACATCCCATATGGTGATAAAAATGCACTGCATGATAAGGCATAATGACAACTGGATGAGTTCAAAGAAAACTCAGAGGCCATTTTGGAAGAATGGCCACCTAACTGATTGGTAGAATTACTATTGAAAAGATTTGAAGGATAGTACATTAAATTGGAATAAAGTTTGTCGGAAACACTAGAAAACAGCCAGTTAATCACTCCTGGACATATAAGAACAATTAGCAGACTGCCTGGGCAATTAATTGCCTATTAGATGCATTCAAAGGAATATCAGTTGATGCACCCGGAAAGTTGTTCAAAGAATGAATTGGAAGAACAAATGTTTAATGCAAAGAAAAATGACTAGCGAGTGCATTGGAAAAATGATCTTTGAATCAATTGAAATAATTGTCATTGAATGCTTTAGAGAAATACCCTCTTGATGCACTAGAAGTATGGCTATCGCATACGTAGAACAAAACAATTAGAAGCAATAGAAGAACAAACACTGGCTGCATTAAGATAGCCACAGAAGAAGCTGGGGAAATGACAACTGAATGCTGTGGAGGAATGACTGTTCCATGAATTTGAAGAGAAAGTGCTGAATATGTTGAAATGATGAAGACTAACCTGACTGGGGGGGTGACAATTGGATGCATAGGAACAATGTGCAACAAGTCTGAAGAAGTGTTCAATAAATTGGAACACTGACCACTGAATAACAAAACACTTATTTTTCCTCCATTGCACTTGATATTGCAATTGTGCCATTTCTAAGTAATACAAATAACAGATATTACTTTTACCCAATGTAATCTGTTGGAGGAATGACCACTGGATGCACTGAAAGAATAAATATTGAATGCACTAGGATGAGGCCCACCAGATGAATTAGATAATGACCACTAAATGCATTGGAAGAATAACCACTGAATGCATTGGAATGATGACCACTGAATTGTCTACCATAAAATGGAGAATGACCACAGAAATGGTAGAAGAAAGGTTGCCGAACATGTTGGAAGAATGACTACTAGACTGATTGGAATAATGAGTTAGGCACAATACAGAGTCTTGGATGACCATGAAAAAAGGATTATGGATGCATCCAAAGAATACGTATTGGACGCACTGCAAGAATGCCCCCTAGTTGCAAGCAGCATTTGTATGGTAGCCTACTGAACACCAGCAATTCAGGAGAGTGTGCACCTTTTTATCAAAGAAAGACTTAAGAAATGCTGCTCATTCTATAGTACTTTCATTTCACCTCTCAGATTAATAAAGCCTTGCTGGCTGGTGTCCTGTGATCCAACTGCCTCAAAAAAATCATCCTCCATGAAGCAAGCCTCATCAATTGTCTTCACAAGTAAGAAAGTATCACATAGACTCTTGGAATTTCCACTGATTCCACTGCATGATCAAATCATATTTACACACCTGAGCATGGTCTATAGAGCAGTTAACTATGGCACCCCACTGTAACCACTATTATTACTTTAGGTTGAACATGCATGGCAGAGAGCATCATCACTAAACTAAAGATCAGGAAGTGCAGAAAATAGAAGATGAGGTACCAGGTTTTTTTTCTTTTTTCTTTTTTTAGAGTTTTATATAGCACGAACTTGACCCGAAGATATCAGGTATCAGAGCGCTTTACATGAGCACCAGTTACGTTACAGATGGACACATTCATTTTTGTTAGGCACGGGGAGATTGAGTGATTTGCCCAGAATCACAGAATGTTGAGCGTCCCTGCCGAGGCTCGAACTCGGTTCCCCAGCTCCGAGGTCGACCGCCCTAGCCGTTAGGCCACATTCTCTCCTCGTTGTGTTCTGCTTTATCCTTCGATCTGAAACAGCATCCCAGACAAGATCCGCTGAGCGCTATTCAATCTCCTCAAGCAGGAACTCACTACAGGGTTACTACCAAGATACCAGATCACCTATGAAGAACTTGCAGTTTACCCCTTATAAGCGCACATCAATCTTCTACACTCTATACAGCAGTTCTGATGCTTCACTGGCTCCCCTGACACCTCTTTAGGCTCAGCACATCACCGATCCAATAAAACCATTAGCCTAGATGCTGTACAACACCACACACCTCCATTTCTCACCAACTTCACTGCACTACCGCCTGAAATACCCCCATCATGTCCAGGGCTCTACTGTCTTGTTTATAGGTTCTCACAATAGGAGTCACATTCAGTCATACATGAACACAAACATACAAAGAGAAACAAGATGAAAACCAATTTATGGTCTTACCTTGTCCTGGTAGAGTATCCGGTTCACAGGGCACACAACACAGGCTGTCCCAGACCCAAATATTTCCTTCACCCGGTTTTCCTCCAGCGCCTTAATCAGGTCGTTCATGTTGAACGTTTTCTCTGAAACCTTAAACTCCCCCTGTGGAACAAAAGGAAGGTTTAGTAACATCAGCATTGGTTGGAATGATGTGAAATGTTCTATTTTAGTACATCATTAGAAATAAGAAAAGTTGGTGAGAGTTCCAGGGTAGTTACTCGATTAGTACTCCTGCTGGTAACATGAATTAACCGTACAGAGAGCTCTAAAGTGTCCGCACTACAAAGGGCTCCCGTGATCACAGCAGAAAAACTCATTAGCAACTGTAAATAAACTCAAAGTGGATAGGGAAAGGGAAAGACAAAAGAAGCCCAACAGAAAATCCCATCAGTTCATCCACGGAAAGCAAGCACCAACGCATCCATGCTTTTGATTATAGTGTGGCTCCTGCTCCTCACCCATTTTTTTAGCCGCTGGAGGAAAACAAAGTCAGAAGCTGCTACTTTATTTGCAAAATTAGTACATACGTTTATAGGCTCTGCAGCATGTTTGTTTGCGCGGTATTATATTTAACAAGCATTGGCATAGCCAATAGGTCTCGCTTTGGGACCTTATAAGTATTTAGTTATGCAGCACAATATCCTTGGTGCAATAATATCAACTGTTGCATGGCTAAAAACTTATAAGGTTCCAAAGGCGAGACCTATTGGCTATGCCAATGCTTGTTTTAATTGTTTGAGAGAATATTTGTGCTGGTCATGTTTATGTGTGTGTTCGTTTTTATTTTGCCTAACAGAGTCTTTTTGCAGTAATTTAAACTTCAGCGGGGGCGGCTCAGGCCCGAGGTACATCTTTTAAGAGTCTTAGCGGGATTGGATCCTGGGCCGGCCATTGTGTCAAGGATCACACGGCTCGACTTAAGTCCGCCGTACAAAAGTAGTGATAAGGAGGTGAACTCGGAGCTGACTGGCGAGATTACAGGCCCTGGAGACGGCGGTATCAGCAGCAAAGCTCCCCGCGGGGTCCCAGTCACAGAGAGGGGCTGATCAGACAGCTAAGGTTCAAGAAAGGGAGGCCCATGGAATGGAATGTGAGAGCAGCGCTGAGGAGACGGAGAGCAGAGCGGTGTGTGCTGAAGAACACAAGCAGAGCAGAGTGTGCCCCCGAGCTAGACGGTTCTGAGACAGTGACCGGCATGGCACTGAGGCCTGGAAAGTAACTTCAGTAACGGAGCAGAGAGGCGGAGAAAGCGTGACGTAGACTCGTGGAAGAGAGAGCGGAGGCCCCTTCTAACACTAACGTGACAGCAAAGAGAGGGGGCTGCCGCGTGTCACTGAAGGAGGGGCCACCTCCTGAGTAGGATTAAACTACGTACACTGGGCATGGGGGGAGGGAGTGGGAGAAGGGAGGGGTGTGTGAGAGCAGAGAGAAACCATTAACAGCGCGGCGCTCGTAAAAGGGCGCTGTGCTGATTATGTTACAACAAGCCAGGACTATTGTCTTTGTCAATGGCTGTTAGATGCATAAGATAAAAAACAAGCCAGCGAAGGTCTGGTGTAACAAGCACGGAGGAGCGGGGGCGAGCGAGCGCGGCAGCCTGCAAAGCAGTCCCAAAGCGCTCGTGCGTCGTGGCTGGCCTTTGGATGAGTACGCGCGGCAGACATGTGTTTCCACTTATCGCGCCCGCGTCTGGGCACGATAATTGGAAACACATGTTTGCCGCGCGTACCCATCTCAAAAAGGCCAGCCACGACGCACGAGCGTTTCTTGGACTGCTTTGAAAACTCACTTACAATAAGTCTTCGCCTCTAAGCAGCGCTTGCGCGCTACTCGAGGCTCGACCTAAAAAGGATACAAAAAAACTGCAGCAGTCTTAAGCAGTTTTTATTGCTCTATATGAACTATTAAGTTACAAAAAATGCAATAAATAGTACCTGGGCAAAAATATGATTTACATCTGGAATGGTTTACTTTGGCAGCAGAAAGTAAAACATATACAAATTGACTGCAAAGCTACAGGTATCTTCCAGTAAAGAGATAGGCGGTATACAGTGACCTCATAAAAGTAAAAATTGACAATTCTTGAATGATGAACATTCAGAATAGAGGGCAAATTTGATATTTTTGTCCCATTTCGACACATTAAGAACCTGGATAATTCTTCTAGTGTCATTCCCATACTTTTGTAAGGGGCTGCGTGGGTCCGGCATGAATGCTCCTTGTACGCTTACAATGAAGGTTGCTGTCAATTTACATCAAATAGCATTTAATTGACACTTTTTGGTAAGTGGATGCAGCCACATTGTGCCAAGTGGAGTTTCAGCTGAAATACAAATAGTGTATGTTTGACATTTGGTTATTTCACATAATCCAGCACTGTCAGCTACAAAACTAAAACATACATAGATGGAGTTGCCGGGGACGCCAGGTCTTTAGTCCTGGGCTTCATTTGGTGCATTCGAGGAGTTGTGGTCTTCGTTTGCTACAGCTGGACTAAGGTCTTATGCCTAAGATTAAGTTTAAACATGTGCCCAGCCCCAGATAGTGCAGAGGACCTGCACAGCCCCTGTAATACACAGTGAACAGGTGCAAAAAGCACATGCTGTGTCCTCATTTCTCTACTGAATTCTTTATGTTCATTTCTGTTTCAGTTTTACAGCCTGGGGGGACCAGAGCCCTCTGGGTAACTAAGCCCTGAAGATACTGGATGTTCAATAGGCATGGCTTTCCTGGGACTTCAACCTTTGCACTTCACCCGAGTTGAACCTCAATTGATCAATTTGCCCCTTCGCGCCTTATCGCTTGTGGCCCCTGCTGCCTCCTTCCCATTGGCGCCATAAGCTAAGAGGAGTGGTCACGAAAGAAGCGTGGTTGGTCGAGTTGTGTACCGAATCTCTCCTCCTAGGGTATCCAGGTAAAAGGAAGAGAAATTAAGGGTGTTCTCCAAATCTTCACAGTTTGGGGCGAGCAGAACCAGGAAGTGCCGTTGGCCAGAACCTCCTCATTATGCACGCTTTTCCGTTCCTCTTTACCCTTTCACCTCACCTCTCATCTTAAATCTAACTCCTTCCATACAGAGGACTACATATTTCATTTCCCAGCTGCCACATTTACAGGATTTTTCTGATCACTTTTAGAGGGAGTGGATGTCAGTAACTGTTGGAACGCGTCTACGATAGTGACAGAACGAGAGACGGCAAGCCAAAGATTGAGAGAATTGGCATGAATTTGAGCAGGAGCTACTGAATACTGTAGAGAAAGTTTGTCAGAGTGAGTAAGACAGAGCAATAAAGTGAGGAAGGAAATGAGAAATACTGAGGGATGAGAGAGAGAATGTAAGGGCGAGTGACACTGAGAAAGTAAAGGTGAGTGTAACTGTTGGAGCTTGAATAAGGAGTGAAAGTGAAAATGAGTAGACAAGTAATGGGTTGAAAGAGGGTAACCTGAAAGGGTGAGAAACTGAGTCTTAGGAGAGGAAACAATACATTTAAATAGAGCTAAACACAGTGATGGCAGATGATGTAGACAGGAGGGAGAGAAAAGGGTGAGGGTGTGGGATGTTGAAAGAAAGAAGGGATGCAGGGTATAGTGTTCTACAAAGGAGGA
Organism: Calotriton arnoldi; assembly: GCA_963921515.1. Classification (NCBI taxonomy): domain Eukaryota; kingdom Metazoa; phylum Chordata; class Amphibia; order Caudata; family Salamandridae; genus Calotriton; species Calotriton arnoldi. The sequence continues at coordinate 602,757 of CAWUFW010004004.1, forward strand.
GACTGAGCCCTGGCATCCCTGTGGCACAATATGTGGTATGTATGCCTCCGTAGTGAAGGGTACGCATTCAACAGCAAGCATTCAATGGCTCAGCCCCTGATATGTATTCTGTGGCAGAGTACTTGCTAGGGATATGAAACTGATGGACAGGGATACCTTGGTACACTACACCTCAGGCGAAAAAGTGACTTATGGAACAGTACAGCACCTAATACATGGCTGGCGCTCAATGTGTCTGAGCCACATACTGCTCCGATGCACAGCAGGACGTGTGAATTCTGGAATGCATGTAATGGGAACATGCATTTATTGAGCTCTCATTTAAAACGCTTTCTAAAAGCTGTGACGTTTCAGCCACATTAGTAGGGAACGATGGTTGGAATGAATATAGTAAACCATTTTTAAATGCAGTGTGGAATGTTCCCTTTCAAGTCCACCAAATAGTAGCAGGATGCTGGTCCAAATGAATCCGTTGCGCACCCAACCAAGAAACATCTGCACACAAACAGGTCACTGCCGCACTGAGAGAACAATATTTAAAGGGAACACTGCTGCACCCCCACCTACCCCTTGGGCATACTCCACTCTAAGCATAAATTGTTTCAAGTTGATAAGCCACTTGGAAAGCGCTCTTTGTGATGAATAAATCAATGAATGGCTCGTTGTCAATCCTAACCACAAAGCTGGTATATCATACATATTGTCAGAATGTGTCACTCACTCCCCAGCAACAGGATAGCAGCACTTTCTTCTCTACCATAGAATATTTGGTTTCAGCTTGTCAAAAAGCTTCAGATATCAGCCATGGCCTATCTCATCCTGCAATCTCACCAACTCATCCCACTCATACCTCACATCTTTTTAAGTAACTTATTCATGTTGCACGTCTTGTTGGCAACATTTGTTATAAACTCTGCATAATGCTCCGCCAGCCCCAGGCATGTGCAGAGTCGCTTCTTATTGCTGGAGCTGGGAGACTCATTAATTGTTTTAACTGCCCGTTCTTTTGGTTTAATATTCTGTATGTCAATGTGATTGCTCAAGTAATCCGTTTTACTACTACTTTACGTCTGCCACCTACCCACTGACGCGACAGGTCCAGCAGGCTGCGCCTGACCACTCCCGGCAGGATGACGCCGTTCAGCGGCGGTGTCACGAGCTCTTCCTCTGCAAGTGTAAAGCGAAAACGTAAGCACGCAGCTGCGGCCACTCAGGAAATGACATCTGGGGCACGTTTACGCTTGGCCCGCCGCTCCCCCTCAAGCCCCCCCAGGCAGACGCTGAGCGTGAGTAATAAAGTCAGTGAGGCGTAGTTGTCACCTTGGGCCCCACGTTTAATGGTAACCTGGTGTAAACACATTTTGCGAACAGATTTCTGCTCAGGCTATCGCCGAAAATAAAAAAAACAAGCAAATAAATAAAATTAAAATAAATAACTGCTCTGGCAATTATAAAACACAATTAACAACCATAGCCAGAAACAACGGGTACCTAATCTGTCTCTTACTGGCACTGTAGAAATGTCTGGGTGATACAGGCCTGCCGGGTTGTGAAAATAGTATATATACCCTGTAATTATTGTTGGGGGGTTAAGGAGATCAGATCTGAGCACAGACTGAGGCACTTTTAATTTATCCAAGAAGCAGGGCCGCTTTGTGCAGAGCGTAACTTCTGCTGAACATCGGGTCTGAAAGTTCTTCAACATGGCCCAACCCTCTGCGACCCACCACAAGCCAGCACTTTACAAAGCAAATACCAGTATTCATTCATATTCAAGCATCGGAGACAGATCTTTCCAGAACCTCAAAACAGGACCACAGGCATCGTTCCCCTACGGTGGCACCCGGGAGAGATTGAAAAAAAACACATAAAGGAAATCCACATGCTGTAACATTCACTTCCACGTGCCTTCCGGCATGGCTCGGGCCCAGAGATGCATGGCGTGTCAATGATGTATACACATTCGGATGTATATGATGCTCTTCATACATACACAGAGCTATGACACCACCCAGGCCAGAGGTCCGCAAACCCGTGGGAGAAGGCTGCATTTACACAGCTTGCTGAGAATCTGTCAAACTCAGCCACTCCGTAGTAGGATACTACTACTGCAATACAGTGATCAGTTAAAACAATTCATAGCATAATAAAAACAGTAACCCGTTAACAAGTTCTAAATCGATTACACATGTATATCAGCCCTGCCAAGTATCACGCATCATGCGTTAGACTAACGCATTTCAGTGTGGTGGTCCGCATCACCGCACTGAAATGCGAAGTCACGCATATTAGCTCCTGTGCCTGTTAAGCTCGAACGCTGGCTGTAGCCTGTTATTATAATAATAACAGGTAAAGCAGCATGAGCCTGCGCGCTGCTGGAAGAGTGCAGCTAACACACTAAGTGCTGTTTGACCACAGCACACATACTGGGAAGCATTGACACTAACTATCGATTTTTAGAGTTGGCATCCACTGCGCCGCGGAATGGGTCCTGGCTGCATTCGATCAGCTAGTTTCACACTCAGCCCGGCCGCGACGCAACCTCACGTGACGTCACGTGGCTGTCACAGTTGGCAGGGCTGCACAGAGGACAACCTACAACAACAGTTCCTATTAAGTGACAAAATGACCCCGCCTGCACTGAATGAATCGGGAGGCGGGGCTGTGCCTTGTTGGTTTTAAACTCCGGCCACTGGCGCCACCCGGCACTATCAAATCATCAGTTTGTGCTGGTATCTCATTATAGCCAATAAATGAGTGGTGGCAAATTCAACTTTCACTTTCTTATTCCGCCGCAGATCGAGAGAGCGTGTGAGGCTCAGGTCCACGTGACAGGTAATTGGCAATGCACTCTGTGTGAACTTAAGCCTTTACACTTTACAGGGTCGTTGGCGCACGTGACTGGCGCCCCCTGATTTGCTATCCTGTCTGCTTCACTGCTGCTTAAGGCTGGCCCGCCGGAAAATAACATTCCGGCGGTTCCCTAATCACTGAAAACTACCGCCAGCCAGAGCGAGATACTGTTGAGAGCTGCCTGTGTGTGACTCGCCGTGTGCTCTGAGACAGCTTTAAACTGCACGCGCCTGTGGAATGGTAGCACTCGGGTGAGTCATGCATTCTGTTTAGGGTTGACATCTTCATAGCTGCCAAGGTTTCGGATTGCATATGTGTGACATTTTCATCATTCCAGTGTAATTATGAGTGACATTCAACGACTATGAGTGACACTTTGTCATGAGCAAAATCCAGCAATGAAGACGAGGGAAACATAAATACCAGAAATTACACCCATTGAAGCATCGAGATACTCTAAGAAGAGCTTAAAACTGCTACAAAGCACCAGAAATAGAAGGGCACTCACCTAGTACCCTTACATAGGGGTGCTGCATGGAGGGTGTGCGTCACTGCCTGAAGACTGTTTTTGCTGCAGCCAGGCCCCCGTTTCAGGGGTTTTGAGGGATGCAGAGGGGTGAAAGAAAGCTTCATACACATTGCTGCCAAGTTTTCAGATTGTGTGACATTTCCATGGTTTCAGTGCATGAGTGACACAACTGCCAAATGTGTGTCACTTCGTGTAACATTTTCCAGCGAGCAAAACCAAGCAATAAAGTGGATGGTAAGAGATAAATATTCGAAATTACACCCTTTTGATCAATGAGAAGTCCTAAAATATCTTTCAACTGCTGCAAAACCCCTGAAATGGAAGGTTAAAATACTGATACAAAACTATTTGTATACTAAGAAGATATAAAAGTGAAGCAATCATCATAAAACATCTCACACCCCATGCCATTGTACTTCATTGCGTCCTAATAATACAGTTAAGTACCTGCTGCAGAGATCAAATAAACACAGGGTGGATATTCTGATGTTCCAGCTAGTACAAGAAAAGCAAAATCACGGCAGGTACATATTTTTACCGTTTATCTGTATACTTCACGGAAAACATATAACTAGAAAGCACGTTTAAATGTGTTCTAGGGACTAATACTTAAAGTAAACAAACACAGAAATTGCACGTTACAAATAAATACATACGATTTTGTTTCTAGTTAGTATAAGTCATGTCCAGGATCCAGGCCTTTGTAGACTCTTGAAAATACAACTAAGGGCCCGCAATTTTCTCTCGGAAAGATGTCAACCCTAAACAGAATGCATGACTCACCCGAGTGCTACCATTCCACAGGCGCGTGCAGTTTAAAGCTGTCTCAGAGCACACGGCGAGTCACACACAGGCAGCTCTCAACAGTATCTCGCTCTGGCTGGCGGTAGTTTTCAGTGATTAGGGGACCGCCGGAATGTTATTTTCCGCCGGGCCAGCCTTAAGCAGCAGTGAAGCAGACAGGATAGCAAATCAGGGGGCGCCAGTCACGTGCGCCAACGACCCTGTAAAGTGTAAAGGCTTAAGTTCACACAGAGTGCATTGCCAATTACCTGTCACGTGGACCTGAGCCTCACACGCTCTCTCGATCTGCGGCGGAATAAGAAAGTGAAAGTTGAATTTGCCACCACTCATTTATTGGCTATAATGAGATACCAGCACAAACTGATGATTTGATAGTGCCGGGTGGCGCCAGTGGCCGGAGTTTAAAACCAACAAGGCACAGCCCCGCCTCCCGATTCATTCAGTGCAGGCGGGGTGATTTTCTCACTTAATAGGAACTGTTGTTGTAGGTTGTCCTCTGTGCAGCCCTGCCAACTGTGACAGCCACGTGACGTCACGTGAGGTTGCGTCGCGGCCGGGCTGAGTGTGAAACTAGCTGATCGAATGCAGCCAGGACCCATTCCGCGGCGCAGTGGATGCCAACTCTAAAAATCGATAGTTAGTGTCAATGCTTCCCAGTATGTGTGCTGTGGTCAAACAGCACTTAGTGTGTTAGCTGCACTCTTCCAGCAGCGCGCAGGCTCATGCTGCTTTACCTGTTATTATTATAATAACAGGCTACAGCCAGCGTTCGAGCTTAACAGGCACAGGAGCTAATATGCGTGACTTCGCATTTCAGTGCGGTGATGCGGACCACCACACTGAAATGCGTTAGTCTAACGCATGATGCGTGATACTTGGCAGGGCTGCATCTTTCCGAGAGAAAATTGCGGGCCCTTAGTTGTATTTTCAAGAGTCTACAAAGGCCTGGATCCTGGACATGACTTATACTAACTAGAAACAAAATCGTATGTATTTATTTGTAACGTGCAATTTCTGTGTTTGTTTACTTTAAGTATTAGTCCCTAGAACACATTTAAACGTGCTTTCTAGTTATATGTTTTCCGTGAAGTATACAGATAAACGGTAAAAATATGTACCAGCCGTGATTTTGCTTTTCTTGTACTAGCTGGAACATCAGAATATCCACCCTGTGTTTATTTGATCTCTGCAGCAGGTACTTAACTGTATTATTAGGACGCAATGAAGTACAATGGCATGGGGTGTGAGATGTTTTATGATGATTGCTTCACTTTTATATCTTCTTAGTATACAAATAGTTTTGTATCAGTATTTTAACCTTCCATTTCAGGGGTTTTGCAGCAGTTGAAAGATATTTTAGGACTTCTCATTGATCAAAAGGGTGTAATTTCGAATATTTATCTCTTACCATCCACTTTATTGCTTGGTTTTGCTCGCTGGAAAATGTTACACGAAGTGACACACATTTGGCAGTTGTGTCACTCATGCACTGAAACCATGGAAATGTCACACAATCTGAAAACTTGGCAGCAATGTGTATGAAGCTTTCTTTTACCCCTCTGCATCCCTCAAAACCCCTGAAACGGGGGCCTGGCTGCAGCAAAAACAGTCTTCAGGCAGTGACGCACACCCTCCATGCAGCACCCCTATGTAAGGGTACTAGGTGAGTGCCCTTCTATTTCTGGTGCTTTGTAGCAGTTTTAAGCTCTTCTTAGAGTATCTCGTTGCTTCAATGGGTGTAATTTCTGGTATTTATGTTTCCCTCGTCTTCATTGCTGGATTTTGCTCATGACAAAGTGTCACTCATAGTCGTTGAATGTCACTCATAATTACACTGGAATGATGAAAATGTCACACATATGCAATCCGAAACCTTGGCAGCTATGGTATATTTGATCGGATTCGTGGTTTTACTAGACACAAAAGCAGACCAAGCCTTGGGTAAGTACTTTAAAAACACCTCAATATAGACTGCAACTTATCCAAGATGAATCTCGCTATACAATTACTGGCATAGTTCGGGCACTTTCCAATGTATGCACTGGGTATTTCAAAGTCAATGTGTTAATTGAACTATCTGAGTGGCAAGACTACTTTTCCACGACTCATTTAATAGTGGACAGCACCACATTGTAGTCAGTCTCCCCTCTACAGAAAGTCTATTAACAGGCACACTGGACCAGCAGTAGAAGACAAGTATCATACGTAAGGAAGCAGCTCTGTTCTGCACTACAGGCGTTGCCAGAGACAGCAGAACTTTTGGGTGCGGCTCTGTGTACAGTTTTCCCTCAAACCATCTACTGTTCTTTCATCCCATGCCTACATTTTTGTCTCACTCGAGTACATCTCGCATCCAGATGTTCCATTACTCCCAGTCTCCACACGGTGACCCCCTTTCACTGCCTGAGAAATATGATCACATCACCCCATCCTCCATTCGCTCCAAATAACCAGTCTGCACAATCTTGAAAACAAGATGCATCATTTACCGGACACCTTGTCTGTACATTACCCAGGGACATGCTTGTTGCGCTGTGATTTTTTTCGATAAACTTGCCAAATAGACACGCCTAATTGATAATGTTCATTTAACTAGGATTTGCGGTCACCGTAACATATAATGCAAAGATAATGTGTGTCTTGGTTACTGGACATCTTGTTAACCAGACACCTAATCTATACTGTAATGCTATCAATGCATCTATGAATCTAACAGATACTTACTTGGAGCTGTGTCTCTACGTCCACCTAGTGACACAAGCTAGAGAACTGCCTAACCTCTTGTTGCCGATTGACTTGTGAACAGTTTTTAATTTTTAACATTGGAGCTGTGTCGAAATACCTACTACAAATAAATAATACTTTTGACACAGTGATCACCCCCTTTTTTCAGAGCGGTGCCTCTCCCCTGAGCTGTCGCCAGGTTGAGGTGAGGCGTCTTATCCGTACACGACGGGTAAGCTACTATTTTTCTTTGTCTTAGTCGTCCTAAACATGTTTAAACCAAGGATGAGAACAGAGTCTCACATGGTTTCATTAACTTTTCCTTTTGTCTGTTTTAAGAGACGTAGGCATTCTTGATTTCCTCTGTTGTTTCGGTCATTCACAGGTACTACCAGTAAATCGAATACACCAAGCGTGGTATTACTGGCTTTGTATTTTGTATTTGTTCTCACATCTTTTTTTACAAAATCTTTCATCGCAGTAGCACAAAATATTCTTTGGTCCTGACGAAAGCCGTGATACCTTGTAGGGTCCCTGAGGCTGAAACATGTAGACCCTTTTACGTCCACCACATGCAGTTATTATTTCAAACTGCAGGTGCTCTGTTTTTAATCCTGACAATACGAACGAACCAATAAAGTCTGTATCGCTCCTGGTAGTTAGTTTTAGCATCACTTCCTTCACTTTATAACCGTCTTGTTTTGCACTGCGCCCGCTACCCAACCAGTTAAGTGTCTTCTTCTCTGAAGGATTTATTATATCCTTAAAAACGTAGGAATAAAAACATCCCTGAGCTCCTCCCTCACAGTGAGGGATTGTAGCCCTTGGCGGGGCTATGGGTCCCCGTCAAGAGGGGAATCCCAGATGATGAAGCATGGCACCTTGGTAGGTGATGGGATTACGTCCAAATTAAGGGACTCCTATAGTAGCACATTGAGAACATTTTTGCTGTCTCTTTTTCAGGCTTAGGTGTTTTCTTAGACCTGAGGATTCCATGTGTTTAATCATTTCCAAAGCCACCATGATCAGCACCTCCGCCTATCTGGCTGAGAAGCTCAACATCTCTGGTGGTTCTCGGCACGTCCACAGCCAGGACACGATCAGTCTGGAAACAAGGATGCATAATAAATAAACTACCAGGATCACCTCAACCCTACTGAAAGCGCTGAGACACACCTATCTAAAGAACCCTACAGCATGATGCAGCGGCAGTACATTTCTCTTCCCCAAAACCAGCTACCTCTCCAATCACTCGTTGACTCTATCCTTGCTTTCGACTGTGTACAGCACTCCACTACGTCGTTTTGACTAGATGTGCTTTATACAAATGACAAAAATATTGCACACATATGTACACCCCTCAAACATATCTGTATGTTGAACAATAGAGATCCGGCTAACTGCTTCACACTGAAAAAGAAGGGGCATCTGGATTTCTTGGCTGTTAGCGAAAAATGTATGTCATTGGATGTGGCCCAAATATGCCGAAACGGGTTTGTGGTTGCTAGTTTTCCTTTCGGGAGGAGCCTCTCCTGGCAGTTCAGGGTAGGCTGTTCCCATGAGGAGCAGGGTCACCACTGATTTGCGTAAGACACGGTTCTGTAGCGGGACAAAAAATGATGGACTGGAATGTGGCCTGAGCAATTGCCAGTGGCTGAGCTAATTCAAGCATTCCTTCCATCACCTTGTTCTTTGTAAGCATGGTGTGAAGCACAGAGATGTGGGTAGATGAGGGCTTCAAGCCTACTCTAAAGGAAGGGTGATACTGCAAACCAAGAAAATCAGCTGGCCCAAGAATTTACTAGAAATAAGTGCATATGTAGATGGGGGCCAGCAAGGAGTTATGATGCTGCAACCCAATGAAACTAACACGCACAGCAAGTACATATCATCTACATGGTCCACCAGGTGTGGTGATGCCGCAGCCCCCACATGAGGATATTACTAGGAGCCAGTTTGAGCAAGCGTCTATCAGAAATCCTTTTAGAAGAATGAGTCTAAACATAGGGAGCCCAGAGGAAAGTTGGAAAAATATAAAGGGAGAATATGAAGAAGGGGGAACAGACCCCATGGCTGTACCGGGCCTAAATGGGGAAGATGACACAAATGTATGTCCTTCTCCTCTCTAGCCTTCACTTGGACACCCGGGCAGTGCATCCTGGGAGGAGGGGTTTAATCAAGGGGACCCGACATGGAGGAATCACAGGACATTTGACCAGCAAAAGGCATATGGCAAGGCGGTAGATGTGGTGGAGCTTAAGGACAGAAAGTTTCTGCAACTATGGATGGGCAAAGGAGCTGTGGATAAGCAGGGGAGGACATTTGCTAAGGGTTAAACAAGAAATGCTTTCAGCAATGCACAAAACGTCAGCTGAATAGGGCAGAAGTAGGTAACAGATTTAACAAATTGCAAGGCAACCCTAAGGCTGAAACAGAACGGGTGCAAACACCAGCCACAGTCATGCCCCCACCATTATGTACTCAATGGTCACTTCTCAAGGAATCAAGGCACAAGTGAACCACTACGGTGTTGTAATGAGGCTTCGGCCTTGTGAAACTCTTGCTTGTAGTGTTATTTACCATCTTTCACTATTTAGTGCTGAAACAAATGACTGAATACAATAGAAGCGTGCTATGCTGGTCGTGCTTAAGGTCGATATGGAGTCTTGTCCTAGAACAAGCTTTGAAAATAGTACAGTATGAAACAGGCGTAAGTTAAAAGCAGCAATACAAATTTACTTTCAGAGATCCGACACAGGACAAGTTAGACTTTAAAGTCCTGAAAGCTCACCTTTGCCCCTTAGATGTTACTCCATACACAACCTTCAACAATCTTCAACTGCTTCAACCCCAAATAAGGCCAAATGGTCAACTGCAAGGCCAGTTGGCCTTACTGGTGGCTGCTGCTTGTGGAGCATCCTTACACAGACTAGCAATGGAAAAAAATCTATAATCAGTACCTAACACATCACACCTATCGACACAGGAAAACACTGTGAAAATACATTGTTCGGGTCATCCAGCTTTCCAAAGCAGCACTCAAACCAGTCCTGTTAAGCTGCTATGTAGGTATAGTAGGAAATAGTGATGGATTATCTATAAACCACTTTTTATATGCTTGATATTGATGCCTGGTGGAGATCGTCACCCTTTGTAGACTTAGATCACTTTCAAGTTTACTCTAGACTGTACTTAAGGCAGGAAATCACTCCCTGTCCACTTTTCTGCCAAAAATGCCTAATGAACATGCACTGTGTATAAAATATAATTTTTGATAATTAAATACTGTGTACTGCCACAAAAAGCTCCTTGTGCACTGATATTCACTTAACCCACCCATGTTTGTCTGCAAAAAATCATCACAGAAGGAGCTTAGGACAGGCCACCCAAACCCGCCTGGTCAATAGAAGGCACTGGTTCTGTAGGTGCTACATTCAGTTTCATGTGCTATAGCAAATGGTGGGTGGATCAATAGCACATACACTGTAATCTGCAATTACAAGCCCTTACGCCTCTCTTCCTCCATAACAATGTTTAGATCTAAGTATCTAAGGACAAGAAGGTTCTTGATGACATCTTACCTCCATGCTCATTGATCCAGTACAAGAAGATGTTCATTGTGCCCACCTCAGTGATCTGGTGGTCCTCCCCATAGAGCCAGAGTACTTGCTGGCAGCCCAGCTTCGCCGCCTCGCTCTGCACAAAAATAGTAGGACCGTAGTTGCTGCAGAATCGTGAAGAAAAAGATCGATTTAGTCCACGGAATTCTTCAATTAATTTTTCATCATCATGAGCAGACGCTTGCTAGGAACATACCATGTCTCCTCGGTAATTTGACACCTAAAGACAGAGAAAGATGCCAATGCGCATCTAATCCGCAGTTTAACTGTCTGCTATATTACCAAAGATCCTGCTTGGTCATTTGCTTCCATGCTCCGGTCAGTGCAGGTTACTGTATGAGGTAACTCGGGCACTCACAGTGTCTTTGTTTAGATCTGCATCGATTCATGACACATCTGGACATATCTGGTAATAAGGCCCCGGTTATGAATCGGGTGGAGCGGAATTCCCATGTGGAATTTCCCTGTGCTGGATCACGATTCGTCTGGTGTTCCTAGGTGCAGAAAAGCCAGACTCAATTTTACATGCTGGAAAAATCACTTGAGGCTTTGGCTGCAACAATAAGGAAGTCTCTGCCTCCATCCCTTCCCGACTTCTTTCTATGGCAAGGGGGGGCATACAATATTCCCTCCACCAGTTCAATTTTACCCCTTCCCTATCTTGCCTTCCCAGCCCCTCTTCCTGCACCCCACCCCATAGAAAAGCCCTGCTATTATATACCACCTGCTCAGATCAGGAGCATTAAATCCTGTGCAGCACTATGAGGAATTCTGCACAGTAATTCTGTACCCATTCCGAAGAGTCTAACTCGTGATTGCACAGTACAGGTGGGATGTTACCACAAAGCACTGCTAATTTCTAGGCCAGGGCGGAGTTCGCAGGGCTTTACTCTGCGGAACTCTGCAAAGTGCTGGAAAAACTCTACCGCGCTCTGCAGAGTTCCGCCAGCGGCGAAGTCTGTTAAGTCGTGCTGCTCACACTGATTTTCAGCACCAGGAGTTTGTCCCATGCTGTAAAATTCGCATGAACTGCACTACGCTCGTGCCAGGGGGCTCTGCTGCTTTCTGCCGCCCGAGTAGACATTCTACTCGAGCAGCAGCTTCCTCAACGCAAGCAGCAGATTTCTCAATGCGAGCAGTCGCAACCTGCCGTGACCGCCAGTGTTGAGAAATCTCACTGGGAGGAGTAGACCATACCTTTTTACCACAAGCGCTCGCCAACTTACCGTTGACAAGCCACTCGAGAGAAAAAACTCTGTTCCGCGTCACTTCGCTGAGTTTTTGGGAACTCCGTACGGAGCACGGAGTGCGCAAAACTCTGCGTACTCTGCCAGCGGAGCAGAATTCTTCGCCCACCCCTAGTAATTACAGGTGCCACCAGCACCATGCAACTAGAAAATGGGGCCCAAGAACCTAAGTGCAATTTTGTCTATGATAAACATTGTTTAAATGCAGCATCTTAGAAGGGGTCTTTAAACTTGGTGAAGATAGCGAGAGAATCTAGATACATATTTAAGCTATGAAATTCTTGAACAAAAGCTGTCCTTTTCAGAGATGGTATAGACCCAATTCCCAAGTCCGTAGGTGGCATATCTGAATAGAACAGCAATTCTGCATTTTGAAATTACTGCATCAATATTTCCACCTGACCAGTCATTAAAGCCTCTCCTTCACACTGTCCTCCTGCTTGTCTCACCAATTGACATAGATGATACAAAGTAGAAAACGGTTACATCTTCAGTAGATGAGAAACGAAGCCTGATCATGCCATCACTACTATTGTTGGTGCCACCATAATAACAGAACCCTTTCAACATTCTCAGCATTTAAATGAACGTGGGAATGACAGTGGTAGGTGGAAACTTGCACTCGAATTGACCAACCCCTTCAGTTACAAAGAAAGACCTGACTGTTGGCCTCCCTGCAAATTCAACAAGTACAGACAAAGCCAATAGGTCTGGGGTCAATGTGCTAACATATGCAAACATTTTGTTTGAATTTGTTAACACATTAAAACCAGATCAATCGGCTTTTCCAGTGCTAGCATGCGTGCAACATATAACACCAAGTTATTAATATAATGTTCACACCTTTCACTTTTCTATTTAACTGCCTCTGGGCTATTCTACTCACTCCTTCCTCCTCACCATTTTAGCAGACAGCTACAAATAAGTGATTTCAACACAGAAAATGTCTCAATGCAATTAACTACTGTGTGCTACTAACCTTGGCAGCTACAGGAACACAAGCATAGGGAACTATTACAATGCACAAACTCTCCACTGATCACAATACTAGCCCCAATTTACTCGCTCTTCCCTAAGCCTCTAGTATTTAAGCGATACCATGGTTCTCTGCATATTAAGCCTTAATAACCCAAAGAGCTACGGTCTCACCTTCTGTTGGCTCAGAAAAACCTCACAAACTTGTTCTAGTTTGTCTTCCAAATCTATATATCCATTTTCAGGTATTGGCATAGCAAAGCGCAGTTTGTAGTGAGGTCCCTCAGAGTATCTGACCTTCTATCAAAGTTAAATTACATGTCTGTTTAACTCATCTCTGGCAGTATACCAGTTCCATGTAGCCATCAGAACAAGCATTTGCAATGCAATAGGTCTAGCATTTGCGAGAGTTTAAGGTATTGGTATTGTAAATGACAATGCCTTTTATTTATCTGTTTTGATAATTAACACAAACAAAAGGCATAGTTATTTACAATGCCAATCACTCAAACTCTTGTAAATGTGAGACCTATTCAAAGAAGCGGCCTCCATTGTCCCGGACTGCTTGGAAAGTGATAGCATGCATGGCGCGCTGAATTTTGCAGGAAAGCATGTCGTGCATGCAGCAGGAGAAACTCATTAAAGAAAATAGTGCTTACAAACTAAATAAGGCATACCCTGTAACAGAAGTAAAAGGGCCAGTCCTCATGGGAGGTTACAAATGAAGACAAGGCGGTACTGAGGGGCTAGCAAGCCTTTTAACGAATCAGAAGCCAGCATTTACAAAGGACAATGGCACAAGCCAATGAAAAATATGGGTAGAGAGTGGGCGGAGCTTAAAGTCCATATTCGACTACAGCATGCCTCAAAGAGTAGCGCATGCGCTGCCCAGGCTCGACCTAAAACAAGTGATGGGCTTTCCGACTAGGACATAACAGAGTTTGTCAAAGACAGGCAGGTTCGGGTTTTGGCACAAGCGCGCTGGGCACAGCGCTGGAGTGCCTAGATTTCGAAGGATTCATAGGAGCAGAGCTCACCACCTGCTTCGAATAATGTTTTTCCAGGCTGCCCATGCAGTTCATCTTCTCCAGAATGTCTACAAAATCTAATAGTTTAGTTTACTTTCTTTAACCTCCCTCCGTTTCCTGGTCTCCCTGGTCCATGGGCTCTCGGATCCAGTTAGCAACGGACTAGAATCAAGTCAGACGATGAGGCTTGCACCTTGTTGGGCAATCTACTTTTAGATATATAACCAAGTGTTGTTTTCCATTATCCTTATATGCAGGTTCGTCCCAGTAATAACAGGTAATATCCTGTTCATCCTTATAGTAGTAGGCAACATCCTCACACTATTATTTTTTATTTTAGCTATGGGGCATGCTGCACACCCCATTCACTGTAGATAGTCACTTCTCACGGTCCTGAAGAAACGCCACTGGCGTGAAACATGTCGACCATCAAGGAGTAGAGCGCCTCTTGAACCCTGGTAGCTTGTTAGTCGCCTCTCCTCACTATTTTTAATCAAGTAGGGATCCATTTAGAATAAAATTTGCTCTCATAGGAATCCCCACTTGTTTTATATTCACTTTCAGCACATCTACACTCACACTAGGTCCCTTACACCCACGGCACCCTTACGGCAGGAACAAAAGATCTCCGGCAAAGAGCCCCTTTATGGGTGCCCGTCGGGTATTGCAGCGCCGACCCAACGAGGAGCAGACCCATATGATGAAGCATGACACCTAGCTTGCTGGGTGTGTGAGGGCCTTAGTTCCAAAAGGAGGATTTCCCCTCCTTTCTGGGTGCCTGGGACACTACCTGCATACCGAGGAACTGCGTACCTCTTTTTTGCGTTCTCTCTGCATATTAAGCCTTAATAACCCAAAGAGCTACGGTCTCACCTTCTGTTGGCTCAGAAAAACCTCACAAACTTGTTCTAGTTTGTCTTCCAAATCTATATATCCATTTTCAGGTATTGGCATAGCAAAGCGCAGTTTGTAGTGAGGTCCCTCAGAGTATCTGACCTTCTATCAAAGTTAAATTACATCTCTGTTTAACTCATCTCTGGCAGTATACCAGTTCCATGTAGCCATCAGAACAAGCATTTGCAATGCAATAGGTCTCGCATTTGCGAGAGTTTAAGGTATTGGCATTGTAAATGACAATGCCTTTTATTTATCTGTTTTGATAATTAACACAAACAAAAGGCATCGTTATTTACAATGCCAATCACTCAAACTCTTGTAAATGTGAGACCTATTCAAAGAAGCGGCCGCCATTGTCCCGGACTGCTTGGAAAGTGATAGCATGCATGGCGCGCTGAATGTTGCAGGAAAGCATGTCGTGCATGCAGCAGGAGAAACTCATTAAAGAAAATAGTGTTTACAAACTAAATAAGGCATACCCTGTAACAACAGAAGTAAAAGGGCCAGTCCTCATGGGAGGTTACAAATGAAGACAAGGCGGTACTAAGGAGGGGCTAGCAAGCCTTTTAACGAATCAGAAGCCAGCATTTACAAAGGACAATGGCACAAGCCAATGAAAAATATGGGTAGAGAGTGGGCGGAGCTTAAAGTCCATATTCGACTACAGCATGCCTCCAGAGTAGCGCATGCGCTGCCCAGGCTCGACCTAAAACAAGTGATGGGCTTTCCGACTAGGACATAACAGAGTTTGTCAAAGACAGGCAGGTTCGGGTTTTGGCACAAGCGCGCTGGGCACAGCGCTGGAGTGCCTAGATTTCGAAGGATTCATAGGAGCAGAGCTCACCACCTGCTTCGAATAATTTTTTCCAGGCTGCCCATGCAGTTCATCTTCTCCAGAATGTCTACAAAATCTAATAGTTTAGTTTACTTTCTTTAACCTCCCTCCGTTTCCCGGTCTCCCTGGTCCATGGGCTCTCGGATCTAGTTAGCAACGGACTAGAATCAAGTCAGACGATGAGGCGTATATGTATTCACAGCTGTCACTGCTATAAGGTAGTCAGCCAGAACCTGACTTGTGAGCCCAAAAGGGCCTCCCACTAAAATCATCAATTCAAGAGATTGAGGAGAACGAGTTTGACCCGGACGCTGTTCGTGGAAAGTGTCAACCCTGGAAACAGCAGGAGCTGTGGTCGCGTGGGCTGTGCATATATAGTGCCTGGAGTGAGGGCGCAGAGCCTCCCACGGCGAGGACCCAGGTCACCTTTTTTTTTCTTCTTTTAGATGGGCCGTTTGTGGGTTGCCTATTTAGTAGAAGCACACGCCTCACGTTAGCAAGGTGCAAGACAAGGGAGTGAGTGGGTGGGGATGAGGAGGCAAGTTCTCTATTTAATAAATATTGGTTAAAATGATTCGCATCACTTTAAATGTTCTCTGAGGTCAGTGGCCCTTTTAATAATAGAACGTAAAAGCACTCTGACGTGGGGAAGCGTTTCTAAAATGCGAAGACCGATCTAAATGTAAAACTTAAGTTTGTTGACCACGCTTCGTCCCTTGCCCTGGCTGCCGCTAGATGACACCACTGCTTTGCTGTCTTTCAAATAGGTCCACTAGTCATCATTTTGGGACTTCGTGCAACTTTATAGGTGGCAGTCAGGAATTACTACAGTGCCTTGAACATTTAAAGTTGTACAGCATATCTCTCTTTTCGTCATACTCCACGTACTTAAAAGGGACTGTGATGCAGGAGACGAGGCAAAAGTGAATATGGAAACAGGAAAGGTAGGATAAATAAAAGGGTGATTCGGGAAGATTTCGAGTAACTACGTTACTTACAAATTCATATTTTGAGAAAAATGGATTGTCTAAATACGGATTCTATATGTTAAAATGCGATGCTTGAGTGCAGAACGGTTGTCATTGATAGTTGTGCTCAGTGTAGAGTTTTAGGGCAGAAAGTATTCTTTTCAATGTAAGACGTTGAAGGGAGCATATATATAAATATTAGTTGCACCATAGTGAAATTGTTAGGAGCGACGGGTGAATGGATTATTTTCTTTCTAAAATTAGCTTTATGGGGCCTGTTTTAGAGAGCGGTCCATATGTTGGAATAATAACACACCGCATGCCGCATATTTTGTGGTTTAAACCCGTGCAGAGATTAAAAGACTGGGAAATTGTTAATGGGTCACGGACAGAGTAAACAGTTTGTGACAACCTGAGACAGACAGTGTCAACAGAAGGGCAGTAAAGAACACACAAGTGTGCCCAGGGAAAGGAAGATAAAGCGGCGTGCATCACTGCCCTGAAGGGTCGGCCGGATTTACGCCCCGCGGACGGACGGGAGCGGATCGCTTCATATTGCTCTGATTTGCTACCGGGCCTGTTCCACGCTTGATGTGGAGGTGAGCAGCGCCTCGGAGATCCGCGGGAGGGAGACCCACACGGGCCGGCCAGGGGGTGTAATTGATTCTGGAGCCTGAGACAACAGAGCGCAATTTGTTTTGAGCCTGGGTGGCAAAGCAACGCCTTCTGCAGGGTGAGACGGGGTGACTTTCTGCCGGGTGAGGCGGGGATGGAGGGGTGACATTGGTACTTGATGCGGACACCAAAAGCAGCAGGAAGCACCGTGTTGCTTCTAAAATATACTGACGTAGGGTCGGGATATGTTCTGGGAGAGGGGCAGCGCCAGCGAACGTGGATGGCAATCCTGAGTGTGACAGAGCGACAGTCATGGTTGTCCTGGGGGTGGCCGCAGGCGGCTTCTCCTTGGGCCCGTACCTGCTGCAGAGCTCCAAGGTCCCAGCTCCCGAATGCTAAAAAAAAAGTGCTTACCCAGTAATTAAAAGACACCGTGTAACGCCGCAAGTAAAAGATCCAGTCCGGGTGGGTGGGGCCAAAAGGAGACAGGGCGGTACTAAGAAGCTTCATTTACAATGAAAAGCCAGCGTTTAGCATGAACTATGACGCATGCCAATGGAAAGCAGGGGCGGGGCTTAAACTTCACTTCTGAAATGTCCCGATTACAAGAAGCCTTGCAGAGCGAGCAGCGCATGCTCGCTGCAACGCAGGTCTGCGAGACCTAAAAAGTATCTAGAAAACTCAGCATCGAAAAGTCTTAAGTGTGCCGCCTGCGCTATGGACTTCTTTGATGGCACCAAAAGCAGTTAAGGTAAACGTAAACAATATATGTGAAGTCTAGCAGAAGGTCCATGGTTCTGCTGAGGTTTATACAAAGGAGCTCATGTTTAGTAAACAGGCGCTTCACCTTCTGACCAATATGTAAAGTCGCCACTAAACCTTGTACTGCAAAAATCAAATCCATTCCTGGGCTTTGGACTGAAAGTGGAGGCTTCAAACTTTATATGTCCAACACAGCCTAGAGAATCCGACTCTTAACAGTAGGGAACCCGGATCAATAGCAGCGAAGCTTCCAATGTTGCAGGTCCCAATGTAAAGACCATCCTCAATATCAAGGGCATCCCATAGGGTTGCCGAAGACCTTTGTTGAGGGTGAATCAATGAGAATTTTTCACTCTCAGCGTCAAGATACACCTCAGAATCGAGGTACTGAGGAGAAACGGCAAGATGAGACATAGGTAGGACCTGCACCCCTTCCACGGCCAATTTGCCTCAGACTGGTATGGTGGCCAGACTCACTCTGTAAGGGGTTCAACCCCATTCTTGCTTTGGCTGTATGCCAAACGATCCCTGCACTAGAATAGAAAAACCTGCATTTTATGGAGTGGAAATGTGCAAATATGGATTAAGGATTAGGCGGCTCTCTAGAAAAATCACAACTGACTCCGACACTTCAACGCTCTTGTCAGAAAGAAGGGACTCAATGGTCAGAAAAATCTGGGAGCAAAAATGGCGAGAACAGAAAATCTACCACTAAGCAAGTTTTAGAAGAATGTATAAAATGTTAAAAACATTGTAAGAAGTGTCCAAAAAGGGCATATACCTGATCAGAAAAAGGATTACACGTCTGGAAAAAATAATTAAGGGGCCATGGATCACTGTGTTGCGTGTTGGGATTGTTAAGGTGCCATGTGCAGCTTTGCAGTGGCAGCACAAATTAACCTCTATGAAAGGCTGAGGCTGCAGGTCCATGGGTCCATTTCCCCTTTTATCTTTTTCTCTTGAACAGCAATGCTGCTATGCAACACAATGGGTTGTAGCTGTGAAAACACATTTCTTTTTCCTTTTGGACCATTTGTCCTTGACCGCTGCTGTGGCACTGATGCTGCCACATGTAATCATCCTCACAGTAATGCTTTGCATAAATTAACTATGAACTGCAGCCTCCAGTGCCCGCCTTTAATTATAGGGTAAGTTGACTGTGGGCTATTTGGGTACATGACTGCGCAGTTTGCAGTCAACGTGTAAAAATGCATGTGTAGTCTGACCGAGGATGCCAATTGTCTGACTCCGCTGGTGTCTGCACTCAGGTTGCTCTGTTGCAGATGATGCAGTCTAAATTGTTATAATTCAATTGTATACTGAAAGGAACGTTTTGGGTAAAGTGTGTAATCTGCAGCACTTTTCAGTTTGTGCACTTTGTTTAAATTATAACTTTGGACTGGTGCATTTTAGAATCCAAATCTAAGGTGATTTTCTACCATAGATCTGTTCTTCAACTTAATTATTGTTCTCACCACCTGGTCTCAGCGAACAATAGACCCATTATTGCAAGAATGAAAATCTCCTACTGGGGAAGAGGATGGGCTATAAATTTCCATAACCATTACCAGAAACTCCCAGTCAACTGCGTAAAGGGAAACTCCCAAACTAAATAACGGGCACTGTGCCCAGCGGTAGGTCCTTTGAGGATTTTGGAGAAAAGTAGAAGGCCGGCATGGACGGAGACCAGCCCAGAGAGAGATAATGTGCTCAGACTTCAAAGGCATGCATGATCTTGGGTTTTTTCCCCAACATGCTGTGCAGGAGAGGGATAATCAGTTGGCTGGTCCCTCCAATGTCAGATAGAGGCGGAGAGTTGATGCAGCATCTCTAGATTTACGCCTCACCAATAGCACAACTATCGCCATTCTTAAACTCCTGCACTCAAACTATCAGGCAGTATTTGTATAGCGCAGCTTATCACCCTGGGGAGGCATCCAGGTACTGACCGGAACAGTTGAGGAAGAGCTCGGTAAGTGCAGCCATCTACACCCGTCAGGAGCCTGGGAGGTGACCAACTCATGACTGGTCCTCTTGGATTCCTTTGAACTCACTCCAGGGCTGGTTGCAGCAGCGCCCCGATTCTCACATAGACCTAGTGGGGGAGTGGACCTGCTGTGGTGCCTGTAGAAGGCATTGGGGACTTCTGTTGAGACAGGACCTGCGGTAAGGCCTACATAAGTGGGCACTGTTGGCTCCGGCTGTTCTGTACAATCACCCTGCAAGAGGCTGAGCACGTCGGCGCACTGTATGGGCGCAGAATGTGGTATGCCATGAAGGATGACAATCTGTGAGGCCCTACTGAGGAGACAAAGTGTCCCAGATCAGGAGACCAACATGGTTGCACAGAAGAGGAGACCAAGAGCCCCGCCAGTGAAGTTGCTGTTAACAGGAGGTGTGGGTTGTGGTGCAGTGTAGGGGCTGAAGAAACCTTAGTAGCTGCTGATAGCAAAGGCTAGGGGAGGGCAGCTGGAGCAAAATACTCTAAACCTTGCTGAAATCAATCTGGGTGGGAAGGAATATTTTAATTTTTCCTTGCGATTCGTACACTGCTTTTTGAAGATGAAGGCTTCTGTTGAAATTAAGATACATTTAGCCTGACCATCCGATCAGGAAATAGGCCCCTTTGAAGCAGACTGGCCGATAAACTCAGAGCATAACCATAAGTTGTTTAAAAGTCCCATATTGCCTTGAGACTGGGTCGATAATGCTTTGCCACAGCCACGGTGAATCAAAAAATTGGTTCATCTGCTTAAGGTAATCTCCAGGACTCACCACATGGTCCTGCAGTGGAGGCCAAATGAGGCACCGGTAGTACGGTCACCCTTCTTCACTGCTCCCCGCACCCAATAAGAATAACACGCGAGAGAGCGGGTAAAGCCTCTCCAATGCCGACAAATGAAGCAGAGTGCCGGGTAAGCCGATTTCTTGGGCTGGTGTGGCTCAAGAAGACTGCCCCACTGTTCCCGTGTGGTGCCCCACTGTTCCCGTGTGGTGCCCCACAAAAAGCACAGGGCTTAGTGGATGAGTGTGGGAAGCCCAATTGAGGCAGAAACCCACCACAAATAAGAAGCCCACTGGTGCAGCTATTAGTTTTGCTCAGAACACCACAAAGGAAAGTGGAAAAGAGCATTTCTTAGGTTGCTAGCCAACCCATAAACACATACTGGTGTGTGTAATGTCTCCCATAAACAGATTATTAAAACAAAATTAAGTTTGGACAATTTATGGTCTGGTTATTTTTGCGAGATCTCTTATAAAGAGTTCCAAACTGCCTTTAATCAACGTAATTTGGAACATATTTGTGATTCTGTGCCATGTATTTAGTTGTGTGTGTATTAAAGCACCTTTTCTGAGTTTCCAGACCACATCATGTCCCCGAGTCAGCCTGGGACAACCGTGCCACGCTATTCTCAGAGTCAAGTCCGCAGTTTGGGAGTCGGCGGTACAGAGGTGCCAGTACACCAGAAGTATTGGGCCCTTATTGATACAATTAGGGCCCAGCAACTTCCAATCGATCTGGTAGACCTGCAAACTGTTTTTTTCGTATGGGCTTTCTTTGTTTGTAAAAAACAAAACAAAAAGAATCTCAAAAAACCTTTTAGCAGCAATGCTGCCATATTTATTTTGGACCCAATTTTATGTGTGGCTTTTTGAGATCTTCCTTACATATTTGTTTAGAAAATAAAAAAATATAAGAACATGTTTCCTCTCCATTGTAAGTGTCTGGAACTGTTGGTAAATTCAGTGTTATGGAATATTGATGAAAATCCCATGACACAGAACCAACCATAGTCTATGCAGAGCTGCTGTTCAGAAACAGTGGCTGCAGCATAACATTTCTTGAAACATTGATTTACAGCAGGAGTGAGAGAAATTTGCCAAAAAGTCAACATACTTAAATATTGGGATGTAGTAACAACCGAACAGAACCAACATTTCTCCATAAACAAAGATACATTTTGTTTGCTCCCACACAGACTAGGGACAGGCGTATGGAGACACTTACATGTTATGGAAAGGTGCCAGGCCTTGCATGCTACTGTGCTTCAAATGTTTTACTTTCTTCTTGCTGGACCAACTGTTTGAACTGTTAGTTCTGTATATACCAGACTTCTGAAAGAAGGGGGCTGTGTGAAAGAGCATGTCTTCTGTTTAGATGGCAGGTATTTTTGATTGTGGTCACTAAGTGCATGTATAACATCAGGATGGACCACAGTGTACAATGGGCGAGTGCTTTGCACACTTTGAAAGGGATGAGTAAATATGTTGCTTCCATTATACCTTCATAAAGTACAACAGCATTGTTCTTTCCAGTGACCGGTAAGGACATTTTACTAACTTCAATATGCTCTCCAAATCCTCTAGTACAGGCGGCCAACAACATCCTGCAAAACGTCTTTATTAGACTTCCAGAGTTTGTGTTCGAGGACAGCAAGTTGTAGACAGCTTAAATACTTGCACCCACTTTTATTCTTCGGCACAGATCTGGCTCTACATGCTGTATGTCGAATGAGGGCCTAATCTTGACTTATGCCAATCTGGTTAGGGGACTGGTAAAAGGTGCCTGCTCTAACAGGAGATGGTTTATGTTCACAGCACAAACCTATGAACTAATTTGACCAGGAGTCTGCATAAATGATAGCATCCCCAAAGAGTAACAACAAATTGGTGGCGAGGATATCATATGCCCGCCAGACTTCAAGAGAGTAGGTTTTAAAAAAACAGCTCCGCCTAACTGAGCGTCATCATATTAAGACAAAACCAACCTAAGTTTCTGTGGTGTACAGGTGGAATGTTTATTTTCTACTACACTTTGTAGAGGATGATTTTCTAAAGTTCTATTTGCTCACCATAACACAAGATGATCTGGTCTCAATGTAAATGGAAAATGTAAATATTTTGTGCGCTCAATATAGCACTCAGTACTGGTAGTCAAGCCTGCACTTGGGAGCTTCCACTTTTTTGTGGGCAAAGAAAGCAGGGTCAAATAGGAAAGCCAGTTTAAGACTCCGGTTTCGTGGCTCCCTAGCTGAAACCAATCGACCAGGGCTTTTCAAACAAGGACCTGAACTAGTTCAAGAGCTGGATAGAATGAGGTTCTGCTGAATTCGAATTTACGAGGAAACACTAGAAGTGGATTAATCAGGATCACGATGCTATAACGATTCAACACCAAAACTCAAGAAGTCTTGTGACACTCACCCACCGACCTTACAGTCTCCCACGCCTCCCATCCAGGCGCGCACATATCTGGGGTCAGCCAGGAGAGACACAGGGTTGAAGCTGCCTGTCGAAAAGTAGGGCCCGACCGGCCCGACGATGACATACAACAAGGCGTGGTTGGACTTCGTCACCCCAAGAGATGGCTGCAAGAAGAGTAAGGGAGGAAGTGACAAATAAGAACAATGCATGCTATTGGTAAACAAGTCAAGCGTTCAAATACCAAATCATCAAAAAGAGGCCCTATTTGCATATATATCCGTTATGTTAACATTTATAGAGGTGAAAGAAGGTAGAGGGTGGCAGAATGTGTGCCATATGTAGTCTAGCCTGCGTCATATAACACAGTGCAGTTAAGAGGAATCCTTTCTCAGAAGAAAACGGAGACCTTTATTTAAAAAAAAAAAAAAATTAAAAAAACGTTTATTTTTTTCCATTAAAAAAATCTGACCTTTCCAAATGGTATTGGTTTACAGTCTTACCTTTAACAAATCACAGTTTAGGGCACAAAAACATACAGCAAAATTTGTGTTGCTTGCTAAATCCCTCACAAAAACACGCGCAACTTAATTAGCTCAATTCTCACAACATCAATTGCTACACATTTGCTGGCTTGACCACTGAGTAACCAGTGCTAGAAAATTAGAGCTGAAAGTGGAGTAGTACTCACAATTGTAATACTTTCAGGCAGGTGCATGGATGCCAACAGAAAGCATAGATGCAGTCAGCTCTGCTACCTCTTCCATAATGATGAATATATGTTCCACCATAATCAGAAAAATAGTGGCTGCGAACCAAGGAACAGCATGCCCAAGGATCCCTGTGGGAATTTACCTCATAAATGTAACATTTTTAGTTTTTCAGTTTACGTAACTTCCTATTTTTACTTCGTTTTCCTCTTTGCATCCACTTTTCTCTTTTCCCAATGTGGAATAGTCATTTTTTAATTTACTAATTTCCTTTGTGTGATTTTCTTGGTCCTGTGTTTTTCTTTCTTCTTTTTTGTCAATGGCTTTATTCCCGTGTTTTTTCCCCTTTCAGCGAGGTAACCCCACACACCCTTTTTAGGTCTCGTCTAATACAGCGCATGCGCTGTCTGTTGCAAGACATGTTTGATTATAGTGGGCTTAGAGCCCACCCATTGCTTACCATTGGTTGGCTTCATTATCACCCCTATTTGCTAATCCATTATTCGTCAGTTCCATAGGCTTTCCTTCGTATTCTGGGTTTGTCCCACCAGAGCATGAGCACATTAGTTGTGTCCCTCCACTGCTTACTTTTTCGGCGCTACTTTTTCTTTTTAAGTTCTCTACAAGAGTGCATGTGTTTTCCAGCTGCCTCCCTCATATGTAGTATATGTGCTTCTTTCTTGCCCTTTCCTGCTTTCTCCCACGACCTTTCCATACCATTCTTGCTTGCCCAGAACCCCCTTGTCCATTTGCTGACAAAGCTCCACGCGCCCAGCCTCCATTATCTGCTTGGTTCCCCAGCCCTGCCCACCCTCTGTTGTCTGTGTTTCCCTAGATGCCTTGTTCAAGTACTTCCCCATCCGCTCCCGCTTACCTTCCATTGTCTGTGTGCTTCCCCATCCACTCGTACCCTCCGTTGTCCGTGCTTGCCTATAACCTCCCGCTCACTTTCCATTGTCTATGTGCTGCACCAGACCCACCCCCCACCCTCTGTCAGCTTGCTTCCCCACCAATTCTCACCCACTTGCCGATGCCACCTTGCTTCCCAATCCCCTTCCGCCCGCCCTCCGTCGTCAGCTTGCTGCTGCAGCCACTCTCACTTGCCCTCCATTGTTTGCTTGCTGCCAGAGCACCCCCCCGCCCTCCTTCCGCAGTCTATGTACTTCTGCATTGTCTCTCACATGTCCTCTCCCCAACCCATGTACTTCTCTCTCTCTCACCCTCCCTCCGTGTTGTCTATTCCCCTGTTAAAAAAAAAAAAATGGATAGATGCTGGCCAACTCTTAACGCTTTTTATTTCAAATTTTTAGCCATACTGCTGTACAGCATGACTAAAAATCATTGCCAAAGCTAAAAGCTCTCATAGGCGAAACCGATTGGCTTTGCCAATACTTGCTGCTATTCTCTTTGCTTCTTTTTTATTTGCTCTTTTCCCTCTGTCCCCATCTCCTTTTTACTTTACTTTGTTCTCTTTCATTTCTTCACGGGCTTAACACTGTTGTCTTCTGTTTTTTCTCTTCCATCCCCCGGCCCCCTTTTCCCATTATCTAGTTTTTTTCCTCGCCTTTCCAATTTTACAAGTTGTTTTTTTTTTTTTTTTTTTTTATAAGTATTGAGCATTTCGTTGAGCAGCCCGATTTTAGATTACAAATAACTGGCTGTAACTGCTCTTGAAGTATCTGTTGGTTTCTGATTCTCTAACTAGAAAGGGGGGTCGTCCCACAGATGTGTGTCCACAAGTGGAATAGTGTAGTCACCCACTCATAATAGTGCATTTCTATAAGGACAAATAGCTCTGTCACCAGAGACTCGGGCCCTCATTCCAAGGGCTAAGTAATGTGTAGCTTCCTTGCCAGTAATCATCGTTGGCTTAGTCCATATTCCTCGCCCCATTACTTATTCATTGCATCCTTACACAACATCTTACGTCCTTTTCTAGTATGGCCATAATGCCCACCCGCTTTACTATATAAAGTAAAGGAGCATGTATGAAATTGGATTATATCGGGTGGGTGACTACCCACCTCAAGGAATAATCACAACCCTTGTCAAGGTGAACTCTTCAAGCCACTAAATTAACCTGAGCTCAGCCCCTGCTAGCTTTGGCACACAATAGAGGAGCTTAGTTTAGGGAAATGTGTAAAGTATTTATGCAGTACCAAAACAGTAATAAGGTCAACATTCAAAAGAGTAAAAATCCCAAATCGAATTAGAAAAATAAAATAAAAAATAATGAACAAGATGGCTGGGTGGACGTGATCCACATTGGCTCTGCCGCCCTGTAGCTGTCTTTCTGAAGAAATCGAAGCACAAAGTCGCAACAGCTAACGACCGACAAGACCGCTTACTGTGGAAAGAGAACAGCGGTCGATTCTGGCCCCTAATGGAGGGGAAACTTAGCAAATGGCGACGAGGGAGGATGATCCTGGCAATCATCAAGATGGCGCCGCCGGCTCCCGCGCCCACTAGACGACAGCCCCCGGACACGGATCAACTGTGCTGGTGCTCCTAGAGACATCATGAAGACAAGAGGTGTACTGCAACACCCCGGGAAGAGGAGGACTGCTGGAGCGAGCATCCGCTGGAAGACACCACCGGTAAAGGAAAGGGATTGCACCTGCGGGGAACCCGATTTCATGCCACGAGGGCCGAGAGGCGGTGAGTGAGAGGCCTCGACCAGACCACAAGCACAATAAAGCGATTGGGCCAGGAGCCCAAGGCTGACTACATCAACCGCCAAGGTGCAGTGATAGAGCGGAGGACGGTGGACAGACTTGCCTGACCTCAACAAGGCAGCCCTGCGAGGCGACAGTTACAGAAGGCGGGGCTGCCAGAGAGAAACCCCGCATTGAAGCCCGAGAAAGCAGAGGGGCCGTTGGGGGCAAGGTACCAGGAAAGTGGGGGGGACAGATCAAGCGCGGTAGCTCAATGACAAGCTGCCTCACATTGCCTGACCGTAAGATGGTGACAGTCGCATGAGCCACCCGTGAAATGAAAGAAAGGCGGCCATTCTACAACAGGGGATAACTTCTCCTTTCAGGGCAGCTTATTGCTTACGCTACCCGGAGATCTCAAGGACTCAGGATTGAGGGGAAGGTGGCCTCCTGAGGACAGGGGGCATATCAGACCTCGAGATTGTGGGGGTCAGCTGACCGCATCTATGCCACCGAAAAAAATCCTCAGAGTATCCAGTTATTTTGCTCCCGTTGAGAAGAGGGATTCACAGGAAAAAGGAGATACGAACACAGTCATGGTGCTCACAATTGAGGATCTGTTGGCTTCTCTGAAGGAGTTCAAAACCGAACTGCGCACAGAGCTTAAGATGGATAAGAAGGCCTCACTGGAACAACTTAAAGCAGACCTTATGGAGCACATGACCTTCATCCAACAAGATGTAGAATCCATTGGCACAAGATTGCTACAGGTAGAGGCCCAATCACAGGACACCCACAACAAGGTGCAAAATCTCCATGCGCAATTACAACAGGTCCTGCTGAAGAATGAGGACTTGGAAAATAGATCTAGAAAAGAAAACATTAGAATTTGGGATCTAGAGGAAGGGCCTGACCTGGAGGGCCTATATGCACCTCTGCATATAGGCCCTCCAGGTCAGGCCCTGCTGGGGTCACATCAGCCGAAAATCAAAACCGAGAGAGCCCACCGAGTTGGACGACAGGCACCCAGAAAACGATGATGCAACCGTGACATTCTGGTCAAGCTACATTCATTCAAGGTAAAGGAGGCCATACTTCAGGCGGCCCGGAAGAGGGATTCTGTAACCTTTCAGGGCTTTACATGCACGTTGTTTCAAGACCTGGCGCAGTCAACCCTGCAATGACGCCAACAATTCAGGCCAGTGACGGAAAAACTGCGACAGGACCACATCAAATATCGCTGGACTTATCCGTTTGGGCTGCCTTTTGAACTCAATAACAAAGCGCAACATGTCACAGACCTAGGGGAGGGACTGGATATCCTGGGACAACCACACCTGGAAGCAGCGGGTGTTCGGCCCTCCGCAAAAGGGAATGAAACAGAGCTAAGCAAGAACTTCCAATGGTGGACCCAGCTTAGAAGACGACACTCAAAGAACTGAGGTGGAAAAGAGGTGATATCCTACACACTGACTTGGCCCTGACAGAAGAGATAATGGGAGAATAGTCGCCTGGACAATCGAAGGGCTTGAAAGGGATAAGAGGGACGAGGTCATGTGGAACTAGCTATGGCTTCACGAAGGCTGGTGGAACCGTTTGAATGCATACTCGGTGAAAAAGAGAGGAAGTGCTTCAACATATTATTGCTAACAGACAGCTGTGGTGGCGGGCCTTGACCAAGACGCCTGCTGACATGCCTTTTCTCTTTGGTTGTAAAGTTGCTGGGGGTCAGAAGACTCCACAGCTGTTGCCCAGTTCTGTTATTAGTTTCATAGGGTTTAGGGGATTTCTCCGGGGTCTCAGAGGGTGGTTTGGATAGATACAGCAAGAGATGGATACACACCGCAGGGGCTAGGGAGGCGGGGATGTATTCTAGGAGGGAAGGGGCCATGGCAGATCAATGGGCGCGGCAGGGCCCACGGGGGCAGGGTATAGAGTAATAGGATTACAGTAGCATCTTGGAATGTGAAAGGGCTGAACTCTCCTCTTAAATGCCAAAAAGTTTGGAAATACATGATAGACCACCAATTTGATATTGTGGCACTGCAAGAGACACATCTCAAGCGACTAGATGAAAACAGGTTACGACATAAAAGCTACCCCTGATCTATAAATCGTCCGCAGGTACAAAACAGAAAGAGGTTGCGCTGTTATTTCATGGCGCCACGAATTCCAACCGGAAGGAGTCAAAGCTGATCGAGAGGGAAGAGTGATTATGCTGAAGGGCAGACTTAGGGGGATATTATGTACATTTGTTTCAGCATATGAACATAACACTGGCCAACTTGCCTTTATTACCACTCTGTTAACTATGGTGGGAGGATTCGCAGAAGGCCCGGTAGGTAGTCCTTATGGGGGATTTTAATCTCACATGGCACTCAGAGCTAGATAGTACACACCCCCAACGGACCAGCTTCTCCAAGGGCTCAAAACAGGCCATTCAGAATATGGGTCTCAGGGATGCATGGAGTATTCTTAACCCTACCACAAAGGACTTTACTTTCTTCTCCCATGTACATCAGATGTACTCCCGCTTAAATTATGTATTCCTCAGTCAAGGTCTGTTGGGCTCCTTACAAGCAGCACAGATTCATCCCATTACCATCTCAGGTCCCGTCTCTGCCTGTCTGACCTGGGGGACCCGGGCGCCTGGACCGCCGAGATGGTTCCCTCCCCCCCCCCCCAGTCTCACTAATGCAGGACCCGGTGATACGCGATTAAAGAATACTTCCAATTGAACTTGTCACAAGACACAACACCCAAGAATAACTGGGAATCCTTCAAGGTGGTGCGGAGGGGTAAATGCATTGAACTCAACTTCGCCTTGAACAAGCAAAGGAGCGCAGCAGCCCTGGAGGTAGAGCTCGGACAAGTAGAACGGGAACACAAACTGACACCCACAGGTGCCCTTCAACGTAAGTGGAGTGCATTAAGGGGAAAATCAATGCGATTTATACTAATAGAGCAGAATTTATCCTGCTGCGCCTGCGTCGCTTCTCCTATGGACACGGGAATAAAGTAGGGGCTCACCTTGCAAGGCAACTCAGAGAAAAGGAATATAGGGAGGATCTATGATGGGGAAGGGAACACTGAAAATTCAGATGAGGGTAAAAGCCACTTTATTTGGAGCTTTTTACAATCAGCTATACTGGGCAGCCTCTACAGAGAGCTCTGTTCTGATAACATACCTTGACTCGATTGATCTACCTCAAGTCACTCCCACCCAGAACGCCCGACCGGTCGCCCTAATTATCGGAGAAGAGGTACAGCAAGCAATTGCTGCGTTAAAGCCTCATAAATTCCCAGGGCTTGATGGGCTGCCTGTGCATTTCTATAAAACATTTGCTCCAGAGATCACTCCTCATCCAACCAACCTTTTTAACGCTAAAGTGGCGGGCATAGCAGTGACCCCTTCGATGGTAGAGGCCATGATAACGGTGATACCAAAGGCAGGGAAAACCCCCCCATCTCTGTTCATCATGTCGGCAGATTGCCCTTCTAAATCTGAATGCTAAATTATATTGTGCAATTTTGGCAGCCAGAATGGAGGACTTGATGCCGGAACTTATCCACCCCGATCAATCGGGCTTCATAAAGGGCAGACAAACACATGATAATGTCAGACGGGTACTCCACTTGATCGAAAAGGTGTCGAAACACAAAATTCCGGTAATACTGGTGGGGCTGGACGTGGAAAAAGCTTTCGATAGGGTGGACTGGCCCTTTCTTTTTCGCACACTACAGCGATTTGGGTTATGTGTAACCTTTATCAACATGATTAAAGCCGACTACACTCAACTCCGATCCAGAGTGCAGGTTAATGGAGTCAGGTCACCCCCATTCCCCATGGGCAGGGGACGAGACAGTGCTGCCCTCTGTCCCCATAGCTGTTCGCCCCAAGTATTGAACCCTTGGCGGCTCGAATTTGAGTGACACAGGAGATTCAGGGGATCAGGTTTGGCGCCGATGAACACAAGAATTCGCTATTCGCATACTGACGAGGAATAAATTATTGCCGTTTTCTGATTGGCTGCAGCCCCACCAATGGAGTGAACAATTGTTGAAAAGGACAGAAAGTTGTGCAAAATTCAGGAATGATTTAAGGCACTGATGAAGGTATTACACCGAAACGCGTTTGCATAATAAATCATTTGGAAGACCCCGAGAGTGCTCCGAATCTTTGAAGTAGTTGTTGTGTAACAAGACGAACTCACCTGTCGTCTGCGGAGGCACCCGCTGTGTGTTCGGCCGCCTAGGTGGAACTGTTGACGGGATGCTAAATTATATTGTGCAATTTTGGCAGCCAGAATGGAGGACTTGATGCCGGAACTTATCCACCCCGATCAATCGGGCTTCATAAAGGGCAGACAAACCCATGATAATGTCCGACGGGTACTCCACTTGATCGAAAAGGTGTCGAAACAAAATTCCGGTAATACTGGTGGGGCTGGACGTGGAAAAAGCTTTCGATAGGGTGGACTGGCCCTTTTTCGCACACTACAGCGATTTGGGTTATGTGTAACCTTTATCAACATGATTAAAGCAGACTACACTCAACTCCGATCCAGAGTGCAGGTTAATGGAGTCAGGTCACCCCCCATTTCCCCTGGGCAGGGGGACGAGGCAGGGCTGCCCTCTGTCCACATAGCTGTTCGCCCCAAGTATTGAACCCTTGGCGGCTCGAATTTGAGTGACACAGGAGATTCAGGGGATCAGATTTGGCGCCGATGAACACAAGACTTCGCTATTCGCAGACAATATCCTGCTAACCCTTACCTTCCCCGGGGTATCATTGCAGGCCATACAGGAAGAATTACAAGTGTTTGAGGAAGTATCAGGCTTCCGCGTCAATCTATCCAAATCTTCAATATTAAATCTTACTCTGGCAGAGAGGGAGATGACTTCTCTGCTCGGGACCTCCCAATTCCAATGGGCTAAACACACTCATGTACCTAGGTATCAAGATCACACCAAATCTGGAAGGGCTATTTAGGGCAAACTATTCCCCCTACTTCTCCAATTACAACAAGACCATAAAACGATGGCAGCCCTTATATATATGGTTGCTGGGTCGCATTCAAGCGATTAAAATGACGGTACTACCAAAAATATTGTATTTGTTCCAGGCCCTCCCGACAGACCTAGAGCGAGATTTCCTCCCCAAATTACGCACTCTCACCACCAGAACATCTGGCAGAATGGAAGGGCGCGACTACCTTTTGCTCTCTTAAGACGCTCAAAGTGGGAGGGAGGAGTGGCTATGCCTGATTTTGACCTCTACTATAAGGCAGCACAACTCCGGGTGATAGCTGAGTGGTCCATGAGGGAATCGGACAAACACTGGCTGCACATGACAGGATGATTGTGGGCAGGATGATTTGGGATGTGCTTTGAAAACCAAAAAAGGATAGACCCCAGGAATGCACATCTAAGTACCCCCACCCGGACTACCCTTAAGGTTATGGGACAAAGTCAATAAAGCGGCGGGATGGACGTTATTTCCCTCCCCCTACACCCGATCCATTTTAACCCAGAATTTCCCCCAACAGCCAGGCTTGGAGGGAGGGTGGGTGTCTGACACTGTCCGAACTCTTTCATAACTATGACATACTGACTTTTGAGCACTGCCAGTGTGAATATCACCTCCCTCCCTCTAAACATTTCCATTATCTTCAGCTTAAACATTGGGCCCTGCACCCACTGGTCAGGGAGGCAGCCACACGAGACTTGATGCCAATAGAAGCTTTTGTGCGGAGAGTAGAAGCCTCGAAAGGGGTAATATCCTTCCTATATGTATTGCTTTCTACACTGCACTCCCCACAACCCCGCCACATCAGCTTCTGGGAGCACACGTTAGGGAAGGAGATCGCAGTGGAGATACCGCTGGAGAGACATTGCTAAGAACAACCACTCATTAGGCTTAAGGGAAGCTCATTACAAGATACTATTTGATTGGTGTCTCTACCCCATGAGAATTAAAAAGATATTCCCATAAGCCTCCAACCTCTGTTGGAGGGGCTGCGGGTTATTAGGGGACTTCCGTCACACCTGGTGGGATTGTCCAGCAATTAAACCATTTTGGGAGGAGATTTTAGCACAAATAAAACATATGTTGGGGTATCCTGTACCTACCACACCTGAGTGTGCACTACTCGGTCTCAGAGATCACAGACTAGAAAACCTGTCAAAGGAAGATCGGGCGATTATGTGGGCACGTCTCGGGGCAGCTAAAATAGCGATTACAGCAGCCTGGAAGATGACAAACACACCCGCGATGGCCCAGTGGCACGCCAGACTCTGGAAAGTACTGATTATGGAGAGGATGGAGACCTCTTTAGAGATGACTATAAGAATTTTGAATATAGATGGGGCCCTCTGGTGACATCTCTCCCAGGGTCTTCCACTGGCGGTGTGCCCCCCCCCCACGATGAGAGCCATGCTTCTATTCCAGTTTTAGATCATGCCCAGGTAACCCAATGAACCACTAACAGTACAAGGAACCTATAGGATCGCCTTCACGTTCATTTTTACACTAGTAGCGTAAAGTTGAGCAGGTAGTCCTGAGGAAGTTAAGGTGCCAAGCATTACATTTCTCTGCTGTTCATTGGACAACTATGTTTCCGTTATGAACTGATTCGGCTTTGGGGAAAGGCCAGATGATGTAATGCCACCACTTGTACGTGTGTATTCTTAATAAAAAGATGTTTGAGAAAAAAATAATGAACAAAATTACACCCAAAAAAACATCTAATAAGGGGAGCCAGAGAGATGCATTTTTAATATTTTAAGTAGAAATAGGGGCAAAAAGCACTAATGATAGTCACTGGTTGTGGTAGACCGGAACCTAGGAACAATTTGAAGCTGACCGTGATGGAGTACAGGTCAGATACACCAACCTGGATCGTCATGGACAATGATTTTACTTTCCGACTTGGTACATTAAGTCTTAATCCACCACAGGAGTGCTCTTTCAAAGCCCCCAGGACCTCAGGGGAGGCACTTAGAGACTCACAGGGTGTCAGTCAGAGGCCAACAGCAGGGTCCAGTCTAGGTCCATTTGCCACTGGTTAACTGGGTACTTCCAGGAAAAGGCCTCTTGCAGCTTCTTGCCTACCTGTAGCCACACAGGAGGTTAGGCAACTGACCATTGGAATCCGCTTCTTTGTCCTGGGTACAAGAGAGTGCAGGTCCATTCCTTCAGGGCTCCTCTTGGGTCAAAGACAGCATATCCACTCCTCTTCTGATCTTCCGTAGGTCCAGAAAGTGTTCTTAAGTAGGTGCCTGGAGGTGCAACATTTATGCCTGGCACTAGCTAGTTGGTAGAAATGACTCCTGGGCACACCCTAACAAATGGGCTTCAACCCTACCAACTTTGGGCCTTTTCAAGATGGTGGAAGTCTCCGGCCACACTCAACATGGTGTGTGGGGAGAGTACTATAGTAATCATACTGTCATCCCACATCTAACACTAAAATCTAGTTTGAGGCAGCCACTGTACCCACAACAAACCCAGACACAGAAGTTTGGTAGGACACAACCAGAGTCCTTCAGCAACCAAACAGCGGTTCCACAAAAGTTGTCTTGGCATCCTGTTATCTCCCCTTTCAAGTGTGTCCCAAGTGTTATATGTGAACCCAGCAGACCTGTCAAGCAGGACTTGACACTCAAGCGGGAATTGACACTGTAGTGTCAAAAAGGATACCCACAGCCCACATCCTGTGGAGTTGGGAGAAGTCAACTCTGCCCATTCAGGTCAGTCTATTGTTTAGTCCTGGGAGGCATTTTACACCTATTCACACCTATTCAAGGCTAATTAACGGCTGGTAGAAGCTGGACAGGCTATGTATGTTAGACTCCAGGAACGTCAGGCAACTTTCTGAAAGGTACTTTTCCTTAATATTTATAAGAAATCTGGCTTCATCATTGAACTGAATTTTCAATAACTACTTAAAATAGTTATTTAATTATTTATTTCAGCTAGTCCCATTCCTGAGATACAGTACTAGTATTTTAATCTGTACCCTGGTTTTTACATAGGACAGCTTGGCATAGCTTTTGAGTGCTAGTTGTAAGAACATGTTAACATAACATTTCTACATGTGCCACTTTTAAACAGCAAGCACCCTGCCTTGTGGGCTACAAAGCTTACATAGGGGTGACTTACTTATTTTTAATAGGGAGGTTTTTAACCTCTCAAAAAATGTTATTTTGAGAGGTCGAATTGCAGTTTTTATAATGCTAAAGTCAGGCTACAATGGTAGGCCTGAAGCCATGTTTGCACTGCCACTTTATAGGATGGCACAATGGGTGCTGCAGTCCACTAGTGGCATTTAACTTCCAGGCCCTGGGTAAGTTTTCTACGATATACCAGGGAATTATGGCAAGTTAAATATACCAATTGGGAATATGCCAATTCGACTACGTTAAAAGGTGACTAAGTTCACTCCTGCAAGTTGGAGGACATCCTGCTGATTTCAGAACCATGATCTTAGACCCTTATGGTTAAGGATAAATTGCTGGTTAAAGAGATGTTCAACTTTCCATCTGTTTTGACCAGTAGCCAGTGATCACCCATGTGATTCTGGTCCTGTATGAGTGTCCATGGTTTCTTTGGGTGCCCCAAGCAATAGATTGAAGCTGAAGGTTTTTGGCACCTCTTTGAAACAAATCATGGCAACTGGCCCACCTCTTTTCGATCTATTGCCTTGACAGCCAAAGGGACCATTTTAGAACTTAATTAGTTCCTAGATTCCTAAAACTGATTCGGATCTTTAGTGGTCACTATTAGCCATCCATATGGCCTGCTTTATATCATGGAAGCTTCCAATAATTTTTGTGGCTTTGTTTGTGTGATGGGTTTAGGAATAACCATTTTGACGGCTATGGGTTGAGCTATTTTTGGATGTGCCTTCCTTTTATTCAAGAGCTCCTAAAATAAGGAAAAAAGTATTCTCAACTGTATTCCATCACTCAAAAGTGTCTATTTTGTTTGGAGACCCAAGCGCTTCCGAACATTACAGAGTTAAACTGGAGCATCTCTTCACAGTATACCACTACTTATGGAAACTAGTGTTGATTACAGTTCTAGTACCTAGCGCAAGAAAAGTATGGAGAAGTTTCTGGCCATAACTTGGGCCTACCAGGCGCTAGGACCATCAAGTGCACTATTTCACTCACCTGTCATAAAAGTTATTTTCATTTTATGAAGTAAAAAACTAGTTGCATATTGATGCTATTGCTATAGTCACGCTGGTTCGGAGTGTCTAAGCAACTCCACCTCCTGGAGTGAGCCATAACAGTGCGCCCTCGCTGATCTGAGAGGTATAAGGAGGTCTCTTGGCTATCCTATTTGGAGTGCACCTTTACTGTGGACCTGGGACACTCGTGGTAAACGTGTTATTTTTTCAACTTTACAGGATCACAAGCCCAAAACTACATGTACTTCTTTACTCTTTGGTAGAGCCCATAAATGTCTTCCACAATACATATGAAGAGAAAGTGCTATGATGAAGCATGCCACTTTCAGGAGGGTGAGGGCTCAGAGTCCTTTTAATGAGTAGCTCAACCACTTCACCATTCTACTGCTCCTTATAGAACTTAAAACCCTGTGTGCTGCTCACAGGACCCATCACACTAACAGGTTGGGGCCCCCATTTCCACCTTCAGTATTCTGTGTTCATTGCATTGAATGTCAATCATCTGATGGTTTGGGAAAATGATATACAACATGCTTCAGTGGCAGCACTCACGGGGCAGCACCTGCGGCCTGTGCTGCACTTGTCCAAGCAAGATACGCGTCTCTGAAGTTCTTCCTCCACAGCATAACAGCATGGCATGGCTTCAGAGAAAGAAATATTGCTCTTACATGACTTCCAGGGCCAGAAACACTCCCACCACTCTCTTTGTTTCAGCTCCATCGGCCAATTAGTATTTCCAGGTGGCACAGGGTGCAAGGGACAGAGAATGACTTTGTGGCTGATGGAAATGCATTAATTCAATTTCTATCAACTTCTTTAAGTTGGTGATCATTCCTGTGTCCAGGTGAGCAACAACAGAAGCGAGTTTGAACCCTACCCAGAGCAGTCCAGACTAGGCAGCTTGTCAAAGTATGTGTACCTCACCTAAGTCCATTGATGTGCGCGGGTTTACTGGAGTGCAGCGCTGTAGGGTTCCCCAGATATGTCCTGATCCGTGCGTGTATGGCTGGCCCCCTTCTGTATTTTTTATTTTTATTGCTAGCCTGCCTCTGGTGTGCCGCTGTTTCAATCTGTGCTCCTTCCCAGTTTTGTTTGTGTCCTGCACTCGGTCTCTGAAGCGACAGAGTTGAGGGGATATGCTGAGGAGATGCAATGTCCATCCAGGTGCTGGGAATGTATCTAAGCAAACTCTGTAGAGATCTTTGTGTGCCCACTATTCTTCAAGGAATAATAATGACAAGATAATTCTGATGCTTAATGCAAGTGATGGAGAGATCTGTGATTTCTCTAGTCATTATTTTGACTCAACATAAAGAAGCTTAGAGGGTTAATGTTTTCGCTTCAAAGCAAAAGGAGTAAAAAAGGAGATTGCAGGTTTGTACTTTATGTAGATAGCTCAGTGGGTCACTGTGTTTGTCACAGAGACCATTTTGCTACATGCAATTCATAATTTACAGTCCTAATATAGCATAGTGAGCTATTAAGCGACATCAAAGAGCTGCGTGCAAACTGAAAGTCTTAGGTTTCGAACCCTATTGGGTTTTTTAAATCATTTTCTTGCTATTCTTAAACGGGTTTCTTTGAATAGTAATACTTCTTATTAATGCAGATTGCCCCAAACACTTATACTGTAAATCCTGAGTTGGTGGTCAGGTTTACCAACACTATTTACTGGGTTTCGGTCACAAAAGTGACAAACATGGTGGAAAGTGCTTTTTTGGGGGGGGTTTTACTTACGAGCAAAATCCTGATTTGCATTAGAAAGTAGCGCTATGGGCTAATTTGTGTCAAGGGGAATACTATCAGTGGTGTGTGGGCATTCCCATGCAATCACCCAAGGATTCGAACGCCAATCCCCGTCAAACCAACATTGATAGAAATGGATGTGCATCAAACAAATTATGCCTCGTCGTGGCAGGCGTACCAGAGAAAAGTTATATTTTCTCCATACTTGTTGAACTTTGCAATTGTAATAGCATTTATATAGTGCTTACTACCCCTGGCGAGGCGTCAAAGCGCTTTTTCAGCGAGTAGCACGCTACTTCGGAACCCAGAAAGGACTAGTGGTGAATTAGTTTAGTGAAAATAGGAAAGTAATTTGAGTGGTGGATATGTTAGTCAGTTAGTCAGAGAAGGATAGTGGAGGGCTAGAGAAGGGAAAAGGGTTTGAATTTATATATCGCCTGCTACCCCTGATGGGGGGTTGAAGTGCTTTTTTGCGGCGAGTAGCACGCTACTCTGAAACCAGTACAGTGTTAGCGGTAAATTAGTATAGTGAAATATGAAAGTAATTTGAGTGGTGGAACTTTGAAATACTGCACCTCCTGGTTTCAAACTTCCCACTAGACCACAGCATGGATGTTGGAGATTAGGAGGCTAAGGGATTACCCTTCCCAAGAAATGCCACAATGTTGGGGGCTCTGTTCAGATTTTAATGCAGCTTTTATAACAGAATATTTGAGTTTGATTGCTAAGACATACTTTTTATAATTTGCTGCTGTAGTAAGCAAGAAACAGTAATACGTCTGATTGGTTCATAGAAAAAGCTTTTGCTAGATGCCATGGCCCTGATCATTAATTTTATTATGAAACATTACGACAGGCCTATTTAATGTGAAAAGCACATATTAAAGCGAATAGGTCCTTAATGGTGGGTTATGATTACACGGTGTTTAAACCTTTGGACAGACATTTTTTACACGTAAATTGCATTTTTTAACATGTAGATCACCGTAGTAGGTAATGGTTTTGGTGTTGATTATCCCCTCTGACAAACCCTGGAGTTAGCCATTTGAATTGCGCTAAATAATCCTGGTTAACAGATCAGAAAAGGAGTTGTATATAATTTTGCAAGCTGATTTTCTGCATAGTTGCAATTTTATAGTGGTAAGCCCGACAGCTGCTTTGTCGAACAATGCATGTTCAGTATAGTAAGCCTGAACTGGCTAGAGTGGCAAGCCAATGAACAGGGATATTGGCCACATATTTTCCTGGGGAAAAGTTATGCCAACCGTCATGAGTTTCTAGAGATAATGACAAAGGCAAGAGGGCTGAGATATTTATTGTCAATAATACGTATGTTACGGTTATGTTATGCTACGGGGTATTTTAGAGCGCGCGGCTACTCCTGGGAGTGTCCCGGCGCTAGCGTGACCCCTTGACAGAGCAGTGCAACACAACAGCAGGTGCCTCCTCTACTGTTGGAAGAGCCAAGTTTTTAAGATTCTCCTAAAACTGAGGAGATCCTGTACCTGTCTCAAGCAAGGCGGCAGGCTATTCCATAGCTTCGAGGCTGCCACCTGAAAGGAGCGTCCCCCCTTACGTGACCGAAAGAACTTTGGCACGATCGTCAGGTGCTGGGTCGAAGACCGCAAGGTTCTGGATGGTGTATAGGGCTGAATTCTATTCCTAATGTGAGAGGCCCCAATGTTGTGAAAGGCCTTGAAGGCCAACACCAGGGCTTTAAAATGTACCCTTTTTTGCACTGAGAGCCA
Organism: Calotriton arnoldi; assembly: GCA_963921515.1. Lineage (NCBI taxonomy): Eukaryota > Metazoa > Chordata > Amphibia > Caudata > Salamandridae > Calotriton > Calotriton arnoldi. Next base: position 641,871 of record CAWUFW010004004.1, read on the forward strand.
GTGCAGGGACTTCAAGTAAGGGGTCATGTGTGTCCTGGGTCCGACCATAAGTACAGCGCTTGCCGCCGCGTTTTGTACCACCTGCAGTCGGCCTAGTAAGTAGTCAGGGAGGCCCAAGTACAACACGTTGACATAGTCCAACCTTGACGTAATCAGGGCTTGGACCACTGTTTTCCTATGCGAGATTGGAAGCAAGGGGAGGAAGTTCCTCCTCATTTTTAATAGCCCAAAACAAGTGCCGTCCACTGATTGGACCTGGGACTTCATAGCGATACAAAAGGGGATGATGGACGGAACGCTTGAGCCAATCAAACACTCACCCCCAGTCAACTGATCTGGGTTTAATCCATCATCATTCCTTAGCTCACTCCACCACCCCAGTTCAGACATGGCCATATGCAAATCAGTCTGACCCTGTGCCTCATGGGAACAGTCCAGCCCGAACTGCCAAGCCATGTCTTCCCTGGACCGGAAACAAGCATCCTAGGACCGGTTTCTGGCATTTCAGCCGTCATCAGCCAGGCTTGCTTGAATCCAGTGGCAAAGTGAGCAAGGGACCCACGTCTGGGCATACCCCCGCCAACTTAGGGCGAACAAAGCGATACAAAAGGGGATGATGGACGGAACGCTTGAGCCAATCAAACACTCACCCCCAGTCAACTGATCTGGGTTTAATCCATCATCATTCCTTAGCTCACTCCACCACCCCAGTTCAGACATGGCCATATGCAAATCAGTCTGACCCTGTGCCTCATGGGAACAGTCCAGCCCGAACTGCCAAGCCATGTCTTCCCTGGACCGGAAACAAGCATCCTAGGACCGGTTTCTGGCATTTCAGCCGTCATCAGCCAGGCTTGCTTGAATCCAGTGGCAAAGTGAGCAAGGGACCCACGTCTGGGCATACCCCCGCCAACTTAGGGCGAACAAAGCGATACAAAGGGGATGATGGACGGAACGCTTGAGCCAATCAAACACTCACCCCCAGTCAACTGATCTGGGTTTAATCCATCATCATTCCTTAGCTCACTCCACCACCCCAGTTCAGACATGGCCATATGCAAATCAGTCTGACCCTGTGCCTCATGGGAACAGTCCAGCCCGAACTGCCAAGCCATGTCTTCCCTGGACCGGAAACAAGCATCCTAGGACCGGTTTCTGGCATTTCAGCCGTCATCAGCCAGGCTTGCTTGAATCCAGTGGCAAAGTGAGCAAGGGACCCACGTCTGGGCACAGGGTCAGACTGATTTGCATATGGCCATGTCTGAACTGGGGTGGTGGAGTGAGCTAAAGAATGATGATGGATTAAACCCAGATCAGTTGACTGGGGGTGAGTGTTTGATTGGCTCAAGCGTTCCGTCCATCATCCCCTTTGTATCGCTTTGTTCGCCCTAAGTTGGCGGGTATGCCCAGACGTGGGTCCCTGCTCACTTTGCCACTGGATTCAAGCAAGCCTGGCTGATGACGGCTGGAATGCCAGAAACCGGTCCCAGGATGCTTGTTTCCGGTCCAGGAAGACATGGCTTGGCAGTTCGGGCTGGACTGTTCCCATGAGGCACAGGGTCAGACTGATTTGCATATGGCCATGTCTGAACTGGGGTGGTGGAGTGAGCTAAAGAATGATGATGGATTAAACCCAGATCAGTTGACTGGGGGTGAGTGTTTGATTGGCTCAAGCGTTCCGTCCATCATCCCCTTTGTATCAGCTTTGTTCGCCCTAAGTTGGCGGGGTATGCCCAGACGTGGGTCCCTTGCTCACTTTGCCACTGGATTCAAGCAAGCCTGGCTGATGACGGCTGGAATGCCAGAAACCGGTCCTAGGATGCTTGTTTCGGTCCAGGGAAGACATGGCTTGGCAGTTCGGGCTGGACTGTTCCCATGAGGCACAGGGTCAGACTGATTTGCATATGGCCATGTCTGAACTGGAGTGGTGGAGTGAGCTAAAGAATGATGATGGATTAAACCCAGATCAGTTGACTGGGGGTGAGTGTTTGATTGGCTCAAGCGTTCCGTCCATCATCCCCTTTTGTATCGCTTTGTTCGCCCTAAGTTGGCGGGGGTATGCCCAGACGTGGGTCCCTTGCTCACTTTGCCACTGGATTCAAGCAAGCCTGGCTGATGACGGCTGGAATGCCAGAAACCGGTCCTAGGATGCTTGTTTCCGGTCCAGGGAAGACATGGCTTGGCAGTTCGGGCTGGACTGTTCCCATGAGGCACAGGGTCAGACTGATTTGCATATGGCCATGTCTGAACTGGGGTGGTGGAGTGAGCTAAAGAATGATGATGGATTAAACCCAGATCAGTTGACTGGGGGTGAGTGTTTGATTGGCTCAAGCGTTCCGTCCATCATCCCCTTTTGTATCGCTTTGTTCGCCCTAAGTTGGCGGGGGTATGCCCAGACGTGGGTCCCTTGCTCACTTTGCCACTGGATTCAAGCAAGCCTGGCTGATGACGGCTGGAATGCCAGAAACCGGTCCTAGGATGCTTGTTTCCGGTCCAGGGAAGACATGGCTTGGCAGTTCGGGCTGGACTGTTCCCATTAGGCACAGGGTCAGACTGATTTGCATATGGCCATGTCTGAACTGGGGTGGTGGAGTGAGCTAAAGAATGATGATGGATTAAACCCAGATCAGTTGACTGGGGGTGAGTGTTTGATTGGCTCAAGCGTTCCGTCCATCATCCCCTTTTGTATCGCCTGGGACTTCATAGACATATCAGCGTCCAGTTTCACCCCAAGGTTTTTTACGGTGGTGACTGGGCATGCTGGGGGGGGACAAATTCTGGGGCCACCATTGGCGCCATTCATCGCCTGGAGTATGTCCAAAGAAAATAATTTCAGACTTTTCTGAGTTACATAGCAGTTGATTTTGCCTAAACCAGGCGAACACCTTAGCCAAGCACGTGTTAATTTCGTTTCCTCTTAGCGCCTCATCCTTCTCGCAGGTAAACAACAACTGAGTGTCGTCGGCGTAAGATATAACTTTTGCCCCATGTTCCTCTGCCATGGGTGCAAGGGGGGCCATATATATGTTGAACAAGGTTGGGCTTAGAACAGAGCCCTGTGGCACTCCTACTTTCAACGGAGGGATGAGGGCCGAAAAGGGGGGGGACCAAACTGTTTGCTGGCACCTTTCCAAGAAGGAGAACCACCTAAGGACCGTGCCGCGGTCCTGAAGTCTGCGCAGAAGTAGGTTGTGGGGCACGTGTCGAAAGCCGGCGAAAGGTCCAGTAATATCAGTACAGCTTTTCCACCTCTATCAAGAGTAGTTTCAATAGTCACTGAGACTTCTAGTAAGGCTGTCTCCGTACTAAAGTTGGCTCTAAACCCTGACTGGCTCGGATGTAAAACATGGGTTGCCTCTACAAAGTCAGTGATGACAACATTCACATTCTTCTCCAAGGCCTTGGAGAAGTAAGGCAGCAACGATATTGGCCGATAATTGCTGGCTACCGAAGGATCAGCCGAGGGTTTTTTTTTTTAGGAGCTGGAGAATTTTTCCGTGTTTCCAACTGTCCGGCATCAATCCCTCAGACAAGGACAGGTTCAAGACCCGTTTGACGGCTGGATTCAACACCTTGGTATATAGCCAAGAGTTGTTGAGAGTGGGTTGTATTACACTAGGTTAAAGGCTACTGACAAGCCTTTGCTTACTTGGAATCTTCTCACAAATTACCAGTTTAGGCAAGAGTTTTGGTGTGAGTTAACTCCTCTGACAAACCTTGGATATCGAAGATTTTCATTGTGATAATCCTTGTACCTCTTCATAAATGGGGTTGTAGAGTGTTTTGTCAAACAAACGTGTACCTATTCACACTTTCATGACTGTATCCCTAATTGCTGCTGTGTGGTGTCTGAAATAACGTTATCCAATGCATTTATGATAAAAAGTTACAACTAAAGCAGTAGGCCAGAGAGATTTCTTCTAAAATGCATATGTTAAAGCCAATAGGCCTCTAAGGTTGAATTATGTGCGTTGATTCATGACCTTCCAAGGCATTTAAACATGATGCTTAAGGAGCAAACTTATAACCTTGAAAATATTTGGTTAAAAATGTTGAGGGCGCTACATCGTGTTTGGCACATTCTTGGCATGGAACGAATCTCCCTTTACCTCACCAATCAGAGTGCCTCATTCCCTGATCTTTGGAAAACCTTCATAGCACTGCTTTCCTCAGAATTTAGAGAGCTCACATGCCCCAAATACTTGCGACTTCGTCAATCGATAGCAGAGGGGGTATCGGAGGGGGAGGGTGGGAGGGACATCGGGGGGGGGGGGAGGGGGAGGTGGGAGTTAGGGGATGTTGGTATTGTCAAGTCTATTTGCTTTCCCTACGATGGTGGGATGCTATATCGCATCTTTCACTTGCTTATGTGTTTGTTACTGTATTTTATAAAACAATAAAGAAATGTAAACCTAAAAATTTTGAGGGCCGCCAGTGACATGTTTATCAAGACCGGATGAGTATGGCCTGAAGACCTGTTGGTCACAACTGGCCAGAATGAATTCAATGATGGTTAAAGATGGTTTTAAAATTAACTGGATACATTCTAGAATGCAGGTGAATTTGTTTGAGAGAGGGGTCACGCCCATGCTTTCCAGATACAGAAAATAAAACAAATTGGGCTGATGTGTGGCCAATTAGAAATAGTCAATGCTCCCACCAATTAGTGAGAAACCTTCAGTGCTCTCACCACTTACCGACAATCGGTTGCGGCTTCAATTGTTCTGGATGATGAGACAATATCAGATGGTGCAGGTACCCTACTTTTGAACTACCCTTAACATGCCACTAGTTGCAAGTAATTTGCATACTTGAACCAGAGAACATTAGCCGGAAGATGTACGGTGGCCTTGAAAACTGTAGGTGGAGGTGAGGGGCTTGGGATACTTCAGATGACAACTGCCAGGCTGAACTGAAACAGGTGATTGTACTGCTTTCAGTCACAAAGGAATGAGTCGCTTTAGACGGGCAAACAGGAGATTTTTGAATGAATCGCTGACGCAACAAAGAAGGATGTTTAGGTGAAACGTGCAGAAGGAGGGTGCTGCGCTGGCTTGAGTCTTGATGTTTGATGCATTCTCGTACATCTGCCAGTGCTGAGCTGCTGCTGTTTTTGTAAGGAATCGAGAATGGCTTTTCCAGCAGTTGGTTAGTTTTGACCCGCTTTTGACAGTGGTGTCCAGTCTTATGAACACCTGAAGGAGTCTTGGCAGATCGGAGGGTTGTGGTAAGGTGGACAAATGTGTAATCAACAATTTTGAACTGAAAGAATGAGGCCATGTTAAGACAAACCAGAGTCATCGAGAAGTTGGGTGCTCAGATGTTTTTTGTTCAGGGTAATGTGACTGTCATTTTATTTAATTATTCAATAGTATTGTACAGAGATGCTCCGCTAATTGCAGTATTAGGGCGCTTTACATGTGAACAACAAATACAAACATTAGCACTTAACAGAAAGCTATGATGGGAGGTACGACGTGGGCAAGAATAAGAGAACATGTAATCCATGGATTGCTGCAATAAAGGATCCTCTAGGTATCACCTGAACAATGAAAGAGAAGGGATGGGCCGTAGATCCGCAGGAAGAGAGTTCCAGAAATGCTTTGAATTCACATGCTTCTAACTACAAGTTCCTGTTTCTTAGGGCACTTTGGCCATAAGACAAGCAGAGTAAATTGACCAGTTATGGAGGCTTGTTTAGTTCCTATGCAAATTGCTTTCAGGCAACTTTTAATATTATCACACGGGTGGGTATTTTGCTCACCCAGGTCACTTACAATGCTGTTGGCCATATTTAAAGTTGTGCTGTTAAAATATGGGAAATGTAAACTAAGATGACTGTCCGGTATTTTAACAGTTAATGCTGTTTTTGAGAAACGCAGTACAATATACAGTGGTATACACTTTTACAGTAATAAGAGTACAAAAACATTTATTGTTACCATTAGCAAAAACCTGGTCGTAAGAGATTTGCAAAAACATATAGTAACATTGCTACAGTACATTACTTCGCATTTCATCAATTAATCTCTAAATCATGAGGTGACACTGAGCACATACCCAGGGGTGTCGTTTGGTCAATAAGATTCGGGGGGGAGATTGCGAGCACAATGGCATATAATGTTAAAATACACTTTACAACGAGCAGGGAGCATAAGAGGAGATAAAGTACAGCGGAAAGGGAGACAAATGTAGATTGATAGGGGTACTAAATGAGAGAAAACACAAAATTTTGTCAAATAACCAACATTTTTTAAGACTTTCAAAACAGTGAGGGAGAGAGTGTATTTGTGATTTTGTCTGCGAGTAAAATGTCCTTGTGAAATCAGATAGACCCCACACCATACCCGACTGAAAGCACCTGGACCCAACTAATTTCCAGAAAAGACATTTATTAAGAGAGAGTAACACCCCAAACACCCCGGTCCCCTTGAAGCCATGTCCCTGCACATACGGATTGGGGGATTTTCTCCTGATTTTGCAATTAAGGCTACATAAATCTGCAAGATGCAGGTTTACTTTTCAGATATTGGCTGAGGAAACAATTACAGCGAGGGCTTGAAAGATGATGCCAGCAATAACTCACCTCCATCCCGATGAAGGTTGGTCGAACGTACAGGCTGGCTGCGTCAGAGTATGGCACCCAGTCCTGGTCGACCTCAATTAGCTTACGAATACATTCCAAGAGCTCTGCTTTGTCAAAGGACTGAAAAGGGGAAAGAAAGGTGTCAGAAAAACATTGATAGCGAAACATTCCTTAGGAGCCCAACAGTCGCTCAAAATGGAATTAAAGACTCATGCACATGCAGGGAAACAAACGAAGCGGTAGGATCGTACAATAAACACGAACACTAGATATCCAGTATCGGGACGCAAAATGGCTAAAATAATCTTAAGTAGCATTATTTAGCAAGCTAAAGACCCAAGATCATTTGTGAAAGTGATCCTCCAAGAATTTTAAATCTGTAGGATGGGGCAAATGAGAAAATAGAATAGAAGGATTCTTAGTATTATTTGTGGGGTGTCTGACATTCGAGCACTGCAGTGGAAATAGATTTATAGGAGACGGTCACTTGAAACCTTCACGGTATGCATGACAATCTTCTCAACTCGCCCAACTGGTCATAGTAAAAACAACTCCTCAGGTTCCAGGTGTAAAACAAACTGCCATCCCCAGGGCCACTGCAATTAAATGGCAATATTGGGCCAAATTATTCAGCAGGGCAGACTACATTATGAGGCAGGAAAAGGCAAGTTATTTAGGAAGGGCAAACTATGCAACATTGTGGGGCAAAATGTTGGTAGGCACATTGTGGCAACATTATCTAGCTTCATTGACATTTTACAATACAAAAAGAAAGCTAATGGTAAAGCAATACATAGGTTTCCTCACAGAAAACTGTACACAGTATTTTCAGCATCAATGTTTTCATCTTGCAATGAAGCACAGGAACGCCATTTTACTAACACTGTCCTTTCTACCTGCCAGAGTAAACATAATATATAAAGCAGAAGAACAGAAGGCGAGAGTACGCGCTTCTATTCCCTGGTCCAGGATGAGTCTCACTTAAAGCTTGAATCCAAGATGAAAGGTCAAGGTCTCTTCTTCCGGATGCAATGCCTTAAGATAGAGGATGATCTTGCTTATGTACAGTTTGCAGTCAGCCTCCTGCTCTGCACCTATTTTGTTTTAATATTTCCTATTGAGGAATGGCCAGGTATTTGCGTGTATCATGTGTTTGCTCCCTTTCAGTTTTTTAGGTTGAGCCTAGCGCAGCGCACATGCGCTGCCCTATGGGAGGCTTCTTGTGAGCGCTCCAAACTTCTCCGTGTGGGTCCGACTCCTCCCACACATTGGATTGGCCTTTGCGTGTGTCTTTCAATAATGAAAGCACGCAAATGGCCAAAGGTGGGTGCATGTCCCACCTCTTCTTCAAATGTTCACTCCCACTGCGTTTTGCTCTCTGGAGCGAGCAGCGGCGCGCAGGGTGCAGCTGCATTCCTCGTCGCGTCATGGATCAGGTTACTAATTAAACACAGCGCGGTCGCTTTCACTTTAGCGGCCGCGCTTGTTGTTTTGTGTGGGCTTGTTTCCTTTAGCAAGGCTTCAAGCGTGCTTTCTGTTTCATTATTATGTTCCTTAAGCTCATTGGCCCTCTACTTCACAGTAAACATTTACTTCATTTTGTTTTTCAACATACTTTTCTTTAAGGGCTAAACTGTACTTGAAAAGCACTAGCTTTTCAAGTGGCACTGCGGTGCAGGCAGCCGCGCTGAGTGACCTGTCGGTAGTGCTAGACGTGTGCGAAGGTAATAGCCCAAGCGATATATGGCCCGAGAGATTAAAAATATAAATATTTATATGCTTGTGTGGAAATCACAGCCCGTACTCTCCTGTGAACGCTTCATGCATGCCCCCGCAAACAAAGTGTAGTTAACCCTATATGTTCCAGCAGTGCGTCTCCTGTCGCCCCAGTACCTACCGGCCCATCACCTTTCCGTGGGACACTCGGAACTCAATTCCCTGTGCACAGTCCTAAATCATAAGCACAGTTCACACTGGATAACACAGTGAATGAGCATTTTATCCCCAAGCGAAATATGGCCCAAGAGATTAAAAATATAATTATTTATATGCTTGTGTGGAAATCACATCTTGTACTCTCCTGTGAACGTTTCATGCATCCCCCCGCAAACAAAGTGTAGTTAACCCTATATGTTTCAGCAGTGCGTCTCCTGTCGCCCCAGTTCCTACCGGCCCATCACCTCTCCGTGGGACACTCGGAACTCAATTCCTTGTGCACAGTCCTAAATCACCAGCGCAGTTCACACTGGATAACACGGTGAATGAGCATTTTATCCCCAAATGATATATGGCCCGAGAGATTAAAAATATAAATATTAAGATGCTTGTGTGGAAATCACATCTCGTGCTCTTCCGTGAACGCTTCATGCATCCCCCCGCAAACCAAGTGTACTTAACCCTATATGTTCCAGCAGTGCGTCTCCTGTCGCCCCAGTTCCTACCGGCCCATCACCTCTCCGTGGGACACTCGGAACTCAATTCCTTGTGCACAGTCCTAAACCATAAGCACAGTTCACACTAAATAACACGGTGAATGAGCATTTATAATTAGCTCAAATCCTGCGCAAATGCTGCCGATTAAAGTTAAAATGTTATCTCCTTGCTGTTTAAACCAACTACATTAATGGGGAAACTACATGCACGAGGTTTCCTTTCTATGTAAAAAAAAAAGTTTTCCATCCCGAACACATGTTTTTTACTGCAGTGCTTCTTATCTTGCTTGCTTTCATCTTTTACTACCTAGCATTGGATGCAAGGCCAATTACTGGTTTCTATACAAACCAGCAGACACAGACACAGCCTTTAAATCCTCTACCTTATCACAGCAGGGCTGTCTCCATCCTGTAGCACCTCGATATCTTACAAAAAGGAGTGAATACTTCGCACCCACTGTTCTCAACTTACAATTGCTCTTGTTCTACATTCCCCTTGTAAAAACCCCCACCATCTGTACCCCCTCCAGTAGCCCCTGTCTCTCTATGTAAAATACAGTTCAAATACTGTGACCGAAAAACATCATGCAATACAATTTGCAATACAAAAACGGTGTTGCTTATTGCAGTAAATATATAAGAACACATTGCTCTACAACATACCTGAAAAACATTGCTAATACCTCTCGCAAAACACTTATAACGTCCCAAAGGCGAGACCTATTGGCTATGCCAATGCTTGTTTAAAACCTATTGCTGTGCAGATGTTGTAGGCTTTCCCTGATCTTAATCTCTCCCCTAACCTAAAAGTGAAGAGTGTTTCTCCTCACTTGCGGCTGTACTATAGATACTGAGTACTTTCTAATGGACCTCTTTTCCTTCCCCCGCCTGTCTGGAGGTTTTCAACGGTACCTGCATCTAGTTTCTTTACCTTGAGGTCCACATCTAATAAGCATTTTTGCGGTCGGAAACGGCCAATCGGTCCGTTTCTTACCTCAAAAATGCTTTTACACATTTATGAAACAAAAATTGCGATTTGTGCTTGCGATTCGGTATTTGGAAGAAACGTGTTTAGGGCATCCTTTCCAAATACCAAATATGAATGGAATGTATGAATGTTTTGTGACCGAATTCCGGTCGCAAAACATTCACATTTTACAGACTCCTTGAAGGTGGTGGTAACCCATTCGGAAATGAGAAGGGGTCCCCAGGGGCCCCTTCCCCTTTGAGAATAGAAAACAATTTTTTTTTTTTTTTTTTTTTTTTAAAAAGAGCAGGCAGCGGTCCCATGGACCTCTGCCTGCTCTTAAATAATAAAACAGCAAAGTTTCATTTTTGCTTTTTAAATGCATCCCATTTTTCTTTAAGCACAATGTTTCCTTTAAAGAAAACGGATGCATTTAAAAATAAAAACTGCTTTATTTAGAAGCAATCACGGACATGGTGGTCTGCTGACCTCAGCAGGCCACCATCCCTGTAATGGAGTCGATTCCTAATGGGTCGTAAATTGCGACCTACCTCATTAATATGCATGAAGTAGGTCTATTTGCGATCCACCAGGAATCGCTAATGAAACTCAAAAGAGTTTCATACATTAGGAATAACGATTTCCTAATTGCAATTCAGAGAGAATCGCAATTAGGAAATCGGTATTCCTAATGTAAGTACATCTGGCCCCAAGTCACTTGTATAGCTCCGTGTGCCAGGCTCTGGTACACAATAGTTCACAGGCTGTGGACCAGCTGCAGTGTTCGTGTGTATACTTTCCCTTGTAGCTCCCTGAAAGTCTATGATGTGTTCGCAGCAGAACGAAAAATAAAATCACAATAAAGAGGGAATCATTCTTTATACCCAATTTTACTTAGATTTCTATGCGGTTCTGTTTCTATGTCTGGCCATTGAGGCTGCTTCAGCTGTGCTACAAGGGTATTGTTTTCCCTAAAAAAAAATAGATAATATACATACATAGAAGGGCACCTTGTCAGTGAGTCCTGCCATGCCGGTTCGACTCACGCCTGAGCACGCCAAAGACGACTGGAGGCATTCTAAAGTAATCACAGAAGAATCTGCCTACCACAAGGAAGCTCCAAGCGAGAGCACCCCCGCGAAAGAATACTTTACTGGTCATAAACGTCCACACGCGTTTAGGAAGACAAACGCGCCCCACCTGCACATGAACTGTCACAACGAGAAAAGGCGGCGCAAGTGCCTACGCGCCCCTACTGCCTAATTGGGCAATTTTAGGCTGTCATCCCCGCCTATGTCCTGATGAAGACCCGCACTGACTAGATATTAGTTCAGATCCTGGGTTGAAACGTCGACAATATCCCTTGAACCAGTCCAAAGGCTCTGCGGAAAAGGCTTATTCATTTAATTCGCAGAATCATTGATTTTTAATATCTGATTTCTGGCCATCCAATTTTCCTGTACATATTTTTAGCCACCCTGTACATATTACGCACCACCTCTGTATCACTGAGCACCAAATGTCACTTTGTCATATCACAGTATATTTCACTTCGTGTTTTGACAGCCTTAGAAAATCAGTTTGGGTATTTATAAATGACTTAATTTATATAAAATAACTCAATACCCTGTATGGTCTTCGTGTGTGTTCCTTGGTTTTAAAGTAAAAATTTATTTTGAACAACACAATTAATTGTTTGGTTGTTTAAGGAATATGTGATACCCGACAGAACCATTGTTTTTGTCTTTACATACGATTGCCCAGGTTCTGAGGGATACTGGGTTACGCCATTGCTACTAAACCTGGCGTCGCAATCGTCACCCAATTAGCTGGACTCAAATGGTTTTAAAGGAATGTGGAATACCTTCAAGTTGAACTTCTTCCTCCACTGCAAGAGCACTGTCATCTTGGCTTTGAGCCAACATCTCTTTCTTTCAACTTTGATCGACTGCTCTGCATTGGTCGTCGAGGAGGGTTTCCTCTTTGCGGCAGCCGGTGCCTTGCTTTTCAGCTATTTGTCTCTCTCCTTCGTCCCCTCCTTTGCGCCTGCTTGCATCGATGGTTAGCTCTAAGGTTTGCACCCATTGGTGTCCTTTGGTGGGACCAATGTGGCTCTTTGTGTTTGTTCCAGGATTCGGTCACTGAGTGTGTTGAAACCGAGGTGGCTTTCGGGAGTTTAGGGTCTTTAGTTACCTTGTAACGCTTGGCCTTTTCCACATCTCTCCCCGCCTTCTTCGCAGCTTCTGCTTTCTCCATGTAGACGATACTGCTTTCGGTGTCAGACTCCCCTCCTTGCACCGGTTCTGCTTCCTCAACGTTCTCCTCGTCCTCACTGGAGAGGCATAGGTCCTTCAGGAATTCTTGTGGCCTGTGGGTACTAGCCATGGCGTGATGTGCCATACACTGTTTCAGTCTTGCCATGAGAGGATTTGGTGCAGGATTCGCAGTCTTCGGCGTTGTGATCCTTTGGGAGGCACTGATTGCAAACCTCGTGTAAATCCCTTTGCGCAAACTTGTTGGAGTAGTTGAGGCAGAATTTTAAGGGGGTGGTCTCCAAGTCCCTTAGTTGCCCCTCTGCATTCTCCAGTCACATTGTCCTCACTGACAAGGTCCCCCATTAGGGTCGAGAAGGCTCCCTTTCTCAGTCTTCGTTGTTTCTCGTGGCTTCCGGTGATTTTCAGCGTTTACAGTTCAATTTTCTCTTTCTTTTCTCCAATTCTTCAGAGCTCCTCTGGTGTGCTTCCTGATCCAACGTAGGAAAAAAGAATCTGAAGATGGCGACCATGCACAGGAACTTCCAGGGCGCTGTCTTATGTCACCCAGGAGATTGCCTTACCACCAAATGGTGGTCGACGCCGCCCATAAACACACACACAAATAAAAAGAAAGAAAGACCAGACACAATTCCGGACCCAGTCACTCGATGGCAGACTAGATGCACAACATATGAATCCAGAAAAAGATTCATGCTGCGAAACGTAATTTTTCCTGTGAGGCAAAAGTAAAGTATTCCAATGCTCTCATGGGCCAGGTCTGAGGTAAAGAAAATCTTAACATAAATACAAAGGGTAGTGGAGAGGATTTATGTTTCAGAAGCATTACAGCTGTATCATTATGAGTAGTTATTTTCACAGCATGTATGTAGCACAGACCCTACAGATTTAGCCATGTATGTAGCATTTACAAAAACTGGAATAGGACCCTCTCCAATGAAAAAATGTATTGTGAAAGGATACGTTTCATTCGTCTTAAGACAAGCACCTGCTTTGATTGTACCACTCAATATTTCATTGAAATGATTCTGGCTTGAGGAAATATTATGCACTAAAATCAAACAAGTGTCAACCCTAGCATCAAGCAAATTGTCTGGAGACCCCTGGATGTGGGGTTGAAAAGAAGCAGAGTTGGGTAGGGCAGTCACTCCACTTGCCAAATATCTAACAGTCCACCTTTAACCCCATGTGGCTAGAAATCAGAGAAGATTGATGCCTCGCTTGAAATTTGTAGTCAGACGGCTTCACGTTCTCAAGATGTCATAGAAGGCAGACTACCTACAGGAGGAAAGAAGTTAGTAAGAAAGTTCTACTTACAGGCAGACAGGTCCGCAGAGCTGAATTCTGCATCCTCTCCATGTTGAGCATAGGCCGGAAGAGCCGTACTTTCTTATCCACACCCCGGAATGCCTTCATGCCTTCGAAGATCTGTGCCATCCCACCAAGTAAAAACAAGAGAATGGTTAGAAACTGTAGCCCTTCCTTCCGAACATGTGCTTGCAAGAGACAGTTGCTGTATATGTTCTCAAGCCTCCATCACTGATCTCGCACTGCTAAACATCACCAGAATACATGATAGGAGGAAGCAGTGCAATGTCTGGTTGGTGCAAGGGACATTGCAGGGAAGAGAAACATTTTACTGGGCACTCACTGCACAATATAAAGCAAGCTAAAACTAGATGTCCCCATATGGCACCTTCAAGGGGGTGTGCCAAAATGCCCCAATGCTAAATAAAGAAGGGCTGCTTAGGGCGGGAAAAAAAAAAAACTTTCCTAATCGCTGATAATTACTAGAGTGCAGTATAGAAAACTTACCAGAACGTATTCAACGCCTTTGCACAACTTTGAATTTAGCCTGTGACATTCCACACAAATTATGTTCTACCATGAAATCACAAGGGCAAGCACCTGGTGACCAACTGCACCAATATCCAGCATTTTAGAGGTAATTCAAGAGAATGGTGATATGATACCCTTTGTATTTTTCACCAGGGGACATTGGAGAGCTGGCGAGGACAAGTGCACATGGTGGTGTGTTGGTCATACCATGGGGTGTTTGTTATCCCACAGTGCTGGCCGTGAACGTGATGAAGGATTACAGGGTCATGTTTAGGTTGAGATAAACACAGCAATGTTTGAAGGTGAGGGTGCCTCGGAGGGAATAGAAAAGGAAATGGCAAATTTGTGGGTTCCGATGTACATGGAAGTAGATTATTTCTGCCTGGGAAGAGTATCGAATAAGGGAAAAAATAGTCATCAAGTAACTAATAGTTGTGATGCAGTCAAATACTTTGGAAAGGAGTTCAGCAGTGGGTGTTGAGAAGGGGAAGAGAATCTGGGGGTTTGGGGGCAACAGATAAGAGAATCTGAATAATGTCTTATACGCACAGTGTGCACAGAGAAAAAAAGTCGAGCATCTAGATTAGAATCTCAATAATCTTGTGGAAACCTACTGCAAAAGAGTAGATCTTGAGAGAGGTGAACTCCATGAAACAAAAGGATCAGCCGGAGAGGAAGGAACAAAACCAGCCTAGTGCTTGGTTCCTTATGCCCAGCGTGATGTGTGTAGTAGGTAAAGGGGCACAGTTGACTACGCCGAATGCGACCGAAAGCTTGACGAGTATTACTAAGGGTGGCAGTTTTTTATGGTGTGCAGATGTGACAACGTTGGATATTTCACAAAGTGACATTTCAGTGGAGTGCAGAATTCCGAACCCAGAGTGGTGGGGTTTATTTTGAACAGCGAGAAAAGCAGCGAAGTGTTCGAACATTTTTAAGACGAAGGGGGATTGTGACACATGGCAACAGTTTTCAGGGTCAGTTGGCCGAGCAGTAGGTTTCTTGGGCAGTGATAAAACGATAGCTAATTTGAAGCACTCAGGAAAGGTAGCAGAAATGAGCAAATAGTGAAAGATAGAAAGTCAGACATGATAGTGCATGTAATGAAATGGTAAGAGGTTTAATGATGGGGGCTTAAAGGGTCAGAAGATGCACATGAGAACTGAAATGTTTAAATACAGGAATGAGTTCAGCTGGTCATGTCGGGGACAGAACAGGTAGAATGAGTGGGGGTGGGGACTATGACTGGGAGAGAGGCTGATAAGAGTGAGTCTACAGTGGTTTGATGTTTGTGACTTGAGAAGAGAACTGAGCTGCAAACGCTGAATGGGGATTGGATGAGTGAAAGGCAAGGTAAGGAGTGAAGGCTCTGGATTGTTAAAGTCTCTATGGGTGGTAGGTTAGGGAAAATATTGGTCACGTATGTCAATTTAGGAATGTTTTGTTGCGATATAAGCTTTCCTAAAGGTAGTTTTGTAGGCCTACAGGTGTTTTTTGTACTTTGATTTATGCCATCTGTGATGAAGGAACGTAGGCGGTGGGAGTGAAAGACTCTCCTAAATGTGTCATTAATATTCTTGAGTGAAGTGGACTGAAACAGAGGTGTAAGGTGTCAAGACACGAGGGTAGGGCTCTGCAAGGGTATTACATTTCAATAATGTGGTGAGGTGTGGTGGTATTTAGGGCAGGGGTGGGTAGTGATTGCTGACGCTGTGATTTAATAAGAGAAGTGGAATCCTGAAGTGTGAGTTAAAGTGATCGAGAGAACATTAAGGCTTAGCTGTCAGCCCCGAGAGTGGATGGGAAGAGAGAGTTTTCATAACCAAGTGTTTGGTAAAAAATTGTTTATAAAAAGGTAGATGATTTTTAAATTGCCTAACATGATGATAAAGGTTTTGGTTAATAGACAGCTTAAGATGGTGTCAAGATCAAATAAGCATTGGCAAAGCCAATAGGCCTTGCCTGTGGGACATATTGGTTTTGTCTATGCTTTTTGGCGATGCTTTACAGTACCAGTAAAAAGCAAAATGCTTTTTGCCAATGTTGTGCTGCAACGACAAAAAAATGCATTATCATGCAATACGGTTGTTGCGTGTACATTAGCTTAATGCCAGCATCATTCAATAGGCGCGTGCATGCAAAGATGGCTGATGCTACTTCACACAGTAAATTAAAAATAAATTAATTGAGCTAAAGGGCATCGCAGCAAATGGGGCAGTTTTACAGCAAATGGGAGCTGCTGGATCCTCCAAAAACTGTATAAAAAAAAAAATTATAATTCTAAAAGGACTCTTACAACAAGGGACTTGAGAAGAAAGCTGTGTGCAAATAGAGAGAAATGGAAGTCCTTAAAAGTTGGAGTCTGACCAGTGTGTGCCATTGGCCTCTAGGAGCCTCGACCCAGACTTCTTGTCAGCATGCTTTCGCAAACCTGATCTTCCATGGCCACTTAAGGAATGGACGTTCACTCCTGTCGTCCGGGTGGGCTATGAGATTATACAACTTCTGACCTAGTGGAGGCTGGAAGTGGATTGACAGGAGTGGCGAGGGAGGATGGTGTGATTAGTTACGACTAAAAGAAGCTAAACGATTTAAATGGCTTTCAAGATCAAGAGAAGGTGAACTCTTAGGTTGAAGGGGTTGATTCAATGCAAAGGCTTGAGACGTTGCATTGTGGTTAAGACTGGGGGGGATAGGACTGGGTTTGTGAGGCAAGGATCCATAGACTGTGGTGAATTTTATATAGGATGACCTACCACATCATAGGTTCAGTTTTGGCATAGCCAGAGTGTATGGCAGTCTAGTCCAAAGCTTCAATGAAGTGGACAAGTGCTGCAACAGAATCTCGTCTTCTTCCCCTGGGTGTGAAAACTTTGTTGAATGCCCCTGTGTATACGCCAGATCTCTACAAGTGCAAATGCATTGTGTGCTGCGCACACTCTACAATTGGTTCAGTGTGTACCTGACAAACCTTGTCCATAATGTAGTCTTTCATTTAAATTCTGATACACACATTGTGTGACCTTTAAAGGCAGAATAGGAGTGTCTTCCCGTGTGTAAACTTAGCTGGTTTTCTGGCAATACGCATCGATTTATACATACTAGTTTCGTGTTCCATTTGTTAAAGATTTGATTTTTTTATTACATCTTTCTTATTTCTTCCCGGTCTGATATTTATGTTTGCTACTTGCTTTGTACCACTTAGAAGCCAGCAAGGAGCTGGGTTGCCATAGGCTACGGAAGGAATGACACCTGCTCCGCACAGGTCCAGTCACTTCGAAGGCCTTTTCTGACATCTTTGTCTGGACAAGGGGAGGGGAAGAGCAAGGTATGTAAACCCCTCACCGCTCTCCTGGACTTCACTGTTGGGTTCCCAAACGCGAAGCAAATTCAGAACTAACAGAAATGCTGGGGCAAGGGATATAGTGTTGGCAGTGAACATTCAACTGTAAGGGCAGGGGTGGATAGGCAGTGCTATGGCAAGAGTGTAGCCCTGCTCAAAGTGAAGATGAGTGGTGCACGGTCACAGCGCCTGCCAGCCTGGAGCATGGCTAGAATGCATGCCCGACAGCCTGAAGGCGAATGAAACAGGGTGCATGCTTGAGGGTGACACTTGAAGCATGGCCACTGGAAGTGAAAGTTCACCCAGTGTGCCCGACGGGTGCCTCCCAGAAGTGGATGGCCACCCGGCAAGCCTGATAAACTGAAGCGAATGAACCAGGTCTGGTGTACAAATCTGACAGCTGAAGCATGGCCATTAGAAGTGAAGGGTCACTTGGGGTGCCTGACTGAATGTGGCACAACTACCAGAAGTGGACGGCCACCTGGCATGCCTGATGAACTGAAGGTGTCTGAAACCTGTCCATGTGAAGACTATGACCACATGTTGTGCTTGGTTTGTAATAAATGATGTAGCCTGGTTACCAGACGCTCACAACTCAAAGTGTTTGATGGTACTGGTACGGTGGTCAGCTGGAAGAGAAGTGAGTGCCTGCCAATGAACATTCAGGGGAAGGAAATATTACAAAGCTGTCTTCAATTTATGTGCAGCGCAAAGTGACTCTTAAAGGATCGCTTGTAAGTGAAAGCAGCCAATAAAATGCGTCCTTTACTCTGCCAAAGAAATAAGTGTGATCTACTTTACTAGGATGCGGGTAGGCGACTGCCTGGGGTGACCTGCCAAACATTTTTCTATTCCCTGGCCTGGACTGCTCTAATTGGCTCTTCAGTGAGCTTCCATTCTTCAGACCATAGACAGCAGATTTTGGAAGTCAGATCTTGAGTGGAGAAAGGCTTGCAAAGAGAGCAGCCAGACCGAAACGTCACCACATAGCTGCATGGTGTCTCCACACTGGTACAATGAGCTACATGGAAAGAAAAGCACGGCTATAAAGTGACAACTTCTGTCGGGGTATCAACATACCGCCAACGCCACCCCCACTCCAACCAAAATGAATATTGGGCTTTTTTCTCCATTATTTGCCTTCGGAGTCGGACGTAATATAAAGTATGTGGGGGCCACAATTCCTTTGGGGTGATCTCAAAACGTTTGTTTGATTTGCCCATACCCCATCTTTCTTGTACTATTGTTATTACTACGAATGTAAAGCCACTGCTTCCAAACGCAACCGCCAACTGCTACTACAAGTTGAAAAAGAATAGTAATGTCACACAAAAACATATTTACATTATTAACTGTGACTTGGGGCACGTTATCATACTTTATTCATTTAGCTTTGTGTCAAAAGTATTTGTGATTTCTTGTGTTCAGAATTTCTTTTTGAGTGAACTATACTGTAGAATTTATCTAGCACTTAATACAAAGCTTGAAGTTAATATGGCGCAGAGCTCCCGAGATTCCTGGACTCTGAGTGAGTAGTATATTGAGTCCAGGTTTTGAATTTGCATTCTGGGACTTGTAGTCCTAATTTAATAATGGAATTAACTAGGCTACAAGTCCCAGAATGCAAAGCAACAATGCTGACAGGGTGAGCTACTCACACATAGATCTGAGAAAAGTGAGACCTCTGTAGGCTGTTGCTAGATCCCAGTACAGAGTTGATCACCAGGCACAACAACATATGCAAAGTCATCCAAATAATAGAAATCAGGAACTAATGCAAACTTTTAAAAGGACCAGCAGCATGACACAGGACACCTCTGTGTGGATTGTATATGTTGGATTTACGTAGCACAAAATTAGCTACAAAGCAGAGTTTGCAACGAGGGTGCAAAGCGGTCAGAAGAATGCGGGGCACACTTGTGGTAAGCATCCTGGTAGCATATGATATATTATCAAGCACCTGTATAGCATGGCACAGACAATAGTGTGTGTGTGGGGGAGTGTCATCGTACCACTCAAACTGGAAGAAGTGATTACAGGCATGCCTATGTGCTTGACCAGAGAAGATACAGTAGGAAGGAAAGAGTTCCTAGTTGGCCGGGGACAGAGTGGTATGGGAAATACAATTAGAGATGACGCGGAGCTGCAGCTACGTGCTACACATACGCACCTCAACAGAGTAGTGCAGCGCAGAGGTGGCGGGGTGAAGCGAGAGGTTCTGGAAGGGTTTGATGCAAGGCTTCCCCCAGCCCTTCTCATGGCTCCAGTCGATGGTCAGCATGTGATCGGTGAACGTCTTGCCAAACACCAACTTGCCAGGATCTGGCTTCTCCTTTGGCCGCTTGTTCAGCTCTATCTGCAGGTCGGAGGCCTGGAAAGAAGCCGCAAGTGTTAGAGGAGTGACAGCAAATGTACTTAACAAGCCCACCCCGCACTCGTCTCCCCACAGACCAAACCAAGCAACAGGGAGCATCTTGTTGGCTCCACTAATAATTTGTTTGCAACTTCAAGGGGCTGTTTAATGCAATGTTGAGGCAAATCTAGATTTATGTGTGGATTTATACAGAACAGGCAGACCAGTTGGGTCTGATAACACATTACAAGTAACTTACTTGTATAAAGTTGAATCAGACAGATATAACTAAGTTTACAATAAATACAGAATTGCATAACGCAGCACCCAAGGGTCCTATCGAGCCTTCACTTTCAGTAAGCATGTTTCCACACCCAAACATATTCAACCAGCCTTCCTCAGCATTTATTTTGTCACCTCCTTATTGTGCCTCATCCCCGAATATTTCTTAGAGTAAGTCCCCTTTACTCCTAGGCCTTCACTTGTGCTTCCAAAGGTTCACTGACCAGGGGGATGCCAACCACGGTCAGCTAGATATATTCAAAATTATTCTGCTACAACATGCAACAAGATCAATCAAAGACTAGTAAACCAATGAGTCAACCACTCGCAATTAAGAGAATACGCATTAAAGAATGGCAGAGCCCATGCAAGACCCTAAAACATTTATGGGGTCTTTTTGACTCCGGCGGTAGAACTACCACAGACAATTTACATGATTTTGGCACTACCACTAACTAGGGATCAAGTGCAAATTCTACTTTTTCTATTTTTAGCCCGGAAACATATCTCCAAACTTGACTTGTCGCAAGAACCAGTGATAAATGTTAAAATTAGGACAGTAACATGTGCAAAAAAAAAAAAAATGTGTACAAGTTAATACTTATTTTTTTACCACAAAATATATACGATTTTTAGAGCAAATGCTGTTTGGCATCATCAATGTGCTGCAAGTAACAGACTATTTAAGCATTGAAAACTGATATTGCCCAATGTACTGTGCATTGTGAGGAATTTACCAGCCATAGGTGGCCTTTTTTCTGCTGGGAAAGGCAGTGTGCCACAGTGTGTCAGGGAAAGGCAGGCCGTGAAAGAGTGGGTTTGTGAGACCGGCTGTGGCAGAATAAGGCACAGAGCGATCAGACTTGCATAAGTGTCATACGGCTAGACAAAATGCAGCATGGCGAGGCAGAGTGCGGCAGGTCTAGACAAAGAGATATTGATTGTAGCTTCACAAACTGGGATGTGACAGAGGTAGGCTGTCTGGCCTTACCTACAGACTGAGGTAAAGGGTGAGGTGGCGATTGCAAAGTTCAGCCAAGACTCCCTGAGTTTTCTTGACTCTCCAGTATTAGCAATCATCAAGCGTCAAGGAATTGGTTTGGGATTTGTGCTTGATATAATGTAACCAAGGCCACTGGAATTATGTGGCAAAGTTGCTCAATTTATGTGGCAAGGAAGACAAAAGCAGCAGCAATTACGTGGCACCTATTTATATTAAAAACAGCTAAGCAGAACATGATCTACATTTCATATTTAGGATGCATGTCTCACTGGGGGTATTGTAACATTCAAGATTTACACCTTAAAAGGAGATGCACCGTACTTATGATTCTTCTAAAGTATGAGCACCCTTTGCCGTTTTTAAATAACTGGAGTTTTCAAAACAGTATCTCTGATGTGAACATGAATTTCTGTTACTATGGACAGAAAAGTCATGATAGAAGAAATCATTGTGTCCATCGTTTTTTGTTTCATGCTGCAGAAAAAGCCCTTCGCTGTGCCCACTGTCTGGGGATGTTTGCCCGACATACGCAATATGACGTGGCTATCCTTTGTGGGGCCGCTAAATCTCTGCTGGACCTGTGAGGGGGCTCTGTCCTCCTACGAGCCTTCTGTCCATCTACCTTTTTGGGACACCTTCTTCCTGTGCGCGGGGGCGCAAAACGCCGTGGTTACACACTCTGGTGGGACTCCAAGTCCCAGAGTGCAACGTGAGTCTCCCGCCTTCCATCAGCTGTGGGGGAGGAGCGAGCTGAACCCTTAACAGCGCTGGGAAGACCCAGCGGCGCGGGACGCGCCCGGGCCACGCCCGGGCGTAGCCCGGGCCAAGGGCGGGCCCGTCCTGCGCCAGTCATCGCCAAGAAGAGACACCCCCCTTTCGTTTGCATTGTAGATCTGGACGTTGAGTGTGTTAATCACTGGATAAAAAAGGTACTGTTGTTCGCAGGTTAACTTTGTGTAGCCGTGTAGAAACCAAGGACTGTTGCTTGCTGTCTAGCTGGACATCCAGACAGATTGTTTGGAAATAAGTATTTCACCATGGGCAAAAGGAAATCCATGGAGGGCGGAGCAGGTGTGGGGGATGGTGGAAATGTGGGTAGAATCTGTAAAGGGAAAAAAGCGAGGAAGTCAATGAAGCATGTTGGTAGTAATTGTGTAATGGACAGAATTGATATTTTAGTTGAGGAATGTGTGGATATATTAGCTCCAAACTTAGATCTCCATCATGATAGTGATAATTCCCGCCCACGTACAGGGCAAAGAGCGAGGGCAAGTCCAAAGAAAGGTCCAGCTATCCCTGTAATGTTCCTACCACACAAGAAAAACTCCAGAAACCCGCTGGTAGAATCTAGTAAGAATATGGCAAGGGTAGCCGACACTTCTCATTCTACACACGCTGAAATTGTTGAGATAGATGACAGTCAGCTGCAATCCCAACTTCAAGTGACTGCAGTTACCTGCTCAAATAGGTATACCATATTGTCTGAGGTTGAGGGAGATTGTAGTACTACCCCATATGTAACAACCACGCACAACACAGAAGGGGTGGCTGCTGAAAATATACAGACACCAACACTGCATGACGTTATCCATGAGGTGCATACCCTGCGGGATGAAATTAGGTCTATGAGGGTGGTGTTGGAGAGTATGAGAACTATGGTCGGGTTTCCGTTACGTGGAGAGGCAAGCGCTCCAGTTAGTGCAACCCATGGTGCTGTGGTTCTCTCTCCACCAAACCAACTATCTGTCCATGTAAAGGCTCCCGTTTTACATAATAATGCTGGTCAGACTAAGGACGCCTCCTGGTATAGTGAGGTGGCTAAACAAAATGAGATTTTACCGTCATTCACCAATACAAGCAAAAGTTTCCTTAAAGAAGCAAATATCTTTAAGTCTCTTTATATGGATAAAGCAGCTATTTGCTCACCACATGAACGGAGCAATAGCCCCATAACACTGAGCCACATCCAAAATAAAGGTCTGGGTCGAGATGGTGAGCAATGCCCCAATATGCTATATAACGCCTATACAATATACATGGTGAATGTTCCAAAGCTAGCTTCTACCAACAGCAGGGAAAGTGCCGATTCTCTAACTAATAAGGCGATCCATTGGATACGACACGTTAGAGGGTGTCGTTCCATGATTAGAGATGATATTACGAAGGTACGCAGGCTCACCTCTCTTAGCAGTGAATGGGACTGTATCGAACTGACTTTAAAGAATGAGGAGTTGGCTGAAAATCTATGTGCCCTAGAATTTAGATCTTGTTCGCCTGACTCATCGTCGATACAGATGCGGAGGGCTCCACTTACTGTTTTGCCTAGATTCCAGTCAGGGCAATCCCCCAGGGTTAGAATGGAAAGGATGGGCAGCTCGACACTTGAAGGTATTGATTGACTGGAGTATGAGCATGATTACTGCCCTATGATGGTTACGGACACAACAGTTCCTGATGGTAGCAGTCCAAGAGTAGTTTCTAATTGTATGGATAACTTTTTAAAGCACCCACGATCTACACTATTATGTAAAACTTACTCTGTCAATATGAGATAGGGCATAATCCATCGGAGAATGTAAATTAATCAATGGACGCTCGTCTCATTTCTACTAGGGGTTCATTGATATCCTGGAATATCGCAGGGTTGAGTTCAAAATTCATGTTACCGGAATGGTTAGCCTTCATTAATTGTTTTGACATTTGTCTTTTCCAGGAGACATGGCTCTTGTCACCTCAACACAGAGTTTTTTAAATTATCATGTCCCAGTGATGAAGGGTGGAAAGGGTCGTCCCTCTGGTGGCTTAACTATATGGATTCGCCAGGAATTAAATATCACCATAAAAGAACTCCCTCTAACAGTAATGATATCCAGGTGTTAAGACTAAAGCTAAGCCCGCTAGAGTCAATTGACATTTATAACATCTAGGTCAGGGGAACAAGGGGGGGTAGGTCACATATTTTGGCAGCACTGGAAGATCTTCTTGAACAATACTCCGTGGACTCTAATACCATTATAGCAGGTGATCTAAATGTAACATTTGAGCCACTTGCTACCGATGACTGGAGCCTCACTGATGAAGAAGACGCTCAGTGGGGCATCCCACAACTGGAACTTGCTCCTGTCAAGAAATGGACGGAGGTAGTCATCCAGATCAATTCCATTTGTCTTGACAAAGGGCTAAGAGCGTTAAATGGGAGGATGCCGCATGATAGATTAGGGTCAAGTACATTCAATAATGGGTATAGTAATAGTAGAATAGATTACATCTTGGTGAGCCTGAAACTGTGGCATGAAATAGATGACATGGAAATAAGGGATCGACCGGAAAGTGACCACAACCCCTGTGTGTAACCTTGGGGAAGTGGTGGCACACACCCCACAGCGTAGTGAGGTAGAATTGTGCCCACTAGACGTGGTTCCTACCCACGATATGAGGCGCCTCAAAGGGGTAAATTTAGTTGAAAATGCTGATGAACTGATTAGCATTTCCAAAGATGTTGACAACGCCCTGCTAGAGATAGAAAATATATTATCCACTAGCGGGAATTTGGAGTGTGTCATCCAGTCACACGAAAGATTTTTTGTGCACATGAGAACCCATTTTTTTTTAAGAGTTGTAAGTCTAAGAAACTGAAACCCCAAAAACCCTGTCGATGGTATAATAATGAGTGTAGACAGGCGAGACCTAGTCTTGGGAAGATGATCAAAATCGGAGAGCCTGTACAAGTACGGATAGCAAGGAAGACTTACAAGAACGCGATGCATAAAGCTAAGTGCTCCAGGGATGAGAAACGTTGGAAAGACCTTAAAGAGGCGAGTGTTCAAAACAATAGTAAACTATTCTGGAGCATAATAAAATGGGATCGTGGTGGCCAACCTGAGGAACCACAAAATCATGTCTCTCAGGAAGATTGGGTCAATCATTTTAAGCCACAGTACGCCCGATGCCCAATAGAGGGCCATGGGGAGGAATTTAATTATGTGTTTTATACTAAAGAGGCTTTTAATAGCAGGGACGTTGAGTTAGCCCTTAGAGCTGTGGTGGGTGGCAGAGCACCAGGAGCAGGTGGCGTCCCCGCAGATGTGTTTATACATGATAAGGAACGATGGGGTAGGTATATTGAAATGTTGGCAAATGCCATAGCACAGGGAGCACCCATCCCGAATTCCTGGAAGGGTGCAGTAATAGTCCCCGTATAAAAAAGGGGATAAATCACTGCCTGGGAACTATAGACCCATTAGTTTGATTGACTCATTGCAAAAGATCATGGGTAGGCTGATACTTAATAAAATGCAGGATTGGATAGATGATAACATATTGTCCCCCCTGCAGGCCGGATTCCGGGCATTTACTAGCACCATTGACCAGGTGTTTCGCTTTATTCTTTTATACTGGAAAGTAGTGGCTCTAGGCAAAGGTAGTCTTTATGCCACTTTTGTGGATTTGAAGTCAGCCTTTGACTTAGTTCCTCGCTCCAAACTGTGGGCAACTTTGAAGGACATGGGGCTGCCAAGTGAACTTCTTTCACTCGTAATAAGGTTGCATGAGGATAACTCTGCTAGAATCCGATGGGGTTCCCAGGGTATGGATACTAGCACATTTCCAGTAGAGCGAGGGGTGCGGCAGGGATGTGCTATGGCACCTACCCTATTTTCGTTGTTTATCAACGGTATAGTGGATTGTATATCATCTGTGAACACTGATGCCCCAACATTAGCAGGGATTAAAATACCTATTTTAATGTTCGCCGATGATACTTTGATAATTTCGAAGACCCCCAGCGGACTCCAGCGAGCTCTGCTTATTTTTGAAGAATTTTGTTCCGCTCGTGGTCTAGAAGTCAATGTATCTAAGACGAAGTTTATGATTTTTAATTTACGTAGTGTTTTTAAAGGCAAAATTTTCATGAATAACCGACCATTGGAACAAGTTAGAACGTTCACATATCTGGGGGTAAATATTCAGAGTGATCTCAAATGGAACCAGCAAATTGATTTTGCCACACTTAAACACCGGCAATTGTCAGGAGTACTAAATGTGGAGCACAAAAAGTCACTAACAAAACCAATTAGGCCTGTGCTCCAGGTTTATGACATGAAAGTGATTAGCTCAGCCCTCTATGGCGTTGAAGTCTGGGGGTTTGAGAACATGTCCAAACTTCGAGCTTCTGAAAATAGATTCCTACGTAGTATCACTAATCTTCCCCAAAGCACACCACTGTGCCCTTTATTCTATGAGCTTGGCAGAAAGTCCATATCTGACATTGTAAAATTACGCCCTGTATTATACTGGCGCAGATTGTGGACTACGCCGGAATTGATGCCATATGCTCTGGGTTTTGTGGATGTTATTAAATCGGATATCTTGCACAAAATAAGTTGGCTACGTGGAGTTAGGGATGTACTAATAGGTATTGGGATGAAATCACTTTGGGAGGATCCAACTTTAGCATGCTTTCCCTCAAAAAAGGTCCTAAAAGAAAAGTATTGGGAGATGGTGGCGTATAACACCTTGAGATGTAGTGAATCATCTTCATTAACAGGATCTTTTCTGAATTTTAAACACACCCCAAACCTAGAATCTTATTGGGACACCATAACAAAGCCAATGGATAGAAAGTTGTACTTTCAGTTGAGGGTGGGCTTGTTGCCTCTTAAATCTTTCACGTCAAGGTCGTCGAGTCCAGGTGATAACAGGTGTCCAATGTTTGTCGCATAGCGAAACGATTGCCCACATGCCATTTGTGTGCCCAGCCTATGCTGCTCCGCGCCGGATTTGGTTGAAGCCCTTATGTACTATGTTAGGTACGAGGAAGAGTGCTGAGGCAGAAAGGATAATACGTACCAGCACTCTACCGCATATTTCTATAGGTGTTGCAAAATATTTAGGGTGGATGTGGGTTATAAGGTCTAATTCAAAAGTAGCTTGATTTACATTGATTGCTTGTAATTAGAAAGTCATTGATCAAGTGATGTAATGAAATCCACACCGCTCAAAAAGTGGGTAATTTTATGTCCAATTTATGGTTAGATCCAATTAAGATGGAGTGTACAATATTATATAATTTTAATTGTGAACTTTTAAATGTTTTTAAAAGTGCTAAGTTTTTAGCTTTTCTTAATTGAAAACTTGTTCCAGTGGAAATTATTATCACATGTTATTTATTCTTTTTGTCATATGTCCTCTTTGGTTTTAGTCATATCTTGGAAAGATCATGGATATTTTTGTAAAATGCTTTTATGACAATGTGTCGAATAAAGCTTTTTGGACTCGGACTCGGACGTGGCTAATTACAGCAACCAACAGGTGAATGCGACCAGGCAACTTTTGTAAAGCATTTGGTAACGATGCATCCTGTGCACAGCAGTTTGAATAATTTCCAAAAGATTTACACTTGAAAGAGTTTATTTGTTAAAATCATTTTACGTTGAAAATAGCCACAGCAGCAGAACTGTGTTTCTTCTGCATAACCCAGCTTAAAATCTAGGAGTTTTAAAATTAACGTCCAATCAGAGGTACTTCTGTGTTAAGGAATAGCTCTTTTTTTTAATAGAGTTGAATATAAAAGTTAAAGCAAAGCACATTAGAGAAAATACAAAGTGCTATATGACTCCAAACGTATTCCAATGTGACTGTATGTGGTCAAAATACAACTCAGTGTGAGTTATCCTTGGACTAGGCTGTGGGAGCACGTCATACAGGAGTAGGCCTTCTTGGCTGGAGTTTATGGTTTAGGTCAATGTGATGGTACACAGGCTAACACAACAGTCTCCCTTTACTTTAGCTCAAGGTTAGGCTCCTATTGCAGAGAAAAGGTTAAAAAAAACAAAGCAGGTCCCATCAACTGAGATGGTTATAATGAGTAGAGGGAAAAATATTTTTTCTGGTGTTTTGAAGTGTCCTTTAAGGGCCCACTGGTGTCGTGCATTTTCCCTCAGCTCATAGTCAATGGGTGGGACTATCCGATGGATATCAGGAGCCAGTATCAAGGAACTGACCAGCCACAGCGGACTCTTCCGGGGCCACCAGAGTACTGGATCGTCATAGGCCCATAAATTCTGACCAGGCATTTTGTGGTCACAAAGTTCTGGGTCCACAGTCCACTAGGGATTCAATTGAGCGTGAAAGTAAACTCCACTTGAGAAACTTCAAAGGCGGACATTCCGCCACCCATCAAAAAGGCTGGTGGTTTTTACAAGTGCCGGGGACAAGGGATCCTGGAACTACAAAAGGGACCAACAAGTCTCAGATTTAGAATGTACTGAGGTCAGGAGCAGGGTTCACTGGGAGCCCCAGGAATCTCTGGAGCTCCTTGTAGCAGTCAAGAAAATCTAGGCCCAGGAACCTGTCCAAAAGAGTCAGATACAGGTAGAGGCAGTGCTACAATATGTTGAGATTTCCTGGGGAACAATTAAGTTTTTTTACTGTCAGGCTCCAATCATAGCTACTATGCTCGAGCTGCTCAGCTGAAATTCATCAGTTACAAGTATCTCTGGGAACCTCTGGATCTGCTCTTACAGTGTCACTGGTCCTTAATTTAGACAGCGTTTTTGTGCTCTGGAGGACAGACTCAGAGTCCTGGACGGGCATTGGCTCTTTCTGCTGCAGGTTCTTTTAGTTCCTCTCTCTAGCACCTCATCAGGCATGAAGACAGGCACTACTTCTCCAGGGAAGACGAGCCACATAGAATTCCATATTCTAGGAGGGCCAGCAAAAGTACTGCCATTTGCATTTTGAGGTCACAGTTCTGGATCGACTACTGAGCAAGCGACTTCAGTACATATTTTTTTTGTTGCAGAAGAAACTGAACAGAGGCCTATCATTGGTGTGAAACGTCTTGGGACCATCCTATCTGGGACAAACCTGGATTTGTGGCTTTACCTAGGATGGCACATCAGAACACATTTTAGCCAGGACTGGATATTGACTTCATTCCAGATCCAGGCATCACCTCTCTCCTGGAGGCAGGATGTGAGGGGAAGGCCCAGAGCACACATTAGAAATAGAGAACTTCCTGAATGTGACGACAGTCGTACATCAGTGAATCTATCAGGATAATCCACTGACACCTGGCCTCTAAACAGAAACACGCATTTATGCCACGGATACATATATTAGCTGTAAAAGTAGTTTTAGAGCACTCAGTTAAATGATCTGAAATCTTCAATCTGGAAATGTTTTCCTCTTGTAGAGCGGTCTGTCCAGTTACGTACCAAAGGTTCCGCAAGAAGGACTACTGCAGATATAAGTGTTCAAAATATGTAGGCCACCAACCCCCCCGCATTGTTCTGGGCACGTTTCATTCACAGTGGCAGACATTCTGTGTTCTGGTGTCATTTGCAGAGGAGCACACAACAGGGAAGAAGGCATGCCTCAGGAGCTTTAGGATGCCGAGGGCATTGCAATTGAGAATTCTTGGGCATCTTTAACTAAGTTAAGTCAGAGACAAGTTGGTGAGGAATCCTTTGATAGAAGGCTACTAGGTGGGATTTTAGGAGATGGGGGAGAAATGATGTAGTTCATTTTGATGACCTCATAGAGAAGTAGTAGTCTTCTAAGAACTATGACAGACAAGCAAGTATAGGGCTTTTTGTCAAGATGGGTTGGGGTGATGAGCCCAGCACAAGTGAAAGGAGGTTGCAGAATTCTGCAAGGATGGGTTGGAAGCTAAGAACGTGAGGGTGGGTTAGGCACTCGGTAAAGGTTTGGTTGCTGCACAGGCTCGTTTGTAGGCGCATTGGCAGGGACATGTTTTTCTGTTTATGTGGTTGTGTTGTTTCAGCTGTGTATGAATGGTTACTTTCTTGGGTGTTTGGGGAGACAGAATTATTAGATCTGTGGTGTATTGGGGGGTTTGTGATTTGATGAAGTGGTTGAGCTTGGGGCGGTAGAGGGGTGATTAACATGCGGCTACAGTGATCGAAGACTGACCAGTGCAGCAAGGGATAATTAGTGCAGCTTCAGAATTGTATTAGGGTGGGGGTATGTGCGGTCAGGGGTTGACATTCTTGGCTAGCTGCAGAGTACCCGAGGGTGAGGTGGTTTTTAGGCATAGAGGTAACTCTCATTTGACTTCCCTTAAGGTGTTGAGAATGCTGTGCAGGACACTGTAGCGGCTTCTGAAACTGACAGAGTGGGTTTTGATCAGAGACATAAGGAGGGCTGATAGATGATGCTCAGGTTGTTTGTAGGTGGCATATGCAACTAGAATGGGGATAACTTACTGTGTCTTTCTCTTGTCATTTAGGTTAGGTGCCAGGATCTGAATCCTCGGGCATTTCTTCGTTAAATGGGCAGCCAAGGAATTGGAAAGGAAGGAAATGTGTAAGACAGCTTGGGCTGATGCCAGCCGTGTGAACAAGCAGTGGTGTGACTATAAGTGTGGGGGGGGCAGAGTGATACAATGGGAAGCTGCCGCCAGGTTGTGCCCTGACCTATTACAAGAGCATTTGGGAAAAATAATTTAGAGCAATATAAGCGCATAATGCTTTGAAAAGAATGAAGCGGGATTGATGGGAGATTAAAAGGCTATTGTCTGGTTCGACCATCGTGTGGATCAGCACGCAGGGGGGCCGGAAGGACGCTTCTAAACCTGCAGCCATTGAAAAGGCTCGCCAGAAACGTAACAGAGTGAAGAGGGTGGTTCATGAGTTGGAGCGTCTCTTTCGTTTGCAAATAAAAGACGTCTCTTTAGAGGACTATCAATTATTTAGTGTTGACAGAGAACAGAAATCTTTTTTTGGTAAACAAGTTTGAACCTACTGGAGATTAAGGATTTTTTGTGCATTTTTTTTTTTTGACTATCCAGTTAGAGGTGGGCGAGCCAACAAATTAACAGGGAGAGCAGAGCCAGAACAGAGTCACGGGTATGGCTTGGCTCAAAGCCCGTTCACAAGCCGAGCCCTGAACATGTTTACTATGTAAATCATACAACAAATATCACGTAAAATATGATAAAGTCTCTTTAAAAAAAATATGTGTATTTTTGTAACACATGGAAGCTTTGACATTAATACATCATATTGCAGGACTGCACTGAGAAGTACTTATTAAAAGTGATAGCTTTTAAACGTTAACCATTAGTGACCTAAGAGGCAAGACAGTCGTCATGTAAACCCTGGACATGACCTAAATCATTACAGAGCATCACTATAGTCTATTAAATCAAACAGAATAGGTTGCAGTACAGCTGGTATTCTGTACTCGCATATTTGAAAGTGCTTTCATACAGGTAAGGAAGAAAAAGGAGTTTGGGTGAAATAAAATATTAGTCTAAGATCACACAATCTAAAAGGGGGGAGGGGGAGATAGGGTTTATCCAGGTTTACTGGTTTCATTTTGTACAAATCCGCCACTAAATCTATTTTTCTTTCCTTTTTTTAGGTTAACGCTTTGTTTTTACCTCTTTGTACATTTTTTCTACACCGGTCTTATACAGCAAACTCAACCCGAAGGTGTTGGGTGGAGTGCTTCACAGGAGCACTAGTTATACACAAGGCGGTCACATGCATTTTTTAGGCAGTGGGAGATTGAATCATTTGCCCAGTTTCACAGGCTGTAGAGCGGACATCGAGACTGGAACCTGGTTCCCCAGCTTCAAAATCCGCAGCTCTGGCCCGAACAGTTACCAGATCCTGGGCAGAGGGAGGACGGCAGGCAGAAGTCACATGAAAGCTCGGCTCGCTATGGGCTCCAGGTTCGAATAGGACCATCGAGCTGAGCTAGAGCCAGGCTTCGTACTCGAGCCAGGCTCGAGCTATCAGTGTTTTGACCCACCTCTATATCCATTAGGCGGACAGAGGGGCACGGGGTGAGGGGATCCGAGGATTACACTGAAGGAGGGTTAAGGCAAAGGAGTTGGAGTGACAACTGTCGGGGTATATGGGGGGGGTGGCTATGGGGGCGGGGTAGGCTAAAATAATTATGACTGGATTTTGGGGGCATTTCAGATTAGAGGGGGTTGAACTTTGCAAGAGTTTTAGCGTATAGTGAGTTAGGGTTAAATCTGCCGTTGCTAGGAATTTGTTGGATTATTTGAGATGTAAATATGTGAAATTAAAGAGACCTATTTGATAGAAAGAGTGCCTGATGCGTTGCGCTACCTCGCCTGAAAAAAACCTAGATTTTGAAATTCAAAACGATATTAATGAGCCTAACAGTGGTGTGAGCTGGTTTTAAAATGATCATTTATCCCCATCTAGTGGATTTATTTAGAAATGCAGTTGGTCTTTCCTCACCGATTCTCACATTACACAATACATAATAAATGTGTATACTTTGCTGCAGAAAACAAATGTGACAAAATATTTCAGCACATAAAATGGTTTCTGTGAAATGATACTGTGGTGGAATATTGGTCGCGGATCCACCGTTCTATTGCAGATAGTGCATGTGAAATAATACAGGGCGCTAGATCCTTCATGAGCAAGGGTTTAAATTATGAATACAGGAGAGAGCGTAATTACGGGTGGTTGTGGGATCATGCGGGGTCTCGGCGGGGAGCTGGAGGAATCGCAGGCAGGCGTGCAGCCTTGAGGAGCGCGCCTCCCGCCAGACGCGCATTATCCCAGAATCCCCCGTAATTAGGGTTTTTTCCAGTAGAAGTCTACTAGAAGGGGAGAGCCCGAGGCCCCATATCGATCTATGCATGGTATGAATGAGTAGACAGACAGGGATGCCAACAACCCTGACGAAGGCCTCACATCTGAATGGGCTTTAAATGTTGGCTGAAACATGTTATATAGTGGGCAAGTGAGTCACCGATACTCATACAAACCCCACAAACTGTTGTTTTTATTAGTGTTTATTGCACCCAAAAAAATCAAGAGAATAAATACCATTGGGTATACCCAAAGACATTTTCACCACTTTTCTTCTGGTTCCCCGCTTTAAATCCGGCAACAATTTATATAAGAACTCCAAACTTTGGTTGAGTCTGCCCTGGTGGCACCATCCTACCAGGGGGTAGATAGGTGCCAATGATAAAGCATGCCACTATCTAGTGCGTGAGGCGTCTACTCCAAAATCTTGGGATTTTCCCCAGGACATCACTAACAATCCAGCCTAGTTGCCCATATGTGTATAAATCCATTTGTGATCTGCCAGGCGCAGAGAGCTGAGCTTCTCTGCCCTGACATTCAAGGGTAACACCAGGTGGTTCATGATCAGGGGTATTTCCTGACACTCCAGCCAACTCCAGAGGTAGAGACTCTCTTGGCACAGGAGTCTACTCTGCCCTGCTTGTTGCACTACCACATGGCAGTGGTCCTGTCCATGAGAACCTGCACCAGCTCCACTTTGATCAAATGCAGGAAGGCCTTCGGCACTAGGTGAATGGCCCACAACTCCAAAGATTGATATGGAGCAGTGTTTCCACCGCAGACCTGAGTCCTCTGATCTCTACCTCCCTCCAGATGACCTCTCCAACTCAGTAGTGATGCATTAATCTCATCTCTGAGTACAGAAGGCAGGAGGGACTGCTGCTGGTCCAATTGTGGCCGAAGAGCCAACACTGCAGAACCCATTGAGTAGCCTCCAAAACCTTGATGGCATCTGACTGGTTGACATGGTGCTGGGACCACTGGGACTTTAAATTTTATTGCAGAGCTCGCCTGTGCCATGTGGTGTAGTCAACATGCAGAATGCAGGAGGCAAACGGGCCAAAAAAGCCTCAGAACTGCTCTCACTGAGTACCGGGATCGAGGTTGAAAAATTGGGATCATAGCCTGAATTACCTTGACTCACTAAATCATTGGGAAGGCCCTAAACTACAACATGTCCAAGACAGATACAATAAAGGGAAGGCTCTGATGAGTTCGATGTGACTTGGGCTCCTTGATGGAGAACCCCAATGAGGTTACCAATCAGTCACCCGGATCCAGGGTAGACAGAACATGAGAGAGTGAGCATTTTCAATTGGTCATTCCTTAGGAAGGTATTCAGAGGATAAAGATCAAAGATAGGCAGAAGCCTTCCAGCCTTCCACCCTTCTTCTGCAAAAGGAAACAGCAAGAGTAACAACCTTATCGTAGCCCCTTTTCGCACCTCTTGCTTGAGAATGGACAGGTGTTCCTCTCAGAACCGTTTAGATGTGAGAGAAAGGTGCCGCCAGGCACAAACAAATGGTAGATCATAGCCCTCACGAATGATCTGAAGGACACCTCTATCGAACGTGATGGATTGCCACCCTGCAACAACGTGCTTGAACCTTCGTCCATAGGGTGGTTGGGTGCCAAGAATGGCAAGCTAAAGTAGCTTGGTGACTGTTGCCACGGGGAAGGAGGGCTGGAAGGACTCATGCTCGTGGAGACCCACTTGTTGTTTGCCAGATCCATATCCCTGGCTACCAAAAGACTGAGTGACAACAAAGGGAGCTGGAAAGACTGGCGTAGCTGGTAAGCCAACACCCCGGAGTAGCTTCAGAATTTCCTCAACTGGGGAAAAAACTGTTTGGCAGGGTTGGAAGACCCAGAGAATGTGCTGTGGTCCATCTCTCCTTAAAATGCTCTAAGGTGAATCAGCCTTTTTTGCCAATTGGGCGTGTGCCTTTGACAGGTATATCCATAAGGGAGGCATGTACATCTCATGACACCTGTGGGTCTCATCAACACATTGCGCCAAAGCACAACACTAGTGTGAACCACTAGCCCCAGATGATAGGCAGTATTATGAACGGCACAAATCATGTATTTGGCTGTATCTTGACCATCTGTCTGAGCCAAGGAGGCCCTAAGTTCTTCCGAGACCGCCATCCAGATCAGACCAGTTTTGAATGATCTAAATGCCAGGCTAGTTAAAGAGAAAATGTGTTTTCCAAATGACTTAATCCTCTTAAACTCCCTTTCTAGGGGGAGGCATCGTAGGGAATGAACTGGGGTTCACCTTAGTGGTTGAAAACTGGTCACTAGATTCACTAGAGTAGGATGCTGCGTTAAGAAATAAGGCTAGCCAGGATGACATCTGGCCACCTTCCTATTCACTGGTGACCAGGAACAGGGCTTGAACCAAGTGCTCATTAAGGTGTCTGTAAGGACATTTTTCTTGACTTCAACTGGAGGCAGTCGTAGGTCTAGGACCTTAGCTGGCACTCGAATTAGCAAAGGAAGTACTCTCTTATTTTGGGGGCCCAAAAGGTGAATTTCCCAGTATTAGGGGAAGTATCAAACCCACTGGCCTTCTTCAAGTCCACGTAGAGGCTGTCATCATAATGAGAGGGTAAACTATGCCCATCGTCATCATTGGATGGTAGTAAGTTCTGGTCAGAGTTGGAGCCAAAAGGATGATAGAGCCTCTGAGGGTACCTCTCTGGTAGTGGAAGCAAAGGATTAATCTCAGATTGTATGGGGATCGGGCGCTTTGTAGAGGTTTCATTAATCAATATGACCGTGTGATCGACTACAAAGCCCAGAATGCACCTGTCACCACGAGCAAGTGTTCAAGAGGGCTTCCGGATCCGGGCGGCATCTTGCACATCGCATCGCCACCTCGCAGGGAAGGACGTTTGAATCATAAAAGCAGAACCGGCTAGTTATTAGGTACAAACTTGGATGGTTTTTATGATTTCCCTTGCGTTGAGAACACGCGCCTCTGTGGAATGCTTCTATGTCAACGTTCCGATGTTACGTGGTGTTCCTCGCGACCTCTGCAGTTTGTCAGTTACTGCTGGCTGAGGCAGAGGGACGCTGCGACTCTGTGCTTGGGTGAATAAACCTTCTTGAATCGTCACCTGCCTCTGTGTCATATCTTCAGTACAACATTTTATTGGCGACGAGCTTCAGCCGGCACAGCACTGAGTCAGCGGCACAGTATCTGCGTGTGCAGAGGCACTTTTAATTGGTCCTGCGGTCATCGCGGCTCCGCTGTGGGGTGGAAGTGCGACTGAAGTGACCCCCAACGCGCCGCAAAACCAGCAGAGAATCATTGTGTATGGGGTAAGAGCGTGTGAAAATTGACCCCCAACGCGCCGTATTTGTCCTCACTTCACGGCTTAGAGCGCGGAAGTTGAGGGGCGAGAAGATGTGTGATTAGAACCCCTACGCTACGCATCCGTGTGTGCTTGAAGGCTGGGGCGCATTCCTGTTATATTGCGTGGAGGTGCTAGAGGATTGCGTGGCAGCCGATTTAACGCGACTGGGCTTGAGACAGCAGCTGACTGAACGCGCTGCCGCTCGTCGGTGAAGCGGACGCGCTGAGAGGAATTCCTGTGTAATCGACCTCAGATCAGCTGCCAGTGACGCGCCCTCGTGAGTGGAGCCTCTCCTCTTAAAGCAACAGACACACGTTATTTTTTCAGCATGTTAATGTGACAGCCTCCTGATTTTAAGCTTCAAGGTGTCTTTGTATATTAGTTTTGGAGAACATTTTGCGTACAGCTGTCCAGTGGTATTTTTTCCTCTGCCAGAGGGTGCACCTCTGTGAATTTTCAAGCCTCATTTCCTTTCCTCATCTTTCATTGAAGCATGGATGTCACAGCTTTAGATGTCACAGCAGTCTCTTCTCCCCCACATTTTCTCTCTCAACCTGGTAGTCCTAGCATTGAGTGGGATGAGTGGATCGACATCTTTGACAATTATCTTGAGGCGTTGGATGCTCAGGATTTTAGCTCAAGTAGGAAAAGGGCGATCTTACTTACCAGTCTAGGTAAAGAGGGACAACACATTTTTAAGTACCTCCCAGTTGTCACTGACGAACGCGGCCAACCCATTGAAGACGTCTATCTAGAGGCACGGAAAAGGTTAGAAAAAGGTTTGCGCAAGAGACAAATGTCGTCATGAGGAGGCACACATTTTATACCCAGCCACAGAGAAGTGGAGAATCAATTGATGACTGTCACAAGACTGCGTGAACTTTCCCTCAAATGTAGATTTGGTCCCATGGCTGAGGAGATGATACGGGATCAGCTGATAGTGCAATGCAGAAGTAGAAAGACTCAAGAACGGCTGTGGGCTGCAAAGAACCCCACTCCAAAAGATGCCATTGATATAGGAAAGATAGTAGAAGAGTCAGAGTTTTGCATGAAGGAGATGGATCGTAGAGATTCTAAATTGAACAGTAATGGCAATGTGGAAACATCTGTTGTGGAAGGAAGTGAAGGGGAAGTGGCTGCGTCCACCAGATATGGTGGCAAGGGTAATAAGGGCTTTTCTGGCAGCAGGCCATTTCCCAACAAGTTTAGCAATAGGATGTGTAGCAAGTGTGGTAGCACATATCACACAGCTGATTCAAAAAACTGCTGGGCCATAGGCAAAGAGTGCATGAAGTGCGGCCGCAGAGGTCATTTTGCTAAAATGTGTCAAGATGTTAACAAAGGAAAGGTGGCCTTGTTGAATGAAGATACCTACTACAGTGAGTGCTTGCCTAGGCCTGACAGAATCCTTTGCGTTGAACCTTCCCAAATCGAGAAGGGTGACAATGAAGAAGTTCTTACAACCCACTCTTCATGTTTTGATAATAAGAGAAGACACAGACCCAAGGCAGAATTTGTCATCGCTAACAGAAAAGTTGATCTTATGGTAGATTCGGGGTCGTTGTACACATCGTACCTAAGCGGATATACGAACAAGAATGGCCCAATGTTTGCTTGTTACCCAAAGATATAAACCCAGGTGGCTATCAAGGAGAGCAGATGGACATACTGGGTTATATTTTGGCGGATATTTATTTTAAAAATAGGTCTGTTAAAGGTAAAGTTTATGTTGCTGAATCTGGGCCCCCCATATTAGGTTGGTACAATCAGTACGACCTACATATCAAGATTGACCCCCATGGTGTAGAGCAAGTCATGGTCGTAGATGATCTCACTGTTGAGGACATCTTGGAGGGTGCCAAGGATGTGTTCAGAGACCAACTTGGTAACCTTGAGGGTTACGTCCACGAGATAAAACTCAAGTCTGGAGCCATCCCCGTCCAGCATAAGCTCAGAAGAGTTCCCATTATGGTAAGGGGCGAAGTCAAAAAGATGTTAAATGAAATGTTATCCAATGGGATCATTGAACCTGTTGAGTGCTCTCCATGGGTTTCTCCCGTCGTCATCACAGAGAAGGCAGATGGTAATTTGCGTTTCTGTGTTGACCTGAGGAGTTTGAACCAAAATATTATTCCAGACACCTTTCCCCTGCCCAACATTAACGAGCTTATCTTGTTGTTGCAAGGGGCAAAGTTTTTTACAAAATTGGACCTTCGTCACGCCTATCACCAAATACGGTTGCATGACTCCTCTAAACACTTGACAGCTTTCATAACCATGGAAGACATCTTCCAATTCACCAGGATGCCCTTTGGACTATCCTCTGCTGCCAGTGTTTTTCAGAGGATGGTGTCTGAAGTGTTTAGAGGCATGAAGAACATCATCTACTTCCAGGATGACATCCTAGTTTTTGGTTATAGTGAGAAGAGTCACAACTTGGCGCTAAAGGATGCACTTGCAAGGCTTCTAGAGGCTGGTTTAATGCTTCGCAGAGAAAAATGTGCCTTCCTCGTCACGGAGGTGGAGTACTTGGGACACTCGCTATCTAACGAAGGAGTTAAACCCAAAAGGGATCTGCTGGCCTCCATAAGGGAGGCTCCCACTCCCTGTACAAAGGATCAATTGCGGTCCTTCCTTGGGTTAATTGAGTATTACTCCAAGTTTGTCAAAAAATTTGCTAGCAAAACTGAACCTTTAAAAGTACTTATGAGGAAGGGTGTGAACTTTACATGGGGTACAGACCAGCTGACCTGTTTTGAAAACATCAAACATGAAATTTGTGATGCAGGAATTCTAGTGCCACTTGATGTTAATGCTAAAACGATAGTCACTGTTGATGCAAGCGACACTGGTATTGGTGCTGTCCTATCACAGAATGATGGTACTACTGAAAAAACAGTAGCTTTCGCATCACGCACCTTGACAACCATTGAACGTCATTACTCTGTGATAGAAAAAGAAACTTTGGCTGCCACTTGGGGAGTTGAATATTTCAGAACATATGTCTGGGGACGCAAGATTCTTCTCCGTACAGACCACAAACCCCTACTAAAAATGTTGTCACCTGGTGGGACCGGAAAGGGATCAGCCAGACTAGCTCACCTGGCCTCCAGGTTGCAAGAGTACAACTTTCAGATAGAGTTAATTTCTGGGTGGCGCAATGTCCAGGCAGACTGCTTATCACGTTTGCCTTTAGAGTGGGAAAAAGTGGATAAGATTGGGGTCACTAAGAGTGCAAGAGAAGGGGCCATTTCATGTGTGGAAGATGTTGTTCAATGGAGTCTTGGGGTGGTCAACAAAAAAGAGTGGGCGAGTGCTATGTCGGAGGATGAGGTACTCCAGGCCGTCCTCAACCTCATTCTTAAAGGAGGGCGCAGAGAGAGCACCCTGCCTTGTAATGTGAGACCTTTTAATTCGATCATCAACGAATTATCGATTGTTGCAGACCAGATTATCATGCGTGGTGATAAGATAGTCCCTCCCCTTGGCATTCGCAAGAGGTTATTTGACATAGCTCATGAGGGACACATGGGGCAGACCATTACCAAGAAAAGGTTGAGGAGCGAGTTTTGGTGGCCGGGAATGGATGGTGAGGTGGTCAATTGGGCTGAAAGGTGCAGCGAGTGCAAGGAGTGTGAGAAGAGGTTAAAGGTTGGACCACAGTCGGTCCCGAGTTCCATCCACGATCCCGGTGTGAGTTGGCATAGTATTTGCCTTGACTTCATTGGACCCATGCCAGGAGTTCATCCCAATAAGAGGTTTGGAATGGTTGTCATGGATGTTCACTCTAGATGGCTGATTGTGCACCTTCTTCCAGAAATCACCACTAGAGTCACCATAAAAGTGTTGCGCTGCATTTTTAAAGAAGAAGGCTATCCCAATGTCCTTATTACAGACAATGGCACGCAGCTTACTTCAGGTGAAATGAGTGAATTCTTACGCCATTGTGGGATCAAACATTCTCTCACTGCACTTTATAATCCCCAGTCCAATGGTATTGTAGAAAGAGCCAACCGCATGATTAAAGGTGCTATAGGTCTTGCTCTCGCCAATAACCTGGATGTTGATGAGACCTTGAACGAACTGGTGTGGGCTTACCGCACCACTGAAAATACCACTACTGGAGTTGTTCCTTTTGTTGCCATGCGCGGAAGGAAACCCTCTACCAAACTAGTACCCTCTTGGGTCAGAGAGTTATTGGAAGGGAAGAGTGTGTGTGTGGGTGACGCATCTAAATCCAATTCTGCACCCACTCTTGTGAGCTCTCAGCCTATGTCCCACACCAGTCTCCAGGTGGGAGATTGGGTCAAAGTCAGATCTGGTCGTTGGGTTAAGGGTGTGGGTAAGTTCCGTGGCCCTTTCCAAGTTAAAGAAGTTTACCAGTGGCGTGTCGTTTTGTCAAATGGAGAAAAGTGGAATCTATGTAGAGTAGCCAAGTACTGCTCACGAGACAATCCACCCAGGGCTAGCGGGGGTAGAGATTCTTGTTCAGGTTATATGTTGGCGCATGATTATCAATTATTGAACAGTTCTCGCTCTTGTGCAGAAATGAGAGCACCTGGTCCCAGTGGTGACAACTTGGGTGTTCGCCAGGGCCACAGTGATGAAAATCAAGATTTACATCCTTCACAAACCACTCAACGTTGTCAAAGACCCTTACGGGTCAAAGGGCCTCCCCTTCACTTACAGGATTTCCTTGTGGGTTAGCCCTTTCCTTTCTTTGCTCATTTTCTGCTTCTCTGCCTCCCCCGGTCCTGCACCCTCTCTTCCATCCTTCATCTTTGCTCTCCCTCTTCCTCTCCTGTTTCTCCTCTCCAGTTAATAGCCATTCTGTGTTTTATTATTCTACCTGCGTGTAGAACAAAGGGGGGTATGTTATGATTTCCCTTGCGTTGAGGCAGCGCGCCTCTGTGGAATGCTTCTATGTCAACGTTCCGATGTTACGTGGTGTTCCTCGCGACCTCGGCAGTTTGTCAGTTACTGCTGGCTGAGGCCAAGAGACGCTGAGACTCTGTGCTTGGGTAAATAAACCTTCTTGAATCGTCACCTGCCTCTGTGTCATATCTTCAGTACAACAGTTTTGCATAAAATGAGCAGATACTTTATTCAAATGTACACCTAACTGAGTCCCCGCTTCTGTTGCAGCACGGCCGATTAACTTGACGGATTCTCGCTACAGGCAACATTGTTTCCCCCGGAGTTCAAAGAAACTGCATTCGGCTGTTTTCATATGCCGAACATTTTCTCCACAATGTATCGCGTAAGTGCTCCGTGCTTCGCACGAACGATAAACTGTTTTTAAAAAATAGATGCCATTCAAACACAAATAGTTTTCTTTTTCCCTTCCTTGCAGAAACGCGTATAAAAAACCAACAGAGAGGTTTGTTCATAACAAGCGCGATTTTCCACCACTCCTCATTGGACTCTTTAAATACTCAGAACTAAGTTCAACTATTCATTTCAAACTTAGGTAAAGAGTCCCTGTAGTATCCAATCGCTCCTAAAGCCCTTCTTAAACATTTCTAATTTCAGTTGTTCATCCGCAATTATTACTCGTCTTAAAGAGGACTCAGGAAGCAGGTATTTGCTTTTTTCATTTCTTCCAGAGCCAAGCATGGTTGAAAATAGTACTTAGAGCGTTGTTGCTCACTTTTACTGAAATATTTCTGGAACTCTTTTTTCTAGATTTCCCAGTCTCAAGCCCTGAAGAGAACCCTTAAATGCAATAGGGACTCGAAACGCGTTGGAGTTTAACCCCTACTGGGTTTACCAAAATGATGAATGTCTATGCGGAGCATTATAGTTTCTAATGTTACATGCCTGCTAGATGCCTAAATGTATACCCGGTAGCTTTACAGCCATTGTAGTTTGTTTTTTTTAAAAATGATGTACCTAGACTGACACAATTGGCTGTTGTGGTTTTGTACTTACTTGACTGGCTGTAAAATGTTAATGTTGTCATTTTGTCTGTCCTTGTGATTATTATGTATGTATTTGTCAAACATTTATCGTATTTGTGATAACACAGAGTATCTTTTGAGGAGACATGATTTCACAATGTTTCATTGATCAAATGGTTTTCCTTCTAAAAAAAGTAATTAAATTATGTTAGACCATTCGAATGAGATAAAGGTCTGAGACTCTTTTATTCTCTCGTTCTCTCTTTAGTTCAACAAGGTCCTTCCTGACCTTAGCAGGACCAAACCCCCCCCTCTTGGTTATACTTGTAGAGGTTTCATGGCACGACCACAGTTGAGCCGATGCTGGTTCATAATCAGACATTGTTGATTGTAACAGAGTTTCCTCCAGTTTGGCACAAGGGTCAATGAAGGAGGGACCAACAGGGGTCTTGGAGCCAGGATGGAAGTCTGCACCAGAGTTGGTGAACCAGTGACAATTCCAAGGGGTTCGGATGGAGCTGAGGATATATCAGCTGATGGTAATCCTACTGAGGGTCCTGCAGACCATTGCTGCCTTAAGATATGCCACTGGGATCCGGAAGAGTGCCAAGGATACAGAACATGGCCTCCTTAATGGGTCTCAACCTGCAGTGGTCACCGATGGCCCTGGGAATTCAGGGTGCATCTGGATCAACTGCGTGAGTGGCTCCTCAATTGGAGATCGGAAACAAGATCGATTGGCACCTTTACACCCTTACAACTTCTCTTTTGATAGTGGCTAGATGGGGTCAAGTGCCGATTCACTTTATGTTTCTGCATGGACGTTTGACTTATCGGAGGACTTTGACTGTGAAGAATCCTCACCAGAGCAGCATCGGGAGCGGGAAGGAAACCACGCCCTCGAACTTGCACGAGGCTCCTGACTTCTTCCTGTATTCTGCAACACACAGCTTCACGACATACAGGATTGCTTTCGGGTGCATGAGAGTGCTCTAATCACAGGACTTGGAAGTCATGCTCCGAGCCCAAACAACACCACACCTCATGCAGATCGGTGACTGATACCAGTTTTTAGCTGTCACAGCATGGTTTGAAGCCTGTAGTTTTAAGAGCGGACATTGTTCCTTTGCAAACTGGTTTCATTTTGGGAGTCATCAAAAGATAGAAGTGGGAGTGGAGTTCTGGATCCGCATTCTAAGTGGAGAAAGACTGACATTGGCACTAAGCTAAGGGAAAAATGGGGAATTACTCAGTGACGACAAGCATCAACGGGAAGAGGGGGCGGGCACGCGCTCTAACTAAATTTAAAAAAAAATCAAAATAAACGGGTGCGCGCAAATATAAAATAAAGTATATTATAATGAAACACTTACCTGAAAACAGGACCTCCTGCTCCGGACCTCGTCACGCTGCAGCTCGGCCACCAGGAAACTCCATTGACCAATCAGGGTGCTGCTCTCACCAGCATGACAGCAG
Organism: Calotriton arnoldi; assembly: GCA_963921515.1. NCBI lineage: Eukaryota > Metazoa > Chordata > Amphibia > Caudata > Salamandridae > Calotriton > Calotriton arnoldi. Next base: position 685,293 of record CAWUFW010004004.1, read on the forward strand.
CGCCCTGATTAGAGGGAGCAGCCTCTCTCGATGCTCCCGAGGGCACTGGAGCCCTGCACTTACTCTAACCCAGCTGTCTTACTGACGGTCATCTAGTAAAATCCCTACTCATGTACAGGACTCTTGCCTTGCATGCAGGGTCACACTACATATGTCACATACATCATACATTCATATTAAAAATACAATTACCTTGAATGCAGTACTCAGACTTCTCCATGGCAAACGGTGCCATCGTGGAGCAAAGCCAAGCTGTCTACAGAAAACCTGAAAGATAAAAAAATAACAAAAGAAATACTAAGTCTAATACATTTCCAACATAAAAGGGCAGAGTGGTAGTGTCCTTTTTCTATGCGACAACACCTTCAAATCAACAAACGTGTTACAGCATAGAGCATTTAACTCACCTAGCTATCCTGCCTTGGAATATATAGGCCATACAAATCAATATATTTTTTTAAATTTCCACCAAAAAGGAAATCCTGTATTGATAGCCTGCACTTTATGTCCTCGCCTGATGTCACGTCTTATTTCAGGTGGAAAAGGCAGTCCACAAAACGAAGGAAACATTTTAAGAACAGATACAGAAAACTAGTTGCAATTAGCCTATCAGTTTGTGACTGCAAAGCCCAGGGGAAATTTAAACATTAATCGAAGGGAACACAATATTTTAATTCAGTAATAAAAAAAGAAGAAATGCATGTCCTGGTCATAAGCAGTAGGCACATCCTCCTCGCCCTGATTAAAGTGCATCCCAACCCTTTTCCTACATTTTCAGAGAATGCTGCGCAGCAAGAGGCTGATGACCCCGTCCATATCCGAGCTCTTCAGTGTCAGTCTACTGCTGACAATTTCAGGTTTCAAGGAATTTCACTAACTACAGGCACATGAATCAATAATACGTTCTAGATGGGAATGCATTCACAGCCTAGCCTCCAGTTACATTTCTAATATTTTTTATCTAACCGTTCTTGCATTCGTGTTTTCCGGATGCCTTTCTAGATCACCCTGCTCTGTTTCCCGCAGTTACCCACACAGCAGGCTCCGCCCTTCCATTTGTTCAGCATAGCCTGTGGTCCTTCTTCAGTTTGTTAGACCTAACAACTTTTAAATACAAGCATTTGCAATGCAATAGGTCTCGCATTTGCGAGAGTTTAAGCTATTGGCATTGTAAATGACAATGCCTTTTATTTATCGGTTTTGATAATTAACACATAAAAGGCGTTGTCATTTACAATGCCATTAGCTCAAACTCTTGTAAATGCGAGACCTATTACATTTCAAAGAAGCAGCTGCCATTGTCCAGAGCTGCTTGGAAAGTGAAAGCGCGCACGGTGCGCTTAATGTTGCAGGAAAGCATGATGTGCCTGCAGTAGGAGAAACTCATTAACGAAAATAGTGCTTACAGACTAAATAAGACATACCATGTAACAACAGAAGTAAAAGAGCCAGTCCTCAAGGGACGTTACAAATGAAGACAAGGCGGTACTAAGGAAGGACTAACAAGCCTAGTAACGAATCAGAAGCCAGCATTTACGAAGGACAATGACACAAGCCAATGACAAATATGGGCGAAGAGTGGGCAGGGCTTCAAGTACATACTCTAATACAGCATGCCTCGCAGATCAGTGCATGAGCTGCCCAGGCTCGACCTAAAAAACAAGCAAGTGGGGTGGGAGTCCCTTGGGGCAGGCCTGGCCCTGCAGTCAACCCAATGCCATTCACAGTGGAGGGTTAATTATATTTATGTATACACACACACACACACACACACATATATATATATATATATACACACACACACACACACACACACATACACATATATACATATACACACATATACAAACATACATTTAAACTCTTTTCATTAAACAGACCCCAGTGCTTGGATGAAATCGAAGAGCTACAAAAATGATAGCTTAACTGAATTTATTTTCCCCTCGCACTGATAAGCCTGCTAATTTTATTAGATGGGTACACCACGATGACTGTCGGGAAACTTCACCCCAACTCTCACTGTCTGCGATTAGCTTTCTTTTGGGAGTGGGACAACTTACATTACGCCTTGCATGCTTGGACAACTGCCTGAGTGAAGGCGGTGTTTATTATGTGGTAGCGGCTTGGGGCTTAAGACAATGATGGCTATCAGCATGTTTGTAGGTGAGTACCTGGAGAACAGCAAATATGGCACGTGCTCTTTAATTGAGATTATCTTATTTCAATGTGTGACTACTTTGGTCCGTTGTGTGCTGGGAAGGGTGTTGCTACAGGGGTTTCTTCGGTGGAATTGATGTGTTGTCGGACTTTGTTGACTCTCGTATAAAAGTTGTGGATGGTATAGTATTTGTCTGTTGAAAGTGTTACTGGAGTGTCAGGCAGGAGGGAGTTAATGGATTGTTGGACAACTTTGAAGAAGGCTTTGACCATTACAGAAGCATTCAAAAGGAATGAATTATATTATGCCAATTTGGCTGTCAAGTGAATTTTCTTTGTGCTGATCCGAAGCTTTCCAGTTTTGTTAGATTATTCTTGGACTGAGTGTGCCATTTTTTTCTCTTACTTGCAGATGGAGCGTTTGCGGTGAGTGTTTGTGTATGTACTAGGTTGTGGGTGATTTAATTAAATTGTTCATAATTTCATTGGAGCGTAAATGTCAACAAAGGATTTTACGGTGCTATTGAGAGTCAACAGTATATTAAAGTTGGCTGTGGGTTCAAGAGTGATAGAGGGGTTGATAAGGTCTTTGTTGGGGTGAGTTGATGGGGAGGTCTTGGAAACTGTTCATTGGCTGGTTTTGATTTGCTGTGGTACATTAACTGGTGTTTGATTGAATGAGGTGGCAAAATGGTCTATCCAGCTTCTTTGATTGAGGCGATATCGTTGTTGGTCGCATAAATTAATAATCAGCTTGAGTTGTACCCCTTATGTGTATAAGCACTGTGGGATGTGATGTGTGTGTTTAAGAGGTCAGAGAGCGGGAACGTCACATGTTTGGTGGCGACCTGCGGAGTTGAGATGCCCCAGGCAGACATTATTAATATGTCTAACAGAGGTATTTGTGATGTGGTCGGTGATTTCTTTGGTGAAGGGTTGCTTTGATCTTGAAGTCTTTGTCAGGATGAGCATGAGTGCTTCTGAGACAGAGATGTGTAAGAGGCCGGTGAGTTCCATGTAGGGGAGAGCCAAAAAAAGGGCATGGCCACACTCATTTTGACAGGCCCACATACCTGCGAACAATTTCAGATGTAGGCCAACTATATGTAAATTAACACGCACTTAAAAGAAACCACACAAAAAAGAGAACAGGATTCTTCAAAATGGCACTTACACATTTGTTTTGGATATAAGAATTGCGAGTGCCTGCTGGAGGCAACAAAACAACAGATGCAAATGAAAGAAAGCATATGGAGACAAGCCTAAACGTCTATAGGCCACCACAAGTGGGGCAGCTTCAATAACCAGCTAAAAAGTGAAGTATCTTGTCACCTGCTTTGATGTAGTCCTACCTTTGTCCCAATAACTCTCCCTCAGCATCAAAAATGTCAAGTTGCAGCTGATAATGCTCAAAAGGGTACTCCCATTTCTACAGTGATCACAGTGGAGATCACAAGAGCCCTCACACTGTACCAGTTGGTTAATGGCACACACATCCACAGTCAAGGGTGGCTACTGACCACTGACACCACAGCTTGTGGACACCTTATTTCAACACAAATGGGAGAAGGGCTATGGGTTCAACATGGCAAATTCTAATCTATTCCCCATAGTTATCATCCTTATTTCCCCTAAATGTGGTTCTTCATCAGGCCGCCCTTGGGTTGACATGATAGCATATATGATTCTATCCTCAGAGTTTTGACTCTGAGAACCTGAAGGTGGTGGCTTCACATGTATACATAATTTCTTCTGGCCCCAAAATGTACACATCCCTTTCCACCTAGACCCCACACCTTTGCCGAAGAACAGTAGCTGAACTCACCTTTCTGAAGGTGTTGTGTTGTGCATCGCCTACAATGCATAGCGAGGACTGAAACACCTCACATAGGTACTGGGCTGGGGTAGCTGACATTCTGAAATTAAAAAAGTAGCTTGGACTAGTCCAGTGCCCAAATACAAGATACATACTTGTCCCTTCAAGCCTGTAAGTTCGAGTTTGTGTGGACTTCAGACCAAAGCTCTGTTGCACCATCAGAGAGCGACTTTTGCCTGAAACAGATCTCGATGTTGCTGACCAAGCTGGAGGCACTTGAAGAAGCCCTGTTCTGACTTGGCCTGGAGAAAGGATGCTTCTATGTCCAGTCTGTAGATAAGCAGGCTCATGACCAGGATGAATGGGCCAAAGTCAGTGTGTGATCATCTTGAAGTGAGGCATCTAGTCGCCATGAGGGGCATTCAGCCCAGAAATGGCCAAAGAAAAACCTCAGCAACTTCAAAATGGTGGTCGATCTGGAGAGGGTATCCATGGACTGTGACCAGAGGAGTCACAGTGACCGCAGTCACCAAACATTGAGCCTTCTGAAAACCTTTTACCTGGGTGGGATTCTCCTGTTCATTTTGGGTGGTGTTCTAGGTGGGTAACATGCAATGTTTGAGTTTTTTGGGAGATTGTTGCAAATTCTTTGCCTCCAGGACTGCAACCCACTGAGGTGTCATCCATTGTATCCAGAAGCTAAAGGAAAGCACTGCTTATTCCAGCAGACATGACTTTGTCTGACACCTTTGCCCCGTTGTCTAGAACGTGCAAACCGTGCCTATAGAGTTCAATGAGTGTGAACATCTCAATATTCAAGTTCCAAACACTCTACCTGATCTACTCACAGTGACTGCAACTGGACAGTCGTGTGCACAAACGGAGGTACTTGGCTGTCCACTTGGAGTGCACCAGTGGAAAACGACAGGAGCTACCAAAGACACTGCCCTGTAACTACTCACTGCCCCAGAACTGGCACAATAGCATGTGTGCCTTAAAACTGCCAGCATCCTTGCTGCCAGGCGCCTCCGTGACTCATAGGGCGCATTAGCAAGCAATGAGCTGTTAACTGCTAAGTACGCTACAGGACTTTTAGTTTCGATTTTATCCATTTAATTATGACCTTTATACATATCTTTCATAGTTTTCGACTGTGCACTTGGAGAATCAGAAAATGTATCCAAATGTTATTTTTTCAGATGTTTACAGAGCATACTTAGATCTCATTTTTGCTAAATCGTTGGATAAAGAAAACCAAAATTAAAGAAAAGCATAAAATATGACCCCAGCATGTGAACTGATATTTTAATCAAAGGCCGGGCGTGGTTAAAAGTGTCACACATGGCAACGACAGTTCTGAAGTAAATATATTTTTTTTTAATAGCAAGCCATTTCAAAGCACTGAGTGTCAAAAATCGGAGGTGGGTGGGGTCAGGAAAAGAGGCTGGGAGAAATGAGAAGAGGTTGAGTAGCCTAGGCCAGCCTGCTGCTTCCGGTAGGTCTTTCTTAAGGCATAAGTGCTGGCAAGGTTACAGGCCCACCAAGAGAAGTCAAAGAACATGCGTCGCCTGATGGTGCTTTGCTGGAGCGCTGATTTTCCCAGGTCCATGAGTGAGTAGCTCATTCAGTCCAGGTTTATTCTTTCCAATCCTTATTTTAAAAGGGGTTCATCAATTCTACAGATACCAGAATGCAAAGAAAAAACCCGGAGTGGATGAGCTACTCGCACATGGAACTGGGTAATTGGAGAGCTGTGCAGTTCTGCACTTCGTTCCACAATTAAAACCAGGTCTTTAGTTTTTCTTTACTTTTAAAACCGTTGGAGCTTCGCTATAAACTGCCGGTGGCGTGCTAGAGGGTTTATTTAGCAAGCTTCTTGGCACTGAAGAGCCTGGCGGGTGGCCTGCCTCGCGCACAGACCAAGGGTGCTCTGCACACTGCCCCGAACTTGTAGATGTGCATTAGCAACACTTCCAAATGGGAGTTTGAGTGCACCTTGAGACCTGCAGCAGCGTCTTGTCACAGGGGTGTCATGCAGAATGTTTGATTTTAAGGTACACCTTTCTAAATTACCCGTTAACAGACTTTCGAAACAGTTTACAAACTCAGACTCTGCACCAGCTTTTCACCCAAGATCTGCCACATTGCGTGTGTATAGGGGGAAGATTCAGCAGGAGATTTTTAGAACAGCCATCGATTCTGCATTCTCACTTTACATGATACATGGATGAATGAATGAGAATTTTGGAAAGCGCACTGCTTACGAGCTTTGTATAATTTGAAGCTTATAAAGTTGCCTCTTTGGAAGCCCAAGGAAAGGTGAGATGCAATAGTCCATTTTGGACATTATGGATGCCTGTGTTCCCTAGGAACAGAATCTTGCTCAAGCCTGCCGAAGAATTTTCAGAAGGACACTGTTTAAGAAATGTGGCAGTGGAAAGATCAATTGGAATCAAAAATGATGCCCAGGTCTTTAGCATAGAAAGGAGGCGATGGAGTGGGCCTGAGCGCAGATAGCCACCAGTTTGAGTTCCAGATGGATTAACGGAAACCAGAAGTTGTAGACGAGATTAGTGCAAGTGAAGTGGGAGAGATCCGCTCCCTTATCATTGTAATACACTATCTAAATCCCAGTTGTCACTCGCCACGTCCCCCTCTAGTCTAACAATAAGTGAGTAATATGCTAAATAAATTACGCCTAAAGACTTTATACTGGACAGAGGGGTGACGTATAGATTAAACAACGTGGAACTAAGAAACAAAAACCAGGGCACTGATGGGATGATCTGAAGAATTGGATTGGTATGGCAGCAGTATTACAGTCTGGGAACACTTGTAGAGAAAGGACCAACACCAGTCCAGGGCTCGGTCTGCCACTGCAGCTTCAGCCGAATAAGGATGGGGTGTGAGATCATGTTGAAGGCTGCGGACAGATCCAGCAGGGCCAGAGTTCCTAGATTCAGGCAAATCTGCACAAGTCGAAGTTCATTTCGTACAGACATTAAGGCCTATTCCGTACTGACCTTTGGCCAGCAACCAGATTGGTGGCGCGTCAAAGAATTCAGAGGCTTCCAGATAAGAGGTAAGGGTCAGATTTACAAGGATCCTAAGATTTTTTGTTGAAGTGGAAGAAGTAAGACGGACCTGAAATTTGCTAGGACCTTCTGATCTGCAAAGGGTTTTTTAAGCAATGGAAAGACAAAAGCCTACTTCCAGGATTCAGGTACTATGCCATGAAGAAGGGACTGACCGAACAGTAATGTAAGACTGGGAGCAATTAATGAAGACCAAAGTTTCGAGTATTTAGTGGGGCATGGATCCAACGGAGAGCCTGATTTAATGCAGGAGAGCCCATCTCCAACACATTTTTCTTCTGTAGGATAGAAGGTCAAGAGAGAACTGTTGGCTTAGAGGTAACGCTCATGATGCAGGAAGAGGCAGATGAGCCACAAACATCGCTCAAAGATGTTTATTATTACAGACATCAACATTTAGGTGTTGAACAAAGTCATGAGTTTGTCTTTCAGCACCATCATGCCTGCAGTCCTCTAGTTTTCTAACAACCATTCCATCCCAAAACTCTACAGTAGTCTACAGTTCCTTAGATAAGGCAGAGAATTCAACTAGTTTTGTTATCATTGAAAATTTTAGTAATGATAGATTGTTATCCTAACTCTCTCTATGGTCCAATCAAAAGATAACTCCATTCCCCTCATCATTGTCAAGTAGTTCCACATTTCTGTTTTAGGGTGACTAAATTTCCTCCAAGGGTGCTAAACTCGATAACTTGGTCCCTTTGAAGCATATGTTCCAGACTAATCGCGCTACAATTTACCCAACTCACATCTCTCTTTATCTTCTGGTAAGTCTACCAAGAAGACCTATTCTCCTGCTGCGTTGAGGACATTATTACACCAGGAAAAAAGCTTTGGATTAAAAAGAAGTTTTTTTCCTGTAAAATAGTATGATATAGAACCGAATGATATCTGCACAGTTCATATACATTTAAATGTTGTAGTGTGCTAGAAAAAAAGCATTTCCTTTCACTTCCTGAGACTGTCTCATAAATCCTCTCACTTTGAAGTCAGAGAAAGAAAAGTAAACACCAAGCTCCTTTGGAAGATAGAGCCTGACAGACCTCTGTCTATAAATGCACAGCAAATGTGACAAGAACAAAATTTAAAGGCCTGTTTAGAGAAAGTGAGCACTCTTAAAAGAATACAAGGAGTGAGTCAGAGAGTTGGTAAAAAGGTGATGCTCCACAGGAGGGACAAAAGGCATGCTGGACAGCCTAAAACAAATAAATCCAGAAAATAGAAAGCAAGCAAATGTGAGTTACATAGCCAATGTTAAGCAATGGGCCGAATGCATTCCTAGGTAAGCTTTCAGAATGTCCCAAAGAGGTCTTCAGCAACCAGACTGCTGTGTTGTCTGGTAGGCTTCGACCTAAAAATGGCCTTAGGAAATGTATTATCTTGCTAGCGGGGAGACGATTCGTCTTAGGTTAAAAAGTGCAACGAGCTTTGTAAAAGATATTTAATCACATTTTCTTAACCTAAAAGATAACAATCTCTTTTATCTACTCTTTTTCTCTACTTTATCAATTCTATGTATAGGATGCAGACTATGTTTTGGTAGTAAGGAGATGAATTGCTAATAAAACTTCATGCTTCAATAGGTTGCCATATTGTCGCGTGTAAAGGTTATATTACTGTTTTGACAGAGTGCTGGTGCACATTAAGAAAGCCCAGTAGGAAAATAAAGTATGAAATAATGTAGAATTATACTTGTGCCTAAGAACTGAATGTGATAAAGAAGATATGATCTCTTGCTTACATGTTATTGAAGAAATTTGAAAAAAGTATTTTAAGCTAAAGAATGACGGATATGTTCGCCCCTCCTTTGGCCCCATGACTCTTAAAGGTGCCAACCTCATCACACTGACAAGCACTCCACAGCGGTAGAGCTCGGTCTAAGACTGCTCACAATCTGTTTCTCGTTTTTCAGAAGGGGGTCATGCTTTAAGGCGCCCTGAAGACTGACCAGAGACGCATCTAGGCTCTAAACAACAACAAGCATTGGCATAGCCAATAGGTCTCGCCTTTGGGACCTTATAAGTGTTTAGCCATGCAACAATTGTGCTGCATAACTGACACCTGGTTAAACACATATACCGTCCCAAAGGCGAGACCTATTAGCCAATAGGTCTCGCCCTTGGGGCCTTTTAAGTGTTTAGGCAGAGCTATTGGTTTTGCCAATGTTTTTAAGAGCATTGTGGCTGCTGTGCAGCATGTTGAAAAGTTATAATAAAAAAGACTTAAGCATTTTTGTTACTTTATATATAACTAAGACGACATTATGTACAACTGAATGACCCAATTAAAAAAGAACATAAGAAAGGTCTTGTCGTTTATTTTGTCGTTGCAATGTTGGCTACTTCTTCCTGCCTATTCTAATGTTGAGGTGGTGCTTAGTGATGCTGAGGTGGTGTTGAGTGATGCTGAGGTGGTGCTGAGTGATGCTGTGGTGGTGCTGAGTGGTGTTGAGGTGGTGCTGAGTGATGCTGTTGTGGTGCTTAGTGGTGCTGAGTGGGGCTGTGGTGATGCTGTGGTGGTGCTGTGGTGGTGCTGTGCTGGTGCTGTGGTGGTGCTGTGGTGGTGCTGAGTGATGCTGTGGTGGTGCTGTGGTGGTGCAGAGTGATGCTGTGGTGGTGCAGAGTGATGCTGTGGTGGTGCAGAGTGATGCTGTGGTGGTGCAGAGTGATGCTGTGGTGCTGCAGAGTGATGCTGTGGTGCTGCAGAGTGATGCTGTGGTGCTGCAGAGTGATGCTGTGGTGCTGCAGAGTGATGCTGTGGTGCTGCAGAGTGATGCTGTGGTGCTGCAGAGTGATGCTGTGGTGCTGCAGAGTGATGCTGTGGTGCTGCAGAGTGATGCTGTGGTGCTGCAGAGTGATGCTGTGGTGCTGCTGAGTGATGCTGTGGTGCTGCCGAGTGGTGCTGTGGTGCTGCCGAGTGGTGTTGTGGTGGTGCCGAGTGGTGTTGTGGCGGTGCCGAGTGGTGCTGTGGCGGTGCCGAGTGATGCTGTGGCGGTGCCGAGTGATGCTGTGGCGGTGCCGAGTGATGCTGTGGCGGTGCCGAGTGATGCTGTGGCGGTGCCGAGTGATGCTGTGGCGGTGCAGAGTGATGCTGTGGCGGTGCAGAGTGATGCTGTTGCGGTGCAGAGTGATGCTGTGGCGGTGCAGAGTGATGCTGTGGCGATGCAGAGTGATGCTGTGGCAATGCAGAGTGATGCTGTGGCGGTGCAGAGTGATGCTGTGGCGGTGCAGAGTGATGCTGTGGCGGTGCTGTGGTTGTGCTGTGGCGGTGCTGTGGTGGTGCTGAGTGGGGCTGTGGTGGTGCTGAGTGGGGCTGTGGTGGTGCTGAGTGGGGCTGTGGTGGTGCTGAGTGGGGCTGTGGTGATGCTGAGTGGTGCTGTGGTGGTGCTGTGGTGGTGCTGAGTGATGCTGTGGTGGTGCTGAGTGATGCTGTGGTGGTGCTGAGTGATGCTGTGGTGGTGCTGAGTGATGCTGTGGTGCTGCTGAGTGGTGCTGTGGTGGTGCTGAGTGATGCTGTGGTGGTGCTGAGTGATGCTGTGGTGGTGCTGAGTGATGCTGTGGTGGTGCTGAGTGATGCTGTGGTGGTGCTGAGTGATGCTGTGGTGGTGCTGAGTGATGCTGTGGTGGTGCTGTGCTGAGTGATGCTGTGGTGGTGCTGTGCTGAGTGATGCTGTGGTGGTGCTGTGGTGGTGCTGAGTGGTGGTGGTGCTGAGTGGTGCTGTTGTGGTGCTGAGTGGTGCTGTTGTGGTGCTGTGGTGGTGCTGAGTGATGCTGTGGTGGTGCTGAGTGGTGCTGTGGTGGTGCTGAGTGATGCTGTGGTGGTGCTGAGTGATGCGGTGGTGGTGCTGAGTGATGCTGTGGTGGTGCTGAGTGATGCTGTGGTGGTGCTGAGTGATGCTGTGGTGGTGCTGAGTGATGCTGTGGTGGTGCTGAGTGATGCTGTGGTGGTGCTGAGTGATGCTGTGGTGGTGCTGAGTGATGCTGTGGTGGTGCTGAGTGATGCTGTGGTGGTGCTGAGTGATGCTGTGGTGGTGCTGAGTGATGCTGTGGTGGTGCTGAGTGGTGCTGTGGTGGTGCTGAGTGGTGCTGTGGTGGTGCTGAGTGATGCTGTGGTGGTGCTGAGTGATGCTGTGGTGGTGCTGTGTGATGCTGTGGTGGTGCTGAGTGATGCTGTGGTGGTGCTGTGCTGAGTGATGCTGTGGTGGTGCTGTGCTGAGTGATGCTGTGGTGGTGCTGTGGTGGTGCTGAGTGGTGGTGGTGCTGAGTGGTGCTGTTGTGGTGCTGTGGTGGTGCTGAGTGATGCTGTGGTGGTGCTGAGTGGTGCTGTGGTGGTGCTGAGTGATGCTGTGGTGGTGCTGAGTGATGCGGTGGTGGTGCTGAGTGATGCTGTGGTGGTGCTGAGTGATGCTGTGGTGGTGCTGAGTGATGCTGTGGTGGTGCTGAGTGATGCTGTGGTGGTGCTGAGTGATGCTGTGGTGGTGCTGAGTGGTGGTGTGGTGGTGGTGCTGAGTGATGCTGTGGTGATGCTGAGTGATGCTGTGGTGATGCTGTGGTGATGCTGTGGTGATGCTGTGGTGATGCTGAGTGATGCTGTGGTGGTGCTGAGTGGTGGTGGTGCTGAGTGGTGGTGGTGCTGAGTGGTGGTGGTGCTGAGTGGTGCTGTGGTGGTGCTGAGTGATGCTGTGGTGGTGCTGTGCTGAGTGATGCTGTGGTGGTGCTGAGTGGTGGTGCTGAGTGGTGGTGCTGAGTGATGCTGTGGTGATGCTGAGTGATGCTGTGGTGGTGCTGAGTGGTGGTGGTGCTGAGTGATGCTGTGGTGGTGCTGAGTGGTGCTGTGGTGATGCTGAGTGATGCTGTGGTGGTGCTGAGTGGTGGTGGTGCTGAGTGGTGCTGTTGTGGTGCTGTGGTGGTGCTGAGTGATGCTGTGGTGGTGCTGAGTGGTGCTGTGGTGGTGCTGAGTGGTGCTGTGGTGGTGCTGAGTGATGCTGTGGTGGTGCTGAGTGATGCTGTGGTGGTGCTGAGTGATGCTGTGGTGGTGCTGAGTGATGCTGTGGTGGTGCTGAGTGATGCTGTGGTGGTGCTGAGTGGTGGTGTGGTGGTGGTGCTGAGTGATGCTGTGGTGATGCTGAGTGATGCTGTGGTGATGCTGTGGTGATGCTGAGTGATGCTGTGGTGGTGCTGAGTGGTGGTGGTGCTGAGTGGTGGTGGTGCTGAGTGGTGCTGTGGTGGTGCTGAGTGATGCTGTGGTGGTGCTGTGCTGAGTGATGCTGTGGTGGTGCTGAGTGGTGGTGCTGAGTGATGCTGTGGTGATGCTGAGTGATGCTGTGGTGGTGCTGGTGCTGAGTGATGCTGTGGTGATGCTGAGTGGTGCTGTGGTGATGCTGAGTGATGCTGTGGTGGTGCTGAGTGGTGGTGGTGCTGAGTGGTGCTGTTGTGGTGCTGTGGTGGTGCTGAGTGATGCTGTGGTGGTGCTGAGTGGTGCTGAGTGATGCTGTGGTGGTGCTGAGTGATGCTGTGGTGGTGCTGAGTGATGCTGTGGTGGTGCTGAGTGATGCTGTGGTGGTGCTGAGTGATGCTGTGGTGGTGCTGAGTGTTGCTGTGGTGGTGCTGAGTGGTGGTGTGGTGGTGGTGCTGAGTGATGCTGTGGTGATGCTGAGTGATGCTGTGGTGATGCTGTGGTGATGCTGTGGTGATGCTGTGGTGATGCTGAGTGATGCTGTGGTGGTGCTGAGTGGTGGTGGTGCTGAGTGGTGGTGGTGCTGAGTGGTGCTGTGGTGGTGCTGAGTGATGCTGTGGTGGTGCTGAGTGATGCTGTGTTGGTGCTGTGCTGAGTGATGCTGTGGTGGTGCTGAGTGGTGGTGTGGTGGTGGTGCTGAGTGATGCTGTGGTGGTGCTGAGTGGTGGTGGTGCTGTGGCGGTGCCGAGTGATGCTGTGGCGGTGCCGAGTGATACTGTGGCGGTGCAGAGTGATGCTGTGGTGGTGCAGAGTGATGCTGTTGCGGTGCAGAGTGATGCTGTGGCGGTGCAGAGTGATGCTGTGGCGGTGCAGAGTGATGCTGTGGCAATGCAGAGTGATGCTGTGGCAATGCAGAGTGATGCTGTGGCAATGCAGAGTGATGCTGTGGCGGTGCAGAGTGATGCTGTGGCGGTGCAGAGTGATGCTGTGGTGGTGCTGTGGTTGTGCTGTGGTGGTGCTGAGTGGGGCTGTGGTGGTGCTGAGTGGGGCTGTGGTGGTGCTGAGTGGGGCTGTGGTGATGCTGAGTGGGGCTGTGGTGGTGCTGTGGTGGTGCTGTGGTGGTGCTGAGTGATGCTGAGTGATGCTGTGGTGGTGCTGAGTGATGCTGTGGTGGTGCTGAGTGATGCTGTGGTGGTGCTGAGTGATGCTGTGGTGGTGCTGAGTGATGCTGTGGTGGTGCTGAGTGGTGCTGTGGTGGTGCTGAGTGATGCTGTGGTGGTGCTGAGTGATGCTGTGGTGGTGCTGAGTGATGCTGTGGTGGTGCTGTGCTGAGTGATGCTGTGGTGGTGCTGTGCTGAGTGATGCTGTGGTGGTGCTGAGTGATGCTGTGGTGGTGCTGTGCTGAGTGATGCTGTGGTGGTGCTGTGCTGAGTGATGCTGTGGTGGTGCTGTGGTGGTGCTGAGTGGTGGTGGTGCTGAGTGGTGCTGTTGTGGTGCTGTGGTGGTGCTGAGTGATGCTGTGGTGGTGCTGTGGTGGTGCTGAGTGATGCGGTGGTGGTGCTGAGTGATGCGGTGGTGGTGCTGAGTGATGCGGTGGTGGTGCTGAGTGATGCGGTGGTGGTGCTGAGTGATGCTGTGGTGGTGCTGAGTGATGCGGTGGTGGTGCTGAGTGATGCTGTGGTGGTGCTGAGTGATGCTGTGGTGGTGCTGAGTGATGCTGTGGTGGTGCTGAGTGGTGGTGTGGTGGTGGTGCTGAGTGATGCTGTGTGATGCTGTGGTGATGCTGTGGTGATGCTGAGTGATGCTGTGGTGGTGCTGAGTGGTGGTGGTGCTGAGTGGTGGTGTGGTGGTGCTGAGTGATGCTGTGGTGATGCTGAGTGATGCTGTGGTGGTGCTGAGTGGTGGTGGTGCTGAGTGATGCTGTGGTGATGCTGAGTGATGCTGTGGTGGTGCTGAGTGGTGGTGGTGCTGAGTGATGCTGTGGTGGTGCTGAGTGGTGCTGTGGTGATGCTGAGTGATGCTGTGGTGGTGCTGAGTGGTGGTGGTGCTGAGTGGTGCTGTTGTGGTGCTGTGGTGGTGCTGAGTGATGCTGTGGTGGTGCTGTGGTGGTGCTGAGTGATGCTGTGGTGGTGCTGAGTGATGCGGTGGTGGTGCTGAGTGATGCTGTGGTGGTGCTGAGTGATGCTGTGGTGGTGCTGAGTGATGCTGTGGTGGTGCTGAGTGATGCTGTGGTGGTGCTGAGTGATGCTGTGGTGGTGCTGAGTGGTGGTGTGGTGGTGGTGCTGAGTGATGCTGTGGTGATGCTGAGTGATGCTGTGGTGATGCTGTGGTGATGCTGAGTGATGCTGTGGTGGTGCTGAGTGGTGGTGGTGCTGAGTGGTGCTGTGGTGGTGCTGAGTGATGCTGTGTTGGTGCTGTGCTGAGTGATGCTGTGGTGGTGCTGAGTGGTGGTGTGGTGGTGGTGCTGAGTGATGCTGTGGTGATGCTGAGTGATGCTGTGGTGGTGCTGAGTGATGCTGTGGTGATGCTGAGTGATGCTGTGGTGGTGCTGAGTGGTGGTGGTGCTGAGTGGTGGTGGTGCTGAGTGGTGCTGTTGTGGTGCTGTGGTGGTGCTGAGTGATGCTGTGGTGGTGCTGTGCTGAGTGATGCTGTGGTGGTGCTGAGTGGTGGTGTGGTGGTGGTGCTGAGTGATGCTGTGGTGATGCTGAGTGATGCTGTGGTGGTGCTGAGTGGTGGTGGTGCTGTGGTGGTGTGAAGTGATGCTGTGGTGGTGCCGAGTGATGCTGTGGTGGTGCCGAGTGATGCTGTGGTGGTGCCGAGTGATGCTGTGGTGGTGCCGAGTGGTGGTGTGGTGGTGGTGCTGAGTGATGCTGTGGTGATGCTGAGTGATGCTGTGGTGGTGCTGAGTGGTGGTGGTGCTGAGTGGTGCTGTTGTGGTGATGCTGTGGTGGTGCTGAGTGATGCTGTGGTGGTGCTGAGTGATGCTGTGGTGGTGCTGAGTGATGCTGTGGTGGTGCTGAGTGATGCTGTGGTGGTGCTGAGTGATGCTGTGGTGGTGCTGAGTGATGCTGTGGTGGTGCTGAGTGATGCTGTGGTGATGCTGAGTGATGCTGTGGTGATGCTGAGTGATGCTGAGTGATGCTGTGGTGATGCTGAGTGATGCTGTGGTGATGCTGAGTGATGCTGTGGTGATGCTGAGTGATGCTGTGGTGATGCTGTGGTGATGCTGAGTGATGCTGTGGTGGTGCTGAGTGGTGGTGTGGTGGTGCTGAGTGGTGGTGTGGTGGTGCTGAGTGGTGGTGTGGTGGTGCTGAGTGGTGGTGTGGTGGTGCTGAGAGATGCTGTGGTGGTGCTGAGAGATGCTGTGGTGATGCTGAGTGGTGCTGTGGTGGTGCTGAGTGGTGTTGTGCTGGCTCTGATTGATGCTGTGTTTGCGCTGAGTGATGCTGTGGTGTTGCCGAGTGAGAGATAGAGTGAAGATATAATGCCCAATTAGAGAGGGTGGTGAGAGAGAAAGAGAGAGAGAGAAAGGGTGTACATAGAATAAAGAGTGGAGCGGGATAGAGAGAGAGAAAGAAGGGGAGAGAGAGTGAATGAAGGAGTTTGAAAGAGAAACAGATAAAGGGGTGAGAGAATGAAAGGCTAAAAAGATAGAGAGGGAGAGTTAATTAAGTAGAGAGAGAATTAGAGAGGGAGAGAGAAGGAGAGAGACAATAAGAGTGGGGGTTGTGGAGTTTAAATAGAGTGAAGAAGTGACGCGGAAAAAGTAACCTTAAATATAGCTTTGTGCTTTGCGCGAATAAATATAAAAAATTAAAAAAACAGTGAGAGACAAAAATACTGGTAATTAGGCTGTGACTCCCAATATAAAACAAATAGCGATATAAGGTGAAATCAACCCACCGAAGCAATATTTCTCAACTAGACAAAAAAAGCTTGTATTTCAATGCTAATCGCTGTTGTTTTTCATGTGACTGTAGTCCAGGGCCCTCAGTTGGTAATGTGAGCTGCTGCTGCGATTGAAACATCAGAGTCCAGAGAGTTAATGAGCCATGACGAGGAAATGAGGAATGTAATGATGGACCAATACGAATATGGTGTAGTTTCTTGTAATTTAATAAAGGCAACTTCGGACAGCACAGGTGTTGAGGTGTGACCACGTCCACTGCCTCACTGCGTCTGACCGATAACATTCTCTTTTACCTCATACATAGTACAGAATCTTCATAACACTCTAAACTCTATAATTCTATTAAAGACACATTACTACACATCCCTCTTCTTTATTGCAAACATACCCCTATCTTCCCCTAATAATACCAAATAAAAAAAATAAAAAATAAAAAATTAAAATTGAGAAAAAACAATACATAAATCAAATATAGGTAACACAAACATAGTCTTCCAGTTTCCTGGGTTTAACAATGTTTCTGCCAAAGCTGCTAACTCTGTCAGAGCTAGTAGAAGAACTTTGATTAACAGGGTAACTGGGTACTTCATTACCATTGCACAGGTCTGAGCTATGATCAGACCTAATGTAGTGATGGGAGGTACATTTCCATTGTTAGTATGATTAACGGTAATCCACCAATATCTGTCCCCTCGGAATCAACCTTAGTGCCTTGAGTTTCTTTACCAGCACTACCTTCTTTAACAACAGCTAATTTGCTCATATGATAAATAGATCCATCTTCTAGCTGCACTGTATTTCTATGCACTTTGACAATTTTCTTTGGTTCGCTAAATTTGTTTTTTCCTTTTACGATTTTCCTACTGGATTTCACTCTTACCCCTTGTCCTATACGAATATTAACATTCCTGACACCATACTTTCTGTCAAAGTACACTTTGTTCTTCTGTTGAGACTTTGCCATGCATTCCTTTATGTCACTAACATCCCATTCAATTTTGTTTCCTTTGTTCATCCAACCTGGATTAACTTTTGAATGTGGAACTCTACCTCTCATGATACCGAAAGGACTATTACCAATTGAGTCATGAACGGTAACTCTGTAGCTCCACACCATTTTCTTTAATTCAATCTCTAAATCCCTTTTGTTTTGCATAGCTAACTGCAAAGTACCTTTAATAACTCTGTTTATCCTTTCCACAACAGCATTTCCTCTTGGATGATAAAGTGCTGTGAATTTTTGATTAATACCAGCATATTCCATGAAGTTTTTCATTTCTAAGGATTTAAACTGAACACCATTATCAGTAAGTAAGGATTTAGGAAGCCTTCTCTCAGAAAAATATTCTCAAGGAATTTGATAACAGAGCGAGTGTCAATTTTTGTAACGACTTCAACTTCAAGCCATTTCGAAAATAAATCCATTAAAACAATAATATATTTTTGAGAACCATCAGTCCATAACACTGGCCCCATTATATCCAGAGCTACATCTTCCCACGGTAAATCGGGACAAACTAAGGAACTTAATGGAGGATTTAAGGTTTTCTGAGACTTGTCTGCTGACACACATTCCATACAAGATCTAACAAAACGTTCTGTTTCAATGTCAATTTTAGGCCACCAATACAAGGATTTAATATTGCGTTTAGTTCGTGCAATACCAGGATGGCCTTCATGACATAGTGAAATTATCTTATTTCTTAATACTGATGGTGGAATAATTTTTCCTCCTCTAACTAAAAACACTCCCTCAATACCCAACTCATTTCTTACTTCCCAAAATGCTTTAAGTTCACCAATAAGGTATGATTTTATACACCTTTCCCAACCATTTTCAACACTGTGTATTACTTTATCTAAAATGGCGTCATTAGATTCTTCTTCTTGTATACCTTGACAATTTTCACTTACAAAAATGCCAGCCACGCACACGTCATTCCAGGGACTGGTGTCAACCTCTGTAAGAGGTAAGGACATTCTGCTTAAAAAATCAGCAGTGACATTCATTCTACCAGGAACATATTGTACCTTGTAGATAAAATCTTGCAATCGCATGGAAAGTCTGGCTATCCTAGCGGAAGCTCTTGATAGTCAGTCAGTGGTTAACACTTTAGTCAACGGTTTATGATCCGTTCTCACTGTAAATTCTCTTCCCCAAATAAATTTTCTGAAGTGCTCGAGAGCCCACACACATGCTAAAGTCTCCCTTTCTATAACCGAATACCTCTCTTCGGTGGGAGATAATGACCTTGAAGCAAAAGCTATAACATCTTCGTTCCCACTTTCGTTGTTTTGAGTGAGGACCGCCCTAAACCTTTCCCACTAGCATCGGTAGTTATAAAGGTAGTAGCAGAAGGATTAAATCCTTTTAATGTGGGAGCTTTAACGATAGCTGATTTAATATCTAAAAAGGAAGATTGACATTTGTCTGACCAATCAAATTTGCTTTTGTTTTTATTAAGGAACGCATTTCGTGAGTTTTGTCCGAAAACTTCTCCACAAATTTGGAATAGTATTCCGCTAAACCTAAAAATGAACGAAGTTCATCTTTGTTTTGTGGTGGAGGAGCTTTGACTATAGCTTCAATAAGTTTATCTTTAGGTTTAATGCCATCACGACAAATTACATGTCCAAGGTAAGTTACATTAGATTCCGCAAACTTGCATTTGGTGATTTCACCAGTTAAACCTTTTTTATCAAGCACTTGCAAAACTTTCCTTAAGATGTCATCATGGTGTTTTTTTGACTTACCCATGATTAATATGTCATCTTGAAAAAATACAACGTCTTGGATGTCTCAACACACAAGCGGACTTTGCCGTTGGCACGTCTCGTGACGACCAACGGAGATATCCATTCAGATGATTCTATTGGTTCAATAATGTGTGTATCTAATAATTTATCCAGTTCTTGTTTCACTTCATCCCTCACAATAAATGGAATATTTCGTGTTTTATGAATCTTGGGGATAGCATTTTGTTTCAACCTGATGGAATGAGAAAATCCTTTCAATTTTCCAACTTTTCCATTGAATACATTAGGAATTCTTCCAACACCCATTTTTAGTGTCCTCAGATTCACATGCTACTAATACCTGTTCTGGACTATTAGGATTTAAAATAATGTTCAATTTGCGTTGATCTTTCCATCCAAGGACGGATGGTCCATCTTTGGCTACGTACAGTTTACACAAAGGATGTCTCCAAATAACTGTGTCATGAGTCTTTGAAACACATGCCAATCCAAAGGGCATTCGGCGGAACTGGAAACATCCAAACGGTGTACAAAAAGCAGTCAAGTGTTTACAATCAGCATCTAGCATAATTTGATGGTAAGCAGAGGACAAGTCTAACGTGGAAAACCACTTTGCATCCCTGGTTAAAGATAACATTTCGTCAATGCGAGGTAATGGGAATTGATCAACAATAATGTTGTCGTTCAATCCTCTTAAATCAACACACAAGCGGACTTTGCCGTTGGCACGTCTCGCGACGACCAACGGAGATATCCATTCAGATGATTCTATTGGTTCAATAATGTGTGTATCTAATAATTTATCCAGTTCTTGTTTCACTTCATCCCTCACAATAAATGGAATATTTCGTGTTTTATGAATCTTGGGGATAGCATTTTGTTTCAACCTGATGGAATGAGAAAATCCTTTCAATTTTCCAACTTTTCCATTGAATACATTAGGGAATTCTTCCAACACCCATTTTTTAGTGTCCTCAGATTCACATGCTACTAATACCTGTTCTGGACTATTAGGATTTAAAATAATGTTCAATTTGCGTTGATCTTTCCATCCAAGGACGGATGGTCCATCTTTGGCTACGTACAGTTTACACAAAGCAGTCCTGCCTTTGAACCTGAAGATAAGCTGTCTAAACCCAATAATATCTATTTTCTCACCAGTATAGCTTTCAGGGTTGATGTCAGGTGCATCTAAATGATTTCCAATGGTGGAACAAAAATGGTGTAACCACACATTTTCGGCAATGATAGTGTAAGGCGAGCCAGAATCTGCCGCCACCTGCAATGATACACCACCAAAAGAAACCCAACATAAAGGTTTACTGTCGCCCTCACCAGAAATTTTCAGGACAACTTTCTTCTTAGTGTCACATTTAACTTTGATGTCATCATCACCATCATCCGAGGAAAGTGATTCCTCAATATCACTCTCTCTCACACAAGCCACTTTACTCTTTTTCTTATACATTTTGCGTCTGCATGCTTTGGCAAAATGTCCAATTAACCCACACTCTAAGCATTTCGCAGATCGTGCTGGGCATTTGTAATATTGAGCAGAGTGTGAAGTGCTGCCACAACGGTAGCATGAATAATTATACTGCTTGTTTTTTATAGAACTATCACTTTTCTTAACGTCATTTTTATCAAACTTTTTTTGTATGTTTGAGAGTATTTTCCCTGACTTTCTGAAATTTTGTTAACGGAGTCACTACATTCTTTTTTCGGATGCCAACGTAACTTTAGCACAACGCTCTGATAACTCCGCTTTTTGACAATAGTAATAATATCTTTCAAGTTGGATTCACCCTCCACCCACAATCTATCTTGTATAGCCTTATTTTTTGCATACATTACAATTTGATCTCTTATAAGTTCATCATGAAGATTACCAAATCTACACGATATAGAAAGCTTTCTTAAGGCTGATACATAATCCTCAATGGATTCATGTTTTTCTTGTTTCCGTTGAAAAAATGCGTGGCGCATAACTCCAACACACACAGTGGGTGAAAAGTGTTCATCAAGATCCAATAAGGCAGCTTTAAATATGTCTATGTCACCAGGTCTATCTTTTTGTTGCAATTGCCCAAATACACGAAGACCTTCGGGACCCAGACAGTACATTAAGATCCTTTTCTTCCTTTCAGGAGAATAAGCTCCACTACAATCTTCAAGATTGGCAATATAGTTCAAAAAATAGACTTTCCACTCGTTCCATTGAATAATAGGTTCTCCAGGAGATGACAAAAATTCTTTTGGGGTATTTAGATGAAATGCAGAATCACCCCGTGGGGTTGTCTCTCCTTGAGAAGATGCTGTTGGAGTGGTCATTATGTAGTGATACTCCCGAAATGTAATGTACAAGGAAGAATAAGTAAATATACGTAATGTACTTACTGTCTGGTTATTATTTTTTTGTAAAAGAGACTACCGGCGCACTCGTGGTAAATGTAAAATAATTGCTCTCTCGGTGAAGTTCCGTCTTTTGTAAACAGTGAAATCGACTCGCAGATCGGATTTCCAAAATGGCGTCACGTTAGGGTCATGACCAGCGTGATGACGTTGACACGGCAAATCACGTAGAACGTACCCTGACGACGCGATGAGCAGAACTTGAAGAGAGAATGGGGAATGCAGAATGCCGCTCGAGCCCCCAGCAATGCTGAACTTGAAGGTAAACAGCGCGCGTGCAGGCGGTTAACTGTAAAATGTTCGCAGAGTCAAGATCAATACAGAAAAATACTCGAAAAATCTGTATGTCCCAATTCCGTCTGCTTACCCGTGAGCATAAACAGGGGTTTCCAAGCTCGTCCGGTAATCGTCTTAGTGAAATCCAACTGCCGTAGATTTCAAACACCGTGGCTGACTGTGATCCACTGCAACCGTTTTGAAGCAAAGGAGGATCAGCGTGGGTCCCTCGAGGTTGCCTTAACTCGTCGCCAAATATGTAATGATGGACCAATACGAATATGGTGTAGTTTCTTGTAATTTAATAAAGGCAACATCGGACAGCACAGGTGTTGAGGTGTGACCACGTCCACTGCCTCACTGCGTCTGACCGATAACATTCTCTTTTACCTCATACATAGTACAGAATCTTCATAACACTCTAAACTCTATAATTCTATTAAAGACACATTACTACAAGGAAGAGATAGGAAACAACAGATGGCAGCTGCGCGTGCACGCCATCGTGAACTCAAGCTGGTCGCCAGCCGAAAGCCAGTGTTTGCACTTCCAAAACCCGCTTACTAAAACTCTCGGCCAGACCAGCGCAAGCGCAGGTTGTAGCGACGTGAAGGCAGTAAAGACAATCCACGGGAGCTGTCTTTAAGTTTCTTTATTCTCGAGAAACAGGAACAAAGAAGTATGAAGTAACTGGACCCACAGCGAAGGTGTCCGTTCAGTCCGAAGCGCAGGAATAGAATAGAATAGTTAGAATACGATCAAGATTCTAGAAGATAGAATGACAGGAAAGAATAGAAAGGAAAGAAAGATGATGAATACAGAGAGGGAGAGAAGGAAACAAGAGAAAGAGAAATACAGATATTACAACATCTCCCTTTCTAACAAACAAGTTATTTCATAATAAAATCTTTATAACGTACAGGCAACCTGCAAATTCTTCTAGATGGTGATACAGAAGAAACAGATGTAGGAGCAATAGCAACGGAAGAAGAAGTATTAGAAACATTCAAATGAACATTGGATTTAGTTGTTTCAGCAAGTGGTACAGTAGTATTCTCAAACAAAATAGAATCATCAGAGAAACATGGTACAGCTGTTTTCTTGTGAATGTCAGCTTGCAAATCAGATATGGGTACAAGTCTTCCCTTGTTCCACCACCCCATATCTTGTAATAAACAAGCACTGAGACTAACCCTTTCAATTTTACAAGGAGAAGAGAATGAAGAATCCCTTTTCTAACGCCAAATGGTTTCTTGACAAGAACCCAAGCACCAACTGTAAATTCTTTGTCATGAACATGTTTAAGATTGTCATAGTGAAATTTTTGTTTATCTTGTGCTGAGGAAACTGTGTGTCGTATAATAGAATCTCTATTGAGATTGGATGTGCCATGGAAAACAAAATGTTGCTCCAACCAAGAAGGTAGAAGTTTGGAACGACATTTCCTACCCCTCAACAATTCAAAAGGAGTGTAGCCAGTGGTAGAATGAGGAGAATTATGGTAGGCATTCACTTTGTCTTTTAAAAACAGTTTGTAATCTAAATGTGAGGAAAGAGCAGTCTGAATGCCTTCCTTGAGAAAGCGATTAGCTCTTTCAACCAAACCGTTGGCAGAGGGGCTATACAAAGCAACTTGTAAATGTTTAATATCAAAACTTGTCAAAAAGTCTTTCATGACAGTGGAGACAAAGTGAGTACCGTTATCAGTGACTAATTCTCTTGGAGGACCTTCTAGTGAGAAAACATATTTAAGGAATTGTAAAACAGATTGGGTAGAGGCAGAATCCACAAATGAAAAGTAAATCCATTTGGAGTAGTAATCAATTAATACCAATAAAAATCTTGAGGAGGTGGGTAATAAATTGAATGGACCGGCAAAATCCAATGCAACCTTCACCCAGGGACCATCGGGCAGAGGAACAGGGCGAAGAGGATTTTGCGTGGTTCGCCAATGTTTGTCAGAAACAACGCATTGAGGGCACAAGTCAACGAAAGCGGAGACTTGAGAGTTCAAAGAGGGCCACCAATAATTTTCTCTAAGCTTTTTACACGTGGCTGTGACTCCTAAGTGTCCATCATGAGCAATGGAAATGAGTTTATTTCTTAGAGAAAGAGGAGGAACAAAACAGCCATTTCTAATACATAAATCATTCTCAAGAGATAGTTCAGAGGAAATTTGTGCAAAAGGTTTAAGATCTTGAGACAAATTGCGAATAGGAGGCCAACCTTTAACAATAAAATCACATACTTTTTTTAAAGTAGGATCAAGGGAAGTAGCATCGAGCCATTCTTTCTCGGAGATAAAACCATTGGATGAAGAAGTGGCATCGATGGTAGCTACAACACAATCAAAATCGTCAACAGAGTCATCAGTAGAAGGTAAAGGTAAACGAGAAAGGCAATCTGCTCTGAAATTTCTGCCACCTTGAATGTATTTAATGCTAAAGTTGTATTCTTGAAGTTTGGAGAGGATACGTACCAATCGGGCATAGGCTTTACCTAAACCATCGCCCTGCAACAGGTAGACAAGTGGTTTATGATCTGTGTAGATGATAAAATGGCTGCCCCAAAGGTAGGTTTTAAATTTGTTAACCGCCCAAACACAAGCTAAAGCTTCCCTCTCAATCGTGCTGTATTTGGTTTCAGCATCAGATAAACTTCTTGAGGCGAAGGCTATAGTGTGATCTTTGTTGTGAATTTGTTGACCAAAAACAGCACCAAGACCTTTGAGGCTGGCATCAACTGTAACAATACACTGGTGACTTGGAACAAAAGGGCTTAATGCAGGAGCATTGATGACCAAAGATTTGATATGTGTGAATGTAGAGTTAATTTCATCAGTCCAAACAAAGGTAGTGCCTTTTTGAGAAGTGACCTCAGAGGTTGAACGTAGGATGAGTAGTCGGGTACAAAGCGAGCATAGTATTCGCATAGACCCAAAAAGGATCTCAAAGCGTCTTTGTCTGGAGGAGGAGGAGCTTTAATGATGGCTTCAATATTGCAAAATTTTGGTTTAATACCTTCTGGGGTAATAGTATGCCCTAAATAATCAATCTGTTCAACTAAAAATTTACATTTGTCTGGTTGAATAGTAACACCTCTGGCACTGAGAATGGAAAGAACTTTATGTAAGGCGTCTAAATGAGATTCTTTTGTTTCAGTAAAAACAAGAATATCATCTTGAAAAGCCTGAACATGTTCAATGTCTTTAAAGAGAACATCCATGGCCTTCTGAAATACTGAAGCCGCGGATGCCAAACCAAAAGGTAGCCTTAAGTACTTGTATGCTCCAAAGGGAGTGACAAAGGTGGTTAGTTCTTGAGACTCAGTACTCAAGGCTATCTGATGGTAGGCTGAGTGTAGATCAATGGTTGAGAAATATTTTGAATGGCCAATGTTGGAAAGCATTTCTTGAATATGAGGAAGAGGATGGCAATCGATAATGATATTGCGGTTCAAGGATCTGAGATCAACACAGAGACGAAGATCTCCATTTTTTTTCTTTGCGAGGACAATGGGAGAAACCCATTCTGAGGAATCTGTCGTGGCATTAATGCCATCTTTAGTTAAAGATTCCAATAATTTTTTTAAATCAGGTTTCACATTTATTGGAACGGGTCTAACCTTGTGAGTGATAGGTGTGGCATTAGCTTTTAGTCTAATGACATGCTCAAAACCTTTGATGGTTCCAATGTTATTACTAAAAACGGAAGGAAAGTTGTTTTTGAGTAAAGTGAGAAGATCAGTGTCATTGGGAATGCCATTGTTGATGGAAAGAAGGGGAAGGTCTCCTAAAACAATGGGATTCTTGTGACCTGGTTTTAAAATTATACCCAATTTGGCAAGATCCTTCCAACCTACTAAATCTCTACCTTTGACTGCCACGTACACTTTGGTTTGGGTTGACCTTCCTAAAACTTGCAAAGTACCAACGAAAAAACCAAGAAGGTCAATGTCCTTATCACCAAAGGCTTTGGGAGATATGTCAGGAGCTTGTAAAGAAATTGAATGATTCCATAAGGTATCAAAAGTGGTGTCAGCTAATACAGTAATAGGAGCTCCTGAGTCAGCCATGACATCTAAGGATTTATTGTTGATTAAAGCTTGGCAAATGGGACGTTCAAATTCTATAGAACTCAAAGGTTCATCAATGGAGAGAAGGAGATTGGAAAAATTACTAGCGCAGTCAGAGACAGAGGGATTGTAGTTTGGTTCTTGTAGTTCAACATTGTGTATTCTAACAGTATGAGGAGTGCGTTGTAGTCTACAAACTTCTTGAAAATGCCCTGTCTTCTTACATTTAGTGCATTTTCTTCCTAAGGCAGGGCAAGAAGGAAAATTACCAATATGATTTTTAGAACCACAACGATAGCAAAAGCGTTTAGACCCATCTTTGTTAATGTGTTCTTTGTTAACTCTGATGGCAGAAACGGGATTGGAAAAATCAGAATTCCCTGAAACATAGGATATGGGAGAATGACCTTCTTGACCTGACAACGCTTGGGAGGAAATGATAGAACGTTCTATACTCTTCCCAATATCAACAACTTCTGAAAGAGAAGGGTTACGACAAGTCAGAAGACGTTCTTGCATTTTCTTCGAAAAGCAGTTGAAAACAAATTGGTCTCTGATACAAATGTCTGTTGAATTCAAGAAATCGCAGGTAGAAGCAAGAACACGTAGAGCGGCAACATATTCTTCGACTGATTCATCGCTGCCTTGTTTGCGTTTGAAGAAACTGTGTCTTTCCAAAAGCACGTTTGGTTCTTCAGAAAATTGTTTTTAAGTCTTTCTTTAGCTTCGAGATAAACATTCCAAGTGCCATCACCAGGAGGTTGTGGAAAATTGGGTAAGTTATCAAAGATCTTTTGTGCAGCAATGCCCAGGTGATTGTAAAGCAGGGCGTTCTTTCTCGCTGGAGAGTACTCCGAACCATCAATTCCAATGAGGTAGTTTTCAAAAATATGGATCCACTGTTTCCAAAGGATTTCCGGTTTCCCTGGTATTGGTAGAAATGGAGGAGGATGTAAAGCATTGTCGGAAGACGACATGGTGATAAAGATAATGTAAAAAAAAAAATGCAGCTGGAGTGGAACTCCCACAGCTTAAAACAATGGCAAAATAGCTTCAGTGAACAGCTGTAATGAGAATCAGCACTTTACAATGTGCAGAGTCACAATGGGCGCGTTAGAATGAGTAAAGGAACTCTTTAATAATCCAGGAATGCAGGCAGTGTCAAGCTGAATGGACGTCACAAAGAGGAGTAAGAGAATATTCTTTAGCAATCTGCTCGAAGGGACGTCACAATGAAGAGTGCAGCAGAAAGAATGTTGCAGCGCTGCGCTGGTTGCCTTGGAGACGCTGATACAGGAGGACGCTGGTTGCCTTGGAGACGCTGATACAGGAGGCAAAGCGTCATAAACAAGACGCGAGTAGAGGTCAAGGACGCGCTGGCTCGAGCAAGTGAAAACGGCAGTTTGAAGCTTGCGGAGAGAGAGCCGTGAAGAAAAGACAAATAAATGTAAATGACACACCTGAGGCTTGTGGGTCCAGAATGCAGTAACAGTGACGAAGCAAACTGCTAGCGTCGCAGAAGAAGTTGTATGAGCGGCGGCGATCAGGAACGGAACGGGAAAGTTCTGTTTTCCTATTTTCACCCCACTCCTGGTACCAAATTATGTAGCGACGTGAAGGCAGTAAAGACAATCCACGGGAGCTGTCTTTAAGTTTCTTTATTCTCGAGAAACAGGAACAAAGAAGTATGAAGTAACTGGACCCACAGCGAAGGTGTCCGTTCAGTCCGAAGCGCAGGAATAGAATAGAATAGTTAGAATACGATCAAGATTCTAGAAGATAGAATGACAGGGAAAGAATAGAAAGGAAAGAAAGATGATGAATACAGAGAGGGAGAGAAGGAAACAAGAGAAAGAGAAATACAGATATTACACAGGTGCAGGCCGAGACCTAACCAGCCGAAAGCCAGTGTTTGCACTTCCAAAACCCGCTTATTAAAACTCTCGGCCAGACCAGCGCAAACGCTGGTGCAGGCCGAGACCTAAAAAGGACAGAGTGTCCATATGAGGGTCCCGGCAGAGTCGGATCTCACAGAGACAGAGATAGTCACTGCACAAACATCTTCCCGTGAGAGGCCCCGGGAGCGAATGGGCTTCCAGCAACTGACAATACGAGTAAAAGGGAGGCCTTACTCACACGGGGAGGCCATTATTGAGGGCAAAAGCAGCATGGGGGGCAGGTTCGTGGGCATGACAGCAAATGACCCCCTCTTTCCATTACAAAGGAAGAGAGTTTTTTATTTTCCCCAAACAGCATCTCGACGTAAAACAAAGAATTGGGAATGCACCCCTCCCACGTCGCTTTAAGTGGTGAGAAGGTTTGTTTACTGTCGCTGCAGATGTTCACGGTAAAGGCACCGTCACAGCTGTGGAGATTAACACGAGACACTTTCTCTCGTTGAATTTCCAAAATAAACCGCCGACTTTAGGAACATAATCTGCCGCGAGCCCCAAAAGGGTCCTAAAAGGGAGGAATGTTTGCCACGTCTCCATGGTCGAGTCGGAGTAAACCGATTGCGTTAGCCTTTTTACATTGTTTTACCTCCTCTCTGGAGAGGACCCTTGTAGGAGGTAGAGAGGCTCCACACACTCACGCATGCTTGCTTGGGGAGTGTAACGGGGACTCACCTTTACTACGGAAAGAAGGGAGATGAGTCTAAAACCATCACTGCTAGTGACTAGAATAACGAGTTTCACATAGTGCCTCGCACCTCACTCAAAGCTCTCTCCGGGCGCTGTAAATTAGTTATTATTACTATTAGCCAGTGTGCCAGTGGGAAGTGGGTCGAGAGAACTCCAAGTAACACGCATACGGTCAGACGCATTTACCAAAAGTTAAACTTGTATGAAACCCAGGATGCAATTAAAAACAAGCGCGGCCGTAAAACAAGCATTTGCAATGCAATAGGTCTCGCATTTAAGCGAGTTTGAGCTATTCACATTGCAAATAACAATGTCTTTTATTTTTGTTTTCGTTTTTAAAACATAAATAAAAGGCATTGTCATTTACAATGCCAATAGCTTAAACTCTCGTAAATGCGAGACCTATAGATATCTAGTGCTGGATCTATATATGTCGTAAAGTGGATTACACATCCGCTTATAGAGCACTTAATTTTAGGGTGACCAATCGGAGTGAAAAAAAGAAATGTGTAATATTATTTTACCTTATCCCCATCTCAGGAATAAGTGGGCATCAACACAGAAACAATCATTACGTGGTTTTTGCACGCAGACAAATGTTGACTAACTGGCTACAACATCTAACAACCAACTAATAATGCCGCAATAGGGCTACATAAATGTTAGCTCCATCAACCTATAAACAGGCACAAAACTGAAACAAACTTTGCTTGTTTGTTGGAGGCAGACTTAGGGCTCTGTTTTCACGGCCAGGCACGTGATGCAAAGGTTACCGCTTTCTGGGGTTAGGTGGCGCTGATACGAGAAAGTGGTCACAGTATGGCGGGTGTGCTGTACGTACGGCTTTTCAAGAAAAGGTATCTCTGAATAAAATAGTTTCCGTAAAACACATCAGGTGTTTCCATCAGCAGAAATTAAGTGTGAGTACACACTTATTGTAATAGAAGATGCGCCTCTTCTGTGGTTGTCAGTTACGTTTTAAAACTTACCATCTGTTTCACTTTTAATCTGCATTCACACTTGAATCTATGGAAGAACCTCCTTCCACTGACTGAAAATTGTCAGTTCCTCTGGGCATATCACTTAACCTCCTTTAGTCTAAAATTGTAAATATCTGAAATGCAATTGTGTAATTCAAAAGTGTGAATCAACACTTCAGTGCACCATTGCTGCCCAGCTAGATAAACACTTTGTAACTGTCAGTACGCACAAATAATTGCTCTTTGGCGAACTGTGTATGAAATGAACATAAATTTGCATTTCGTGACAAAAATTGGAATTACTCTTTCCACTCTCTTTTAGTGGTAAATATGTATGTATGGTTCCGTTTCCTGTTGCAGACAAAAACTCTTTCCCCAACCTCCAGGTCATTATTAAATTGCAGCTGTTTGGCCGGCCTGCTGCCTGCGTGAGAGTCCGGCGCTGCTTCACATGGGGTACCTCCCTGCTCTGTTTTCGCAAGCGGTCCCGGGCTAAAGCTGCCGGTGGACCTGCGCCATCGCTGGTGAGGGGGGCAGGGGGCACAGAGGCTGCACCTGCATACTGAGGCCCATGATGTGCACTTACAGGTGCTACCAAGACCTGTAGGAGCTTTGGGCAGAGGCTAGCCGGTAGACTATCTTGCATTTGGGCGCCCAGCCAGGCCGCATTGTCTTGGGGAGTACGTTTCGCCTCTCGGCCGGAGCTGCTGGCCGCAGCGCTGAGGAGGCGGGCCGGGCCTCGGCGTGCTCCGATCGTGCTCCGATTATTGTGCAAAAAGTTTAAAAAAAAGGCATGTGGTTGCTAAAAGAACAAGCGCAGCCTAAGCGGACCGCGCTGAAACTGAAAAAAAAGAGTGCTTACAGACTTATAAAGGAGACCATGTAAAGCCGCAAGGAAACGATCCAGTTCGGATGGGCGGGGCCAAAAGGAGACAGGGCGGTAACCAAGCCGCCTCATTTTCAATCGGAGGCCAGCGTTTAGCATAAATGATGACGCCAGCCAATCAAAATGATGGGCGGCGCTTCAGAAATCTTATCGATTACAAGACGCCTCGCAGAAGGCGAGACCTAAAAAGTGCTTACCGACTAATGAAGGAGACAGTGTAACGCCGCAAGTAAAAGTAAAAGATCCAGTCGTTATGGGCGGTCACAAAAGGAGACAGGGCGGTAACAAGGAGGGACTAACAAGCCTCATTATCAATCGGAAGCCAGCATTTACCATGGACAATGACACCAGCCAATGAAAAATATGGGCGGAGGCTTCCACAGCACATCTACAGTATACCCTACTACAGCATGCCTCGCAGAGCGAGCAGCGCATGCGCTGCAACGCTAGGCTCGACCTAAAAATAGCTCCACCTTGTGAGAGGAAAAGAGGCGCTGGATGAGGTGGTGCCAACAAGAGCAGACGGTGTTAACATCCCAGCACTTACCCGAGCAGACCCCCTGCACTCCCCCAGAAATACCACAGAGGCTTCAAATGCCGACGGGAGGAGGCCGCAAACCCCACACGGGAGCTGGAAACTCTCTCTGTAGGGTTTTCGAGCTCAACTTCTTTCACCAGGCGACCTTGTGAAGAAAGCAGATACAGTGTGACACGCTGGCACGGTTTGTGTTGGCAGGGATGGTGTGTGTGTGGTCGGCCTGGTTTCAGTTTTCACCCCACAGTCTGTGCGCCTGCTACTGGTTTATTTTCCTTACAGTGCACCCGATCTGGGCTGAGAGAGATCCCTACTGACCCTAGATGGCATTAGAATCACTGATGTCACCACATTCAGATTGGAACCTTGCGACCATGCCAAGAGGGGAGGCTATAGTCTGGGCCAGAAAGTATCTCCCACAGAGAAGGCACACACCTGTGGTAAGCTCTATGCTGCTT
Organism: Calotriton arnoldi; assembly: GCA_963921515.1. Taxonomy (NCBI): domain Eukaryota; kingdom Metazoa; phylum Chordata; class Amphibia; order Caudata; family Salamandridae; genus Calotriton; species Calotriton arnoldi. The sequence continues at coordinate 716,466 of CAWUFW010004004.1, forward strand.
TGTGCAACCGCATCCACAATCTATGGGAATGTCTTTGAATCTTGTGGTGGTTGAAATGGCTTTACAAATTCACGATGATGAGTATTTGTGATAGACTCGGACAAAGCGTCACAGAAGTTATCACCGGTGCGCACCTTTAGCACGGTGGGAGCAGCACTCTTCCTTTTTCTAGTCTTTTTTCCGTCTTCATTGCAGCAAATACTGATCGATTTTCCCTCGAGTAATCCCCATTTCATTTAACAGTAAGTACTCTTCCATTTTCAGTGAGTGAACTTTACTTTTCAGTCAAGTTGTTCAGAGGAGCTAAACGTTTTTAGGTGGTGCAGACTTTGAATCCTGCAGATAATTTCAAATAGTAAAACACACAAGTAACTGTTTCCGCAAGGGAGCAAACCCCTGGTGTGGACAACTGGCCTGCACATTCTTCTTCCGCCTACCACAGCTTGCAGCACGAGGCAGTGGGTCCGCCCATTTCAGCTATTGGCTAACTTTACTGTCAGCAACAGATTTCTGTACTTTCACAAAGAGGCATCTAAACACAAATTAGTTTCCTTCAGTACCACTGACCACTATGTCATTGTGTGCTTTTGTTTTCCGAGACTAAAAAAAAATAGGCCAGAGTTTATTTATTTTTTTTAATCGACAAGGGCCTGGCACTTTCCCTAATAATAAAGTTTTGCAAAAAAACTTTCCAAAACAAAATCATTGACAAAGCCAACAGACTGGCAACCAGCATCAGACCTATTGGCTTTGCCAATGCTCGTTTTTGTAAATGCTGCTACTAATGCTGGAACTATTTGTCTTAGTAAATTTTTAAATAACCTTGGAACAAAGGTTGTTTAAACCTGCTGCTTACATGGCAGCAAATGTTGGCGGATAGCATTTATTTTCATCAGGCAGAACTAGTTACACGTATAAAAATTATAATGGACGACTAAAGGAAAGGTCTTGAACAATACCAAGATTTAAGTAAGGGCGTGTTTGACATATATAATTAGAAATAATTAATTAGAACAGAAACTAAGCAATTAATGACTGAAAGGTCAAATAAATGTCAAATTTGCATACTAGTTAGTAGATTTACCGGTCTGATTTTGGGATGTTAGTATAAACTCATTGTGGATTATAAAAGGGCAGTACCAGTAGGTAGAGAGCCATAAGGCTGCAAAGAAGGCTCTGAATGATTTCCACTGTGGGCGAAGGCAGCATTTCTTTAATTTGCATTGAAAGATAATTCAGAATATTTCCAGAAGAACTCAAAAAAGTCATACATACGCCCTTTACTGAAGAAAACAAACTTGGACCCGCTGAACCATGACAACTACAGACCCATTACAAATGGACCTTTTCTGGGCAAACTGATAGAAAGAGCAGCGTTCGCCCATATGTCACAATTCATTGAAGAGAATGCCATACTTTCAGACTTCCAAACAGGATTTCGTCCGGGAAGAGGCACAGAATCTGCCCTCCTTGCCATCTGGGATGACTTGAAGAACACAGTTGACCGGAACGGGGTTGCTGCGCTACTCCTCTTGGACCTCTCGGCTGCGTTTGACACAGTTGACCATGACACTCTGAAACAAAGACTCTATGAAGCCGGCATAGAGGGGACTGCTCTACACTGGATCGCGTCCTACCTTCGAAACAGAACTAATGTCATCCATACCTCACCTTTCTCGTCCAAACCAAACTCCACAAAAGCAGGGGTCCCTCAAGGCTCTATCATCTTGCCCATGCGTTTCAACATCTACATGAAGTCATTACCGGTACTGATCAATTTCACCTCACGTGCTAGAACTATGCAGATGACACACAAAAATACTCCTTCAAGTGGAATGCCCCAAAGACATTGGAAACTCTCCAATTTTCAGTTGTCTCAGAGCCGTGGATCAGTGGATGACTTGGAGCCATCTCAAATTGAATGCTTCCAAAACGGAAATACTCACGTGTGGCGATTGGAAACATTATGACCCGCTTGCCGCCTGGCCTCATGAACTGGGATCACCGCCTAAAGTATCGAAGGAAGTAAGAAACCTCGGAATGACCATGCACTCCAAGCTATCGATGAATGCCCAAGTGGACAAACTAGCAAGATCAAGCTTTGTCACTATAAAAACGCTGCGACTAATTTTCCCCTATTTGGGATTTCCACACAAGGTTCAAGCTACCATCTCACTTGTTCTGTGCAAACTCGATTACGCCAATAGCCTCTACCACGTATTACCTTTAACATCAATGAAAAGACTACAACGGATTCAGAACTCTGCTGCCAGACTACTCTTGCATATCATACCGCGAGACCACATCTCACCTGCCTTGAAAGCCCTGCATTGGCTACCGGTTGCCAGAAGATCTACGTTCAAGCTGCTTTGTATCACCCACAAAGCAATATATGGAATGCTCTTCATCAGGAATAAAATCATCAAACACATTCAACAAGGGAACCTCCGCTCTAAACTGGCACCTTGCCTCAAAATCCCAAGATACAAGAAAAAAACCATGGGTGCCACATCCTTCTCTGTTCAAGCAGCCAAACAATGGAACTCTTTACCCCCCCAACATAAGATCCACGGACAACCACCTTATCTTCAGAAAACTACTCAAGAATTGGCTCTTTCCCACATAAGGACCATACGCAAACAGAAATTTACAGCATATCCCTCTGTGTATATAGCATTTATTTTTTCTATAGATATGTACCTATCTTTGTGTACTGCTTTGTATAAACATGTAGAATGATTTTGTTAAAAAATATATACAAATACATTTTTAAAGTACAATAACACTTGAAAACCAGAGTTTATCTAATGCATCTTTTTACTTCCTTTATGCATCTATATACCTTCGATGTACTTGGATCTATATATTTATTACTTTTCTCCTAAAAAAGCATATCCAATGCACTACCCTATTTCTCATCCTATACCTCTATCAATATCTTTAATCTACGTATACCTACCTCCTTTATGCATCTATATACTTTCCATGTACTTATGGATCTATATATTTATCACTTTCTTCCAATTCAGCATATCCAATGCACTATCCTATTTCTCACCCTATACTTCTCTCAATATATCTTCTAACCCTACTTTCTGACTCATCTCAAACTCCTTTCTACTACTCTTTCCAATGCACTACCCTATTTCTCACCCTATACCTCTATCAGTATATCCTCTACATCCACTCTCTCATTTATCCCAAACCCCATACCACTATGATCCCCAAAATAACCCTTTCTAGACTCTCCCATACTCTACCCCTCCTTGCATCATCTGACACCTCTTTTACTATACCGATCCCCCAAAACAAGCTTTTCTAAACTTTTCTCTCTGACTCTTCCCCTCCACATCCCTTTTTTACTCATCCCAAAGCCTCTTCCTACTGCTATGCCCTCCAAAAAAAAAAAAAAGTCTAAATCCTTCTCTCTTCTATCCCTCCACTATCCTTTTCAATCAAAATAACAGACTAACATGTTCAAATTTCATATTTCACTATACTAATTCACCACTAATCCTTTATGGGTTCCAGAGTAGTGTGCTACTCGCCAAAAAAGCGCTTCAACACCTCATCAGAGGTAGCAAGCACTATATAAATGCAAACCTTTTTCCCTCTTCTATCCCTCCGCTACCCTTCTCTATCCAAATAACTGAAAAACATCCACCACTCAAATTACTTTCATATTTCACTATACTAATTTTCAACACTAATCCTTTATGGGTTCCGGAGTAGCGTGCTACTCGCCAATAAAGTGCTTCAAAACCCCATCAGGGGTAACAAGCGCTATATAAATGCAAACCTTTTTCCCTTTTCTATCCCTCCCCAACCCTTCTCAATCCAAATAACTGACTAATATATCCACCACTCAAATTACTTTCATATTTCATTATACTAATTCAACACTAATCCTTATGGGTTCTGGAGTAGCGTGCTACTCACCAAAAAAGCGCTTCAAAACCCCATCATGGGTACCAAGCGCTATATAAATGCAAACCTCTTTTCCCTCTTCTATCCCGCCGCTACCCTTCTCTATCTAAATAACTGAATAACATATCCACCACTCAAATTACTTTCATATTCACTATATTAATCTTCAACACTAATCCTTTATGAATTCTGGAGTAGCGTGCTAATCGCCAAAAAAGCGCTTCAACACGCCATCAGGGGTATCAAGCGATATATAAATGCAAACCTTTTTTTCCCTCTTCTATCCCTCCGCTATCCTTCTCACTCCAAATAACTAACTAATATCCACCACTCAAATTACTTTCATATTTCACTATACTAATTCACCACAAATCCTTTATGGGTTTCCGGAGTAGCGTACTACTCGCCAAAAAAAAAAAAAAAGGGGCTTCAACACCCCATCAGGGGTAACAAGCGCTATATAAATACAAACCTTTTTTCCCTCTTCTATCCTTCCCCCTATCCTTCTGAATCCAAATAATTGACTAACCTATCCACAACTTAAATCACTTTCATATTTCACTATACTAATTCAACACTAATCCTTTATGGATTCCGGAGTAGCGTGCTACTCGTTGAAAAAGCGCTTTGATGCCTCGTCAGGGGTAGTAAGCGCTATATAAATGCAATTACAATACAATAAGAAAAATACTCAAACACATTTCATGGCAGGTGGCACAAGAATCAAAGGTGATCACAGCGGAGGCCCTGAAGCTCTTAAAGTGTACCTGCACCTGTTTATATAGTCATTACCTTCTAATTTACTGCTTCCTACACACAGTGAAGTGTACCTGCAACCGTTTATATAGTCATTACCTTCTAATTTACTGCTTCCTACACAGTGGCGGCTCCTCCATAGGGGTGTCGCCCCACTGCTTTCTCGCAGTGCGAGAAGCAGAAACATAAAATGGTAAAACTACCATTTTATGTTTCTGCTTCTCACACTGAGAGAAAGCAGAAGTGCCTGGTTGTGGGCGGGCGGTCCTGCTCGAGGGCAGGGAGGGAGTGGCTTGCCCACTGTTGTGGGCACTGACTGCTTTGGTCGGCCTGGGGCCGACCAAAGCAGTCATGCGCACGCTCCCTTTTCTCTATGTAGGCTGCATGCATGCAGCCTACATAGAGGAAAGGGCCTCCCGTTAGGCGCCCGGCTGGGGCGCTGTGCGCCTGCACCGCACCAATCACAACGCTGCCATTGCAGCGTTGTGATTGGCTTAGGGGAGGGGAGGGAGGCTGCCTGTGGAAAACCGACCAGGAGCAGCAGGAGCTGAGGCGGCAGCGTGTGACCCGTGAAGGTATGTTTTTTAAAATTGTAATTACCCCCCCCTCGCGAACCCGCGTGACCCCCCCCCTCCCACCAGTCATGCCAGCTGCGACTGTACAGAATGCACAGTGCGTGGCCATAAAATATTCATTCAGTCCCAGAACGAATTTCTGACAGTAATCTTTAAATAACAAAGCAGACTGGTCATTGAGGTTCATTGCAGCGTTGTGATTGGCTGAGGGGAGGGAGGCTGCCTGTGGAAAACCGGCCAGGAGCAGCAGGAGCTGAGGCGGCAGCGTGTGACCCGTGAAGGTATGTTTTTTTAAATTGTAATTACCCCCCTTCGCGAACCCGCGTGACCCCCACCCGTCATGCCGGCCGCGACTGTACAGAATGCACAGTGCGTGGCCATAAAATATTCATTCAGTCCCAGAACGAATTTCTGACAGTAATCTTTAAATAACAAAGCAGACTGGTCATTGAGGTGTGCAGGGATAGTGTAGGTGTTCGAGCAATTTCCAACGTGAATGACGCCTTTATAATTGACCCGTATAGATTTAATGCACGGGGCCGACCACGGCACCGAGGTCTCGTCGACCTCGACAGAACGGTAGACTTTCACCCCAGTGACGCCTTTGAACGCATTCTGCTCCGGATTAGACACAGCTACCCTTTTGTTCGAAGCCAGTCGTGCCTATCCCCCCTCCCACTTCTTTCCTTCGAAAAATGCACATTGCGATCTTTGTGAGAAACCCAAAGTCTTTAATTAGGATTCCAATCGTGTTCCCGCCAAGGAAGTGAGATGGCGTGCTAGGCTGGTCGTATTCCGCAATGAAGGAGTCAGGCCCGAGGCTAGTGGCTCGTGCACTGAATGTTAAAGTTCAAAAGACGACGTTTGCAAACAGGACGCAGGACACAGATATAACATGGTTTGCGCAGGGGTGTGACCTGATGGACTGAGAGAAAGGTCGCAAAACGTGGCAGCAAATTGCCCACCAATTTTTTGCGACCGGTCTCTGATTTTGTGATGTGACCTATGTAGTAATAGTTCACATCTCAAAATGTCGCACGGGGGTCGCAGAAAGACCTGCCTATGTAATGAATTATACATTCACTTGGAGTTTGTGATCCTGTAGTGGAGGAAAAAAGCCAGCTTTCGGTAATTTTCCTAATTTTTGTAATGGTCGAGACAACACCTCCTCCACAACGCACTGAACTCTGCTCGAGTAGGTGGGGGCCAGGTAGAGCTTAGCACTGCTGCAGCACGGGATCTGTATGTGGGTTCAGGGTGGCTAGTGAGTGACGTGCCTGTATGATTGTACGGTCAGTTGTTTAACTGTGTGAGTGCGGGTGAGTGGTGTGCATGTATGAATGCAGGGTGAGTAATGGTAAGACTGAGTGTAGAGTGAAGGGTGTGCCTTTGTGAGTGTTATGAATGGTGTGCCTGTGTGAGCCCAGAGTAGGTTGTGTGACTGTATGAGTACACTGGATGAGTGATGTGCTGTCATGAGTGTGGCATGAACGGTGTGAATGCACTGAATGAGTGATGTGCCCTTGTGAGTGGCGGATGAGTGGTATGCTTGGTGAGTGCTGGGTGAGTGAAGCAGTGCGAGTCTGTGAGTGCAAGGTGAGAGGAACAACGAGTTTGTGTGATTGCAAGTTGAGTTATGTATCTGAGTGAGTGCACGGAGACACGTGTCTCTTTGTGAACCCATTCGCACCTTTAAAAAAATAATGATAATTGTAGCAGATTTTCTTGAAAGATATGCTGAAAATGCATCATTCCCACCCATTTTTTTCTCAAATTTTCTTGTGGGGGAAGAAATCCCTTCCCTGCGCTGCCCACCCATATATGATTCATTTTCGCTCTGCTTGCACTTTATATTCAACGTAAAGGTTTCTGCCCTACCACTTATAGGAAGCTTTGCAATGTTATTCTGTGGCTTCTTCTGAAATGAAATAGTATTAGACTCATTCGTTCCGTTTCAGTACGGCATTTTGTTTTTTGAATCGGTATTTACTGGGGCTAATGGAAACAACCCTATTCTGAGCCATAGCTCTGAATACAAAATGACGCTGTCACTCAGTCATTTAAAGATGAAGTATCAGAAAAACACTTTTGATCATGCTCATTTTCATATGGGTGCAGTATGAATACCAGCACTCATGGTCAGGCATTTATCATTTGTTAATACCCAGGGAGGTCCAACGGCCACCGAGGCATTAACGACAAGGAAATGCCCTCGTCTTCAGTCAGCACTGCTGAATAACAACATCGATGCATGTGCCTTTCAGTTTGTTCTGTGAGACACAGTATTAAAGTGGTTATGTGAAACTGGACTAGCTATATGTTTCAGGAAGAGCACCTTGTTTGAAACAGAACTTGTTTTCATAGCACTGGGCCAATGGCCGCTATTTCTCTTTATATGTTTTAATAGACTAGATATGTCCTTCGGGTGTATAAAACATCGGATGAGTGGTGACTCAGGAGTGGTGAAAATGGTCTGAAAGAGCAGTAAATTAACAATAAAAATGGGAGTAGGAGAACTCTATTTGTGCTCACTTCAATGTTTGCTCAGAATGCATAGACATTCATACTGCCAGGAAGGGCGCACAGTACAACTTTGCGTTCTAAAATTTGCTTGAAAATGCACCATTTGCCCACTCTTTTTTTTAAAATTTCTCAGGGTGGGTGTGGGGGGGGGGAGAACCCCAGCCAACCCCACTTAGGTTGTTAGGGCCCGCTCGCTACGCTCGCTCGCCGCGGTGCACTCCAACTAAACTTTTACACCTCACCACTTTCAAATGTCACCAGCCGCCACTGTTCCTACACACAGTTACAGAACAAATATTGTTGTTACAGGAACAGCAATAAAATTAAGTTGCACTTTGTATGAACAGGAGAGCTGTAAACCCTTTTACTGTCACTAACAGGCGAACTTCTTTGAAATTACTCAAGGAGTAAATGTTTGCCCTTTTAATGCCATAAATCAGGAACACTAATGGTTCAGGTTAAACTAAGATCTCCTCGATTTTGAATGTTTTCACAAAAATACAATAATCACATCTTATTCCTATAACACGATTATTGTGCCTACAAAAATGGAAATTTTCTGTTATGTTTTTACACAAATGCAATAACCACATCTTGTTATCGTTCCTATAACAAGAGTATTGTGCCTATTAACATGGAAATGCTGCTTTTAAAAGCTTTCTATTTGTAGACACATGACAAACATTACATGGAAACATACATCACTTCTGACTGCTGTGAGTAAAAGCCAAAGAAGGGATTGTTTTTTGTTGTTGTTTTTTTTTTTTTTAACAAAGACTCGTAAAACATAAAAGCAAATAATTTAAACATGAATATATAGGATAAGCACTAGAGGTAAGTATGTGGGCGCCTCTGAAGATATAAGCATTGAATGCACCTACAATATCACTTCATAAAGCCACAATAAAATATCCGTTGTTAAACAGATATTGCTATATGTGAACTACTGTGCATGATAAATCATGCTTTAGCGGTGATGCACGGCACAGTATGAAACTATCCTCCCAGCTTGTGGCGACCAATGATATGGTTGCTATGTTTCAGGTGATGTTTCCCCATTATGTGTCTTTGAGGTAATTCTACGTGTGTGCAGGAGCGTGTTTAAGTCAAAGGATGTTCCTTTGAGGTGGCAAGCGCTTAGACAACGTAGATGGCTTACAGCCCTGTTGGTCACATAACAGTGCCAGGAGTTGTGTCTAATGAGTTCTGTAGGAGGTTAAGTTACTATTAAGTGCTGCTGGGGGCTCATCACATCCCTTTAATGAATGGTTATAAAAGAACTGTTGGGCTACTCTATAGATAGCAGTGTGTTGTTGTAGGAAGGTGGCTCTGTATATACTATACCAAAGTAAGGTATAGTGTGCACAGAGTCCAGTGGAACCCCAAAGGTAGGCACAGGTAAAAGTAGATAATACCTTACTCTCCATTTGTGGTAGTGTGGGCGAGCAGGAAGGCTTTATCAGAGGGTAGTGTTAAGCATTTGTTGTACACATTTGTTGTACATACTCAGGTAAGAAATGATGTCACACACTCAAAGACTGAACTCAGACCAATTTGTTTGTATAAAAATATTATTTAGTTATTTTATTTCTAGAACCAACGCAGGCCTGGTGCAGGTAAGTGCAATAATACTTTGCAGGTATATTGCAGCTGAAATACAATTGAAATGCAGTTGGATGCAATTGGTTTGCTTACAGGTAACAACTGTCAAAATTACTTTTTAGTTACTTTTGAGATTACTTTGTATGTTACTTGTCAGATTATTTTTAAGTAACTTTTTATACTCAGTGTGATATGCCTGGATAACACACTGGGACATTTCCTAGAGAAAGGGTAAGTAATTCAGTTTTTATACATTGGCAGTTTTTCAAGGTTTTCATACAAACCAACTCCACTCTTGGAAGATTTGTCACATAAAAGCAGTCGATGCAATCCTATGGGAAAAAACAGTGTTATCGGTTTAATGGTAAGTACTTAGGTTTTGGAGTTGGTATTCTGGGGTTAGAACCAGGGATCCCTCAGCGGCACTAGGGCGGCTGGGTGCAGAGTGCTGAGGCCCAATGTTATCCAATTGGGAATAGGGGGCCTCCGGTTGGTGGCTGCTCACGAGCAGGCCACAAGGTTGTGGGAGCAACGCTCCTGGTGTTAGACTCAGGGCAAAGGGGGATCCGATTTAGCACAAAATGTGCACCCACAGCGGCACAGGGGCGGCCGGGGGCAGGGTGCTGTTTTGGCGTCTGGTACCCTGTTGTTTTCAATGGGGATTGCCGGTTTTGTTTTTTAGCTGCAGGCTTGGTCCATGAAGTCTTCCAGGAGAAACCAACAGCTGGGCAGGTAAGTTGGAGGGCTCAGGGACATAGGTGCACCACAGGTACTCTTCTCCAGGGCAGTTGGATGCAGGAGTGTCTTTTGAGGTCAGATTTCACCTTACCGGGCCACTCGCGGTTGGGAGGGGTCTCTGTGCAGAGGTTGCAGGCGACGTCAGGGAGTCCTGGAGGGGTTAACCCATGGTAGACTCTGGAGCACTGGGGGACCTCGCTGGGACCGGTGGGCCACTCGGATTTGGGCCATGGGCGTTGGGTGCAGTGATGGTTCCAGGAGTCGGTTTTCTTTGTCCTCAGCATGCTCAGAGTCTGTCTTGGGAGTTTCTTCTGAACAGAGATGCTGTTCACAGGAGATCCGGTCTTTGTTGAAGGCAGTCAGTCCTCCCAGGGGTTCTGGAGGTCACTGGCTGCAGGACAAGGCGACTTTTGGTGCAGGATCTCTGTAAATTTCAGACAGGCCAGTAGGGCTGGGACCAAGTCAGTTGTTCTCCGCAGTCTCCTCTGCTAGGCATCTTCTTTTGTCCTTCTTCTTCGTAGGTTGCGGGAATCTGTCTTCGTGGTTCAGGGGTGCCCCCTAAATACTGTATTTATGGGGCGTTTTAGGGTTCTCGAGGTCAGCAGCCAATGGGCTACTGACCTTCGGGTGACTACACCCTTGGTGTGCTCACCCAACGTGGGAGAGTGGGCACAAACACTAATCCTGATTGGAGAGTGCCTGCCATCTGCAAGATGGCGGGCACTGAAGAGAGGGCTTCACCTCGCCTCCCCCACCTGAGGGGTGGGGTTGGCAGAGGTGGGCACAGCTTCTGGGCTGTGCTAATTTTTTCCGCCTGTCTTCCCGCTGAAAAGGAGGGGAGGCAGGAAGGGGGCCTGCTCCTGATAGCAGGAGAGGCTGGGGGTCGCGTTACAAAGGTAGCAAGGCCTTTGAAGCTCCCCTGCCACAGATGGCTCTTCCTGGCCTGAGGGAGGTGTGACCACCTCTGCCCAGGAAAGGCTTTGTTTCTGGGCTCTGGGAGCGAAGGCTCCCTCCCCAGGGGTCCAGAAACATGTCTCGTGGTGGCAGGCTGATGAGTACCAGTCAGGGAACCCACCAGAGGCTGGTCGTTTTTCAGGGGGCATCTCTAAGATGCCCTCTAAGTGCACTGTATAATGAATCCCACACTGGCATCAGTGTGGGTTTATTATGCTGAGAAGTTTGCTACCAAACTTCCCAGAATTCAGTAAAGCCATTATGGTGCTGTGGAGTTCGTAATGACAAACTCCCAGACCATATACTCTTTATGGCTTTACTGCACTTACAATGTCTAAGAATGGACTTAGACACTGTAGGGGTACATTGCTCATGCAACTGTACCCTCACCAGTGGTGTAGTGCACCCAGCTAGAGGGGTGTCTTACCTATGCCATAGGCAGTGTGTTGAAGGCATGGCACAAATGAATGACGGCAAGACGACAGAGATGCATGCATACAGGGACGTGGCCCCCTAATATAGTGGTGCGTTTGGGGTACTTATCAGCACGAAGGCTGCGAACTAGAGAAGTGATTTGAAAAATGAATGGTCCTACACTGTCTGTCCGATACGTTTACGCGCAGAAATACGGCTACGAATTTTGGCAGTATCAGCTAGGTGTTCATCATACTGTAAACTTGCTGTTCTCACATATAGTGTTCCCCTGAAGAAGGGTCCTCCCGAAATGCATTGGGACATGTAAACACTATTTGGAGCGTTTCTGACTCGAAGAATGAACAAATTTTGTTGCAACTTTTGTTTAATAAATATGATCAAGAAAAAAGTGTTATGCTGTTCCTACAAAGTGAGAGTCAGACAAAAGGAATATAGGCCAACTTGACCAGAATGGTTCAAAGTTGGGAATCCATTGTATTGGATTATAATGCCCTCACACACCCAGTAGGGTGTCATGCTTCATCATCGGGCTGCTCCTCATCGGGTCAGCGGTGCAATACCCGACGGGCTCCCTATAATAGGGGCACTTTAGCGGAGATCTTTTTCCAACAGCCGTTTGGTGCCGTGGGGGTGAGGGGCCAAGTAAGTGTAGATGAATGTATATGTTAGGTGAGTATAAAATAGGGTTGGGAGTACCAACGACAACAACTTTAATCAATGGGTCTCCTACCCTAAGTAAAAACAATTAATAAGGCGCTGGGCTAAGGTTATGTCTCAGGTTAGGCGCTCTTATTTGTAAGAGGTCAACATGTTTCTCGCCAAGTGAAAAGTCTGCAGGCGATTCGTCAGGACCAAGGAGGATTCTATCTACAACATAAAACGAAGATGGTGATGTGGCTCAACACTCACACCAACCATTCAACTAACTAGTTGAGTACCTGGTAGTACTGGAACAACCCTGATCATTGGATTTACCAGGCTTCAACAGTACCCGGTAGGTAATACACGAGGAGTTCCTCATGTAGTGTGTGCCAGTCGCACGTTGCCTGGAGACCTACCCACTTCTACCGGGTCCGGGTGGTCATAGATTCTTAGTATTTCCGAGTGATCACTGTTCACAGGAATAACTCTATGATTGGTTCTTGGAAATTTTGTATTCTATTTAATATTTTCTTGAAAAAAATTGTTTGTGTTATATCAAAAAATATTTTTGTACAATTGATTGAAATTACACAGCACCAAGTTTTGGGCGGGTGAACAGCGCACCTTGTATTCATGTGACAGTTTTCTGCTCTCATGCTACTTTGATTTACTTACCTGACGGAAGCTGGTGGGGGCAACAGGGTTGGCGCCATTAGGCAAACTATTGATTTACTCAGACACAAACTCATAAGTAACATATATAAAAAAAGGTGTGCAGGTTATAACCTTCTCATTTCTACAAATGAATGCGTGCCATGTTGACTCTTCACTTTTCTCTGTACCCAAACACGCAGCCTGCAATGGCAGTGTGTGTGTGTGTTAATGTAAAGGACCTCTATGGGTGGCACAATATGTGCTGCAGCCCTTAGAGGCCTTCCTGGTCACAGTGCCCTTGGTACCCATGGTACCTTTTACAAGAGACTTGCATGTGGCCGGAGAGGTGCCAATTGGGGGTACAAAGGTACAGTTTTGGGAACGAACACAGGCCCCTATGAACCTGATTGGCAGGGACCCAGGGCACATCAATCAAAGTGCATCAGAAATCTGGCAAAAAGTGTGTGGGGGGGGGTTACTGCAACAGAAACCCAGCTTCCTGCAGTCGTTCTCTTCATGCTTGAATATATAGATGTGCTTTGGGCTTGAGAATGAACCCAGCTTTTAGGCCTGGCTTCAGTGAAGTGTTACAACCGATTGCTTACAATTTACACGGAGAGGGATTTGGCTCACCCGTCTTTAATAATTAGCTTATTTGGCTTAAGGCATTGCCAATCACATCTTGGATGAGCTCAGAAAAGTTTTCTGTCTTCCCTCATGCCGAAATCAATCCCGTTATTTTTTTTTCACTGCAAAACACATTTTATTTTATGGCAAAATAAAAGAACTGCTTGGGTCGCCAAAGAAGACCAATAACTCTAATGGTTTCCGTTAAAGAAACGACACTTTGGTGTCCGTAGCAACCACATTCAGCCACAGGGCAACTGAAAAGATTCAGCACGCCCAGCAGCTTTTCTGCTCCTACTGCCAGGCCGCTGCTGAAATGCCAATGCAGCTTGTCTGACGGATTTGGCAAAGTCAGTGGGTCTTTCAGGGCTGGTTTCATACGAGACCAAAGACTTCTTCATGGGATGTACACGTTTATTCTGTGCTGAGATGTACCTAGGGTGACCAGATTTTCAGAATGAAAAACCGGGACACAGCCATGGAAATAGAAATAGGACGATTTTTTGGTCAGGGTCAGATTATGGTCAGAGAAGGACTACACTAAAATAAATATATATTTTTTTATTATTATTTTATTTTTCCCCCCTTTCTTCTCTCTTGTGATCAGGGACAGGCTGCTAATGATGCTGGCTTGGGGAGATGTGACACCTATTCACCTCATTAAATCCTGCTGTGCTGCATGAATGAGGTGAGGCAGAACAGCAGGCAACTTTTTAAACAACTGAACTTCTTTACTTTTGTGAGCGGAGAGCTCTTTCAAGCTCTAAACTTCAGTTCCTGATGTTAAGAGATAGTCTGAGGAAACGTGAGCCTGCACCACACCGATTAGCGTGCGCGCTCACCTGACCCTCTCTCAAAACCAGGACATAACTTTGTTTTAGCAAAAAGTGTCGGACGCCAGGACAGTCCTTGAAAAACGGGACTGTCCAGGCAAACCCGGGATGTTTGGTCACTCTAGAAGTATGCTGTATTCGTTATGTTGGAACAGAACCTTGATGTCCAGGTTTTGTTCTGAATGTTAGGTTTTGAATGGGGAGGGCAGTTGGTTCGGAAGCTGGCAAGGGAAAGGTCGCGTCTCTTGGTGGGCTGAATAAAGCAGAACCTACTCATTACTGGACGTGTTATTGGCTTCATTTACAACACTTTTGGGCGACGATCTAAGGACAGCCTCTAGTTTTCAGCCCACCTGCCTCGTGACAGTGAGAACCCAGCGTGCGAAAGGTATGAGGAGCGCTTTCAACTTTGGGAGCGAGGAGAGCCCGTATGATTCGAGTGTAAAGGGTGTGTTGACTCAACCCTTTATCAGGTACTGTTTTTCTGGATTTTCTATACCTTCGCTCCGTGTTGGTGGGACACCAGTATTACGTAATTTTGCCAAGTGACTTCGCTGTCCTTACCTCTCTGCATGCAAGCTTAAAACCCACAGCAACTGGAATTCGCCAGCGAGTGATGCTGCTCCTGCCGTGTAAGGGGTGCTTCGAGGTTCTGTGGCGCGAGTGAGCTGTTTGCTCACTTACTGGGATCGCCGCTGTGTTCTTTAGGTTGGCGGATCCCTGCTGATTTGCGGATCGACGTTCGGGCCCGGAGCAAAAGACTGGCACGTCGACGCGGTGACGT
Source organism: Calotriton arnoldi (assembly GCA_963921515.1). Classification (NCBI taxonomy): domain Eukaryota; kingdom Metazoa; phylum Chordata; class Amphibia; order Caudata; family Salamandridae; genus Calotriton; species Calotriton arnoldi. The sequence goes on from CAWUFW010004004.1 coordinate 731,516, forward strand.
GCACACCCTCCATTTTGCATTAAAGGGGCCTTCTTGGTGCAAGAGGCTGTGAACCTGAATTTTCACAGATCTAAAAGCACGGTGATGCGCTCTCCGTTTCACAGAAGTTTTTTAGGTCTCGCCTGAGCCAGCGCATGCGCTGCTCTGGCGAGAGTTTTAGTAAGCGGGTTTTGGAAGTGTAAACAGCAGTTGGCTGGCGACCAGCTTGCGTTCACGCGAGCGTGCACGCGCGATCAGCGCCATATGGCTTTCCTCGCGATTACTTTCACTTTCGCGGCCGTGTCAGTTTCACGGACGCGCGGCCATTGCTTGTTTTGCCTGTCGTGTATTTCAATAAGTTATATTACCAAGAGCACCCGCATGTATTACCGAGAGGGCACATTAATTATTTGGCTGCATGAAACTCTGCCAAGGCGCGCGTGGCACATTTCACCTCTGGGCGACTGGATACCCGTCACGAGGCCTTCAGTGCGCCTTTTCTGATTCAGATGTATGCCGGCGCGCCTTCTGAGATTTCACCTGGAATTAAATTCATTTTGCTGTTGGCTACAAGTAACTCGTGCATAATATGATGTGGAAGAACGATGCTGAGATCCTTTCCACGCCGACGTTTCATGAACCAATTTGTTGTTTGTACTCAAATAATTGTATTGATTTTTTTCACCAGTACTCCGAGTTTACGGGATAAAGCAGCTAGAATGACTTGTTTCTAATACTAGTTGCTACTATGCTGCTACTACGGTGTTAACGACGGTGTCTGTCACATACAGTAGGGCGGGGTCGTATAGCCGCTAAACAATAACATGTCAGGATTTCAGCAATATATATGTATATGTGGATAATATACATATAATATCTTTGAATCTAAATTATTAGCATGTTGTTGGATATTTTGAAAAACAGACTAGATTTTGCCTTTCCGTGGTCGAACAAGCCAAGCCTTAATGTCATGGCAGCCCCAGTTTATTGGGGTCACACCAGGCATATCTCCTAAACCCTAAAAGGTAAATACAAGCTTCTCATAAACAAGGCAAGCGCCCCTCACTCCCACCTACTGAGTTAAACTGGAGTAGGTAGGAGTGATAGGAGCCAGAGAAGCTGGCGGGGGAATGTCTCATCCACACGTGATATACACAGAGCCCCGCCCCACACCCTGAAAAGAAAACACACACACACACTGATTACAGTATAACTTATCATACACAATTCATCAACAAATCGTGGATTACAATAAGTGTTTACTAAAAAGCTGAGGCAAAAAAAATACTAATTAGGGCAAAGGTTAAATAAACTCCAATCATATTTGAGCACACATTCCTATCCTGTTCGTTTAACCTCAGATCAAGCAGCGAGGTAGGTTATATTCCAAGTCATGCAATGCCTCCCTGCGAATATTATTACACCCTCAGGCCTGAAGTCTATGTTTCCATTTCAAGCAGGGAGTACCTACATGTAACTCCAGAGACCACCCCTACAATATTTCTGGTGCCTAACATAAATCCTAACAAGCATTGGCATAGCCAATAGGTCTCGCTTTTGGGACCTTTTAAGTATTTAGTAATGCAGCACAATGGCTAAACATTTAGAAGGTCCCAAAGGCGAGACCTATTGGCTATGCCAATGCTTGTTTCTTTTTGGTGTTATACATATCTGGTCGTTAGAGGAGGATTTTCTTCGTGTTCAGGGCAAAAATTTACAGTGCAGCCAGTATCTTCTAAAGGGACATTTATATTAAAAAAAAGGATATCATTAGAAGTTCTTGGTGGCCAGAGTTTCTCATTTTATTATTTATTCACACTCCCCAGCCGTCTAGAAGTAAATAAAAGGAAGAGATCATGGAGCAGGCTTCTATTGCGGCGCCACCACCATTTCTGAAGCTTCAAGGGACACCATCTATTCAGTGGGAAGACTGGATTGACATATTCGATAACTACCTGGTAGCCCTGGATAGTGAGGAGTTCACTTATGCCAGAAAGAAAGCTATCCTTTTAAATTGCTTGGGTACAAAAGCTAAGAGGGTGTTTACATTTTTGCCACCTGCGCTGGACAATGGTGCAAGGATTTCTGAGGTGTTAGTAGAAGCTAAGTGTAGATTGAACGTCACAGTTGCAAAATAAACAAATGTGATCATGGCTAGGTACAAGTTCTACACTCAAACACAGCATGTGGGGAAGACAATTGATGAATTTGTGTCCAGATTGAGGTAATTATCTGGGAAGTGCCATTTGTAGGTGGGGGATGAGATGATTAGGGATCAACTCATTGTACAATGCAGGAGCCGCAAGAACCAGGAACGGCTCTGGGCGGCTAAAAATCCTTCCAGAAAGGATGCCATTAGTATGGCAAAGGTTGTGGAGGAGTCCGAATTCTGCATGAGAGAAATGAGCAAGCTATCTGTGACTGGTGTTAATGAGAGTGATGGGGTGGCTGAAGTAGATGATGTTGGGAAAAGCTCTTCCAGGGTAGACGTCATCGGGAAGAGTACTCAGCGGTTGCAGAAGATGCCAAATGGCAGACCTAGCTCAAGCAGCTGCAATAGGTGTGGGAGTACCTTTCATGGTTCAGAAGCGAAAAAATTGGCATGCCATTGGCAAAGAGTGCAGTAAATGTGGTAGGAAGGGACACTACGCACGGATGTGTAAGGAGTGGCCAAAGTATAAGGTGGCTGTATTTTGTGGAGAAGAGGTGTGATCTCGGTGAGTGCAGAGATCGTATTTTGAGTTTGGGCGATTATGGAGGTTCGGAAAACTAGACCTCAAGCATGGTTCATTCTGGCAGGGGTGATGTGAAACTTAGGATAGACACTGGTTCCAGATATACTATTATACCTAAGGATGTTTTTTATAGCTCTTGGTCTCACATGGAGTTATCACTCAAGGATATTTGTCCTGGTGTGTATCAAGGGGAAGAAATTGAGATCCTGGGTTATTTTATGTCCTCCATAAAGTTCAAAACACGTGAGACTCACGGGAAAATATAGGTTTCAGAAAGCAGTCCACCGATCTTGGGGTGGATGCACCAGTACAACCTGTGTATCATTGTGAACCCGAGAGCAGCGGAGCAGGTCATGGTTGTAGCTGACAACAGTGTAGAGGAGATTTTGAGTGAGGTGAAGGAAGTGTTTCAAGAGGAGTTGGGGGGTCTTGGAGGGTTATGTTCACTAAATTCGGATGAAACCTGGTGCTTTACCCATCGAGCATAAGTTGCGCAAGGTTCCCATTGTGGTGAGGGATGAAGTAAGCAGTATGTTGCGTGATATGCTGAAGCAAGGGGTGATCGAACCTGTGGAAGCCTCCAGTTGGGTTTCTCCGGTCGTGATCGCTAAGAATTCGGATGGCCGTTTGAAATTCTGTGTAGATTTGCGCAGTGTGAACCAGAATATCATCACTGACTGTATTCCCCTTCCTAATATTAACGAGTTACTCATGTTGTTGAAGGGTGGTAAGTACATTTTAAAGTTGGATTTGAAAAGTTCTTACCATCAGATTAGGCTGCATGAATCTTCCAGAGATGTAACAGCATTTATCACGATGGATGGTACATTTAGGTTCACTAGAATGCCGTTCCGGTTATCTTCGGCAGCAAGCGTCTTTCAAAGGGTCATGTCTCAAGTGTTTGAAGGCTTCAGCAACATCATTTTTTTTTCAGGATGACGTGTTGATTTATGGAGCAACTGTGGAACAGCACAACAGGATTCTAAAAAAAGTTTTGAGGAGAGTGATGGAAGTGGGCCTTACATTACGGACGGAAAAGTGTGTTTTTCTTTGCATACCATTTTGGGAGATGGGGTGAAACCAAAGAGGGACTTACTGTCTGCTATTAGATTGCCCCCCCAACCCAGTGACAAAGATCAATTGAGGTCATTTGTGGGGCTCATCGAGTACTATGCTAAGTTTGTGGAAAATTTTGCAACTAAGACGGAAGGTTTTGTTAAAAAAAGGGGGTACATTCAAATGGGGTGATGTCCAAAGAGAATGTTTTGACATGATCAAACAGGAGGTGTGTGAGGCAGGTATTCTGGTACCCTTAGCTACGTCCTTGAAATCAGTCCTCACTGTTGATGCTAGTGCGTCAGGGGTGAGAGCTGTGTTGGCTCAGGTTCATGGCAAACTGGAGCGTACAGTAGCTTTTGCCTTGCGATCTTTGACAGAAATGGAAAAAAAATATTCTGTCATCCAGCGTGAGTCATTGGAGGCCGCCTGGGCCACAGGTTACTTCAGGACATATTTGTGGGGCATAAACTTCCTCATGAGGACTGATCACAAACCGTTATTGAAGGTGTTAACTCCAGGTGGGGCTGGAAAGGGGTCGGCCAGGTTAGCACGGTTGGCAGCTCGTCAGCAAGAATATATGTATACTGTTGAGTACATCCCTGGTTGGCGAAATTCTCAAGCTGATGCCTTGTCTCGTTTGTCTGTCGACTGGGAGCTGGTTGATGGTGATGTTGTCCGCAGTATGGAAAAAGAGGGTGCTGTGGCTTGGTTGGAGGATGTAGCCTGTTATGGAGTGGGTGTGTTTTCTAAGGAAGAATAGATGCAGGAGATGGACAAAGATGAAGTGTTGCAGGAGGTGTGTAAGATGGTGGTGAATGGGGGCAGGAGGTAGAGTACGGTTGCAGTGGCAGTAAGACCGTTTATTAAACTTTTAGATGAATTGTCAGTTTGTGATGTCACTGTGTTGATGAGAGGTGACAGATGTGTGCCTCCGGAGAATCTGAGAAAGAAGATCATACCGTTGGTGGCCTGGTGTAGATGTTCAAGTTCAGAATGGGTGGAAAGGTGTTTTGTGTGTAGAGAAAGTGAAAAGCGACTTAAGGTGGGAGAGCAGGCTGTTATGGGTCATATTCAGGATCCGGGAGAAGTGTGGCATACGGTTGGTGTGGATTTTATCGGACCTCTGGCTGGAGTGAATGGGGATCTTAGATTTGCCATGGTGCCGGTGGATGTTTATTCTAAATGGTTGGAGGTCATATTTTTTAAGGATATTTCTACTAAGAGTACCATTGCCATTGTGCGGGAGGTCTTTTGGAGGGAAGGTTTTCCTCATATTTTGTTGATGGCTAATGACACACAGTTAACTTTGTGTGAAATGAAAAACTTTCTGTCCATGGAATTAAGCACCACCGCACCACTTTCTATAACCCACAGGGTAATGGTATCACGGAGGGGATGAACCCCATGGTGAAGGGTACTGTACAGTTGGCTTTGCAAGGTGGGTTGGATGTCTATGTTGCGGTCCAAGAGGCTGTTTGAGCACATCGCACAACCCTCAATGTGAGCCTTAACAAAACTCCCTTTGAAACCATGAGGGGGCGCAAAGCCAAGACCAAGCTGGTTCCTGGATGGTTTGGACACACAGTGGAGCCTTCTGTGCCCATAAATGGTTCTATGTGCTCAAGGATTCAGAGTGTAGATTGGGTAAAGGTTAAGGATGGTCGTTGTGGCAGGGGCTGGTTCAAGTTCAGGGGTCCCTTTAAGGTCAAAGAGGTGTTCGAAGAGCATGTTGTGTTGGAGAATGGTAGCAAGTGGAATAGTCGCAGAGTGGCATTGTTTCAGAAGGGTGGTGCATGTAGAGAATCACAGGTTGAGGATGTTGAAGGCTGTAGTGGATTTATGTTGATGGGAGAAGAAGTGCCCAGTTTTGTGTGGGGTGGAGGAGAATGCGGTACCAGTGCCAGTGGGGCTAGAGAGGTGTCGGACCCCGAAGGAGTGAGTCGGGTACGAAGGGAAGGAAAATCCCTGCGTACTTACTTGATAACGAGCTGGGCTCAGATTGAGTATTGCAAAGACAAGGTGTAGGTTATTCAATTCCCCTGTTCATAGTTCCCTTGGTTTGTTCCTTCACTAGTTTAACCTCATTTTTACCCCTCTTCTAGGCTGTTATTTCTGATCTCCTTACATTGAGCAATTTGCTCTCTTATATTTTGTCTCTGTTCTCACATTCTCTGTGTTTCAGTTTATTATGGACATTTTTTCTCACTCAATTTGTTTGTTATGCGAAAGGGGGAAGATGTGTTGTATTCGTAATGTTAGAACAGAACCTTGATGTCAAGGTTCTGTTCTGAATGTTAGGTTTTGAATGGGGAGGGCAGTTGGATCGGAGGCTGGCAAGGGAAAGGTCTCGTCTCTTGGTGGGCTGAATGAAGTAGAACCTACTCATTACTGGACGTGTTATTTGCTTCATTTCCAACAAAGTACCATGCAAGACCTCATGCACAATTTCCATTTTCAATCGGATGCCTTCAAACAGCCGCGCTTCGTGTCCCTTTCCGTGGCGAGGACCCTCCCCAGTGCAGGGAGACATCCTGCTAGGAGGCCGGCCAGACCACAACGGATTCGTCCCAATGAACGGCAGGCGTGGCTTCTGCTAGGTCCTGCCCACCAGCAGCTCCAGGTAATTATACCCTCCCTCCTTGCAGTCAGGCTGAGCACACCTTCAGCTCCCGTCTCTTACACTCTTAGGGCTTATTGGGAGCTTATAAAGAACTTTACACCAGAGTGCTTTACTGTAAAGTAAATTATATGGTTCCATAATATATGAAAAAATATAAAGAACAAACGAGAAGACAGAAATAAGATCCTAAAGAAGTCTATGGTAACAATGTGGAGTGAAAGCAATATCATATTAATGGTGAAACGAACCAATCGTTTCTATGAAATGCATAAAATACTAGTAAAACCAGTGAATTGGTTAATTCTTCCTCAAAGCCAACTGAGACAAGGCACTATCGTTGGTGAAAACTGGGCCCCCCTGATTACACGACGTGCGGAAAAGAATTGGGTGCACAGTCTAGACCCATTTCCAAACTGCGGACCGGGGAATGAGGGCTAACTCGCCAATTTGTGTTCCCCTGTTCCGAGATATGCACAAGCAGACGGTGTGCAGACGGTATACTTACTACTTAACAATCCGATGTGCAGTAGGTATGACACGCTGCAAATTGAGGAGGGGAAAAAAAAATCTGTGTTGGGCACAATTTGCACTGACTTGTAATATCATTTTGGGTGAAAATGAAAGTTTGCTCCCAAAATTAAATAAGTGGCACAAAGGAAAACGTGGCTTAAATGTTCTGTTGACCCAGTACCACAAAATTCGCCTGCAAACATTTTGAACCATCCATGAGCAGCAATGAGGCAGCAAATAAAGAGCCTACACTATCCATAAGATGGTCCAGGGGCAAAACACCTTAATGGAAATAGCAGAAGAATCAATCATCCTCCCTCACCTCCATGTTGGTCCTGGAATTACGTGGATACAAACCTTGGATTCGACTCTTTAGCTTGGAGGTGTCTATTTAGGCACAGGAGGGGTAGTTTTATTTAAAATTGGGAATCATTGTAGGGATGTCATCATGTCAGCTCTGTAAGCATGGAAGAACTGAAGGCATGCTTCTGTGCTCCCCAGAGAGAACCCTCATTCAGTAAACCCTACAGAAGGGCTGCCAGGTCTCATCTTCATTTGTCTGTAACGCACTACACCAAGCGTAGTACGGCATGTGGCACTTTCAAGTGTACTTACTCTGCCCTTTAAATTGACTGGGACTATTCCAGTGTAAGTCCTAGGACCAGAACCACTAGAGGGGCTCCACATCACCCATAAAACAACACGTTTAGCCATCATATTGTAGAGGTGGAAATGGTAGAATATGACTTTAACAAGGGTGGCCAAAAGCCTCGCCTTGGCCCCGACGCCTCTGAGCTGCAAACCAACAAAACACCCCGACTCTGTAGGGGGCGTAACTATCAATAGTGCAGCTGGTGCAGTGGCGCCGACGCCCAGGGGTCTGGGGACCCACTGCAACTCAATTAAAGCCATTTATTATTGCTAAACCAGGGTATGGAGGCCCATTTACCTTGCTTGCTTGCATTAGGGCTCATGGCACCCTTACTTCGTCACGGTGTCTGTGCTGGGATTTGCCACAGGCACACTTTTGCTGTTGGCATTGTTGATGACCTAACTTGACTCTGTACATCTGCATTCAATGCAGGAACCTTAAAACGGAGCTCAGGTAGAATCTAGCAGTCAAGCGCCACACCTATGCTGAGGCAACAGAAGCAGATCCTGAGCAGTGAGGGAGATTTGCAGGACGACAATAGGGTAGCCACCTCCCTCCATATCACCACGGGCACTGCTTTCCAGTCCTGTGCTTTTCACTTACAAATTATAGCTATCTGTTGTGGTAGTTGATGTAGTTCAATGGAAGTGAAGAAAGACTAAAACACTCAGAATGCCTTAGGTTGTCACATTAAAGATCAGAACTGGAGTGGTCAACCTGACCCTGGTGGATACAGAGAAGTGACATCAAGCTAGTGAATTGGGACAACTAGTTAGGCGCAAGCACTTTCAGCAGTGCCATGGGTGTGAACGTTCCTAAGTGTGAGATTCATCTAGTAGTGCCTTCCGTGTAAACATCTGCTCAGTCACACTCACAGGAGGGACCTCACTGTCAGCTTCCTACTACAAGGCTCTCACTGGAAGCTTCCCACAGAAGAAACAGAAGCAGCAAAAGGTGAGAAAAATACAAGTGGAAGATTATATATCTTTCACATCTTTGTGTTTCTGTCATCTGCTCTCTGTCTCTATCTCCCGCTCTGTAAGAGAGGGAGAGGTGGAGAGATCACCGGGGACCCCCTCAAACTTTTCCACAATTATTCTATTAAACTAGCAATGTTTAAATAGGTCTAGACTCATTTAAAACATTGCAGTTAAGTTCTGTTACTGTTTTAAAAATGCAATCAAATGGAAATACATGATTGCCAAACATAATATTCTGGTGAGACAGGCCTTACTAACGTGCAAACATATCCACAGTGTGATTATTAGAAATGTAGGTGAGGGTGTTGAAGAATATTTGGAATCCCTTCCCTTTTGACACCTTCTCCCTGTCAGGATATAAATGACAAAAGAGGTTAGTGATGGTCCATTACAGAGCAGCATAGTACTGCTCATTTTTTTCTGCTGAAAACAAAGCACCTTTATCAGCATAATGCTTCTTTTGGCCAGGGATCACTTCAGGCCCCCCAGGGGGTCCTAACCCCCAGTTTGAAGACCCCTGCCTTAAAGCATGTTTAAAAAAACCTAGACATTCAATACAAAAATTAAATATTTAAAAAAAAAAAAACTTTTGCACCCAAATTGGTGTTGCGGTTGGGATTTAAAATTTACAAATCACTGAAATATGCAAGTTATGGTTAGGGCTGGAAACCATAACTCGCACACCAAATGTAATGCCCTTAGCCACAGATGTGAGAGGCAATAACAAATGTAAATAATCTTAAATATGAGATTACATATCATTACCGTTAACACTGAGAGAGACAATTATGAATTTAGTATTATTTATTGGTTAGAGTATGTGCTGGTATTTATGTATGCTGTGCTTTTAGATGTTGGTATAAATACCTTGAGGTCATAAGTATTGTATTAAATATTCAAGTTATGGTTTGCATGTTCATTGTTCCTATTTAAGTTGTTTTGGGGCCTAGTCACAAAGGCATGTGAGATTACATAAACGAATACTAGTACAACAGGAGTACTCATTTACGTAGTCTTACATGCCTATGTAAATCAGCTTCACTGGTTAAACAGATAAGAATAGGGGCAGTGAAGTCTGAGGGATTTGCTTTTCTGTCCAAGGCCAATGCCATCTTGTGCCCCCACAGTTGCGAACATCTACATGGCACAATTCGAATCTAAGTACATTTACAATGAGATTGCGCCTTTCAGTGAGTCTATTACCAACTGGTCTAGGTATATAGATGACATTTTCTTTATCTGGACAGGTCATCAAGAGGAGTTATCTGAATTCATGTTGTGGTTGAATCTCTGTCACAGTAATATGCATTTTACTGCATGCACTTGTGTAGAATTCTTAGACATCAGTATTAGACAGAACCAACAACATCTGTAGGTCAATCTGTATGTAAAACCTACATCTAGAAACACCCTCCTACACTTCGAGAGCTACCATCCCCAGTCTCAAAACACAAGTATCCTGTTTGGTCAATTCCTGCGTCTCCGCAGGAATTGCACAAATTTAACTGATTTTGACCAACGTGCACTGGAGATGAAAGCTAAGTTTCTAGCCAGAAGATATCCGAAACGGCTAGTACGTAACTCTTATAAAAGAGCACGTTATTACGATAGACAACATCTGCTCCAGAAACGTGACCGGAATCAGCTCTCGAAATTGGTGTTTGTCACCCGACATTCCACCATGAACGAAAATATACGCCACATTATTAACTCCCACTGGCACATCCTCAATGCAGAGAGAGAGAAAGCGCCACATTATCAACTCCCACTGGCACATCATCAATGCAGAGAGAGAGAAAGAGAATCTGATACCTAAACCCCTCTTTGCTCATAGACGCAACAAAAACCTCAAAGATCTAGTGGTGAGATCTCGTATGACCCCACAGAAACCTGTCATTCAGATGACCATAACAGGTAACCCACCTCCTATATGAAATTACAAATGCATGTCATGCACAGCATGCCAATTTGCAATTGAAACCAACACTCACAACATCAATGGGGTTGATATAACACTGAGAACTCTCACTAACTGCAAGACCAGTAACATCGTATACTTACTACTGTGCCCATGCAATCTGGGATACGTAGGGGAACCCTCACGAACTATGGTGACGAGACTGACAGAACATCGGTCAGCCATTCGCACCAAGAAATGCACTGCACCACTGGTCACACATTTCATTGAGGCTCAACATAACACGAATGACATAAAATGGCTCATTCTGGAGAAAATTCATATTAATGCGGGGAGCCGCAGTACAGAGATAAGAAACCGGAGAGAGGTCTGTTGGATCTTTTCATTAGACACTTACAAAAGAGGTCTGAATAGCGAAATCCCCTGGGATCAGGTGATTAAATATAACTCTTAACCCCAGCCTCTTCCTCCGTCTGTAATCTCTCTCACCTTCTGTCCTACACAGATACTTGCATCAGGTACAGGCCTATACTTTCCTTATACTTTGCTGTCCACTACGGCAGATGTGACCTCTTAGATCACTATCCATGGCATCAGTATGCTTTTGATTATTCGTATTATGTTTTCTCTATACCCATCCTTCTCCAAGATGGCCGACACGCTATTTTTCCTACTTATCAGGCAGATTCATAGTTTTCTACAATTCCCGATTTTTTGGTGAATTCACCATAGGAATACACATGTGATATTCTGTTGCATCCGGATTATGTCTACGGTGTCTGTCCAATTATACAAGAAGACCATAATCTATTTTTAGACACGATCCATCACGTTTTTTTACATACCCATATCCCCTCTAAGATGGCTACATGCCTTCTCCCGGTTCATCTGGCAGGTTTAAAGTTGTATACAAATTTTAATGTTTGGGTGCAATCATCAAGAGTGTATACATGTGAGACATCCATCTGCAACAACGTATATGTTGTCGTTGTCTGCTCAATAATTCTGGAAGATTGCAATCAATTTTTAGGTATCGTTTATCACTTTTTCATACCTTCTCCAATATGGCCGATACACTTGCATGGACCTATCTACAGTCCACCTTTTATTTTGACAGCCTACCACGCACCTTGCTTCAATGCGACTCCACGGTCATGGACGCTAGCGGCTTTATTTAAAATCCCGCACGTTAGTGCATTCTACGTTGCTAAGCCTATGGGCTAACCCGCGTTGGTGCAGCTTTGATTGCTCTTGCGGAGTCCCTCCACACTTCGAATCTGGGACCCACATTGGGGCTACGGACCAGGATTTCGTATCATCCAGGCATTATGCTTCAGGGACCTTAACCACGCGGTACATGGCACACTGAAATTGGTATCAGCATTTCAACCGCGGCACGTCGCTTTAACCCCTTAATATTCCAAAGGTGGGCGGAATACATTTACAAGATAAAGGTAAGCCCAAACACCACGTATGATGATTTAGGGACCCACGTAGACGATGTAAGAAGCCCCATAATAGTTGTTATTCATTCTCTTTTTTCAGTTTACAAACATATCTCGCTTTGAACAGTCCCTGTAGAAAATTTGGATATGCAAGTACAATTTTGGGCTACACTTTAACTGCCAGTCCAGAATAGGGGTGGTGTTACTCCATCAGCCCCTCTGACTCCTCACATTTACTCTTATGTGCGTTTTTATCTTCGTCCTCTCTAGAACGTGCCAGAGAGAGAGGTTGCTGGCACCTTTTACCTGCTCTGCGATAATAAATTGAGCACTTAGGTAACCTTTGCCTTATATGCACACCTATCTGGTAATTTGTAGACAGCCACTGATGGTCTATGCTGCTGTCTCATTTCACTTACTCACCACGAAGTGGTTTCTATGGTCTACACCTTTTCATTATTCTTCTTTCTGAGAAATACTTACCTTGTAGACCTGTCGATGCCTTCACCTTTGGTTGGGATGTGGTTCTCTCCATTCTTTCCACCCGGCCGTGTGGGCACTGTGGGATGTTAATCATCTATTCGATGACATCATGCATGTGAGCTAATGACATCTTGAAATTGTTGGGTGGTATGGGACCACACATTCGGGTTTCATGCATGTGGGCCACCCACACTCTTTATCTAGGATATCCTTCCTAGACCTCAAGTCATGAATTCTTATTTCACCTTGTTACACATCGACTATTTTATCCAACTTATTTCATTTATTATATAGGGCATAGTTACTCTAACCCAGATCTTTTTCTATAATTATTTTGTAGATGTTATTCATCATGGCTTCCTGATGTAGGCTGTAGAGCCAAAACGCGCGTAGGTCACTATCGGTCAAACTATTAGCCATGTTGTATTTGCACATGTTTCAACCCAATTAGCCGAGCTGAATTGAAATCTCGCCATCTTACTTTGACAAGCCATGAAGACCTAGAATGTGTGACCATTGATGTAAAATGAAATAACTGTGATTCTCACTGTGCCACTATATTATGATACATCAGAAAGGGAACTGGTACATATCACTGCTCAATAAAGAACGAAGATGTATCTGTACACTTTTAGGTCTGGTTTCCATACTAAATCTACAACCCCATTGTATCTACTCTAGAAGTATGAATGTGGGAGTGTGAGTGAACATTTAGGCTTGTTTCATCATTCGTTAGATGGAGATACATATCGCTCTTTTAAAACATGTATAATCATGAATAATGCACTTTGGACTATGTATTTATTGAATGTACTTTGATCATGTTTTATGCATAATTTGTATTTTTGATACCATTAAATTGCCTTTGATATAGATTTTGATCTGGGTTCTTCCATTTATTTATTTACCTGTTTGCCCATATTCTAAATAGTTACCTAAGGATTTATGTATACATTTGTTGTTTAATCCTCGACTTAGGAACATATCCAGTTACAGGGGTACCCTCTTTTGTACAATCAAGGCCAATGTCAGGTCTGTGTAGCTTGAGAAACGGATTTGCTGTTTGAGGTTGGAGCTTTTAACTTAAGTCCCCTTAGAGGTCACTCTAATATCAGAAACCTAAATTTGTAAATTCTCTGTAGCCTGTAATAGTTGTATTGTCTAAAGCAGGTGTGTGTAAATGTGTGTGTAAGTGTGTTAGAGTGTGTGTGTGTGTGTGTGTGTGTGTATGTATGTATGTGTGTGTGTGTATGTGTGTGTATGTGTGTGTAAGTAGAGTGTGAGGGTGGGTAAGTGTGTGTATGTGTGTGTATGTGTGTGTATGTGTGTGTCCCAAGAGATAGTTCGAATCCAAAACAAGTATATTACTTAGCAAAGGATAGTTTATTGTGGAAACCAGCATTGTATATTTATACATTTTACTGACTTAGAACGGACATTTACCATAAGGGTTCTCGGCATAAGCAGTACTAAAAGGTATAAAACAGCAAGATCAACAAGAATGATAGGTATCAATTCTTCTTAAGTTGTAAGTATCCAGTGATACAGTGCAGATAAATAGGTAGGGCAGCCCAGAGCTCAAAAGCCGGCCCACTACACCATGCCCTATAAAACAGAATACACTCATGAGCAGGTGTGAGGCTGATCTTAAGGGCCTACCAGGTGTGTGCAAAGAACTACTATGTCTGATAGAAAGCCTTCACCCATTTTGCAAAAGGTAGATGGATCAAGCATACACGGATTGGAACTGGACATGTTGCTTTGCTGGAATCCAGTGAAGCGATTGTCAATGAATCAATCAGATTTGTAGAGCGCGGATGCTTCACCCCTGAGGATCTCGAGGGTTCGATCACCCGTGAGGGTCGGACAGAAGACACATTATCAAATGTACTTTTACCACACACTAGCTTAGCAGTCATATTCTGAAGGCGTTGCTGTGGGCAAGGTGGAAACAAGCATGGCAATATCTACTTTGAAGAAAAAGTGGAAACTGGCATGAAATGTGCTTTATTGGGAAATGAGCAAGTCAGCATGTGTTTAACTAGAAAAGTAATTTGGAAATTGGGATGGCAGTAGGGAATGTTCTCAAGTCGCATACACAGTGGCACTATTTGATATGTGTTATTGGGGTATTGTGGAAAATGGCGGAGAAATACGGGTCTTAGAGGGCAATGTGGAAAGTGACATTATGTGTCTTACTTAGGGGGAATACGCAACACTAAGTAAACTTTATAAAACCAATTTCATTTATCCACCAGGCTTTAAAATTCACTATGTGCCTCACTTTTTTCTGATGAGTCATTGTTTGGTATAAAGTGCCTTCATTAAAAAATAAAAAAAATAAAACACTTCTGTGCAACAACCTAAAATGTGCTCCCATCCCATAAAATATTGTTGAAATCCTAACAAAAAGTGACCAGTGTCATTATGCTATAATAAGCTCCATTTTGACTGTTGTGGCACTGAGGATTGTGGCAGCTACAAGCCCACTGTAACATGGTCCTTAAAGTTTTGAACGATGTGTTATCTGTCCAATGTAGTTGACCAAATCTTCACTTGAACTGCCACTGACATTTAGCAATGGAACTATGGTGGGACATGGAAACGGTACAGCTGCACAGGCCAGGAAGCCTCCCTTTGATGGAGTAGGAGACTAGGCGGGCAAGGTGCCCAGCTGCCAACTCTGCATTTGCGCAGAATTTATTGGAAATTATTCGAATGCGGTTTAAAAAATTCCATTTGGCCCAGCTGTAAACTACGGCCAGGGACCCTTCCACCCTTTCAAGGGTCTCTAGTTTGGGCTGCAAGCCTGCAACTCCCGTCGTTGGCTAGGGAAAAACTACTTCAAGCACTGATTTCACGTCATGCTGTGCTATTATTGTTTTGCATTATTCTGTACATAACTGGATGCATGTACAGATTCATGCGTATTAATAGTCATGTCTGTTAGAAGGCTATTTGCATGTCCTTAAATGAAAGTCCGCCTCTCGCACAATCCCCTAGTATTCGGTTTATATAGAAACATTTGTAAAACCATATCTTTACGAAATATCACGTTTCAACTGTAAACGTAAACACAAAAGAACTCAGTCTATCTTCCACGTATGCTTATGGAAGCATGATTTTGCTAGTGGAAAACTGAAGTGTTGCAGCTTTTTAAATACAATAAAATCACAATCATTGAGCCCTCATTATATTTTTAGGTCGAGCCTAGCGTTGCAGAGCATGCGCTGCTCGCTTTGCGAGGCATGCAGTATTCAGTATAGTGTGGAAGCTTCGTGGAAGCTCCGCCCATCTTTTTCATTGGCTTAGGTCCTAAATGCTGCTTTCCGATTGGTTTTAGGCTTGTTAGTCCCTCCTTATGACGAGCATGTCGTCATTTGTATCCTTTCAAGGCTACTGGCCCCTTTACTTCTGTGTTGCACGGTAACTATTTTCTCCCCCACCGCCCCCCTCCCGTAGTCAGTGCGTTCTCGCCCCCCCCCCTCTTGTTCGTGCCTTCTGGCTCCCTGCCCTCCGCCCGCACAAATGCTTGTTTCCAACACCGCCCGCACTCGAACAAATGCTTGTTTCCAACACCGTCAAAACAGTAGACCAGGCTTTCATGTGTTAAACCACATTCGTACATCTCGGCACATGCATAACAGAGGATTTGTACATGTTTGACTCCAAATTGATGAAGATACTAATTCAGCCAATCTAAGATAGTCATTCATTTTCCATGATGATGCGGATTCCTCACGACCAATAAACTAACGAGTTACACAGGAGTCTTTCTGCGGAACGTTACGATGCAGGAAAAATAGTTGAGGAGCACGAGAAGAAAATGTAGCGAGCGTCCTCAAAATAAAAACGTTTTTAAAGCATTTTATGTTATTTACTAAAACACATTAAAATAAATGAATCAGAAAATCAATGCGATAATCACTGTGACTTATTTGGTCATATACTTAAAAAAACACAATGCATATATTTCCAACTTGTATTTGACAATTCTACTCAAAGCAAGAAAGCTGTAGTCAAAATCTAATACATTGATCAAAAAAATTCAATTGATATTTTACATTAATACTTGGTTGTTTGCCTAAATTAAGGTTGCTTTGGCATACCTGTCTCCATTCCAAGATGGTGGACGCATTCACGTCCGTCGGAAAGTCGTCAAGTAGTAGGAACTTTGTTACACTTCCTGTTGAGGTCCTAGCGCTGCCGGCTGCTGCAGGATGGGGGTTACATTAGAGGTTTTCCGGGTGAGTTCGACACAGGAATGTAGGCGAGTAGTACTGCAGACCCCAAAGATTTATAGGACAGCTGTAGTGCCAGCTTTTAACACCCATTAGGGCAGCACCAGAGTTGTGCGCGCGTATGACGTATATGAGCTGTAGATATTTTATAGGACACAACAGGAGCAGATGTGCACACATCTCGAATTTGAGCTGAAATGTAAATGAGAAGTGGTCGCTAGTTTGGACAAGATTGACTGATACTTTTCACTGATGGCGGTGATATTTTTAAAGGTTTTTCAACCTAATGCATTCTGTAACGTGGTCTTTAAGGGTGGCCATGAGTCTCGCATTTTGCAGGCAAGGGAGTCCACAGGTTTTTGTGGGGGGGGGTTGAATCGCTTAATGATTATGCCCCTGCCCAGGGCTTTAAGTGGGCCGGGTCCTGCCGAGACTGGTCCCTATCGGGCTCTCCATTTTTGCCCTCACTCTCAGGGGGAAAAAAATCTTAATTCTGCAGCACCTGATAGTGTAGCCTCGTCTCCATGAGTCCCAATCTAAGCAAGTAACATGGGCGCCATTGCTGCTTGTTGTGGATTAAAGTGCAGTAGTAGCCAGAGTTCAGTGTTTTGGGAGTGAGTGAGTAAACTTGCGTAAGTGTGCGCGTGACACTTGCAGACTGAGACTTACTGCCACAGTTTGGCTCTGTTACTAATCTGTGCGCTTTCCCCATGCTGACACTGGTATGTTGCACTCTTACTCAGTCCGCACACTCTCTCTCTACCATAGTCTCTTGATCGGGTGAATGCTTAGCAGTCTCTACCTGTCATGTGCATCCCAGCGTGCCCTCTCAATGAACTGTCACTCTTGAGCCATTATGTTGTGCGGTTCACACTCCCTAGCTTGGACTCTTTCGATATTTTGCTCATACCCACTTCTCTTCTTCATTTCAATTAGAAGTGTGATCTGATAATGTGGTCTGTTTACTTAACCTTTCGCCTCTGGGTCACAAGATGCAATGATCTTCAGCCAGTAGTAGTCATAAGTAATTATCAGTGACACTTTAAACAGTCCTGGATTTTTTGTTACTGGCTCTTTTCAAGTTTAGCCATCGCCATCGATGCAATAAGAGAAACTAGAGGTCCCAGAATACAACGTTTTACCAGGGAAAGAGCCAAGGTGGGATAAAGGTGTCCCTGTCAGACATGACGTGAGCTCTCTTGTCAGCAACCTGACCTATGGTCGGGCAACTGTACACGAGGCACAGGTGTGTGTTCCCTATTCCGGACCCTTCTAAAGTGTATCTTATAACTAATCAAACCTCATTCACGCACGCAAAAGGGCATTGGACAGTAAGGGAGTTATTAACGTATTAAAACCTTGCCGATAGCACAGAACAAATTATGGCAAAAAGTTTCTCATATTATTTCTTGCCTTTTCTACCCTCAGATAAGTAATTTTCACTTGTTTATCTTTTGATCAGCAGTATTGATATAATGCTTCTTTACCTTTGGTGTGATGGAGATGGGGAAACAGGCAGCACCACAGTGATCATCTGTGTATTGGATAGTCGTTCTGCTTTTATTGGGAGCTGAAGTAGAGAGCAGGACAGAAGTACAAAATCAGGGTCCGTATATTTTTAGGATATGTCCGTTTTTGTGCTCCTTGCGCTGGGATTGCAATTATAACTGGGGAAATGTTTATCTCACCCGTAAATACGGGGTACAATAAAGTTTGCATCCTAGTTTAATTTTGGCAGGTCAACCCTGTCGGAATTTATCTGAGGAAAATGCGCAGCATTTAGTGGAACATGTAGATTTTAGTGCGATAAGCACAAACATCCACGTGAGTTTCTCCCAAATGTCGGATTAGGCATAATTCGCACCATATGGGTTCCAAAAACACCAGTGTTGGGTTTTATTGCATTTGATTATTACTTCTGACACAAGACACTTGTAACCGGCCCTTTGCTTCAGGTATTCTTCACTTAGGAAATGCATATAGAGATATGCGCAATTATTTGATTTCTAAGTGATACAACCTGTCGGTTGGAGAACAAGAGTGGCGACTGAGCTGGCACATTCTTTACTAATAGCTTTACCGACCTTACAGTCCATCACAGCTGTTAGGTGTTCACTTTATTCCTTCTGCACTTTGACCTATTAGTAAGATACTGGCTGGGAGAGGTGTGGCGAAGCGGCCAGAGAGACTGACTCCGGCACCGGCGGCAGCTCAGCCTCACGTGACTCTGGGCAATAGCTCACTTAATCGTCCCGACGTCTCCCAGCACCTGGATACGTAGGGGTGATAAGTTTGCGCTTTACAAATGTGGAATCTAATGGTATTGAATGTCTCTGCAGTCAGTAATATTTTGAGTCGTGTACTGTCTTACAGTGTGACTTATGATTGTATTAATGTTACCGACAATGTTATGTACTTTTCAGCCTTCTTCCCACTAGCTCCCATAACTCCAGCAGGCTTCTGCATCGAACCAGCAAGCCGAGTGGGATCTCCGGTGTATGCGGGACGCATGTATACAAACCGCCATGTGAACGTGCTCCGGGTTATCGGGAAAAGGGGAATTCTAAGAACCTCGTTTCCTACTTAATGAAGAATTGACCGAGATGTGTTCCGGTTTTTCACTATACACGAGCCTACCCTACAAATAAAATCGTAGAAACAGGGAGGGTGCTATCTGAACTTAACCATTTTTCTGAAAGGGGGCTGTTTATCCCATGTTTATATAAAAAAAAGGGATACAGACAGCCAAATAAGTGAATTATCAGGCTTCCGTCATCTTAACTAAGATTGGAGCGACATTTTCCCCGAGTGCTTTTGCACCGGTGTAAACTAACATACCATCATGTTATAAGTATCAGGAAAGGAAGAAAGAAATTATAGAGTCCTGAAGAAGGTGGCCTAATCATTATTGCTCCACCGAAACGCGTCGACGCAGAGTGCCCTTGTTAAATCCGAGCGAAAGTCAGCAGTTATACAAGGACAGGGAAGCGATCCCACTGCAGTGTGCTGGCTATTATTGACTCTGGTTAACAAATTATACGACAAATTTGATTGTCTTCTTTTAGTGTTTTTCCTTTCCAAGGGGTTTTTTATTACAGTATCAATTGTCATGTAGTGTATTGATTGTGATTTATTGTATTTCATACATTGTATTGTACTGCTATATATGGTGACATATATTTTTTAATTGTTTTATATAGAAAGAAATTCTTTTGTAAAATTCATTAAACACATGTATAAGTGCATATACATCTTGAGTCGAGGATTAACTGTGAGTGCATATGTGAGTTGAGAGTTGGGTACACTTGCCAAGAGTGGTATATCAGTGTGTCAGGATCTCCAAAGGGAAAATTTGTGTTCAACTCTTTTTAGAAGTTCCAACAAAGGGTCCAACGATTCAATGGGCAGGCATTTTATATAACCTGTCTTTCTCTTTCACACATAATTTACTCTTGTTTTGTGTTAGGCACTAGATGTATTCTGCACCACTTCCTCACGTGCAGGTTTCTTGAATGGCATTCTTCTTTAAAACTGAATCAAACTCATGTAAAAATAGAAATTGGACACCCTTTGTATCTTCTGCCGCAAATACAGATATGCCTGGGTAACTCTATGCAAACTCCATGGATTCTTCAAAACATCTGGATTATTAATTTTTCTAATTGAAATTGAGCACTGTAATGTTCTTGCGGTAAACATTAAATAGTATCCCATATCTCTTACAGGTACTCTGTAGGAAGGTAGGATCTGACTGCATGGTTATCCCCACTTTTTTCCTGGTGTTTTGCTGGTTTTTGACTAGTCTGACTGGGATCCTGCTATCCAGGACCCCAGTCTATCTGCTTTCTCCCTTAAATTGCTATGTATGTACTTTAGGTACACTCCAGATTGGATACTGGGGTACCCTTATCAGTACCTAGTATATGGTACACCATGTACCCAGGGCATAGGTACCCCAGAGGCCTCCCATGGGCTGAAGCATGTATTATGCCACCCCCGAGAGGCCATTCAAATTGACACGACAAGCCTGCTACAGCAGACTGTGTAAGCTGGTGCTTGCACCACTTACTTAAGATATAGGTTCACTATATCTATCTAAATCACTACACTTAAAAACCTATCAGTCACCCCTATGGCAGGCCTTATCAATCCTGAAGGCAGGGTGCTGGGTTTTACGTGAGAGGGTGCCCCTGCATGAGCAGAGCCCCTCTGCAGCCTTCGGAGACCATTCTCCGGGGTTGTCTGTGATGCAGACAGACATATATGTTTAAGTGCATTATAACCTCGGGGTAAATGCTAACTTTAAAACGGCTGCTTAGAAACATGTCGTGTTTGGTGTCAAACACCTTGGAATCATACCTCTACATCAGTAACTGGTGTGGGAGGTATGATTCCACCCTCCTAGAGGGACATCCGTGGGTCACCGGTCTACCCGGTACCAGCTTTCTCGACCTGGGCAGCACAAAATGGACGCTGCCAGCCACAGACACGCTTCTGCCCTCCTGCTGCTGAGCCAAGCTCGCACAGAGGAAGGCAAGACAATAGGTATCCTGTCACTGGGAGGTGTGACAACCTCCCAGACAGGGTTTAGTGTATTGGGGCTGGATGGGTGCACTCTGAGAGTGCCAGAAAGTCTGCACTGGGGGCACATTTGGTGTCCCTGTGCATAGTCCAGCTCAAACCAGTTCTGGGAGCCATTGGCTCCTGCTCTGGCGCTAAACTGGACAAAGGACATGGGTGTAGCCACCCCTCTGTCCTGCCCCTCCCCTAGGAGGGTCCCTAGAATCTTTCCAACCCCTTCCCATGGGTATAAAGTGGGCTACCTGGCTACAGGACTTTAGATTTTACCTGGACAAGATTCTGCTAAGAAGAAACCAAGTACTTTGACTGCCTGCACGACGCTGGACGACTGAAGAATCTCCCTTGGAGTAAAGGAGTTCCTCCCCTGCAAAAGCAGGCACCAAAACGCATCTGACCGGTTTGCTTCTCCCGAGCTCCTGAGGACTCCGAAGATTTCAGCAACACAGGAGGTGGGTTCCAGAAGGTCCTTGAGGTCGATCTGCCCTCTCAGCGATTCTGAGACCAGTATCCCTCGTGGGGACCGTGCAACCCAAACCTCTGTGCACCGCGTACATTTGCAGTTGCATATGCTTAGTGACGATTCCCGAGCTTGTGCACTGGACTCCGTGTAGTCCTGACCCCGAGCAGTATTTGCACCGAAGATTTCCGGCCTCCACTCCTCGAGTGTACTGTTGGCTGGTACTTTGCAAACTTGCTTGAGGTCTCCTCGCGATCCCTGGTCCGTTGGCCTGTGGGTCCTGGCGAGGGACACCTTGTTAATTCTTGGGCTTACCTGGTTGCTCCAGACGTGCCCTGACTCTCCATTGCTTGGAGAGTCCCCTGGACCTTGCTGGTCCTCACCGTAACATGTTTCCTCTGACCGCGTGGGTTGCATTTGCCAAGGCTTGTTGGAGCTCCAGCCGGACATCGACTCCTCAGCTCTCGTCATCCTTCGTGGAACAGCTCACCTCCGGACTTTGGTCGTCCCCGACGTCTCCTGGTCCCCGTGGCTGCAGAGTCAAACAACCCTTCTTCACTCCTGAAGCACTCGACATCGGTGGGCATTCGACTACCGAGCCCCTGGTCACCTGAAGTGACCCAGACTCTGTCCCCTCTGCTTTCAGGTTCCTCTCACCTCGAATCCAGGCTTGGACTCCACCGGACACTCTTCGCCCTCCTAGCAGCAGGACTTCTTTGCACTCCTCCATTGAAAACGATGAAGGTTTCCGACACCACTTGACCCCTATGCACCCGGCTCCTCTGGGATAGGTAACACGGGTACTTCGGTACTCACTGGTGAGTTGGCCTTAGAACCTCCTATGTTCCAAAGG
This sequence comes from Calotriton arnoldi, assembly GCA_963921515.1. Lineage (NCBI taxonomy): Eukaryota > Metazoa > Chordata > Amphibia > Caudata > Salamandridae > Calotriton > Calotriton arnoldi. The sequence continues at coordinate 754,029 of CAWUFW010004004.1, forward strand.
GTTTGCTCGAAGTCCTCTTAGAAGTGTCCTTAACTTGTAAATTTGCAACCGCGACTTTCCCATAGAGTTGCACGGAACACGCGGTCGTATTTCCTCACTGCACCCGTCCTCCGTGGGCTCCCTGTGTCACTCCTCTGGGTGGTTCCTTAGGGTCCCAGCGATTCTACGTGCTCTAGGCACTGTGTCTAGACAAGTCGTGATTGTTATACCATTTTTTTAGTATATGGTTCGGTCTCCCCCCGGAGCCCGCTGTGTATTTTGCTACTTACCAATGTTCTATTGTTACAGTATGGTGTGCTTTATGTTCTAATCTCATGTAGAGATTAGTAGAGAGTGTTATATTAATAAATACATATTTTTATATAACTACTGTGTGGTTCTCCTTTCATTTGGTCATTCAGGAGGTGATATTCTGGTAAAACAAGCTGCTTTACATTCCTTCAAGATTAGGCCTGAAGGCTGCTCTCCATAGCTACCACTAGGATAGCTTTCAATAAGGTTATCTTTGACCGCATACATCATAAGGGTCGTGTGGCCTGGTACAAGGTGCCCACTTTAACTAGTGGACAGCATATACCAACCCACCTTCTCACACTCTTCATTACTCTTAGTGCTAGAGTCTTTGTATCAGTTATTACTTTGAGGTAATCCACCTGAACGACAGGAAATGCTGCCACTCAAGCCCTCCGGCTCCCCATTATGGGTACCATAAAGGACTTAGCCTATCCAGCATACTCCTGTCTGACCAAAACTAGAGCAAAGGCCGGAAGTCATGGGAAGGATGGGTGGGTGGTAATGACTGGTATGAGAATTTCAGGACTAATGGTAGTAACGATTATTTGTTTTTGTATACATTGCTTCTGTGAAGTAACAAAACTTGAGGGGGCCCCCTGAAAAGTACAAGGAGAGCTTCCCCCCTCTGGAGTCAGTCAGGAGCTCTGAGGCCAGGGTACTGTGCTGAGGGGGCCCCCTGGAGCTCGGATCCCCCCCCGCACCGCAGAGGCTGCGGGGTCCTATTTTACGCCACTGCATTGCTTTAGTTAAATAAGAGGCCACACATATGTCATAGCAACACACGTCAAATCACCTCATCTGGAATTCTAGAATATTTTGGCAAAACAAAGGTTGGAAACAAAAAGGTAGTGGAATCAGTAGAATTTGAAGTCAGCTACAGTTAAAAGTTGTAAGATACTGCAATTGAGGGTATTTGTTTTCATGGTTCTGTTGACGGCTTTGAGAAGGAGAGGAAAGATTGTAGGCCCAAACTTCTTGGCTGACAGAGGTGGTTGTGTTTACAGGGAAAGTTACCATGATCGAGTTGGGATGTGGAACCTGTCTCTGTAAAAAGCACAGAGATTGTATAAGTCATGGGTGAGGTGGAGATGTGCTTGGTGCACTGTCCATTCAGATGTTGCTAAGGAGATAATTGTACCTTACACGAGTCTCCTCCACATACGGCAGAACAGGAACAAGATCATTCCTATCGTCTGAAGAGGCTCTCAGGTTATACTTTAGAACACACCTTCTGTCAGGAGAGCATCCAAATGTATGCCTTATCTTTGGTGGCCCTAAGTTCATGTTCGTTCCACTGCTCACCCTCAATTTATAATATGCTGCAAATGGTGTTAACTTCAAAAGAATTAAAATTCTAAGATGCCATCCACAGCCAAATAGAATTTTTATTGGTATTGCCGTGAAATAGAATGTTTTAGATATTTTCCCTCGTGGCTAGATGAGGCTTTCTGGTATATACAGAAGAGTGTTTACAATTTAGACTGTTCAAGCAGGCACCTAATTGTGCAATCATATGCCCACACTGTGTATCGATTAAACGTTGCATCTTTGCTCTCTGCGGGAACAGAATTAATTACCTTTTTAGGATCATCAGCAACCAGTGGCAAGGCTGGTTTTTCATGTCTGAGAAAAACTGCACATGAACATGACTTATAAGACCTCAAGCAATTCGTTTCAAATTACAGCCTTCGTCACACTGGCTTTCACCCAACCCGGTTTACATTAAGAAGTGTCTTTGACTGCACATGATTTATCAGTCTTCAGGATTTACTGACAGTAGCATCATGTTTTCAGCAGTGTACACTGATTCTAAACTGACCTCATCATTCTTGGGTTCATCTTAGCACAGGGTGCAATGATTTTGTCATTTTGATTGGATGTCACAAAAGCTTACCTTGTGGTTTTATTTTACCCGAGGGGTTGAAGATATCCTTAAAGTTCAGTGGAGGGACGGTGATGGAGCAGGGTAAATGAAAAAAATGTTAACCTCCTAATATTTTCGTAAAATAATTAATAAACATGTTCGTTTAAGTAAATAACCAACAATGTATGTTAAGGGTTAAAGGTAACACGCTATTCCGTGTGCAAATTAATCATCTTATAATTGTTTACGTGTCTAACATAACATAACATTTGCGTACTAATTCAATAATAAACGCATGATCTGTGCTTTAAATAAAACGTGTGGTTGCAAAATAAAGCGATGGTAAGAAAGGGACAGCTTTATATGTTGCTTTTTGCTAGGTAATACCTAATTGGGGTACGTAGAAAGACGGGAGGGAAACGAAAGGGTTTATATTTCTTTGTTTTAACAATATTTTGTTTATCTTTGAAAATAGTGCGCTTAGGCCTGTCGAGCAGCAATATAAAATGGCCGCGAGTTGCTAGAGTACGCATGAGCGGGGGACCATGTGATAGAGGCGAGAGGCTGTGGAAAAGGGATGATCACGCGCTGATGCTGAGAGGCTAAGATGGAAGTATGGTCAAGGCTGTTGTGACCTTTCTGAACAGATGTGTGCCAAGATGATCAGCAAGAAGCGTGAGAAGCCCGACTGAATCAATAGACGGAACTGTATTACACAAAATGTAACAGAAAGAGATACAATTTGGACTGATCGAAACGGATGAGCAATTGCATGAACTGTGGGAAACGATGCTTGCATGGACATTCCACACGGAACTGGTTAAGACCAGGAAGTTTGATTAAAATGTATATGGGCCTGAGTTTTGACCAATGAGAAAGAATCGCGCCATGAAGAAGAAACATTTTATGCTGTAAGCTAGAATTAGGGTATAAGAAGACCTACTCTTGGTGGGAGGGGTTAGAATGCTGTTAGAATGCTGCGGGAGATGCTACAGAAGTTAGATGCTGCGTGAGTTAGATGCTGTAGATGGGAGAAGTTGCGGTTGCGGATGCTGACGAGCTGATGCTGCTGCTGTTATTTTCCTTTCAATCAATCAATCAATCACAAGATTTGTAAAGCGCACTACTTACCCGCGAGGGTCTCAAGGCGCTGAGGGAGAGGAGGGGGGTGTTGCCGCTACTGGTCGAATAGCCAGGTCTTGAGTCGTCTCCTGAAGGTCAGAAGGTCTTGGGTCTGTCGTAGGTTGAGGGGAAGGGTTTTCCAGATCTTGGCGGCACGGTGAGAGAAGGATCTTCCTCCGGTGGTGGTTCTCCGGATGCGCGGGACGGTGGCCAGGGAGAGGTCGGCGGAGCGGAGTTGACGGTTGGGAACGTAGAAGGAGAGTCGACTGTTGAGGTAGGCTGGGCCGGTTTTGTGGAGTGCCTTGTGTGCGTGGATCAGGAGTTTGAAGGAGATTCTCTTGTCGACGGGGAGCCAGTGCAGGTTTTTCAGGTGGGGGGTGATGTGGCTGTGGCGTGGAATGTCGAGGATCAGGCGTGCAGAGGCGTTTTGGATTCTTTGCAGTCGTTTGATGAGCTTGGTTGGGGCTCCTGCGTAGAGGGCGTTTCCATAGTCGAGTCTGCTGCTGACGAGGGCCTGGGTGACTGTTCTTCTCGTGTCTGTCGGGATCCACCTGTAGATCTTGCGGAGCATGCGGAGGGTGTTGAAGCAGGAGGAGGAGACTGCGTTGACTTGCTTGGTCATGGTGAGCGTTGAGTCGAGGATGACTCCCAGGTTGCGTGCGTGGTCGGTTGGTGTCGGGGGTGCCCCTAGTGACGAGGGCCACCAGGAGTCGTCCCAGGCTGTTGGGTTGGAGCCGAGGATGAGGATCTCCGTCTTGTCTGTGTTCAGCTTAAGTCGGCTGCACTTCATCCAGTCGGCGACGGCTTTCATTCCTTCGTGGAGGTTGGATTTGGCGGTGAGGGGGTCCTTGGTGAGGGAGAGGATCAGTTGAGTGTCGTCGGCGTAGGAGATTATGTTGAGGTCGTGCTGTCGGGCGATGCATGCGAGTGGAGCCATGTAGATGTTGAACAGTGTCGGGCTGAGGGAAGATCCCTGGGGAACGCCGCAGATGATCTCGGAGGCTTTGGATCGGAATGGGGGGAGGCGGACGCTCTGGGTTCTGCCGGAAAGGAAGGAGGTGGTCCAATCCAGGGCCTTGTCTCGGATCCCTGCGTCGTGGAGGCGTGTGCGTAGTGTGCGGTGGCAAACAGTGTCGAAGGCGGTGGAGAGGTCCAGGAGGATGAGGGCCGCCGTCTCGCCGTTGTCCAGCAGGATCCTGATGTCGTCTGTGGCGGCGATGAGGGCGGTCTCGGTGCTGTGGTTGCTGCGGAATCCTGACTGGGAGGGGTCCAGGATGCTGTTATCTTCGAGGTAGCGGGTGAGCTGTCTGTTGACGATCTTCTCGATGACCTTAGCTGGGAATGGAAGCAGGGAGATGGGCTGAAAGTTCTTGAGGTCGCTCGGGTCCGCCTTGGGGTTTTTTGAGTAAGGCGTTGATCTCGGCGTGTTTCCAGCTCTCTGGGAAGGTCGCGGTCTCGAAGGAGAGGTTGATGACGTTGCGCAGGTGGGGTGCGATGGAGCTGCCGGCTTTGTTGAAGATGTGGTGTGGAAAAGGGTCTGATGGGGAGCCGGAGTGGATTGTGCCCATGGTCTTGATTGTGTCCTCGGTGTTCACGTTGACCCAGGCTGTCAGGGGGTCGTGGTCGATGGGGTGCGGCGGGTCTGATGTGCTGGGGCCTGTTGGGGTCGTCCGGGAGTCGAAGCTGTCGTGGATGTCGGCGATCTTGCAGTGGAAGAAGGTGGCGAGGGAATCACACAGGGCTTGCGACGGCGGGATGTCGTTGGCGTTGGAGCTGGGGTTGGAGAGTTCCTTCACGATGCTGAAGAGCTCCTTGCTGTTGTGTGCGTTGTTGTCGAGGCGGTCTTTGAAGGAGGTCCTCTTGGCGGACCTGATGAGGTGATGGTGGTTGCGGATGGCGTATTTGTGGGCTGCGCGGCTGTCCGGCGTCTTCTCGCTGTGCCATTTGTTCTTTAGTTTCCAGTTGAGTATAAAGATGCTGCTTTAGGAGAACTTTTTCCTGATAGATTTTTATTAGAATTATTAGACTTTCCCCAGATAGATAGATAGATTAATCTATAGAGTTCTTATTATGATAACCTTATTTTTCCATCTAATAAACATGCATTGCAATTTCAAATTATTCTTATATTGATGATAAATGTAATGATCTGAATAATAAGCTTAACCTCATTTCCTGCATTCAAAACTTTATATAAACTTTATTATTCTTTAAACAAATGACTCAGTGATTCTTTAGCTCAATGATTAAAAATGAAATGTTAAAGAGTTTATTGTGATTGAGCTGGTCTTAATCACCATCAACTGATTCCTACTAGTTGGTCCATCGACCAATGAGCGGAATACCTTAAAAGCAAATGAGAAATATTATGTCGTGATAAAAGAGGTAACCCGTCTCCTTCCAGCGAATCGTTTTTCTCCTAGGTTAATGACGGAGGAAATCCAGGGAATAAATGAGTAAGTGAATGTATATGCGGTGTTATGGGCCCCACCGTCATATGGATATAGTGTGTGTGTGTTAGAGGAATAGTTGCACCTGGATGACCAAAGCATAATAGGAGAATTATTTTTATTGTTAGCGCTGGATCAACGGTATGCAGCATCCTAGTGGATATAGCAAGACACCAAAGACCCTTCAGTTCCTGGTTGGGTCACATTAACATAATTAAGACAAATGTGCTCCTCCAATACCTGTATCTGTTCCAGTTTCTTCAACTCATTTTCAAATTAATGAACTTAGGGACTCATATCAAGGCATATTGAGATTTGTGTGAACGTTTTAGTAGGCACGGGGAGATTAAGTGATTTGCCCAGAATCACAGGATGTATTTCTCTCTTCACTCTACCACACAATTAATTACCTCTCCAACTTTAACAACTTACCTTTTAAACACTCTCTCTGTCTCTCTCCTCTCTGTCTCTCTCGCTAACTCTACCTTTCTCTAACTCTTTTTCACTCTCTCATTCTCACTATCTTCACTCTACCTCACTTATATGTGCAAATAACTCTAACTATCTCTATATACCATCTCTCTCTCTCTCTCGCTTTCTATCACTTTCGCGCTCTCTCTCACATAAGTAAAAAACATTTCCATTACAACTCCAATAGCTTTGACTCTAAAAAACGCGAGACCTATTGCATTGCAAATGCTTGTTTTATTAGCTTATGCAATGAAACACCGCAGCGCCTTGAGACCCTCACGGGTGAGTAGCGCGCTTTATAAAACCCTGATTGATTGATCGATCATGTTGCAGGGCTTCTCCGAGCAGTTTGGAAACTGACTAAGTCTGGCTAGGATTTCAAAACTGATGTGTTAAGGCGCATGTCACCCCACTGCCAGACAACACTTTCAGCGAAGTTAGCGGTCTAGTGATCCCTGGAACTCTGGCACGCTCCTGGCATTGTCGCTGCGCTCTCTCGTGCGGTCCCCCAGAGGCCTGCGCTTGCAGGAGCCACTTCCCCCCCACCCCCCACTTACACCCCCCACACCGCTCATTACGGTAACAGTCCAGGGCACTAATTGCCATTCAAGCCGCATAGGACACCCCGGGCCCGAGAAGAGAAAAGGCCCTGGTTCGCACTTGTGCCAAGCTCAGCATGTTCAGTGGCGTGAGAAGCAGACCTTTGGACCCCAGGGTCCTCCCCCAAGCAGAGGAGAGGACAACTGGCCCCCTGCGATCCAATCAGAGCCTGCCTCACCCAGCCAGCCCCCTCACCCTCCAGCGCTGAACTCTACACTTCCCAGGGGGGTGGCCTCACAGTGACAGGTGGATCAGCCGTGCTCGGGTAAGGATTCCCGGCTATATTTCTTCAAGTATCACAAGGCACTGGAAGAAAGAAGACTGGGGCTGACCGTCTGCGCCAGTCCCGGTGAGTGACATCCGCCCAGCAGTGTGTTCAGGGCCAAAGAAATGAGGTAGGAAAAGGGAGAATGCGCAACACTGGACGAGTGAGTAAACGGAGTGCAGAGTGACAGAAGCAGGCCAGAGGCAGGGCTCAATGGGAGAGACAAGGTACCTTACAGCAAGCGGCAAGGACGGTGAAAGTGCCCACGTGGAGCTCTACATATGTGAGGCAGGTATAGGAGAGTTCACTTCACCAGGGTAGGTAAGTGGAAGGGAAGGAAACGGAGACAGACCAGAGAGGTAGGACGCAGTGGATTAGAGGTAGGCGAGCCACTGAAAACTCGAGCTTGAAGCCTGGCTCAGCTCGAGGCCCTGTTGGAACCTCGAGCCCATAACGAGCCAAGCTTTCATGTGGCTTCTGCCTGCCCCCCACTCCCTCTACCCAGGATGTAGCGTTAGGGCCAGAGCTGCCGATCCGAGTCTCGGCGTCGACTCAACATCCCGTGTTTCTGGGCAAATAACTAAATGTAAACTAAGCTCTTCTCGCTGCAGTGCCGTAATGTGCTCTATTAATGTGAAAGCTCCACGTGTTAAGGGAATACACTTGCTTGAATTCGGAGGCAGCTTTATCACATTTTACGTCGGGTTTGTTTTAGGATTTTAACAAACATTTTCAGCGCTCGGCTCGAGCACGGGATCCGGGTCAGATCCTTGGATCGGCTCTCCCAGTAAATCTGTTCGCTCGCCCAGCTCTATAGAGAAGTAGGGGGGGGGAGGGGCAGTGATATCGAGGAGGGCAGGGAAAAGGACACAGAATGAGAGCAGCAAGTTAGGGGACAGGAAAAGTCACCACAGAAGAGGAACGAGGGCACGAGACTGCACAGGGTAGGAGGGAACTCGCTCGCCAAAGAACAGTAGAGCATGTGTGAGAGTAAAGAGAGACAACAGGAAAAGTTGGACAAAGGGATTCACAAAGGCAAACCAATGAGGCGGGGAGGTGCAGTGAGGGAGAACATTGAGGTAGGGTGAGTAAACGAAAGGGTGGAAGATGAGCGTGACTGGGATGGCAAAGTTCATAGAGGCTGCCGAAGGGTGGGGGAAGGGCGAGAAGAACGGGGACGCCAGACAAGTGAAATATGGGACATGGGCGTTAAAAACGTAACTTGAGAAAACAGGAGAATCCAGAGACGAGTAAGAAGGGAACGTGGGGTGGAAAGAACAAGAAGAGAGCGTGGTGGAACGCGAAAATAAACAAGAATACAAATGTGAAAGAAAGAAATGAAGTATGGGCCTAGATGGGAAGGAAAAAGGGCAACAGGATCATGATAAAAAAAGCTAGGCGGTAGAAAACTAGGTAGAGCTAAAAGTAAAGGTAGATTCAGACTCACAAGGGGAAAGAGAAGTAAAGGGGACCACAGGGAAACGGCGAAAAGAGTGTGGGAAAGAGGTAGAAAGAGAATGACAAAAAAAGGTAGTAAGGGGTCAGGGAAAGGTAAGCGAATATACAAGGGGTGAGGAAAGTTAAGAAACACAAAGAGAACACTAAAAAGGGATGCAGCTAAAAAGGTAGGCAGTAAACCGATCGGGACAGAAAACCGAATGTGAACCATGGGCAGAAGGAGACAGAGAACGATGGGAAGTAATGCGAAGAAAGGGGTAACATTGAATAGAACAAGAGGTGGACAGGATGAAAGAGAAACCAAGAGAGACTGAGAAAAAGACTCGACTAAACACTTAGAAAGAGTGGCAACATGACAGAGACTGGTAGTTGGTAGAGTGCGACAGAGCGGGTAAAAAAGAAAAGGGCAGGTACAGAACTAAAGAGGTACAGAGAGGTAAAATGGGTAAGAATAATACCTTTGTTTATTTATCGTTTTCCGCCTTCTTAGGGCTGTAATTAACTGGCGCTCCTATTGGCCAACTCACTGGCACTGATTTAATCCACTACAAAGCACGATTAAAACGAATGACGGGCTGCACATAAATGTCTGCAGCAGGTGCTCAAAACACTAAGCTGCATTGGAAACGAACAGAAAACGGTTGAACTGGAGGGAATTCCCCCAGCACACGACTTGTTTACAGTCTGATGTGGCTACCAAACGTAACTAATCAGGAAATTCAGACATCTAAAATAGCACACTCAGTTTAAAAAAAATAAAAAATTAAAATTAAAAAAAAAAATCAGAATTCTTAAAAGAAAGATGTCTAACATTAATTGGTCCGAAAAATGCGGGAGCGATTTCTCCGTGATCTGCTATTAGGTTTATGGGGCCATTTTTAAAGGGAATCAGACACATCAAAGCCCATTACAACAAAATGCAATTTGCAAAAAATGTACTGCATTACATGGAATGTTATTTAAAAAGAAAAAAAAAGAAAGCGTACCCGAGTGTAACTTTATAGTTCAGGATCCATACAGTCTATTTCGGATGTGGCATGGCGCTGCAGACAAGCCGGGAGATATTCAAGCCTGCGCCGCCTTCAAACACTTCAGCAGAGTTGAGGCAGAGTCAGTCACATGCAAGTTGTTTACAGCATCAGCCCAGCCAACTCTCTAGGGCCACAAGCATCCTTTCTTCGAATTATTTGATTTCTCCTTAAGGTTACTCTTCCTCGTTATATTTCCATCCTATGGGGAAGAACTCCAAATGAGTGGTGGAAGGCAGTGATGGGGTCAGTCGTGGAAGAGAAGTGGGAGGAAAGTAGCACTGAGATCATCTTTATAATGCATACCCAACGAAGTAAGGTTACAAATGGAGACAGCCATCCAGCTGTGATGCTGGATGAAAATGGAGGTAACTTAATGAAAAGTTTGAGAATATATTGAGGCTGCATTATCCAAGAGGCCCAAAAGCACAACAGACACCAGCACATCCGATTTTTACGCTTCCTGAGTTTTTAAATACTAAAGGCCTGATTACGAGTCTGGCGGTCGCAAGACCACCAGACTCGCGGTGGCGGTGCTCCATCTGCCGCATTACGACTTCAAAAGTCGTTGCGGAGGAGGACCACTGGCTGCGCCAGGAACAGTCGTTCCCTGGCGGTGGCAGAGCTACGCCACAATGTAACATGCTGAGCGGGACTGGCGCAGTCCCACTCAGCATATTACAAGTTCCGCCACCGCCAGCCCTTTCATGGCAGGAGCCTGGGCATGAAAAGGCTGGCGGTGGAGGAACAAAAGGGGCCCTACAGGGCCCCGATGCGCCCTTCCCGCCATGGGGATACATTCAGGGGGGCACAGCATGTGCCCCCTGTCTGTATTCCCCCAAAGTTCCAGCACGGCATGGACGTCCTCGCCCATACCATGCTGGAACTTTTTTGCCGTTCCCATTGCGGTGCCTGTTTTCCAGGCACTGCCATGCAAAAAGCGAAGGATCGTCTGCTTTACACGAGTTCAGCTCGTACTAAGTGGGGGGGGGATCCTTGCACAGCTTTGGCACAGCTGTGTCGACGAGAGCCGGCGCAATGGTGCCAAGCTCGTAATCAGGCCCTAAGTGAGGATCAGAGATGCTTGTGTGGCTCCTTCTGTAGTACCGATTGGATGGCATGAGGTTAGCACATGCGCAATGCAAAGTGGCAATAGCCTTGCCCGTGCACCTGCACCATAATAGAGATAAGGAGATCTCAATGCCAAGTTGAGACATATTATTTGTTAAATATGACTTTCAAATGCATTTGGCCAAGAGTACAAAGAACTTTGTGAACTAGTGTGAACAGGACTCGTACGACAGTTGACAGTGAGCCAATGCAATGTACGCCGCTGTGGCGAGATGTGATGGTGTACAGGTATTTCTGCAGCCGGCTTGGAGTGGCATTTTGCACAGTACACCACAATCTTTAGATGCCCAGAAAAAAGATGCAGAGTTCTCAAGTTTTTCCTGTGTCAGGTGTAAGTAGCTCATCCAGTCTGGTCTTTATTCTTTGCATAGTAGTAGTTCTCACCTCCTAATTATGCAGGCTTTCATGACTGCAAATTCCAGAATGCAACCCGAAAAGGCTGAACAGACTGGAATAACGATGCCCGACAGATGAATCTTTCAGAACGAAGGCTTCTTCAATGGAGGAATCTGGAAAAGCCCTGAAGGCCAAGAATATCTGATTACTTTAGGGCATTTCTCACACCAAACCAGTTTTGATTCTCTGTACATTTTCATCGTGGCTAGAGCATCTTTCCAAAATCACCAGAGGCCACTCATGTCTAGGACAGTCCAAATCCCCCTGCAGATTTTGCCCATTTTCCACAGATTTTTTAGATTTTGGGCATTACCCATATAATTTCGACCACAGGCTGAATTGCTAGGCATAAAAGTGCATAGAAACATCAGAAATGAAGGAGGAACTACTGCAGCCAAGGAAACAGTTGGCGATGCTATCTGCAGCTAGAAGCACTGCAGGATCAGGTTAATTTTAATAGCTCCTTTGTTGAGTTGCAGCCTGGGCTTCTCCGCGGCCATCTGCACTGTACATCTTTGCAAGGGAGACGTCCAGCCAAGTAACTCAGAGACCAACCTACTCGTAATCTCAATACACGCAGCAAGCACATGTACATATTTAGGTGTACAAATCTGTAAAGAGTGGTGCATGAGCAATGCTGTCTCACGGTGCAGATATCCTGACACCAGACCACAGAAAAGATGCTGAGATGTGTCTCGGGGAAGATGTGTGAGGAAGACGGAGACATAGTCAACAGGACTCACAGAGGGTAGCTGATGAGAGCGAGCATGGCAGAAACCCTATATATTTCAATTACCGTTTACAGTGCTTTTCAACGCACCTTTGCCAGGAGAGGAGCTTGTGTGTGGTGCCTACTTGCTAGTGCACCAAGAGATCTCTGCAGAAAGGTGCAGGACACAGACTTCCTGCAGGGGAGGTTACTCTGAAGGGCACTATCAGGTATCATGCCCTTAGCATTCAGGTAAATATATTGCCCGGCTCCTAGAAGCAACTGTCCCTTCGGCTTTGGGCAGGGCTTTAAGTGGGATGAAAAAACTGGGGCGGGGGGGGGTCTCTCAAAGGGGCGTGGAAAAGCACAATGTAATTAAGGGCGTGGCTTAAAAACCCCGAAGCTAAAAATCTGTGCTTAGCATAGTGTGCCGCCCGAATTGTATTTTGCTGTTTCGGTCATTGCATCTCGATATATGATAGAACAAGTAACATCATACCTACGAGAAGTCAGGACTATTGGCTTTGTCAATGGCTGTTAGTTGCATAAGATAAATGAGCAGCAACTATGGCTTGTATATAATATTGAAAAAGCTTCCACTTAAGCCCTGGTGACACCACGACAATGTTGCTGCTCCTGAGTTTCAAAAAGAGAATTGAAATCCAGAGAGAAAATGACTCTCTTTAAAGGATTTCCTTTCCCCTACAACGCTCACCTGGCATGACATCATGCCGTAACTTCTCCACTAGTGAGAAGTGAGCAGTTTGAGCACGCGCACAGGATGTGCCTGCTGTCTCGAAACGGGTCTCTATCGGGCTCTGTTTTGTGCCCTGGCACAGGCGGTCCGTTTTTTTCCGGACTTCAGTGACAGCAGTCTGTCACTGCAGTCTGGAAAAAAAGTGCCAGGGCACAAAACAGAGCCCGATAGAGACCCGTTTCGAGGCCCCCTTTAAAAAACTGCCGGTGCTCAGCACCGGTGAGACCCGGCCCACTTAAAAACCCTGGCTTTGGGCCTGTTTTTACCACCAACGGATCAGCAGAAAAGCCCCAATTGCTCTTAGCAGGCAGACAAACAAGCATTTGCAATGCAATAGATCTCGCATTTGCGAAATTTTAAGCTATTGGCATTGTAAATGACAATGCGTTTTATTTATGTTTTAAAAACCAACACATAGATAAAAGGTTTGTTATTTACAATGGCAGTAGCTCAAAGTTTCGCCAATGCGAGACCTATTGCATTGCAAATGCTTGTTGGCTATTTTGGTGGATATCATGGTTACTAACCCCCCAGAGGGGCTTTCCTGCTGACTCCTCTTGGCTGTCCTATTTATCTGCACAAACCCATGAATCGTTTGTTTCTTTGCACAGCCACGTTTCTTGCAAACATACAATCTCATGTAAGTTAATTAACTCCCTAAAAATTTCTAAATTTGACGTTCTCACAAATCCATTAATATTCCATGTTAGTACCCCTAGGCTGTGTGAACACCCAGTATCCTAATCGATATCATTCAGCTACCGGTCTTCATGAGAAGCTGGTGTGTTTGCCCACAAAGTCCTTAACTGATTTGGTAACGGACGTGCCTGTTAATGAGTCCCAGTCGGCTGTTTGGGCAATGTTTAAGTCATTGAGTAGGGGTGGGCCAGAAAGTATCAAATCAATCTCTTCATCGTGTAGGTAAAAATAAAAAAAACATAGAACCCAGATGCCAAGGCTAGATCTATTGGCTTACACAGTGCTTGTTTTTTTTGTTTGTTTGTTTTTTTTGTTTATGCACTCCTCAAGAACGCACGTTTTCTAGCTGTCTCCCTTGTGTAATTTTCCCCCTCTATTTCCGCATTGTTCTCCCGCATTTATTTTTGTTGCTTAAGGACTCCATGGATGCATGTGTTTTCCAGTAGTTCCCCCATCTCCCCCCATGTCTCCCTGGTCCATTCTCCCCCAAATGCTGTCATTTTTTTATTTTTACATTTTTTTGTTAGTTTATTTTGGTGTCTCTGCACAACATCCTGACACTGTACAGCACTGCCAAAAGCAGTTGGTGAAGCTAATAAATCCCAAAGGCAACATCTTTTGGCTATGCCAATACTTTTATTGAGAAGCAGTTACTACAGAAATCTGAGCCTAATGCTGCAGGAACACAATGAACAAAGTTTGCCTCACGTAATATTACTAACTCTTCTTCCCCCACACTGCCGGCATCCAGCACTGTATCAGTCAAACCACTGATGTAGTTTACCCCCTTAACACACCCCTGCCCCTCTCCCCATCCCCTGCCTTCCTTACCTCAATCTTTCATCAGATGAGCCCACCCCGCGTTTCGCCGCCGCAGCCCGAGCTGTTCTGGAAGCCTTCTCCGGGCCGCTCTCAGCGCGACCCGGAAGTCAGGCAACCTTGCCTGGGACATGGGCGGGGCATGGAGCGCGCGTCCGGAAGTGTCCGGGGCTCCCGTGAGCTGAGGGAGCCCCGCGTGTCGGAGAAGCGAGGCGGGAGCCCACCCCTCACTGGCAAGCAGTAGAGGAAGTCCGGCGGGAGCCCACCCCGCCTTCGTGAATGCCGCATGATGCGGCCGGAGCAGGATTTCAGGCAGGGCTCCTGTGAGCAAGACGGAGCCCCACGTGTTGATGCGCCACAAAGAGTGACCGGGTGAAGAGGCGAGGCCCCCCTGCCATCGAGGAGACCAGCCGGGGAGCAGCGCAGTGTCCCCACAAGAGCCGGTGAGTGGTGCATGCAAGCACGCCGCGCCTGGACAGGAGATGTGCACGCGTATGGTGCGAGCAGGAGTTGTGATAACGCCGCGAGCCGTACACGTGCACATCTCCTGTCTGTTAAGCTTCGGCACAGACAGTTGATGTGCACGCGTACGGCTTGCGGCGTTATTACAACTCCTGCTCGCACCATACGCGTGCACATCTCCTGTCCAGGCCGTGCCGTACGCGTGCACATGTCCTGTCCCCCTTCCGACCCAAGTCGACAACAATAGATCTCGCATAGCGAGCAGCGCTTTGCGCTGCGTCGCTAGGCTAGACCTAAAAACAGGGAGTTTTCTGTGTTTCGCTCATCACTCTGAAATTCTGCCCGCCTCTACACAGGCCAAGAAAGCTACAGCAATAGCAGTGAAACAGAAGGAAGCAGCACAGAGTGAGAGGCAGGCGGCCTCAGTGGCATCAGCCACAGAAAGCATGTCCTCCGTTGACCTCATGTCACATGGCTTTTCAGGTAGTTTGCAGCCAGTATTGACGGACACCGTCAATTGTCCCCTAAATATGTCCATTCGGTAAGGTTGCTTCATCATTGTTGTACTTAGCGATTTCTGCAGTGTCATCCCCAAACTGCCATCCTCATCCTGTTTTCTGAACACGTTTTTGGGCTTTTAGGACTCTGCACACTTTAGCACTGGTTAGCAGTGGTAACGTGCATTGGCTGTCTCCTCTAAACATGGTAAAATTGGCTTACACCCAATTGGCATATTTAATTTACCTGAACGTCCCTAGTAAAGCGGTACTACATGTACCCAGGGCACGTAAATTAAATGCTACCAGTGGGCCTGCAGGCCATTCAATGCCCTTAGGGCAGGGTGCAGTGTATCTAAAAAGTTGGACATGTACTTTTAAGTTTTACATGTCTTGTTAGTGAAAAATTTCACCACCGCTGCTTAAAATAAACGTAGCATGTTATAAACTCCAACAGGAACCCTCTCTTCCGAGACATAAATACAAAGATTTCCAGCACTGGCTGTGCATGTTCTTGACTGTGATTTGAACACTTAAAAATGTGTGAAAATGACTTGTCTAAACGTCATAGATCAGTGTGAACTGCACCGGTGAAAAGTGCAGGAATAAGCTTAAGTCCCATACAGAGCAATTACAAGACAGACAGCAGCAGTGCAAGCTTTGCACACCTACAACTGGTACATCTCAGGGATCAGACTGCAATATAAATATACTCACAGAATAGGTATGAGACGTGCAGCAGTGCATGCTTCCTTCACACACGCAACTACATAGGCAGTAGATTCACGAGCAGCCCCCAAGAAGACACCAAGTCGAGCACATGCAGCTGTGCAAGCTTCTTTAACTCAAAAAGTATGTACAGCACATGCAACAAGAGGGAGACGTTTTGATAAACATATGATCGCATCCTAGTGTTAACTAAGTGACTCACAACTCATTCCTACTCCCATCCATGCTATTCCCACTCACTGCTGTTGCATCACGCACCTCACGTCTAATAAACTAGCTGTAAATCACGAATGTGCAAACCAAAGGCAAGAGGGTACAAACAGTGCAACTGACGTGAATTTCTTCATTTAAAAAGGAGAAACAAAAGGTACAGCCAGGAGACCAGAACAAACGGGGCTACCACAGGCCACTAAAATTAATAAAATGAAAGCTACTGGGACATTTTGAAGAATAATTGCATGGGACAGCCCTTTCCCTTCCCTGCGGTCTCTATTATTAAGTATTCAATCCCCAAATAGCCGCTGATCTTTCTTATTTCACGCTCATTCAGGGGCTCCTCGGGCGTTGAACATTTAATGGATTATGACCAATAGAAGAATGCAACCTAGAATTTGGCTTACTGGGCAGCACGGTGGATGGTTCCTGTCCTACTATATCACTGGTGTCTCAAGACCACACTTCTGTTGCACTCTAGTTTGATCACCAAATTACTCCTTTTGGTCGCTTGAATCTCTAGTGAGAACCTACATGCAGCGGCAGGGGTTAGATAAAGTACACATAGTAAATACTACACAATATCCTCCTCTCCAATTAGTGCTTTAACTTAAAAGAAGTAAAAAACGTATTTGTAGGATTGCGAATAAAACACTTTAAACTAAATAAAGCCCAGAAGGGACTAAGATACGACCCCAAATATCTAGACAATTCCTACGCACTACATTTCTTTATAAGAGATTGGCCTTCTGGAATGTTATCCGATGGGCCTGCATTAAACTAGTCTTGTCTCCTGCATCGTGCAAGGACTTTATTCTACAAAGGATTTTGGTTTGTGCAATAAATACAGATGCAGGAAATAAGTCCTTGTAGGTGTCTAACTTTGAGTACAATGATGGTCAAATCAGTGGGGTGACACGTCGGCTACTGAGCTTCCTGGTCAACAAAAAATTGAGTCCCACAAAATTTCCTTAAGCTCAAAAAGTCATCTTCAAAACGACAAGGCCCTTACCCAAATTAAGTCACTGGTACAGTCCAGATATGCAGTCCTGTAGTCAGTAGAGACAGAGGCTGCTGTCATCAGTACAGAGTTAGGATACATTAGAAGCCCCTGGAGAACAACAATTAGTTTATGGTTCAGCTGGTTTTCATATTTTCAATGGACCCTGATATGATAGGGGACTATGGAGTCCATGTGGTTACATAACACTTTCGATGCTTACATCCTAGCTCTGTCAAACTATATTTCCCAGTGCCTGGAGTACGCACAGAGTTTGCTGGCATCACCAGTTCCTGCTGGAGACTGGACTTAACGATAGGGGGTGAATTCCAACCTCAAAAGTCAATATCTCCAGAACTGCAGAGGCTAGAAATGTCGAATGAAAAAGTCCCAGAATAAGTATGACATCCACAGCCAACAGAACTAGATCCTTATGCAGGTGTGAAGGTGAGCTACATAAAAGTTTCTTAAGGAACTAAAGAGGTATTAATACAGGTACCTAAAAGGAATGGGGTGCGTCAGGAATGGTCCAGACTCGGCTGCTCTAGCAAGGCAGATTGTATTGCAGGTACACAACCCCGGCCATGTTGGTCTTGGATCAGCCGCACTCAGAGGATCTCATGGCTCTTTTTACAACCTCAGTCCATTGGGACACCATCCATGCGAAGCTGCCTGTCTACTGAACCTGGGCGTGTCTTCTTGGGATCAGGGTGCTCCTCCTAGCTGGCACAGTCCAGCTCCTCGTGCACAGACGTACTCAGGCTTCTCCTCACGTCACACTAGCAGGGCTTCTCCAATGAAAGGGGAAGCCTGCTCTAAACAAACAATTTCATAGGTAACCTCCCCCCACAAGGTACAGTTGGGTTCAAGGAGAGGAGCTGGAAAGGGGTGCAGGCAGCCTGGTATGTCCAGCATGAACAAAAGCAGCTCTCCCAAGAGAAAGCTGCTATATTTTGCAGCATGCACACAGGGTCCAAATTAACCTCCTTCCATGCATCCTTTATCTGTATTCTCCACACTCATTCAAAAACATCCTCCATAAATGTCCAACACATGATGTAGGAAACTGACCTCAGTTATGTTGAGTAGATGGATCTTTAACAGGAAGATCCAACAGTCAGTCCCCCTCCCACCGCCCCCCTCGAGTAAAACTGCTTATTTGCCTGGACTACAAAACCACTGCCACCACCAGCATTCCATCCATCACATTGTTGAATACTTCAGTGGATGTCCTAAGACTGACGGTTATGTCCAGACATGGGTCACGTGCGCACTGTGCCAGTGGAACTACACTACACCAGACTGAGGAGCACCAATTAGGGTGAAATCGGTCTTGGGTTGCTTGTGTTCTGGTTCAAGGAGGACCTGGGCTGGCAATTCGGGCTGGACTGTTCCAATTCGAGCAGTGCCGAGACTGATTTGCATATGGCTGGGTCCATACTGGGGTGGCAATGTGTGCAAAATAACAATGGACTTGGATGTGACCTGAGTGATTACCAGTGGCTAAGATTAATCCACGCATTCTATCTCTCGTTTTTTGAATACTTCACCATTGCCAGTCAGAGCATAGCCTGTTTTTTGGGAGCAATAGTCACACTCACTCAGAATGGCATATCCTTGGGTGTTCCCAGTCATCATGACACGAACACCAAACGAAAAAGATAGACCACCTGCAGTTAACGTCTACATAATTGTGGAGTACACTGGGGAAAACAACTAGACTTAAAGCAAAAAAACAACAACAAGGTAGGATGGTGCCGCTTTTCCAAGCTGAACTGAGAACTTCCATCCCAGGAGGCCCTGCTCTTCCCTCTTCTCAATCTTTTAGCACTGTATGGAATGCACACAAGCAACTCCTCCTGAAAATGGCTAGCTGGCAAATCCAGTGTCAGAGAAAGGCTAGCTCTTTAGTACTTCATTAAAATGGAAGTATGTGGTTCCAGTTGCATTAAATTTAGGAAAGAGGCCAGGGTGAGCTTGTTGCAAGCACTGGGCACATCTCAGCTGGTACATATTGATACAAACTAGTGCTGCAGATGTTTACAGATGGTAAACTTGTAGGGCAAAAATTAAGCGGTGCCCTCTCGGTAAGCATCCTGCAGAAATGGGCCACATTGTGGGGATCTTCGGGGTGAGGAGAAACACTTTCACTTCCGCCATGAAGAAATATTCTGTGACAAAAAGGTATCACTATGCCATGCCTTCATCGTGCGTGATGTTCTGCAACACTATACATCAAAACTCTTTTCACCTTTGCCTTGGTAGTAGGGTGCATCTCA
Organism: Calotriton arnoldi; assembly: GCA_963921515.1. Classification (NCBI taxonomy): domain Eukaryota; kingdom Metazoa; phylum Chordata; class Amphibia; order Caudata; family Salamandridae; genus Calotriton; species Calotriton arnoldi. The sequence continues at coordinate 773,272 of CAWUFW010004004.1, forward strand.
AGGAGCCAGCCCTTGCTTGTGTTGTTCAAATCCATTTTGCCATAGTGGCAGCTAGGCAAAAACATAAAAATATAAGATCAGCTTTGAAACAAATTGAGGCACTGCACAGATCAATCTCAGGCTACCTTTCCTTGATTGCAAAAGACTCATGGCTGGCAGTCATGCAGACAAAGATTAAGATAGATGTATTGATTTTATCAAGTGTAGGGCAGTGAAAAAGAATCCAAGTAAACACCAACACCTTAATAATAAGAATGCTGAGCTCTTCAGGAAATCAAGGACACAGGCATAAGGCTAGCTCTTATTAAAATGGCAGACTATGGTTCTCCTGAGGCAAGGCTTCGAATACCAGTAAGGGAAGGGCATGAAGAAACAGTAGCCTTTGTTTCCAGAGCACTGAGGGGCACATAGCCAAATTATTGCAGTCCTTGAAATGGTTAAAAAACACATAATTCTCATAATGTTAAAGAATGTATTTCCATCCGATTAACTCAACTTGCAATTATTTTTCGTTTAAGGTTTCTGTATTATTTTATATGCAGGTAACTGAAAGTGGAAAAACAAGACACAAAATATTTTGTTCCTTTTAGCCACATGGTGGCAATAAAGAGCAAAATATTCTTCAAGTGTTTTGTTTTTCACTTTCAGGTAATTGCATGCAAAATAATGGAGAAACCTTAAACGAAAAATAAATGCAGATTAAGCGAATCAGATAGAAATACATTGTTTACATTTTGAAATTTCATTTGGGTAATGTGACCACTGCAGATGTGAGTAATAGTGACTTGTTTATTTATAGTGCTACAAGGTCCCAGTCTGGAGCAGAAAGCACTGTGAATATGCAAGTCATTATTTAAAAAATGTATTATACACAGTATAAGTTAGACTGCTGCAAAATGATTTGATGTTTTAGGATGAAGTAAGTGCTTTAAACTAACATATTTGAGTAATATTTAAATAATACCTAGTGCACACATTTGTCTATTAAAAGTACACTTTCTAGAACTCATCTTATAACACCCTGACATTAACTATCAAAAAGAATAACTCATTGTCCCCATGTAGCCTCAGGTGATTCCATCAATTAAAGCCTAAACTGGCTCCCAAGCAGCCTTTACATTTGGTGATTAACCTATTGCACACATTTACATTCTTTAAGGTAGCAGACACCCTGGTAAGAATGCCCGTTTCGTCCTTAGCTCTGTGCCCCTCCCTGAGCTTCACATAACAGGAAAACTCCTCCAGAATCCAAACCCGCTCCCTTCACTTTTATGTAGAGGCACTTCAAGGGCCACAATAACTGTTCGGGATGGTCTTTTTTTAACAAAAAGTATGGGAACTGCTTTTGTAAAATGAAAAAAGCATTGGGCATGTGGGTCCCCATAGATCCCGTCCACTTCGACCTCTGTTTACATGCACATGTCCTTCAAGGTGAGTCCAGTGGGTGACAGGGAGGAGGCTAGCAGGGGCATGTTCAGACTGAACGCTCGGATCGCCCAGACCCCTTGGGTCTCAGAGTAATGGTCAGGAGAAAGAGGAAAGCAGTGAGATTTTTGGATAGCATCAAAGAGATAGCCCAGAGGAAGTGCTGCTATATGGGGGTCTGGGGATATTTTTTTAGATTACAAATCATAGAGACCGCTTCCTCAAAGAGATGCCTTGAGGAAGGTGGGGAGTTTCTTTTTTTTTTTGCAGGGCTTTTCAGTGCAGCAGGTGCAGTTCCATTGGGACCCAGCCTCAAAACACCCCAATTATGGTCAATTTCTGTTCTAGTTTGATATATTTGTACTTTTATAAATCTCACATATAGCATGGATTAAAAACTATAGAAAAATTCCCCTGAAATGATCTCCGAAGCGCTGTCCTGGAGCTCACCCCTTCCCCTCCCTCCCTATTCTTGCCATACATTTTTGGAGGAGGGGCCCCGGCACCAAAACATTTCGCTTGGGGGGAGCTCAGAGCAAAAAAGTTTGAAGACCTTAGCAATACTATCGTTGATATCTTCTTCTTGAAGGTCTGGCCTGCATAGTCCCTCCCTCACTACCTTAAAAGCTTCCTCACACTCATAAGTCCATACATATTTCTAATTTTCGTTGAGTAACTCTTTCATGGGACCTCTTATTTCAGAGAAATGGAACACACAGTTCATAAAATTCGGCCCGTTCTAGGTACAACCTTAATTGATCTTTACTTTCATGGCTGGGGCATCTCTAATCACGCTCAATAGACACTCTTTGGGCTCAGTGCAGTTTCCAACATTCCTTGCATCAAAATCTGTTTACACTTCTCTTTCCTTAACATCACCCCATTGTTTATCAAGATGGATAACACTTTGCCTAGTACCCTATCATGCTCTTCCACATTTGCAACTAAAATCAACAGATCATTTGGGGTGGGACCTTCCTCTCACCTATACCTGGGGGTCGCATTGCCAGCAAATCAGTGCTGTTTGGTGCACAACCTAGGAGTGCACTTACCTAAAATAGACAACAGGAGAAACAAGCATTGGCATAGCCAATAGGTCTCGCCTTTTGTACCTTAAGTGTTTAGCCATGCATCACATTATCCTGGGTGCTGAGCCGCCAGGGATTGAAGAGCTATAGCAGAGAAGGTCTAATGAAGATATATTTTTAAAAGATGTGCCGCATTATGCCCCATAATTTAGCTTTTCTTGTCACATAATGTGTCTTTGAGTAGGCCCTTATCTCACCATCAAGTCAGTCTCTGAGTCTGGGGAGTAGTTTCCGTTGGTGCAGCGGGGGCAGTGGCACCAGGGACCACTAATCCCTGAATACTGGAGTACGAGCAGTGCAGTTTTCAGTGACGCTGGATGGGTTTTCGAGGAAATCTGGACTCTTTTGAAAGCTGTGGGGTTTCAATGATAGTCTAAACATGTGCGAAAGAAGGAGTGTGGCTTCACGATCTTTGCCCTTGAGCTGAACAGGGCCTGTCTGGGTGAGAGTTATGCTCCCATTAGAAGATAGTGACGAAAAATACAAACGAAGGTTCTATTTATTATTTAGGCCAAACTGTAATAAAAAAAAGCGCTGTGAAAGTCTGATGTTGGAATTGGTTGCAGGGACCCCAGTGGTTACAAGGAAATACAATTCTACAGCAACCATTTTATTTACAGGACAATTCACTATATGTGAAAACATGCGTCATGTTCATTAACAACTGGGATGTGCGGGAGAGAAAAGGCAAAAACTGCCACATCGAGGCTATGCCCAACACGTCTAATCAGGGTTTTTAATGCATAGGACAGAGCCAGCAGTATTACTGTGCTTTCAGGTGCCTTGACCCAGGGATTCTCAGCAGACAGCTGTGCTATTCGTTTACTGGGGCAATATACACTCACTGTTGCTATAAGTGCAGGCGGACAGTAGTCGCACTTTATACGTTTAGTAGGACAGAGAAACACTCTTCGCCACGGCTGCTCTTTATCTAATGGGTCACAGAATGTACTCTCCAGTTGTCTTATTCTGCTTTTAGTTCGACATAGGAAGCACGTCTCACTAAGATTAGAAAACGTTCAGCACAACAAAGCCGGGACTCCTCAGCAGGGAAGCTCTAATAGGATTTTTTAATGTAACAGTAGGGGGTTCATCCCAGATTTGCGTAAGCCAATGACGTGAAAACATTAAAAAAAAATACGTGTTTATGATATACTGAATAGGTGTAACTATGTTGATGGGACAGCGTTAAAACTTCAGCGGGGGTGGAAAACGTTTAGCGGGGTAGTACTCGCACTTCATGCCAGTGATGCTTGGCCGCAATGTGACTTTACCTGCACTTTTTGGACACGTTATTAGTGTAGAGCGATATCTGCACACCCTACAAAGAAGCCGATATTGTGAGATTATGTACTTTATTCACGTTTCAGGGGTTGCATAGGTAGAAGACCGCATAAGATACAGCACGACGAGAGCCTTGCTGCAGAACAGTGACGTCCTGCACAAGACAACTGCACACACCACAGTGCATACACAGATTGCAGAAGCCCCAGTAACGAGGCATTATGCGGGCACCGCTAACAGATTCAAGTTTAGCAGCAGAAGGTGGAGTTCACCGAGCGGCACAGGTGCCTGTTGTAGAGGAAGGACAGGTGCGCGGACGGCATTTGTCTTCTCCGGTACTAGTCGCAGCGCAGGGCAAGCTCCTACCTGCTGCCAGACGGACGCCTCCGCCTGCCGGTCCTAGAGGGGGAATCTAATGCCTGCCCCGCGGCTGCTGCAACTTCCCTGCCTGAGCCGCAGGAGCACACCTCTGAACTGCCTGAGTCCCGAGGACGGGGCTCCAAAAGGAGCCTGTGCGGAAGCCGCTTATTGGCCAGGAGGCAGGTGTGGGATGGAATCCAGCGTCTTCAGAAGATTCTAACGGATGCGTCCATTGGTCGCCTGCACCCGTTCCGCCCACTTCAGAGATTTCATGCTCCCGTTGGCCACTTCCAGCTCCCAGTACCCTGTTTTGTTTCGCAGGAATGTTACAAGCTTACCAATTCCCAAACTCTGAAAAGAGGCAGCGTGTGCCGCTTCACCGGACCTGCCAGAAAGCATTAACATCATTCGATCGTATGTTGTTATCAAACATGCGTGCACATGACCTTTTTTTTTCTCTTTAAATATGCCCGGTGCTGAGAATCCTCACCTAAAACCACCAAAGTTGTGGCGGCCAACTCGACCATTTTTGGGCGACTTCCTCATCATAATGAATGCTCCGTTTAAAAAACAAAACAAAAAAAAAACGCACATTATATACGTTTCCCCCTTTTAAAAAGGTGCTACGAAAACACGCAGGATTAAAACGTCCTGATTTCGCCGATAGCCAATCACTATACTGTATGCACTTGAGTATTGTATTGTGATTGCATTTCTATAGCGCTCGGATCCCGACTGGCTCCAGGACATTTTGTTGTTTAGTAGTACGCCGTTATGTGCACATTGATGAAATTGGACTTACAGCTAACATTGGCGTGGGCTGTATTAATTATAAATAAATAAACGGAGATGAGAGACAGATAAAACCAGTGCGGTCGCAAAAGTGAAAGCGACCGCGCTCGGTTAATTAGTAACCTGATCCTGGCTGGAATGCAGCTGGCACACTGCGCGCCGTTGCTCCTCTGCTCGCTCCCGAGACCCGTAGGCCATGGGAGTGAACGTTTAGAGGAAAGGCGGGACATGCACCCGTCTTTGGCCATTTGCGTGCTTTCATTATTGAAAGCCACACGCATAGGCCAATGGAATGTGTGGGAGGAGGCCGACTCACACGGAGAAGTCTCTTGGAAGTCTGGAGTGATTCCAAGAGGCCCTCTCCTAGAGCAACGCATGCGCGCTGCGCTAGGCTCGACCTAAAAACTGTTTTGTCCAATGAAATTACACTAGTGTTAAATTTGGTTCTGGAAATGGTCCTTAAGCGCGGTTTGAGAACAGTGCGCAGTACAACGGTCTAGGGTTCAGGCACCTCTAACTTCTAAAACTTTTATGCCCACCAACATATTTTAACACTAATTTCCTGACAACTACTTAACGGATTTAAACCAAATCAAGAAAAGGGATATCTTTGAGTACAGTTCTACTTTGATGCAAAGTTTAGACAGACTTTTCTATAGACCAAAGAATCCTATCGGAGTTAAGACAGAGAAACTCGCTTTTTATTTTTATTCCACCCACCACCCTCCTTCCTTGATGGCTCTGCACGAACTTGCCATGCCAAACTCAAACCAAATGAATTTTTTTTTTTTATTTCACGCAAATTAGTCACAGTGCCAAAGTTATCAAGAAAATAAACAGCTTTTCAGTGCAAACTTTGACCTAACCACAACTACACACTGGCTACCCCATGTGTGGCATTTATTTCTCTTCACTTTCTGTATTGCTCCTGTAGCAAATTTAGACAAAAGAAGTGCATACCTTGTAACTGCTGCACTGGCTCACCTTGAATGCACAGTGTGGATTTGGAAGGAGAAGACCATATTTGCCATTTACAAAGGGAAACTGATGGGTCAATAGAACAATTGACGAAGATTCCTCAATATCCCATGCAGTGCTAAACTTGTAAAACAATAAGTGCCAGGGCTCTTGTCGGGAGGCTACTGCAGCTTGCTCCTGCTATGCTGCCAAGGATAGTGACAAAACAACTACTAACCATCACACTCCTACAAGTGTGACGATTCGGACTATTTCAGGCCCCCAACGCTCCAAAGTACTAGTCATTTTTAATGTATATTGAATTAATAATTAACTGTTGTTGCGGTCATCTCTAAATAAGCCAGACAGTGCCACCTTGCGGCAGACTGTCACAAGCGCTGGTGTTGTCAATTAAGTGCAGGTGCCAAGCTCCAGAAACCACAGGCTCAAATTAAGCACAGATACCTGGTCTTCCACAACCTGGTTGGGCTACGACTAGAATCATTAACATGCCAGAAACAGACTCTCACTGTGGTTCAACAGGTCTTTCAGAAGCACCAATTGTCCGAAAACCTCAAATTTCTATACTCTTGATTGTCTCTGTGTGCATTGCTGGGTTCCACCAGTTAAAAGAGATCTCAGAACCACCTTCATCACCAAGGACTCATTGTGGTGTTCTGCAGCAACTCTACTGGCACGCAACAACAACACACTACATGGTGGCCCCCAGCTTCACACTGCACATAGCCAGCTTTACTTGTTTTTCCAAGTCCAATATTCAACTTTTTATCTCAGTTTTGTAAAAACAAAAAGCAATCAAAGCCATAATGCCTGCCAGTATGGAAAACTCTCTCCAAAGTGGAAGGATAATGCATTTTTTATCACCTACTGCAAACTCATTTCCCAGATATGTCAGTCGGGTGTGGTTGCATGCGGCAGCCATGGGTGGAGAATTCAGTGGATGGTGCTAAATCGGATGGAAAGAACAGTGCTGTTTCCGAGGCTCGTGATGTGTTTGTATACAGCACTTCCACAATGTATTTAGGAGTTTTGTAAAGCGCTGCTTGCCCCATTTTGATTACTTCAGAGTGCTGTTAAGAAAGAAATATATATATTTTAAAACATGTGTGAAACAAGTTTTGGCAAAGCCAATAGGTCTTACCTGTGTGAGATCTATTGGCTTTGTTGGAAGCGAGTGGCGTGAAATGGCACTGTGTGGCGTGGAGTGGCATGCTGCAAAGCGCTTCAGCGCCTGGTCAGGGGTTGTAGGCGCTATATAAATACAATTGAGTGGCATGGAGTGGCGTGAAGTGGCATTGTGTGGAGTGAAATATTGCATGGAGTGGTGTTGTGTGGTGGGGAGTGGAGAGGCATTGTGTGGAGTGGCACTGTGTGTCAGGAAGTGGAGTAGAGTGGACCTGTGTGGTGTGGACTGGAGAGGAATGGCATGGATTGGAGTGGCATTGTGTGGCGTGTAGTGGCATTTTGTGGCGTGGAGTGGCATTTTGTGGAGTGCCATTGTTTGTAGTGGTATTGCATGGACTGGCATTCTGTGGTATGGAGTGGAGTGGCATTGTATGGCATGGAGAAAGAAACAATTACAGGAGTAAACCCGTTAACCCAGGTGAGACCGGGTAAAGTTTGTAACAAAACAACGTCTCAGCTGGAAATCATTTGAACAGGGCAAATAAAATAGTGGTATACATCACAAAAGGTGGGAGCAAAAGAAGGGAGACCACAACGGGAAAGGTAAAGCGAAACAATTATTATCTGTAAGTAGTTATAACAGCACTACAGTACAATTCAATATACAGTGACCATACCACACAAGTGAGCACTGGGCGTGCTAGCGACAGTGAACGGCGCAGTGACACAGGGGTGCAAAATTACAGCGTGAACGGCAAAAGAGTAATGAAAAAATAAGTAATGTGGTCAATAATACAATACAAATATATACAATATTGGTATTTTTTGATTCTGGATAAATAAATTGACCACAACAGCACCAAAGTTCTGTGCTGGGTAGTCGACGGCGTTTCAACCTGATTGATTTCAGGTCATCATCAGGACAATGGTCACTAATTTCAAAATAGTGCTGAAGTTAGCATAGAACAGGTAATGCCTGGCGGCCTAAAAAGGTCCAGTAGAAAGGGATCAATCAGTATGGTAATCAAGGCCAAAGGATGAAAAATTCAAGTTTGGGCGAGGCGTCAGTCAAGCGATAAACAACTGTATTAATGGATAAACCGGCGTGGGAAGCAGGAAAGCTGCCGATTAACAAGGGCGGGGTCCGTCAATCCCCGGGATGTATGCGGGATCCGGGTGATTAGTAATGATCTTAATCAGGCGATCCAAACTCCTTGAAGTCCGGACTGAAACCGGCTTCGAGGTCCGAGATCGAGAAATAGGAGCCAATCCTCTAATTTGAAGGCAGGCGCGGGACGAGTGAAGCGTCTGGGAGATGGAAACAGATGTTTCCTGCCTTCAATTCATGCCTTCAAATTAGAGGATTGGCTCCTCTTTCTCGAAGAAATAGCCCTGTGGTCAATTTATTTATCCTGAATCAAAAAATACCAATATTGTATACATTTGTATTGTATTATTGACCACATTGTTACTTATTTTTTCCTTACTCTTTCGCCGTTCACGCTGTAATTTTTCACCCGTGTCACTGCGCCGTTCACTGTCACTAGCACGCCCAGTGCTCACTTGTGTGGTATGGTCACTAAATATTGAATTGTACTGTAGTGCTGTTATAACTACTTACAAATAATAATTGTTTCGCTTTACCTTTCCCGTTGTGGTCTCCCTTCTTTTGCTCCCGCCTTTTGTGATGTATACCTTTATTTTAATTGCCCTGTTCAAATGATTTCCAGCTGAGACGTTGTTTTGTTACAAATTGTATGGCATGGAGCAGCATTGTGTAGCATGGAGCAGCACTGTGTAGCATGGAGTGGCATCATGTGACATTAAAAGCTGCCTAAGTTTCCACTGAATTACCCTATAGTACTTCAAAGCCTTGTGCTATATAAATACTAATATAATACAATATGTTAGAGCCTTGAGACCCTCACGTGTGATATGTCGCGCTTGATAAAATTGATTGACTGAAGGATTGTTAGAAATTATCTCGACCTATGATTTATGTAAACACCTGATGCCTTTGATCTGATGCAGAAGCTTGTTAGTTTGTACAACACTTCTGTGAGAACTTTTTTTTTTTACAAACAAACATGTTTTAGAACAGCAGGGCTAGTGGGTGAGGAAGCAACATATATCGTATAGGTTGGGAATAAAGGAGATGGAGCCAGGTGGCGGCAGTGTTGTGAAGCTACAAATGTTAAAAGTCTTTTCAAAACGGAGTCCCACACGTGTTCAATACAAAATCATGATAGAGAATGTTAGGGAGTACAATCACCTTGTTGTGAGAAGAGGCAAACAGAACAGACAGTCTGAGGTTTAGACCAGAGATAATCCAGAGTCTCAGAAGTTGAGGGGGAGAAGAAATGGTACCTTAGCCATAGCATGAGTTGTGGATGAGCCCTAATTAAGATGACTCAATCTGTACTTGGTCCATGCTCCACAGAAAGAGAAGGAAGTGACACCCAGCATGTGCTGGCCAATTAGGAGGCACCAAAAAAGTGTGAAAATGCAAACGAATGTTAAACCATGGGTGGGCTCCAAGCCCTTTACAGTAAACAATACTGCTTGCAGCGACAGTGCATACGCTGTCGGCAGGCGAGATCTAAATAACGGCCCACACATGCACTGGGGCCTCATTAGAAGAATGTCATCAAGCAACCAGGGCTTACTGGTTACTTTTTAGCATAGTGGCACTTGAGTTATCACGTCTCACTGTTTCCACAAAGAAGCGAAGCTCTTTAACCACTGTAGAGTCTTTTACTTTTCTGCTTAACCAAAAGTATGTATGTGAATCTACAGCGATGCCCCATAGACATGCTCTACCCTCCACTTAAGAGGCTACTAGGGATTTTGTCTGTGTCTTTAGCTATTGACTATCAGTGAAAAAGTGGGTCTGGTTTACTCCTCATGGGACAGTTGTGGTGATGGTTTTCCCGGTCTTCCTGCTGTTCCACTAGGGGTACCCTGTGTTGTGATAGCCAGTGCATCGGTAACACAAGTAGATAGTCATTTAATTAGAAGTGATACAGTCTCCATGCAAGTTGGGCTTGGGCATGCCACAGGGTCTTGTATGGGGATGTGCTTTAGCACAAAATTAACACATAAAACACACAATTATTATTAACTATGATTTATTCATGTTTAGGTTGACCGGAGCCAACGTAGGTCTGCGTTTAAAATGGCCAGTGTTGGTTGCCATCTTGGTTTGTGAGACACAAACATTTCATTTCTAGGTGAAACTGGAGTCCTTATTATTGAATGCAATGTTCTTTTGCTTTCTTTCCCATGTAAAATGTTTTCTTTTCTTTGTGATAACCATGGAATGTTTTAATGAGTAGGATAGTTGCAAAAACATCTGCAGAGTACAGACTGGTCCCTGTATCTAATCTTGTTACAGATAGTGTACGCTTGAGGAACGTGAGAAGCTGTATTGCAAGAGGTCCTGAAAACCTAACAAGTATATAGTTGTATCACTTTTTCTTAACCTCATTTGACAGTCTCATGAAAACCGTGTGTAGGTGTATGAAATGTTAGAAGTATGTGACTTAAGTAGTGCATTATGGATTAGAGGGAAGACTGGGTTTCATTGCAGCTTGGAGCAAATCAGAGTAGGTGATTTAGAATACTCTAAATGAAAACTGATTTTCTTAGACTTTTCCTTTGAGGCAACTCTATACTTGTTCGCCCTCTGATATACAAGATGGTGATTTTATTTTGAATTGCATATTAATCTAGCATATGCGTTTTGATTAAATAATACGAACCTAATTTTTCCTTTATGTAAATCTTTTAACCTTTAATAAACCTTTATGGTTAGAAACTTTATCATTCTATGTCTTTCCTGTGGAGCCTAATGTGCTTCACTTTTATTAAGTGCATTGATTTGTTGACCAGCCGCAGTAGAGAACTTCCAATTCCTCCGATAGCGCTATATGGATCCCGAAATTTGCATAAAGAAAAGTGCTAACAGCTGCATACTCTCCCAACTGCCAGCAGCGTGCCTCTTTAACTCTGCTTTGCTGGGGATTTGCACCCGAGTGCTCTCTCTTTACAGGTGCTCTCTGTGTCATACTCTCTCTGCCTCACCGTTCTCTCGCCCCCCTCACTTTCTACGGCTCACACGGTTCTCTCACCCTCATCTCTCTCCCTGCTTGAATCTCCTCCTTTTTTATCTCCAATGCACCATCTTCTATCTCTGCACCTCACAGGGCTTCCACTTTGTCACCTTCCTCTGCCTCACAACCCTCCCCCTCTGCCTTACAGTACTCTTACTCATGCAGCTCCATCTTCCTCACTCTCTTCCCCCTCATTCACTGCTGCACCATATGAGGTATCCAGGTTGTGTATATGTAAAGGAAGCTTGAACTGTAGTTATACATGTGGGAGGAGGAGGCCGAGAGGTGGGTGTGTTTTTAGGCCTTGCACTGTTGCTGCCTTGTACCAGTTCTTTCTGTTATTGGGGAAATTGTACTGCTGCCACTAATGCTGCATCTGTTTGCATTGCTTTGTTTTTTGCTTAAATGAAACTTGGTTAAAGCCTTTTCAAAACGATTGGCATTGTCGGTGCTTGTTTAAAATGTTGCATCAGGCTCCTCTTGCCTAGTGCAATATGTGCCTTTTGCACAGCTTCTTGGTGCTGCATGGGCTGTCAGCAATAGACGGGGACTAGCCTCCAAGGGACGTTTGGGATGTTGACTAAAAGCTATCATACCTTAAAGGTCACGAGGGGATTCTCCCTAAATGTACGGGGATTACAGACCGGTGGAGAAATATCCAACTTTCCTACAGGTCCCCAACTCCTAAATGTTTATGAGAAACTCTAGAAATGCATTTTGTTTTTTTGTTACCGGGACTGTCTACTTTGTGGGAGACCTCACCAGGACCTTTTTTTCAGACCCTAGAACAGATATACATGTTCTTGTCGATGACACTTCTGTTTGCAATTATAAAGTTTAACGAAACATTTATTTTTAGCTCCTGAACTCCTTGACAAATTCCAAAAGTTAACTACAACTGCGATACTAATTGCTCCCAAATATAATAACACCGTTTTAGAGGACAAAATGCCCAGCCTCCATCCATGTATTCACCTTGAGCCTGAAAGTCGGGTTCATATTGCCAGAAAAAAACGAACAAGCATTGGCATAGCCAATAGGTCTCGCCTTTGGGACCTTTTAAGTGCTTAGCCATGCCTTGCGCCCTCACCCCTAGTACAGACAATGCTGTTTGCCAAGGAAGTTTGGTACCATCACACAAACACCCAGAGTGAACATCACCTAATCACAACATGAATTAAAGCAAGCTACTTACCAATATCCCACAAGCACTGGCAAAGCTAATAGATCTGGTATTAGCCTGCCCTCCTTTCGGCTTTGTAAGTGCTTGCTTTGAGGTATTTTCTGTAAAATATTATTGTTCGGGAGCTGTCCTGATCAATACAAAAAAAATACCACTAGCTTAAACTTATTTTACTACCGCGTTTGAAACCTGGACGACCCCACTCACTTAGAGCCCGGGTGGCCGATATAGGCTTGTGTCAGAAGGCGCTGGGGCTCCGCTTCAGGTCCACGTGGACCCTCGCAAGGAGAGGAGTTTTCATGTGGTTTCTGAACGACCCCCTTTCATACCTTATATGCCCAGAAATACACAGCATTAACTAACCCTTGCTTCAACAAGGAGAGAGAAAGTGATAACGCTCAAGTGGCTGAACTGCACACTGTGGAATCAAAAAACCTCAAATTGTGTGATCCTAGGCAGATATTTGATTCCTCTGTGCCTCATATGTTCATTCTTTCACGAGTGAGCACCAGGAAATACTTCCGTTCAGAATATACACTGTACAAAAAGCTCTATTGTCTGATTTATTGGACTATAATATTGCTCTAAATACAATACGGATCTAGGCCAGATGTCTGTTGCCCCTAACAACTAACTTGCTTCTAGGTTCACTAATGGCATTGTCGTTATGGGGGTGGAGGGGGGCGCAAATTAATGTTTTGAACTTCAAGTTTAAAAACTTCCATTTAATAAATGCCTATAATGCAGTAATACAAACTAAAGCAGGGTGGTAAAAAGCTTCAGTTGTTTTGGAAATACACTGTTTTGCATTTTGAAAGTTCCTTATTATATATAACATGGATGTCTGTTGCAAGATTTATACGTCACACTCCGATGAGCTGGCGGGTGCGCAGTGGTACTTGGCGCTGTAGCCCCGTGTGTCTGGCTGCATCTCGAGGTAGATGCTGCCGGTCCCGGGTGTTTAGGGTCACATGTTCTGCACGGGTAGGTGCCAGGTGCGATGTTCTTACCCGCTCCAGCCCCTGTCGCCCCTCCCTCGGGTCTACGTGCTGCTGCCATCTCCAGGTGTGAAATACGGGAACCTGCCCTTTGACCCTCATAACGACGGGTGACGCCACGATTAAGTGCTGCTCTACAATAGAGTGCATTGCGGACCCTGTCAGCGCAGCACCGAGGCCACACAGTCACCGAAAGAGAAGTCACCTGTACTATTCTAGAATAAGCCCCATGAACTTGTACTTGGCACTCCGTACTGGTGTCCAGCCTCGCGCCTTTGTGAGAAGCTAGAGCTGGCCACATGCAGATGAAGTACTTTGCCCACGATCACACGTTTTGGTCAAGTGTGGAAATCCACGAAGAGAACTCTGGGCTTGTTGTCTGTATGTAACAAAATTTATCTGAGCACCTGTATTATTTATATCAAAGGAGCACTGTAATTAATCAGTCAATCTGGTTTCTTATAAGCTTGGTGCATGGCAAATTTAAAGCGCCAGCATGCCTATACCTGCACATAGTTGAAAGTATCGGCAGAGGTGGGAAAGGGTTAATGGCCTGCACATGCCGCCAAAGTAAACAGAGGCCGGGAACGGGTGGGTGCTGGTGGTAGGGGGGGATCCGCAGTGCAAGATCTTGGCATAGTCTCTCCAGTGTGAAACAAGCGCGGCGAACGCGAAGCGCGGCGAACGCGAAGCGCGGCGAACGCTCTACTTAGTAAATAAATTTTAAAAATGGCGGGTGGGGTGAGAGCAGGAGGAACAAGCGCAGCGAACGCGCTAATTAAAAACAGATGGCAGATGGACTGAGAGCGGAAGAAACAAGCGCGGCGAACGCGCTAATTAGAAACAGATGGCGCCCCTGCTCGTAACCGCGGACATAGGCCGTGGGCAGAAACATTTTCTGGGAAAGGTGGGACATGCACCCGCCTTTGCCCAATTGCGTGATGTCTTTTTTAGAAAGACGCATGCATAGACCAATAGAAAAAAGACTGAACGTGTGAAAAGTCCAGAGCGATTCCAAGAAGTTGTTTTCCTAGAGCAGCGCATGCTAGCTGCGCTAGGCTCGACCTAAAAATGAATTTCCTCCCATCATTCCTTAGACCACCAATGAATGTAGTTGTATGTTGGTGTAGTAGTGTCCCAATGCTACAAGGGGGACCTATTGTAATTCAACAATCACGATATTGACACTTCGGCGAGCAGAAGCTGAATCTATCATGGATCCTTGCATTGCCAAATGAGTGCTTCTGTTGAGGTGTATAGACCCAGAAGCGTCGACTGGGTTAAATGATGGTATTACATTCTATAGATACCTGTGTGTATGTTTAAAATCATCAAAACTATGTAAAGACAAAAACAGCCAAGACCCCTGGAATTCAAGAATGCGGCTAAGACTTGGCACTTACGCAACATATACTAAAGGTTCACACAGACCAGGAGTCAGAACCAATCCCCCACACATGGAGGATATGGCCAGCAGATGACACCGGGCCATACCTACCTAGGAAGCAGAACCAAATCTGTCACACAAGGATGGTGGCGCAATCAAAGACACCAATGTCTCACTCTTTTGCTCGACTAGACGCATAAGTGCAGCTTTGCAATTGAAGGCAGAGAACAGGGCACGGATTTGCCTGGCCTCAGAATGATGAAACAGTGAGTTAGCCCTGTTGGAATTTGAACTTGTGACCAGCAAGGTACAGACAGACATCTGCAGCTCAGGCAGCCATAATTCCCAGCATTTTAAATGCAAATGTATAATCTAATTATGATTTACCTGCACCACGACAGCAGGTGAGAGGGAGGGGAAGAGAGACTGTCATGAGAGGGGCAGCGGAGACAAAAAGAAAAGTAAAAGCTGTCACAGCGTCTGAGCAGGTTCTTCTTTTCCTTGAAATGCAACTTAAGAAAAGTTACCTCCTTGAGCGATGGAAGCAGAAATGTAAATTCTCACATCGGTTTCTGAGCCAATACTCATGGTTATACATTCCTTTGAATTACACAGCGCACAGTAAGAAGGGAGAGCGCTAAACCTCTGCCTTCTCAGCTCAACTTCTCCCTACATTTACTCGGTAAACATCTCTAGGTTTCCTAATGACATAATGAACTGTGCTCGTTTTCTTCTAATAAAAAGGTGTGCATAGCTGAATAATCAAACATCTCCCAAGTCTTTAAAAAACACCCCCTTTCGAGCGTTTCTGTACTCACACAGTACTGAAGACTGCTTCCACAGCACATGTCAGACCAGAACTGTCATTCAAAATGTCTGCCTCAGCTCTTATCCCATGGGGACCAGCGAGCCAAAACAGAGCCAAGCAACCTAGGCCTTGCCCTACTCTCTTCCTAATACAGTTTTCAAACATAAAAAAATCACTGCATGCAGGACAGCTGAGCGCATGAAAGCAAGACAAGCATTTGCAATGCAATAGGTCTCGCATTAGTGAAACTGTGAGCTATTGGCGTTGCAAATGCAAACATTTTTTTGTCTAAAAATATCCCAGCAGTAGCATAAGTAATAATAAAAGAAATTCCACGAATGAAGGAAAGGGTGCAGTACCAGAGGCTGTTACTAGGTGTTCCTGTGGAGTTGGAAAGGGACCTCTATTAGCCACATAAGATACTGTACCCTTAATGCAATTAAAAAGAGAAGAATTGCTGCTGAGCATACGTTTTCATTTGTTTTTATTGGAAGTGAGATTTTTGTTAGCTTGAGTTTAAAAAATGCCGCATTGTTGTTTATTTATTTTTGTTTGTGAAATAAAGCTGAATAAACAACAATAGTGCGTTTTTAAAAAGCAAGCTAAGAAAAATTTCACTGCCAATAAAAACAAATGGTAACATATGCTCAGCTGTAATTTATCTGTTCATATTTGCATTAAGGGTGCAGTACTCGACAACTGCACAGGGACACCTTGTAACAGCCTGTGGTACTGCACCCTTTCCTCCAGACATATTATGCAAATAGAGTTATGCAGTAGCCGAAGGAACAAGACCGAGCATTTTTTTGGGCTTGTGTAGCATTTGCAGCTTGCCGCGCTTTAACTTCATATTTTTAAAGCTAAAGCGTGCCGCGAATGCTATTAAAGTAAATAAATAGAAATTAATAGCGTGCGGCTGCCATGTTCAAAGTGAATATAATTATCAGGCAGCATGAACGAGAGTGAGCATTTTTTTAAAAACGTTTTTGCGGTATGCAGCGCTTCAACTTTATATGTTTAAAGCTAAAGCGCGCCGTGCTGTGATTGCTAGAAAAGTAAATAAATAGAACAGAAAGGCGGGCCGCCGCCATGTTGAAAGGTAAAGCCAACAATGATGTAAAAAAGGCAGCCGCCCGTCTTTTTTTCTACTTATTTACTTTAGTAGCATTTGCGGCACGGCGCACTTTAGCTTTAAACATGCACAGCTAAAGCCCAGCGTGCTGCGATTGCTACAAAAGTAAATAAATAGAAAAGAAAGGTGGCCGCCGCCCGTCTTTCTTTTGTATTTATTTACTTTTGTAGCAATCACGGCACACTGGGCTTTAGCTTTAAACGTTTGAAGCTAAAGTGCGA
Source organism: Calotriton arnoldi (assembly GCA_963921515.1). Classification (NCBI taxonomy): domain Eukaryota; kingdom Metazoa; phylum Chordata; class Amphibia; order Caudata; family Salamandridae; genus Calotriton; species Calotriton arnoldi. Next base: position 790,165 of record CAWUFW010004004.1, read on the forward strand.
CATGCCACCAATGTTACTAAAGTAAATAAATAGAAAAGAAAGCTTAAGGCCATATCCTGAATAAAGTAAATAAATAGAAAAGAAAGACGGGCGGCCTTATAAATAAATAATATCAGGCAGGAGGGAGGAGAAGGCAGATGCAGCCCGAAGACAGGGAGTGTCGGGAAAGGGGTTGTTGTGCCTGCAACTCCAGCTACCTTTAAGAAGTCATTAAGAAAAGAGTGCTGAGAAAGTGAAAATAAAAGGTACCGAGTAAAGTCACACATAAGAGGGGCTGTCCATATGAGAGATTACAACTAAAGAGAAGAAGGTACTAAACAGGGAGAAGGAGGGTCTATTAAATAAACCAATGAAATAAAAACAATTCTAAAAGACACTGAAAGGAGCCAATAAAATACATGGGTGGAACATAGGAGGAGCTTAAAGCCCATATCCTGAATACAGCATGTCTCGAAGAGACAGCGGAAGCGCTGCCTAGGTGAGACCTAAAAGGTGCTCTGCCACTCTGTATCAGCAATCGAGATAAGGTGCAATTAACACATTTCTTCCTGGAGACCTCTAAGGAGGTGGAAGAGCACAATCTTACAACGTATGAGGCCTCTTGGTTATGTTAAGCGATATAATTGCTTAACTATGTACTTTTCTTCAGGATGGGCAGTAGATGAGTCATACATATATTTTGTCAGACTAAATGAATATGCAATACTTGTACTTAATGAACAAACTGTATTATTCAGATCATGGAATAACTGAACAGAAAGCATTGTCCTTTGGCAGGAAATGGGAGGGAGTAGGAGATACTCGACCCGTGGCTAAATTGCACAAAGTATAACCAGAAAACTTTGGTTGAGATCCTGGCTTCCCTACTCCCTAAATGTTGTGATACTATGCCAATCACTTTACCTTCATTTTAAGTGAGTGCCGAATCGGAGGGCACCTCGCAGGAAATACTTTCAAGATGTGCACTATATAAAAAACTAAATTGTGTATTGTTTAACAAACATTATGTTATGCCATATACAATAATATTAGCGGTGCCACGCGTTGAACGTGCCCACGACAAACTGACATCCTTTGGTTCACTCGTGGCACTGCTGTCAGGGTATGGGGGTTCATATTTTTCATACAGTGATACAAATAATCCAATATACTAAAGTGAAAAACAGGCATTCAAGAACCTGTTTTTTAATTTTAAAGAGTATTTATCTTGTTTTACATGTCCCTTGCTGTGTCTGTTATAGGCCAAATATCTTAAAGGCTTGGCTCATGCTTAGGCTGTTTGGAGCGAGCCGATCCCCTGCTCGACTCCGCTATCCTTATGAATTTGTGGGCTTGCTCATATATCTATGTATCACACTGCACCTGAGGGGTTTTCAGTAAATAACGCTAGCTTGAGGCGCTACATTAAATAAAGTTTTAGAACGGCCAGTTTCTAGGCTGAACAACAGACAGCTGTTGAAGTCAATGTGTCAGTGCATTAACACTGCGATTACTACACTTGGTGGCTCTGCTCTTCATTGGTGCTTTCCCAAAGGACACCGACGCAGAGGTATTACCAGTGAGCGTGCGCTTCCAGTGAGCCCCTGACAACTGGAGGGGTTTCACTAGTGGCACCAAGTGGGGTAAAATCTGCTCTGACGTAATCAAAAAGAGAGTCAGAGCTTTTTAAAACTACGTCATAGATAAATAAATACTACATAAACAAACTGGGACGTTTCAGAGTAATGCTGTCCACCCAACCATACATCCAACTATAACCGGTTTTAGGATCTCATCCTAGGCTACCATGTGACTCCATGTCACGAGGGACGCCATTTTAGCATGTTGGACTAGCCTCTGAAGCATATTGTATATGGGATTCCTGAACCATCGCTAAGGTATGTAAACGAAAAGGCCTGGTTTGGGACACGGCGGCCCCGATGACTGTAGTTATTCGCCTACAAAGTCGACAACCTCTTGACTCAAAATGCGGGTGAAGTTAGACGTAGAAGCAGGCCCGGTTCTAGAGGGTGGGCCGGGTGAGCCAGGCCCACCCAAAGAAGATCATGGCCCACCCAAGGCAATTCAGAAGTGGAAAACCAGGTGCACATATCTGGGCCAGCTTTCCTGCTGGCGCACAACCCGAAAGGCTGCTATAGCTCGAGTTGGACTCTCTGCAAGCCACAGAGTCAGCCGGTCCATTGTCAAGGGCAGAATGAAAATGGGCCGGCAGAGGAGGCACAGCATGGTGCATCTCCGCCCATCCCAGGCCTCAGGAGGTGACTTTGATTCCTCGGGGAGCTGCTGATGCTTTTGAGCAGCACAATTAACAAGTCATAGGCGGGGGACGTTGCCTTTAGTTCCTACACCAGGCCTCAACGATCGGCTAGAAAAGCTACAGGGGGAGGGGTGGCTAGAGCCAGAATTCTTGGTTTAAAAACTATGCAGTGACATACCAGATTGAGATTGGAAGTTTCATTCTAATGAAATTCCATCCATTTATAGATTTGGGAGGGTGCTGTACGTTCAGAAAAAAACACCAAGGACTGAAATAACTTTACATTTAAAGACAAGCATTTGCAATGCAATAGGCCTCGCATTTGCGAGAGTTTGAGCTATTGACATTGCAAATGAGACTGCCTTTTATTTATGTGTTTTGAAAACCTACAAGTGGTGCGTAAACACGCACTTTGTACTTTGCAGGTTTTCTTAACTCATAAAAACGGCATGGTCATCTACAATGCCATATTGCATTGTAAATGCTTTTCGCAGTGTTGTTTATTCTACAAACTATCCCTTCTGTGTCTTCCCTCTCACGCCTTTTTACGTCATTCTCTACGTTGTCACCGTTCCTCCCTGAACCTCCCTCCCTGCATTACTTATACAGTTTAAACGGCAATGTAGTTAAATAAAGCAAATCAATGCAGCTGTACATACGCTTTTTGGCGTTTGGATCTTTCACAGAAACAACAGGCTGCAGCTAGTGAATAAATCATTCACGGTCCTGGAAAGCATTTTTTACGCAAATATCGTCTTGGATAATGGTTCTCATGACTGGCTAGGCTGAGCGAGAATGCTCCTGGAAATACAGTAAGGCTGGTAAAAATCACAAGCGACTCTTCCTACTGGGAAATGAAAGAATAACTGAGACTTAATCCTATGTTACATTCAAGTTGCAGATGCCTGGTGCACAGAATGGCTGCTGTCATGAAGCACAGTAAAACTGGCTGGTCGGCGTTAGCACGAAAAGCACTCTATTACGTCACCGATTTTCTTACTTTCATTAACATGGTAGTCCCGACTCCTCCATAGAAGAAAGACTGCTGTGCATGGCAATAGCTTAGAGTTGCATAGCAGCTCATCTGACAACTCAATACTAGCAGTTCAAGCATGTTGTTACTTCTACCATTAAGTGGGAGATGTGAATGCTGGAAGTATTACCACTACAGGGAAGACTGCTAGAGGCTAGAATGGCCAATGTGGAATCTCTCAGAAAAAGCTTGGATGCCCTCAAAACAGATGGGAGAAAACCCTAGTTCCGGTTGAGAAAGGGTTTTGAGCATGACGGGCAACATGAGATATGGCCTGTATTGTGTGCGTTGGTTACCATAACTGGTGGGTTTGCTTGGTTTTGCACTTTTGTCAAAACCATAACTTAGTTTTTAACTGTGTTATTTAATGAACATGTGCATAGAAAAGAGAGGATAAATAATTGTAAAGCCTGCATTATTTTATTAGTTAGGGGTGTGCAAAGTTGTCAGAGGGCTTACTACGCTACATTTTTAAACTTCAGTGCTTTGCAAACTGCAAAGCTGACAATTTTGTTTTTTTTAAAACATGAAAAGCTGCAAAGAGATGTGTGACAGCAGGAATGTTTCTGTTACTACACGTGACCAGGAGCAGGCTGCAGCCAATCTATATGCTGCGTCCCTCCCCTTCCACAAAGCCAGAGGCGAAGCTGAGAAAGCGAAGTAGGTACCTCGTTGGATGGTGTTTATGGTGTTAAAATGGCAAAGGTTGACAATGTAAGTACCTAAAATATTAGTTTTCAGCAATACTTTGTACCACTGCCCACTCATCTTCGTGGCCCACCCATCCCTGTTCATGGCCCATCCTGAGCAAGAATCCTAGAGCATGGCCTGCGCATAAGATTGGGACCCCATTAAGGTGAATTAAGAAAATACACTTTTTGGAGGCCGATATAGGTTTGAAAAGGAGTGCCCCCATAAACTCTATGGTTACGTTTTGTTTGTCAGGCGGGTGAATAGAAGTAAAGAGAGGGTGACACACAAAAAATGCAGGCAAGCTGACAGTTGGCGACACGGTTTCAATTCATAAACCAAGTGCAATAACCAGTTCAGGGAAAGGACATGCCGGGAGACACGCATCAGAGAGCCTCCGGGTGCTGCAGTACAGGTTTCTTTCTGGCCTAAAGGACTTGTCGACCTCAGGTACACGCTGTGCGCAGCCGGATGTGCTGGCACTTGGAGGGAATCCACGATTAACACCTCAGAGAAGAAGCTGTCAACTGCCTCAGTAATGCTGAGCTACCACAGACCCGTGAGCACCTGGCCTCTCTTTGTACAAGGGGTAGCGTGCAGTCCTGCTTTTTCAGGCAGCTCAGCAGTGCAGGCATGCTGGGGCTTGTAGACCCATACTGGTAATGGGTCTGATCCTGGCTGGGAAGTTCTGAGGGGTGGTTACTGTTTTCAGCAAATTAAATGCAGGTGCCTCCTGCAAAAATATCCTAGTACCAGTACGGGTTTATTTCACACCTCTCGCACAGTGTGTACACTACTGTGCTTTCTCTGGCCCCATCTCCTCTTCCCTCGCCTCCTTCCAAATACACGCCAAGCTCGCACTTGCATCCCCCTCCAGCCCCCTGCTCATCAACCCTCTACACAGTTCATCTGTTTCTCCTGTTCTTCTAGGCTGTACGCAGGGCACGAGTCGGGGTTACACGTGGGTGGACGGCGTTCACCCACTTTTTTCACAGGGTGAACACCGTCCACCCTGCCAAGAATTTGGGCCCCACTGAATAATGTGCTGAACTCGTCCCGGTGTAATTTGCAAACACCGGGACACTTTCAGCAGCGCCTGCACGTTGTCTGCTTTCCATCTGCAACAAGCAACAACGTGCAGGCGGGACGGGGCTTTCTTATTCAAGACTCCTGCTAGGCCCATAACAAAGGACGAATTTGAGGGGTCATCAGGCCTCCTTTTGTTCTAGTGTCTTGGCTGGGAGCAGCCAGGAGCCTCACACCTGATGCAAATGAAGCAGAGGGGAAACAAAGGCTCACACCTTGTTAGCACTTCACACATACTTAAGAGAGGCAGCTTTTCACTTAGTTCAGCCCAATGGGAAAACAGCAGCTCCTACCTGGGGGTGACTCTGGACTCTAAACTCAGCTGGAAAAACCACATAGAGAAGACCTGCCAGAAAGCAGCAACAAAACTGGCTGCATTATACCCTCTCCTGAAGACCAAGTCGATGCCCATTCAGAGCAAGGTGCGAGCAATCACCGCAATAATTCGACCAACTATGACATATGCTTCACCAGTTTGGAGTGGCTGCCGCCCGCATCATCGGAAAGACCTACAGAGAGTACAGAGCAAGGCCTTACGGATTGCAACAGGTGCTCCTAACTTCACAAGAACAGCAGACCTCCACAGAGACCTGGGCGTTGAGATGTTGGACGACCATCTCCGAAAACTCAACAGGACATTCTACAAAGGATTGGATCAAAAAGAAAACCCACTGATCAGGAAGCTTGCAGACATTTCTACAAACCCATTTGACCGCTACCCGCGGCCCATCGAAGCGCTAACCTTGTGAAACAGAAACAGCAACACAGCATCCAAAAAAAACAAAAAAAAAAAACTCAGCACTGCCTGAAGGCAACCGCTTCGGCAGGCATCCAAAACTCACCACTGTCAGAAGGCAACCGCCGCGGCAGCCATCAAAAGCTCATCACCGCCAGAAGACATTTGACAGACGAAAACAAGACTCTGCGATAAAACTTGCTGACACTTCTGCAAACCCAATTGGCCGCAACCCACGGCCTATCACAGTGCTGACCTCGTGATACAACCTCAACAGTGACAAAGCGTCACACATCAATAAGAACCTAAACAGCGACTAAAAAACTCAAAATGAATATGGAGTAATGAGGCTACCGCCTCGGTATCCAAAAACTCACCACTGTCAGAAGGAATCTGACAGACGAAAACAAGACACAAGACTTAGTTCAGCCCCTGTTTAGGAGCTATGCATGCACTGTAAGAATATCAGATGTGTTGGTCTTTCCCAGTATTTACACAAAGCAAATTGCATTTATATAGAGCTTACTTCCCCTGAGGAGGCGGTGAAATAATTTAAGTACCACTATTTTTTCTTGTATAGCCCTACTCATTCCAATGCAGGGTGTCAGAGCGCTTTACATCAACACATGCATATTACATGTACAATAAATTATATTAGTTTGTAAATGAATGTACAGGATATGGTACATAAAACTGGGGAATTGCAAGGTGTAGAAGTCAAGTCACATATCATCTTCCATAGCTCACTGTGCTATTATCCTCGCAATGCGCTCAAACATACACATGATAGACCTGCTAACATATATGTGAGGGCTTTAGATCTGATATCACTTCTTGTGATGCCACTTCCTGTAAAGTTGTGGCTTGTGATGCCACTTTCTATTATGTCAATTACTGTGATGCCGTGTGTGATGTCATGTGCGCTGTGATGTTGCGCGTTGTGATGTCACGCACCATGATGTCACTTGCATACTGCCTAACTAGGTTAGTCCCCCCACTTCTTTTTTTAGGACTTGTGCCCTGGCTGTACGGTTGCCCTCTCTCTCTCTATGTTGTCAGTGTACTATTTCCTGGGCTTTTCTATTACGAGTATTGTTCCCTGGTGCCTTCATTCGGTTGGTTAATTTGAAACAAACCAAGACTACAACTCCCAGAAGGCATCAAGTTGTCAAATGAACGCGCCTAACCGGAAGCATGGTTAAATGACGACGACTGGCAGTGAGGCAGCAACACTGCTGTCATCGAAGTCTACCTCAGCCCTCTCACTCACCCCCCGTTCGTATGCCCCAGCACCCCACCGGACCATTCTTAAGAAGGCCGCTGCTCTGCCTGGCTTACTGCCCTCCGGCTGTGACTATCCCCTCGCACAGATCTCAAGTTGTCTCGCGGCCAGCTTGAGTACCTCATCCAGTTGTTACTTTTCCTAGTTGCATCTTGGGGTTGCAATCCTGCATTTGCAATGGGAAAAGTAAACCCACGTAAAACGCAACAAATGAAAGACGGACGGGATACACTACTTACGCTTCACAAGGATCAGCTTAGAGCGCTGCTTTCTACCCCTAGACGTTTATTATCCCGTTCCCCCGGGCCAGACCCCCACCCATCCCCTCCTCACCCTCCAACTAGCTCTTACCTGTACACTCCTTTTCTAATCCCTCGGTATCTCACAGGTTCACCCCTTTTTCCCCCCAATGCCATTCACAGCTTTCAATTGATTACGTTCCCTCTATAACTAGACTGGCTTTTTCATCTGTCCTTCCCCCAGACTCTCATATCCTCCTTTTCTAGCCCGTTCTCCTTTAATTGCTTCCTTCCCGTTCCATAACTTCTCCTTTCTGGGGCTTTCATCTGCCCCCTTCTCTTTCGCGCCCTCACCTGTCCTCCCCGGCTCAGTCCTGCTGCTGCCATGCTCTGTTCTCCTCTGCTCTCTAACACGGTGTCGCTGTTCAGCGTCCGGGCTGCCCGCTGCCCCCGTGAGACCGCGAAAGAAAGGTTCCGAGGCTCGATGGTTCCTACTGCCATTCCGGCACGGGTGGCGGCGGGGAATGAGCTTTGCATAGGGCGGGGTTTACAAGGTGAGATCGAGGATAAAGATATGCACTGGTCTAAAAAATATAGGTCAGTGGAGATATTGTTTTTGGTGTACATTTATATAGCGCGAACTCGACCTGAAGGTAATGGAGCGCTTTACATGAATGAGCACCAGTTACGCTACACAAGGACACATTCATTTTTGGTAGGCACGGGCAGATTAAGTGATTTGCCCACAATCACAGGATGCTGGTTCCCCATCGCCAAGGTCGGCAGCTCTGGCCGTTAGGCCACATCCTCTCGCCAATTGGGAGAACCTGATCACGATTATGGTGTATTTCTGTAAGCACAGGCAGTGCTTTAAATGGAAAATTAGAAGTGCCGGTACTCACTAATTAGACTGGGTGGGTAGTTAGGGGCGTGTCTAGGGGCGTGGCTGGGGGCGTGGCTGGGAGCCAGGAATTTAACAATAGCCACATAAGTAAGCTTTAATGCAAATGCGCTGATTGTCATGTAAAGCGCTTAAATGCCTATGGGACAAATTCGCGCAAAATCAAACTGCCTCCTTACATAAGAGACATGGCAAGCATCAGCTTCTATGTCATACGTGCAGAGCCTAATTTTTGGCAGTTTGATATTGCGCCAATTTGGGCCATGGGCATTTAAGCGATTTACATGACAGTCAGAACATTTGCATTAAAGCTTACTTTTTTTAAGACCCCTGGTTAAAGGAGTTGTCCTGAATCACAGGATGATGAGCCGACGTCGGGATTCGACCCTGGTTCTTCAGTTCCACTCTCGGCACCTCTGACCATATCCTCATTCTTGTTGCGATGCCAATGAGAACCAGAGGCGCAACTAGAGTCAAATTTCGGGGGGGGAGGGAGCTAATTCTTTCAGCAATATGCAGATTGGAGATGCAGGGGGATCTAAGAAGGGGTGAGAAACAACAAAACCTCGTTAAAAAGCAATTGGTCTTTTAAAGACCTATGAAGTACGCGGCTGTGTGTGTGCCCGGGAAGCTGTCTCAGCCGGGCTGTCTGAAGCCCTTTGATCCCAATGGGCATTGCGCGCCTGATGAGAACCTAACACTGCAGGAGCAACCCAGCGTAGAAATACACAGGCTGTTGCCAGCCAGAGCAGCACATAAACACGCACCATCTGAAAGGGTAATTTTCAGTTTTTGCGTTGCACGTACCCTGCTGCTTCATGGAGTACCGGTACTCTCCTTGCCCGAAAATAAGTTCCGGTACGCAGGGGGAGAAAACAGAGAAGTGCCGGTACTCAGTACCGGTGAGTACCGGCCCATTTAAAGCACTGAGCACAGGCAAAAACTGCAAAAACAAAAAGTGCAACTAAGGGGGTGTGATGTTCACCACTGGGTTTCATTGGCAACGTGGAATTCCCTCACGTTTTCTGCATTTATGGTGCACAGAATTACTGTTAGAGTTCTTCTTTTGGTAAATGGAGTTAGGTTTACCTTGCTGTAATCATAGCTGCCAAGGTTTCAGATAGGTTGTGTGTGACATTTTCATAGTTTCAGTGTAATTATCAGTGACGTTCAACGACTGAGCATACATGCCAACATTTTAGAACAGGAAGGTGGGAGATTAAAAAAAAATTATTGGGAGACTATATCTCTCATTGATTTTTATTGAAGCAGAGGCATTTTCAGGCGAGAGACAGACAAAATAAAGCCATTTTTTGCTCCGAAAATCGGGAGTCTCCCGCCTGAATCGGGTCTGTTCAATCAATCAGATGTCTTATAAAGCGCGACTACTCACCCATAAGGGTCTCAAGGCGCTGGGGGGTGGTAGCTGCTGCCTGTTGCATGTATGTATGAGAGACACTTTCTCTAGAGCAAAATCAAGCAATGACGATGAGGGGAACTTATAAATATCAGAAATTGCATCCATTTGAGCAACGAGAAACACTAAGAAGATCTTAAAACTGCTGCAAAGCACCAGAAATGGAAGGGCACTGTTAAAAGTGACCAGGGATGTAACACAGGTGGATTGCTATTACACTGCATTAAAGCCAGCAGAGAGGTATTTTGTTATCCAGAATCTCACATATTACCACAGTACACTCATATTTGATCTAGTGATCGGCTTTTGTAATACAATGGTCTGAATGAAATAGACTGTAATTGGTGTGGTGATACTCAAGCCAGTTTTAACTACAGCTTTTATGATAACAGGGACCTGCAATTAAATGTTACATATTTGTCCAAAACAAAAACACGTCACTTAAAACGCTATACCTAGATTCTGAAGATCAAAATCAAATTCTCCTTTTGGTTTTATTAAGCATTGTATGAAGCGCCATGTAGAGAAGGACGGAATTGTTTTTTTTTTTTATGTGAACAATTAAACTGAAAACATGAGGTAGCAGAAGAGAAGGAGACGGTTAACAGTCTATCTTCTGGTGCTTGATTTGAAAAGAAGTGAGTGTAAAGGGCTGCAGGGTGTGCAACCAGAAGCTTGTGTGTGGGATAGAATTGTGAAGGCAGCTGCATCGGGCCTGTGCACTGAAGCATAATGACAAACTAGGGCGATCATTAGCCACATACATGCACTTCCACGAGTGGAATGGGAGACCAACAACAGCAGGAGCCTCAAGCATCTGCCGTTTGATTGTGAAAACAAGAGCAAGGATTTAAAAAACAACTTTGTAGCAAGCCACATGTCATGTCCCCAGATCAGCTACATTGAAAGCAGCTCATGTTGGCACACTCAAGTGTCAAAAACATGATTTATAGATTGGGCCAGCAAAATGTGTAAAGTTTGTGATGGTGGCGGCCCAGGAGAAAGGAAAGTATGTGCAACTTGAGATTCCCCTACTCTGGCGGCATTCAGAATAATGCCCGAAGCTGCCTAAAAGCAGTCCGCCGGAGCCCGAGGATGTGAGCAGTTCAGAGTTGCATGCTGCTAAATATTCTTTAATCAGCATGTCAGTCAATAGTTACAAACCTGAGCAGGCCAGTACGAGTCTACAGACCTTGGGCTGAGAATGACTGTGAGCCCCACAGCTGCGACAATGGGTCTCCAGCAGCCTGGTCCGGTTGCTGGTCATTATGATGAGGCACAGGCGACGGTGCAAGCAGGGGCGGGCGGCAAAACTAAACTTAGAAACATAACTGCCATCCACTAGTGAATTAAGTTATGTCTCAGGAGGCATATGGCCAATGTTGCAATCACATGCTGCAGCCAGTCAGCACAGCTGAGCCCAGCCAGGCCAGTACAACCGGACTCAGGCAGATGAGATGTAAACTTTACAAACAATAATTCAACACTGTAGCAGAGCAGTGCATTTGCACTGCACAGTGTAGTGCAGTCTTTCACACACTCTGCAGCTGCCAGAGCAGCGCGTGGTCCGTGCTTTGCTCAGTGAGCGCAAATAACGGCGCTCCAGTCTTCCGCATCTCAGCAGCTTCCGGTGGTGCTATAAATGCGTGACTTTGCATTTTACTATGGTGATACAGACCACCACACCAAAATGCGTTAGTCTAATGTCTGATGCGTGGTACTTGGCAGGGCTGTGTAATGTGGTGCGCCTGCATTAAAATACATTACCCAATGTGTTAATAGATGGCAAGTTACAATAATACGCATGGGGCACTATATTGAAATTACATTGTAGCAGCAAAATTACCAACGAGTCATCAGCAAAAGTGTTTCCTATTCGTAGTGCTTACTTTGAGCTGGTGGTTGCCAGTGGGGCCCATTAGCACTCATTTTTCCTCAACAGATTTTGATACAGAACAAGGCAGAGAAAAACACAAAAGAGGGGAAGAAGCAGGAAGAGAAAATTGAAAAACAGTGACGAAGGGAGAAAGCAGGGATGAAATAAACCTACAAGAGTGAGACAGAGGCAAGAAGTGTGGGGTGGTGGATTAAAGAGGCACGAGGTAGAATCAGGAATACACACCTTGGGTTTCTATCCAAAACTTTGGGGCCTGGCATTTATTCTTTTACAAATTAAGCATGCCTAGGGGATTCAGAATGATAAAAGGTCAATTCCCTTCTAGGTCAGATATCCAGCAGCATGCTACAAATGTACCGTGGGAACATCAGAAACAAAAAAACAAAATATCTTCAAAAATAAAACCCTACCTCATGCAGATAGTGCAACACGATGATCAAAACACCATGAGACTGAAAATAAGGAATGTTAAGAAGAGAAGACTAAAAGTTAGGCCTTTTCAGTTTATGCACCGATATCTGGAAGAACACCGCCATTACCATCATACCATTACCATCATAACTGCGTGTTGGGACGGAAAAGTCCTCCACATGGAAACGGACGTGCAACCCTTCCCTGATTGTCCCAACTGTCCTGCAGTCTGAATCCCTAATGCTGATTTTTGTTGTCATAGGAAAACAATTATGTATGTGCACCATGACATAGGCCTGTCTCGCGGAGTGCGGTCTTGTTGGACCCAGAGGGGCAGCCAAAGTGCTACCCTCATAGTGATGGATGGATGGATGGATATCACCACAAAGGCAGAGACATCACCAGAAGTCAAGGAGCTGCAGGAACACTTCCAGGACGACCAGTGGCATAACAACACTTGAGGGGGGCCCCCTGCAAAGTACATACAGGGCCCCCACGCTCCAGTCCCAGACCGGAGCTCTCTGGCCAGGGGCCTGCAAATGCCAGAGGGTGCCCTGGAGCTCAGTCCCCCCCCCACACCACGGGGCCTGCGGGGGTTTTTGTTACGCCACTGAGGACGACATCTGAGGCAAGCCTGCATGATCCCTAAGTGGCCCAACACATTTTGGGTAGATGTATGTATCCTAGATGGACACAGAGGTTCTCCTCTTGATACCATCCATTGTGGTTGTTGTACGCTGACTTTGGTAGTCACATTAATTCTAGAACTATTTGAACCTGCTCTCTAACAATGACATTTGCAAAGATATTTCTTTGCAAAGATGCAGTTTCAATGGTCCAGTGGTTGTCCAGCCAGAGGGGTGGGTTGTCCACCACTGGCATATATTGAGATAGAGGGGTCCTAATGTTTGGCACCCCATAGTGGGTGCGGATCATATCTTACATTGCTTTTCCTTTTAAAACTATGAGAGACTGTAAGGCCAGTTTGGTCCATAACTCGTCGCACCTTCAACTGTTTCATTCTGGACATAAACTGCTAGTGGTCAGTGAACCCCTTTACTGCATGCAGGGCATTGCTGGAACTGGCCTTTGTGCCTAACCTTCATATTTTGACCCTGTGATTCTCTTGTTCTTATTTGGATGGTGAACTTTTACCCTAAAGCATTTTCAGAATGTTTTATTGTGTCTTAACCCCGCTCAGTTGCCCAATGTTTCACTTAGTGCTAGATTAGGACAGAGTGTAGGCAGAAACCGTCCAATTAGATACTTTGTATCTTTCTATCTTGCTCCTCCACTACAGTGACTGAGTCTTTTTATAAATACTGCAATAAAATTTCTCAAAACAGACGTGCCTGCCTTCCCTCGTTGACCAGCACCCGGCAAACTAGCTTAGCTTGGAGGTTCGCTCATAGAACAATATTGACCATAGGGAGAGACGTTTTAAGGCATGGACAAACTGGGCTTTGGCCCAGGGCCCCTACCTTTCTAGGGGGCCCATCATTAAGCTTTCAGAATAGCCCCAGACAGTGACATGGCGCAAAAATGATGGGGCACCCTGCACAATATGAAAAGGGGCTCCCAGATCCCCAATCTCTCATAAATGTTCAAAGGCTTTAAATGGGTCCCTCTGAAGGACTGGGGTCCCCTTAAAGATTTGGGGCCCAACAAAGATGGTTGTCAGTGATCAGACCAAAGTTGCTGAGGGCTTGAAAGAGCTGAAAATGGATTATAAATTCAGAGTTGTTCCGAACAAGGGCCCCAAATTACGTTTGGCCCAGGGCCCCTAAAATCCTTAAGATGTCCATGACCATAGGTGTGTATGATTTTCAGTGCTGTGTGCCTTGGCTCTTCGAACCTGAGTTTTGGGTCCTATGTGGGCCCCTTTATGAGTTTCTAAACCCAACTAGCCAGTAGTGTAGCAAGAATGCTTGGGCACTGATGCAAGCAGGAAAAATGGCCCAGTTGACTGATATTCATATAATGGTGCTCAGTAAACACGGACTTGTCCAGGACCCCTATAAACGATCTTACATGTATTTATTTTGAGGCTGATTGCGTTTTTTTTCTATATCTGGGTTTACTTTTTCATGTTGGAAGTCTATTTTTTAGTGATGTGTATTTATTTTTAATTGTTGTTCAAAAAATATTCTGACTATTTTACGTATTCTTTTCTACGTTTCAATTGTTATTTTTCAGCTGGTGGACTTTGTTTTGACTATTCTTTCCGACTGGCATGCGTTTGCTTTATTAGTTTCGTTTTCTAATTTGTGTTTTGCAAGCGTACTTATCATTATTGTAGTTTTCTGAATTCTTTTTGTTCCACTGTATTTTTTTTCTGAAACGGTTTGAACTCGTGGTTTTCATTGCCTTTCAGCCCCGACGACTTTTTGAAGCCATGTTTTATCTCCCGGTAACATCATTCATGTAGCTGGTGTTCACTCATTTAGCTTCCCCCATGGTAAGCACAAAGACACCTTGCAGGATATGCAAAGGCTTCTCGGATCCTCCAATCGGAATTATCCTTCACGCCGCCCTCTTTCCGATACACAGAGTTTGGTGTTCGGCGCCTCACCTCCCGGAAGTAGGTTGGGGCAATCTGGCCAATAGGATACTTTAGAACACATACGCCTCCTTTACCCTAGTCACGTGATGTGTAATTACACCCCATGTGCTTTTGTCATGTGTCAGCCGACCGGCTCAGCCGCTCGAGCCAGATATACTTATCTGCAGACTGTTTTTGTAGACAATCCTTTGGTTTGCATAGCAACGCACAGTAGGGCTTGCATTCGTTTTCTACTGCGAGCGTGATTACGATTTTTTAAAAATAAAAATCCTCAGATTATGGATTGTGACCCATGAATGTGGAGTTCATCACAATAATTTTACCCATTCAATAATATATATTTTTAATGTAGCCTAGTTGTGTGTTTGTTACTGTTGAATCTGTGATCGCCCGTGCGTATTACGGTGGGAATGTCAGGGCCCGGCGCTTGTATTCTGCGGGAGTGTCACTTTGTATATTACCATAATAATTTTAAGCATTGGCAAAGCCAGTAGTTCTGGCTTGCATTTTGAGACCTGACAAAAACATTTGAAAATCCAGATGTAGTGAAATCACAAAACAGAACGATTACTTTCTGTTTACTGTGCATCCATGAAAGTCTACAATACATGATGAAGCAATGCACTTTTTTGAGATGTAGCATAGTCTTTCTTGCATTACAATGTAAGCACTATGTAGAAGGCGGAATAATACACAGAATAGCCAATAGCATGAGGTGAGACAAATGCTCTCCTGAATGGAGCCAAAGTCCACACTGTCTCAGTGGGACGCTGAAGCGCTTGCCTACATGAGGAGCAAGCAACACCATGTAGGGTGTGTGGAAGGATGTTGTTTTTTCTGTTGATACTATGTGGGAAGTGTTTCCATGTCATGCGTGATGACCACCGAGGTGCGGTTATCATGTTTTGGGACGCAGTGCATAGCAGTGTGTTGGATGATGTAGTGTAAGAGACTGACGCGCAGTTTTATGCTTTTCAGCATCCTGGTAGGTTTGAGCAGCTCTGCAAGTCTCTCTTATGTTTTTCACATGATTCAGTGTGCTTAGGCTGGTTACTGCACTAGGTTGTCCAATCTGAGATTTTTTAATATAAGTATGGTCCTGAGCTGGCATAGTAGGAGGAGGGAGAGAAGTGGAGAGATCTGTTGGGATGGACATTTTTATTATCATACCATATCTCTGGTGTCTATGTGAGATGCAAAGAAGCAGCCAGCTATTTGGGACCTGCAGTGAATGGACTATATTAAAGTCCTCCAAAATTGTCCAGTAATGTGCGACAGATCTGGGCAAGATGGCCGCCAGGTGAGGAGCTCCAGTCGGGAGCTCCCTGGCCAGGGATTTCCTTTTTGGCCCTGGTCCCCTCGAATCTACCCCCCTGGACCTTTTTTTGCTCACCTGAGGTTCTTATGGACTGCGGCCATTCGGCTCTCCAGTTCCCGCGACCCAGTTCGAGATCTTCTGATGAACCTTGAGTAGTGTGCTGACCGCGGAGCCTCGATCAACATGGCCGATGCCCGGTGGAGCTCTTTAGGCAGCTATAGTGGAGATTGGCTCTGGCTCTCCCCCTCATCCATCACCTACCCAGCCGGACATTGGACATGGTTTGTCCTCGTCTCTCCGTTGTGTTTTCCTCTCCTCCCCCGCCTTCCGACGAGTTGCCGAGGTTCTGCTGGCGGCGGAGCCATTTCAGAGGCCGATGACCGGTGGGGTATGCCTGGGGAGGGGATCGGCTGGGAATCTCCCCTCCTGGCCGTCCCCTACCCTCCGGATTTTGCTGCGGTTGCCTGTCCTCTTGCACCGCCTCCCTAGCGACGACGGAGATGTACGAGTCTTGCTTCTCCTGGCGGGGGTTCAGCGGCGGTGAGTACTGCGGCGCTGCTGACCAATGCCCCCGAGCTTGTTTTGCTTCTTGAGTTTTGGGGAGGCCGCCCTCCTGGTCCCCGCTGCTGCCTCCACCTCTCCGGGGCTGTTGCCTGGCGCCCGAATCTGACTTTCCCCTGTCTGTGCGGCATTCTGAATGGCGATGCTGCTGCCCCTGGAGCCCCGGGTGTGTGTACGTCGACGACCCGCTTTGTGATCGGCGGTGTCCTGCCCTCCTCCCTCCGTGGTCATGTGGCTGCCTCCCCCATCCGACCCTGCGTGAAGCCTTCGAGTCTGCTGCCTTGTGGTTTTCGTGTTGGATTTTTGTGTGTTCCGACATTTTGGGTTGATGCTGTCGGTTCCCATGGCCTGGGTCCTCCATCTTGGCGGTTTTGACCTATCCTCATTGTTGCTGGACTGCTCCTTGCTCGCCTGTCTGTTCTTTTCCTCAAGTCGCCCCCCTTTGGTCTCCTACTCCCTCCCATCTTATACTATCACCGATTCACGGGATGTTTATGATTGTTGGTCCCCAGCCGGTTTGTATGTCTTTTACTGTGACTGTTTTGTAAGTACTTTCCTCTTGCCGGTCTGCCTGACCCAATTATGCATTCCTTACCCCTTTTTACCATTCCCCCCTACCTTCCATGCCCCATTTGACGTGTGTCTTGGCTATGTTATGCGCTAATAACCCATGTTATTGTGTATTCACTGTTTTTCTCCTATGTTATACTTGGCTCCTGTAACTGATGTAATTTTGTAACTTTTCACTCGCTGATCCTCATGTAAAGCGCTCTGATACCTCCGGGTCTAGCCAGCGCTATATAAAACTCTGCAAATAAAAAAAAGATCTTTTCAGTAAATACATGCCTGCTTCCTATGTCGATTTTAAATTATTGATAACAATAGGTTAATAAGCAGCTGTCTCTAAAGCCAGACCTAAAATCAACTGTTCTGTATTTAGCACATTCAGTAGAACATTTTTCTCTGCAACTAGAAGTACCCAATTGAAACAAGTGCTCATGTTATCAACTTCCCAAGGATGAAGAGCTGAGTATACTTAGCCACCGCTCGAACCTAAGCAGTTTACAAGAGCACTCTGTTGCTTCTTGGTACATAAATAATGGGTGTTATTGGATTTGAAATCTCCCTTATGACATGGACATTGTGCAAATCTTTGTAAACAAGAAATAAAAGCATGACGATTAAAAAAAAAAAATACATAGTTTTTTGAAGATATTAATACATTAGGTATAGTAGTCCCTGAAGCTCGTGATGGATTGGTGAAGGCAGAGCAGCCTATGATGAAATAACCATGGGAAGTAGCACTGGAAAAAAAGTAGTTATAATACATTTTCTCAGGGGAGGTTGTGTTACGAATGTATTCATGATTGGTGTTGGGACGCAAAATTCCTCTGCATGGTAATGGATGTGTACCCCTGCAGGGCCGGACTGGCCGTAGCGGGCACCGGGCATTTCCCCGGTGGGCCGCCAGGGTTAGGGCCAGTTTTGGGCCCCTGGGGGGCTGTTTATGTTACCGGGGGCCTGCAATATCGGCCCCCGGTAACAAAATCGGCCGAAACCGGCCCCTGCAAACAGTTTGGCCGCACCCGCTTACCACCCCAGGGGGGACGGCCGAGCAGTTTGCCAGGGCCGGGTTCGATTACCAGTCCGGCCCTGTACCCCTGACCTGAGTGCCGAACTGTACTGATGTCTGGACCCCTAATACTGGTTTTTGTTGTCATAGGCAAACACAAATCATGCATGGTCGCCATCATGACATATGCCTGTATGTGTGCTGGCAAGTGAGAACACAGAACAGCTACAGTACTGAGCAGTGCGCACAGAGTGAATGTGTGTGCTGAATGTATGTGTGTCTGTGGTGGCACAATACATGGAAGTAACAATACTGGACTGCGTGTGTGCTATGTACATAGTGCCAATATCGGCAACACTCAGTTCTCATACAGTGACATACATAAATAAACCACACAACACCTTTTTAGTGGAGAAATTTTGCTGCAGGTTTATTTGCATAACCAATATGCCAACATGGTGGGTTATCTTACGGGCGATCCCAGGGCAGGCCAGCCCCTATGCCGCCTGCCCGCCTGATGAGCCAAATTGCACCGTGGCCGTCACCAACCGGTGGTTACCAATTATTGGGAGAGGCCACCTCTCCCTCAGTGGACCGCCAGTCCACTCCCTACGCACGCCCCCACAGGTGGGCGGAGCGTTCCAGGCAGCCCCCGGTTGCTCAGACCCACAACCGCCTGTAGGCTAACGGGGCGCCGTAGTTCTTCCAGGGGACACGCTAAGACATCCCTGGGTATCCTTGGCTTAGCACCCTGTTGTGCTGCTGCAATATAGTACCCTTCTGTACCTTGCAGACTCTGGATCGCCCCTGTAACTCCTCCACAGCTCTGGGGGTGGCCACCGTCACCACCAGGGCCCCCACCAAGGCAGATATTCCTACCTACAGCCTGTTGCTTCCAAGGCCTCCCCAAGGTCCAGCAAAAATAGGTCCATGCCTACCCTTGAGAGGTGAATCCCATCCACTTCCCAACATCCAGTAGACTTGGCATGAAGTAAACCATGCCTGATGAAGCCAAATCCCTTTGTTCCGTGAATTTACGCATGGCGCTGTTCACTCTCCTACGTGATATCTCAATTGCGTCTCCAGATCGGGCTCCTTGCCAAACTGGGCGAGGTAAAATTTCGGACCACCCCAGTTCACATGCCCCCAGCTGGTTGCTCAAATGACACATAGTGTCCCAAGGTAGGTATCTTTCCCTACATCCTGCTGATTCCAGGGCCTCTCCCCAGTCCAGCAAAACAAGTCCATGCCCACTCTAGACAGGTGAAACCCCATCTTCTACCAAAGTCCCTGTGGATTTGGCAAGCAAACCATACCTTATAAAGCCAAACCCAGTTGGTGAATTTACGCCTGGCACTGTCAACTCTCCTGCGCGAGGTTTCCCAGGCCTCCCTTGACCCGGCTCCTCGCCACACTAAACGGGGGGCTATCTGACCACCATAACTCACATGCCCCCAATGGTTGCATCTTACAATTGGAGGACTCCCTCTCTTGCAACAGGTCCCTCTTCCCCAAGAGAGTCTGCTCATTGCCACGGCCAGGCAACACAAGACAAGTCCATGCCCACTCTAGACAGGTAGACTAGTCCTCACGCACCCCGCCAGGTTGTCCCTAACCTCTACCAAACACCCTGTGGACGTGGAGGCAACCCCCTTAGCCTGTGCCGCAGCTGCATCAGCAAGCTGTCCCAGCACATGGCTGGGACCCCCAACCAAGATAACTTAGTGGAGGAACCCCATGCCTCCATTTCTTGAATTCCGCCCCTCGCGCCACGCACGGAAGGCCATTCACCCAGCTCCTTGATCCTGGCGAAATAACGAAATGCCAAGTTGCTAACACCCTTAATGAGCACTGCACCCATCCTATACCTAATCAAGCTTGCACCTAATGTACCCGATACACTGCCCCCCACTGCCCATTCATAGCCTTCCTGTTGAAGACCAGAAAGTGAGGAGGGGAGACACCCCCCCTTAGTCTGTGCTGCAGCATCTTAGCAAGCTGTTCCAGTGCATGCCTGGGAACCCCATCCACATTATCTGTGTCAGGAAACCCATGCCTCCATCTCCTGCTTTCCGCCCATCGTGCCACTCACAGCACGCATGGATGGCCCATCACCCATACCTTTGACCCTGCCCTTTGCCAGACCTATTCTGGTGGGTACCAGGTAGTAGACCAGACGGTGGAAAAGCTACAGAGATGGTGAAAACGATAGATGCAGATCACCTGCCCTTTCGAGACTTGTTGGGATGCCGGGTGTCCCATAAATGAGCCTCTGTGCTGCAACCCAGTATATCGCTAAGCTTTGTAGCCCCAACACACTTTGAGTTTGACAACTTAATCCCCAGGTGCTGCGATGGCGAGAATGCAGGCGCTTGGCTATCTACCGTCTCTGTTGGCTTGACCAGTCAGTCTGCCTTACAACTTGATAATACAACTATGACAGACCACATACCATTGTGCACCGCGTGCAATCTGCGCCTCACCTTCAAGGTTGACTAAGCCTGTGCTTCAACACCCTTTCTTGACTATTCCTCCAGATTCGTTGGGTTTAAGCTGATACCCATGTACTGCACCAGCAGTGGGATTGTACCTGCACCCTCCCCATTACCTCTGGTGCATCACCGGGGTGCCAGTGCTATATTCCAAATTTACCTGTACATACTACTCTTAACCTGCCTTCCGGCCACTCCCCTGGGTGGCTGAGGATGAGAGTACCTTTCAAACATTGGGATTCCCATTGTCCCGCCTGCATGATGCGCTCATCCTGTCCCTTTAATGCCACCCCGAAGAGTCTGTTTTGGACCTTGCCCTCAGCCCGCTGGTTCTCAGGGCCCCGAAGGAAGCCAGGCTGGAGGTAGCTGAAAACAGGGCATCGTCCCCACCTGCGTGATGCGCTTCCGCTTGCATGCCCACCCTGTAAGCTGCAGTTGCGACTGCCAAGCGCTTGCCATGACCCACATTGCCTGGCATAGTAAGGCATGCCTACATTACCTGCTCAACCTGAACCTTGGTAATGGGCGAGCTTTCAGCCAGAGACAGTAAATAGGTTCTCCCTTCTGCCTGCGATGTATAACTACTGTGCTTCCCGGCTGATGTCCCCTCCTAGCGCCAGTCAGCTACCTGCCTCCGCCTGGAAACATGCCAACTTTACTTAAACCAATGTAGCCTTTTAATACTATAAACCTTGTTGCCCCAACTCTGAGGCAGCAGCACCCTTGTAGCTGTCCTTACCCAACCTGCTAGCAACTTCGCTTCGATATCGCTGGATCCCACTTGGCTGTCCCACCAAGACCTCTGGCAACCCCCTGCTGCAGCATCTCGGAGAGGGTTATTGGTCAAATGTACCCCCCAGCCTGTGGTTTCAGCCTAAGTCCTTTATAGGGGTACCAGTTTGTATGATGTGTGTGTCGATATCCTGGCAAGGCCTACCTAACAGCCTGTTTCACGCTAGTGACTATCCCACTATGGTGTACAAGGCTCAACCAACCGAGGCGCTAGGAATTTGTGGCCCCAGTACTTGCCATGAATGCCTCCTATCTTACCTCAGATTAGCCTGCTCAGGTTGCTCTGTGGTGTTTGTGCCCCCAGACTCCCCAGGCTGCTACTACTAGTAATGTGACGCAGTAGCTACATTGATGGGTACATCTCCCGCCCCATATGAGCGGTGCGACATATATGAAGGAATCAGCTGGCGGAGCCGTGGCAAAATTATGTTACGATTGTTTGCGCTCGGGCCTGCCGAAGTAACTGTTATTTCATTATTAGTATTGTGCAATGTCCCAACCCATTGGCTCTCCATGTGTTTGTTTCCTGTCCTTGCCGCATGGGGCGGACACTTGCCCACGGGGTTGGCATAGGCTATGCCAAACCTACCAATAGTGTTTGAGCACCCTCCCCCCGAAGGATAGCCTGGCACTGATCAACAAGTGTTTATTGCTACCCCACTCAATGGTCCTCTTTTTCTCAACTTCAGGATGGAGAAAGGCATTCCCGCCTTAGGTCCCGCACTGGATAAAGCAGGAAGCTCTGCCCATACCTTGCCCACCTCTTTGGGCCTCTAGCAGGAAAGGACCCACGACCCACATAAAAGATTACCAGTGCACCTGGGCCTTAAATTAACTGACACAAAGAGGAGCCTCATGTGTGCATGTGCAAAGCTGCTAGGGGAAATTTAGCAGTGCAGGTACTCTGGACCAGAGTATCTAAAAACAACGATAATGCTTCCTAGAGAGACAATGCAAATCGCTACAGTACTGAATCATGAGACTGTGCAAGATCTAGACTGCAATTGTTGGAGGTTAATCTGTCTCCCACTCCACCCTTACAGCTTTGTCGCCGAGTTGCTCCAGTGCGCGCCTGTTGCATGTGGGACATTGCTGACACCCTAGTGAACGTCCTCCTTTAGCCTATCCCATAACTGCAAACCAGGCATGTTTGCCCCCATGGGAAACCTTGAAACAACGTGCAATCCCCTATGCACTAGTCAGTCCACTTTACTACTAATGAGAAAATGCATATGTGCTGTGTCCTAAAACATATAATCGCTATATTCTGCCAACCAGAGCACAGGTGTGAATCCCCGTTGGCGTCCGTCACCCAGAGTTGCTTAATGACACTGATGGACTACACCATTTGTACGGACCTCCCTTATTTCCTAGGCATAAACTTAAACCCCCCCCAAGCTTCCTTCTATAAGGGTGCGGCGTCTCATGTCTCAGGCTTGGGGAGGGGCAGCTGCATACATTATAAACACTCCGCAAGGCAGTGAAGAAGGCTGTGCCTTGCCCTTGCCTGGTATTTTGCCGCTATGTCATTGCATCCCTATATTACTACCAAAGGAGCAATACACCTACAACAAGCCCATCTATTGGCTTAGTCAATGCTTATTGGTTGCAAAGATAGATAAGCCACACTAATTGCTTAGTTGCATAGCCAACCGAGAGCTAGCCGCCAACCTCCATGGCTGCCAAGGTTTCAGATTGCTATGTGTGACATTTTCATATTTCAGTGCCACTAAGAGTGACATTTAAAAGCCTGTGAATGACACTTTCTAGGGAGCAAAATCAAACAATGAAGATGAGGGAGACATATTGATATCGTAATTACACCCATTTAACCACAGCAATAAAATAGAGGTCCAAAGTCCTAAAACAATGTCCTGGCCACATGTCTCAACCCAGGGTGAGAAAGAAAACATACTCGCCGGGCTGTGCCAACCGCCCTGTTTTCCATCTGCTATTAGTGGCAGCATTCATCCAGTAAGACAGAGAGAGGGCACATGCCTCACTCCCGGTGGTCCCAGGACCTTGTTGACCAAGCAGTTAAGTACCCCTATATACCCCTATAACAGTCCCAATATGATCACATTTAGATGCCCACTAATAACACGCCCCAATTCTTTGTAAAGCAACAGCGGTGTCACCCTCAGGATCAGTAACGTAGTCCTAAGTGACGCTGCACTGAAAACCTGCCATCATGGCGGAGCGCGTGGCATCCTAAGACCGCAGGAATTGAACACACTACCCGAGGGTTGGTGCGTAGGCCTTCGCCACCATCCCTCATTCATGCGTCTCACAATTGTCTAGGGACCCACGAACATGCCGCCGCCAAACAACCCAGCCACCAGGGAAACTAAGGCCCTGTGCCTACAGCTTCTCCACATGCACCGGCTGTACAAATGCCGCGAGGATCGAACCAAACGTAGGCGACATGGGACGGTGGCATCTATCACCTATGAATCCCCCTCAAATTCGACCTGCCAGCATTGCAGGTAACATCCCCCGTGAGAAAGTCCCTAAAGCAGCTGCCTTTGCGGAGTCCCCCTGTGGCGCTGGCGGCCCTGACTGTAGGGACAAGCTTCTCCGCGGCTGCTGCACGCTTGCGATACCTGAATGCCTTTCCTAAAATTCCGCACCACCCTTGAGCACCTGCCACTTGGAGCACCCCTGGTAGGTGCAGCAGGCCACCGCCCCTACCGTCTTGGTCAAGAAAGAAACAGCCCTCACTGCACGCAGCGGAAGACCCTGGAGCGTCGACAGCGAGCTCCAGTAGAGCTTATAAAGCTATCAAAGTTATAAGTGCGGTTTCTGGTTTCAAAATTACCACATTGCATTCCGGATGGAGCCTCCCCCACAGGCGTCTGTGTTGTTGGCTGCGCCGCCGGGTCATATCACCTATAGTGGACACCCCCAGGGGAGATTGAGGGCGCCTGTCTCCAAAGCCGTTACACAGTGCCCCTGAACAGTAGGTTCCTCGGAGGGGGGAGCAGATCTCTCACTGCTCTGGAAAACCAGAAAATTGGACTCTCTGCAAGTCCATGTGTTTATTGTGTGCAGCCCGGGCTTAAGAGGGCGTGGCCAATGTACTTAAGGGCGTGGCTAGAACACGTAAGCTAAGGAGCTGTGCTTAGCTAATGTGCCGCCTGACATGTATCTGGCTGTTTCTGTCCTGCAAGTAGGTGTATGATAAAACAAGGAACATCATATCTCCAACAAGTCAGGACTGTTGGCTTTGTCAATGATACTCAGTTGTAAAGCTAAATAAGCAGCACACGAGCTGGGTCGCAATCCTGACTCCAGCCACAGCAGGCCCTGCGAGACCCTCCGGTGCCACGTCATCTGCCCAGGCTAGCTTCTCGCTTCACCGCTCTGCCCGTCAACTCAAAAGTTACTTCAAATACGCCCTTCGCAGATCTCCCCTGACTGCCTCAAAATATCCTATAAGCCGCCGCCTAACATTCACAAAGCACATGATAAAGGAGCTAACACCCTACTCAATCGCCCCTCTGGCGGAAGTAGTGTCTGGCGTGCACGGGCTATGCTGGCTGGCAGTCACTGGTAGGCTGTAATTGAGCTAGGCATGCAACTCGGCTCAAAATCGGAAACGCACTTGACCACCGCTTCGGGTAAGCCACCAACCCTGCCCCTCGCCGAACCACTACAAAAACCCTAATCTATCCTCGTACACAACGACAGTTACTGCCGCAGGTTACTTACAATGGATACTCCCCCGAGATGGCAATGGCCGGCAGGTATATGCGAAGTAGGTAATTTACTGGCGACTCCACCCGCGACCTACACCCTGATCGGCTCGGGTGCTTGATTCCACAATTGTAGCCCGACCCGCTGCTCCAAATGTCCCCCCACTCAACCTAGAGCTGTGGTTCAGCGGGCCCAGGTGGCACTGCATTGAGTGCTCGGGAGACCGCGCTGTTGTAAGCTGATGGAGGCGCAGTTACGACTCACGCTACCGGCCGACTCCCTGGCATAACCAGTACCCCGTCCCTACCTGTAGGACAGTAGTATTTGTCAGGTAGCTGGTCGCAGGGGCTAGATAGGGCACCCCCAGCTCCAGGTAAACCAAGACTTCCTGCTCTGGAGTCTGGAGCACCAGCGCCTGCCTGCTTGCCAAGACCAGTGTGCCCTATGAGGAAGAAGAGAGCGCTGGAGGGAGCGATGTCCAGTGTTGAGCTCTGTGGAGTGGACTCCTGCTGTGAGGAGACGGCTGCTGCACCAATAGAGTCGTTGCTTGTGTGCAGACTGTGTCGGTGACCCCCGTTTGCAAGGAGAGAACAATCATGAAGATAGCCATGTGAAGATTGCCGTGTGGTAAGGGCTGAGCCTGTGGGGCACTGTTGTGGCGACCCTGCATGCCAGGAAGGGGCAGCTGTGAAAAGACTGCCTTGCAGAGAAGGGCTGGAGCATGTGCAACGCTGTAGCAGTGATCCCATATGCCAGGAGGGGCCGCCATGGTAAGTACTGCAGCGCAGAAAAGGACAAAGCCTTGTGGGGCAGTAGTGAAGCAACCCTGTATGCCAAGATGGTCTGCCGGGAGTAATCATGCAGTGTAGATCAGGCAGGAGCCCATGAACTGTAAGTAGCTATGACCAGTGCTTAATCTGAGCCGGTGGTTTCAGGTGCTCGGCACCGGCACTTAATTGTCAACACTGGCGCTTGTGACAGTCTGCCATAAGGTGGCACTGTCTGGCTAAATTTAGAGATGACCACAACAACAGTTAATTATTAATCCAATATACATTGAAAATGGCTATTACCTGCCGCCTAAGCCATTCTCAAAGATTTGGGGGCCTGAAATAGTCCATATTGTCACACTTATACTTGTGTGATGTTTAGTAGTTGTTTTGTTACTATAATTGGCCTCGCTGGCAGGGGCAATGTTTGATGCACGCTGCAGTGACCTCCTGACAAGAGCCCCGTCACTTATGTTTTTTACAAATTAAGCACTGGCTGTGACCCATAGGTCTCCAGGAGCAACGAGGACTGCACCGACCTGACCCAGTGGATCAAATGAGGACACCATGAAAGTACAGCCGCCTCAGCAGGATTGAGATTCCGAACATCGGAATTACCCCACCTTCCCCCTTTCGGGGAGCATGGACACTTACCTTGCAGGAGGAGCATGAAAACAATTCTGATAGCTGCTGGAGCATATCTAAGCAGGCTCAGAGGAGAGCCCGCGCCTGCCTAGTACTGCACGATGCTTGCATGCAGCCGACTCACCTGAGAAGGAATGAAGGTGTTGAGAGTGCCCACAGACAGGGTACCCTCTAAGATGCAGAAAGCTTCCTCTCTGTCAGAGCAGGTAAGACTGTGACATGCCTACCAGGCCTTGGGGAATTAGCTGCTAAGAACGCTGAAGCGCTAAGACACTTTTGACTATAATTCAAGAGGCCACTCTGGCTCTTTAATTAAAGACCTGCTAGTGAGCATTCCCTGGATGCGGCCATCAGTGAATGGGGAATATCCCCGATCACATAGCGAAGAGGCTTGCCAATAAAATACTAGAGCCTTGACCTTAAGGGGGAAATGTGTTGTTGTCTGTGAGTGTCGTAACTTTCTTTTGCATGAGTGTAGTTAGAAACAAATACTTCCTTTTGTACAAAAATAAGTATTTTGCTGGGCACTGATTTATTGCTGCTTCTGTGCGCTCTTTGAGTTATGTGCCATGTTCACAAATCTGTATCCACACCTCCCCCCGTGGGAGCCTTAAGACTGCTCGTTCATGTCTACCACTGAGAGTAAAGTGCAGAAGGGGTACTTGGCCCAGTTTATAAGGATCCATAGTAGGTCGGGCCGTGGAACATTAGGAAAAAAGGCGTTTGTGTGGGCCCTTTGTAAAGTGGAGTTGGGGTCAAGGGGCAATGACAACGCGAAGACATGGGCAAGACAAAAGCGAGGCCCTCTACATAAGTAGGCCCACCAGGCAACCTACAGAGGAGATCAGGCCAAGTTAATACGCTCACTAATTACTTGACTTCTGCACTAGGTGCACTAACTAAAGAAATAATTACCACGGAGGCCGAGATAGCGCCACTGCCACTGCCACCGACTCTCTCAATAAAGGCTAAGAATATGTAGAATACATATATAGAACACACACAGCCCAATCTACCCCAAGCGTTGGGGGAAGAGGGAAGAGAAGAACTATGATTAATCCCTGCGTGGTGGAAGGAGACGATGTTACTACGTCTGACGTGGCCCATACAACAGAGGGACCCACCTCACGTCAGCTACAATGTTCCCCCTAGCCAAGAAAACGAAGAAAGCAACAGTAGTATCTCAAGGGAATGATGAACATTGTGGCAACGTGATCGGCTTAGGATCTGACACACCCTCACAGGAACCCCAGAGGCTCCAACTAGTTCAGACAGGCTCTGCCCAAATTGACCCATTGGCCCTTAAAGATCCCGAGCAGCCTGCATTCCATCATGAATAAGTCAGTTAGGGAGCTATGCATTGAATCTCTCAATAAAGACTGGTGGGCGAAAAGTATATATATGCCCTCTGTAAGCAAATATATGATGTTGTCCCCACCCCTGGATATCTCACTGTATTTTAAATGTTGCCCGAAGTAACCTCGGAACATTTTTGTTGTTGAGATTTAGATTCGATTTGTGTTTTTTGTTTAGTTACCTTTCGAAAGGTAAATGGCTGGTCTCCAGTGCAAGTGGACTGCCCGTGCTTGGGTACCACAAAGCAATGCACTTTATACATCCTATTCTTTTGCACCTCTTACAGTGCTCCAAGGACACATTTTATTAAACCTCTTTTCTGAAAACGGCTTTTTAAACTGTAATAGCGCCCTAAATTTTATTAAGTCTATGGACCACGAAGAAGTTATTGACTGTGCGGTCGCATTTGTAAGCAGTGTTTAATTTATTAGGAAAATAATTGTTTTATGACTGTATTGATGAAGATATGTAGAGATGCACTTTAGCAGGAGTTTGGAGTTAGAGCACCTTAACATATTAATGTTTGCATCCCTGTTAGGAAACAGGTATGTTTAAATGATGTTGCCTCACTCCTTATTTTTGAATTTATTTTATTTTTTTAGTGCTCTGTTTCAAGATTGCACTAACAAAATGATCTGAGAGCAGACCCAACAAAGAAGGGATGGTGATGCATTGTATAACTTTGTATTGTCATTTACAATTATGAATATCAACTGTGTTGAGGTGTTTTTATATGTCATGTATATGTATTGTTTTTATGCACGCTTTTATGGTTTTGTATTCACTAAAGCCGAATAAAGTATTTAATTAATGTATCTAGTTCTAGAGACATCATCTTTAGAATGTGTCCACTTCTGGAAACCTCATCTATGATGGAGTGCAGTTTTGAACTC
This sequence comes from Calotriton arnoldi, assembly GCA_963921515.1. Classification (NCBI taxonomy): domain Eukaryota; kingdom Metazoa; phylum Chordata; class Amphibia; order Caudata; family Salamandridae; genus Calotriton; species Calotriton arnoldi. The sequence continues at coordinate 818,773 of CAWUFW010004004.1, forward strand.
CTCATTTGGAGCTGTGTGCACATTTCTAGAGTGCTTTCCTACTATTGTGTTTTTTCTGGAGACCTGACTTGCAGTATTGCATCCAGTTCTGGAGACTGCATATGTATTACCATATCCAGTTATTGAGGTCTTGTCTGAAGTCTTGATCCAGTGCTAGTTACATCTTCCGAAGTATTGTGTCTAGTTCTGGAGGCCACATATGCTGTGTCCTGTCATGTCATGGAGGTCTATTCTGGAAAGCTTTCAGTTTTAGAGAATCCATCTATTGTACTGTGTAAAAGGCTGAAAGTCACGTGTAATATTATGACCAGTTCTGGCTTCCATATCTGCAGCATTGTGGTCAGTTCTGGAAGCCTGATTTGGAGTTTCATGTCCAGTTCAAGAGGCCACATCTACAAGACCGATTATAGTTCCAGTTGTAGCAGGTAAAATACTGTGTCTGATTCTGCGGAAAACCGTGTTAAGTCTGGAACATCCCTAAAGGCATGGCTTTAAGTGGGCTGGGTGCCTCTGGGTCTCAGACCCAGTAGTAACTAAAAACTGACATTGAAGCGGGTCCCTATCGAGCCCTATATTCATGCCCTTAACCTTACTGGCAGAAACACTTATCTATGTTTAAGCAATGAATGTAAAAAACGTTAAGATAATCCATGTTAACAATGTAGTTCAAGTTTGTATGTCACTTTTTTTAATTTTTTTTTTAAATCTTGCATTGTCTAAGAGTGTTAGTTATGTCCAGGATGTTGTGTGTTCCAGGATGATGTTTTTCATGCAGCATATTACTCTTGCATAGTGCTTTAATTTGAACTAAGCCACCTCCGGGTGTTTATATTGGCCACAACTGAGAGCTTTAGAGTTGAGGCTGAAACAGTGCAAGTTTCTCACAGAGTCTGAAACATGTTCAGAATACATCAGAGCAGTGGCCACGTACTCCAGTTGCAATTGTGATTCTGTGCATATGTGTGTGAAGAAAGTACACATCTGTTAAAATATTGACAAGGCAAAAGTAAAAGAAAATGCAATGCTGACAGGTGAGTGAGTGCGGGTGCATTGTGTGTTTGGGGTGATGGTGAAGTGGAGGAGATATGAGGAAGTGCATTCAGGAGAGATTAAAAAGAGGGTGCTGAAGAGGAAAAAGATGAGGTGTAAAATATGCAGATGGACGAGATGGAGAGAAAAATGACTTGCATATCTAAGACAGAGTGAACATAATGGGAGTGATTGAGGCACTCTGAAGACCACTATCCCTTCCACAGGCCTCAGTAATGTTTAATTCACAGTCTTGTAATTTCAGACTTGAGACATTTTCAATATTAATTATTTACAACAAATGATTTTTATTATTCATTTCTCCCAACAATCTAACAACCACTGACAAAGCCAATAGTCCTGGCTGGGTTTAGGTGTATTTCAGTTGAAAACGCAGAGTAGAAGCTAAATACTGGTCAGGTGGAACACTATGGAAATCACAGAAATTTAGTTTAAGCCACGCCCTTAATTACATAGACCATGCCCCTTCTAGAGACCCTCCACTTGTTTCCTTCCACTAAAGCGAATAAATTCTGACTCATCTTTTGGCGCTAAAGTGACGCATTGCTGGAGTTGGTCGTAAGACTGACTCAACTTCAGCAATGTGTCAGAACACAGAGGCGAGTCCCATGTTAAAAGCCCTGCGTCAATCCTTATGCCTGGTTTGAGAAGACCTAGGGATTTTCATTCAGTCAAGTCGTAGAGCCACGTAGTGAAAAGTTGTAAACTTCACTGCATTAGTTCTACATGGCTATTAACGTGGGAACGCCTACCCTGCATACATTATACCTGGTGCAGGTATAATGTGACGCAGGTGTAGAGATGTCTTTAAGAGGCATTTGTGCCATGGGTACTGTTGCCTAGTTATGTTGTAGAATGTTTACTTATGGAGATTCTAGTGGGAAGGCAGTTACTGGAGAGCACTGGTGATGTTAGATGCTGCTCCATGCTGGGATGCTGTAATGACAATAAACCAACAAACTATTGTCAAGAAACCTGTGAAGGCTCTTCTTTTCATGGCGACGAGTTCCTGCGCCAGGGGCAGGTAACAGCATCTCCACCCTTGGATAATACTATATGATTAAGGCCGCCTCTGACAGAAGAATCTTCTGTGAGTACGATTTTTCATTTATAATTCAAGGATCGTTTTTAAGGATCGTCTATTCTTTCTAGAACTTTGGCTGTCTGAAGTGTTGTGAACTTGTCTTCATAATTTGTGCCGTTTTCTTCGATTTAATCGGAACCTGCTCACAGTGAGAGCTTGAGCGTTTCTGCGGGCATTTTCGCGAGAGCAAGAGCACGAGCGTTGTAGTATCCCAGCAACGCCTGGAGGCTCGAGCGTTTCTGCACGCGATCGCCAAGAAGAGCTTGAGCGTTGTGGTATCCTAGCAACACTCGGAGGCTCGAGCGTTTCTGCACGCGATCGCCAAGAAAAGCTTGTAGTTCACCGCGCTGTGAAAATTAACTCTACAGGTGTAAGCGCGTGTGAACCAAAGCACGGAAGTGAGGAAATTCACATAAAGCACATGTAAAGCGGAATATGGAAAATGTTTAACTTCCTGATTTTGATACCACAGTTCTAACATCAAAGGAAGACGAACATCAGCATTTCTGACATTAAAGTAATTGAAATCTTCTACCTTTCTCTCCAGTTATCCCGATCAGATCACCTTTCTGCTTTCACGTGTCTGCAAGGAAAACAAATGAAGGACTACTCCAAAGAAAACTCCTCATGAAATAGTAAAAGGACTACTTCAAGCAACTAAGGAAACTATAAAAGAACTAATTGGGAGAACTACGCAAATGAATAAAACACCTCTACAGAGAATAATTAAAACAACAACACCGTATTTTTTGTTTTAAATTATTATTTTAATTTTATATTTTTATTTTTATTTTTGATTTCCTTACAGGTACTATGTCTGATCAATCTATGTCATCTCCACCACCCTTTTTATCATCTCCAGGTGAACCAGTAATACCCTGGATACAATGGAAAAAATTATTTATGACATATCTTTTAGATATTGGTGGAGATAAGTATGGCCCAGTTAGGCGCCAAGCAATTCTTCTACATCATTTAGGGGTTGAAGGAAGAAGAGTCTATGAAGAGTTACCAGAGATTTCTCTAGGGATGGGTGATGGGCAACCCAATAACATTTATGAAATGTCTAGTCAAATGTTACAACTTCATTTTACTCCCAAAACAAATGTTGTCCTAGAGCGCCATAAGTTTTTTACTAGAAATCAAAAAGATGGTGAAGATATTACTTCCTATGTCTCTACTCTGAGAGGTTTAGCTTTAACATGTAAATTTGAACAGTTAAATGATTCATTAATAAGAGATCAGATAGTGCGTTGTACGAGTAGTAAGAAAATAAAAGAAAAATTACTAATGAAAGAATATACTTTAGACGAGGCGATTCAAATAGCAAAAGGAATGGAACATACTGTTATGTGGCTTAAAGAAATGGAAAGTTCTGTTACTAACAAACAAGAAAAGGTTGAAGTTGTTGAAAAAAAATATGAATAGAAAAGTGATGTTAAATTGAATACTGATCTTAGCAAACCACAAGCCGAGAAAGGAAATTATCAATTGAGGGATATCAAATGTTTTCGCTGTGGATATCCGGGGCACATCGCTTCTAGCCTTAACTGCATAGCCAGAGGTACTTTATGTAGAAGTTGTGGAAAAAGGGGACATTTTTCAAAAATGTGTCGTACAAAAGTATATGGGAAGAGTAAAGTTCAAGAAGTAGAAGATATTTGTGAGTACGTTGATGATATTCTTTTGATGATTAATGGTGACCAAAAGAATCTTGAAATAACTAAGATTGATAAATTGGACACTGTCCATAATGTAAAAATGGAAAGTACTGATAAACTAGATAAACCACATTGCAACATTTTATTTGAAGATAAGGAGATAAATGTATTGGCTAATTCCGGGAGTTTGTATACCCTCATATCAAATAGATCTTTTGAAAACAATTGGTCTAAAGAAAATGGTCCAATTATGCATACTCCTGATATTCGAGCAGTGGGTTATGCAGGGAAACGAATAGAAATTAAAGGAATGTGTTGGATGACTCTAAAATTCAAGAGTGAGGCAGTTGGAGGAAGAGTATATGTTACAGATTTTGGGTCTGATCTTCTAGGATGGCATCACCAGAAAGATTTAAACATCATTATTGATCCAAATGCTACAGAACCCGTTATGGTTCTAGAAAAAACATCTTTTCAAGATGTGAGTGATTGCAATGAACTATTTGAGAAGTATGCTAAGGTTTTCGACTCAAGATTGGGGTTGTTGAAGGGCTTCTCACATAAAATAGTTTTGAAAGAAAATGCTAAATCAGTTGTGCACAAGATAAGGAATGTTCCTAATTTAATGTTGGAACCTTTGCGTAAAGAGATTGAAAATGTATTGAAACAAGAGATTATAGAGCCAATCGAAGCATCTGAATGGTTGGCTCCAATTGTAATAGCTCCAAAAGAAGGTGGCAAGATTCGTCTTTGTATTGATTTACGTGACCTTAATAAAAACATTTGGGTGGATAGGGAACCACTTCCAAATATATCAGAGATATTATCAACCATGGGTGAAGGACGAATTTTCAGTGTATTAGATATGTCTGCTGCGTATCATCAAATTAAGTTACATGAATCGTCTAAATATTTAACTTATTTTGCCACTCCTCTTGGTGCGTTTAGATACAAGAGGATGCCATTTGGACTGGCATCGGCTTCGGCCGTTTTTCAAAGAGCTATGAAAAACATATTTGGAGATATGAAAAAGGTTTGGTGTTTTCAAGATGATATCTTGATTGCTGGGAAAGATCTTTCTGATCATGACCAATTGTTTGGAGAAGTGATGAGTAGGTTGGAGAAGCATAATTTAACAATAAAAAGAGAGAAGTGTCAGTTAAGAGAAAGAGTAGAGTATTTGGGACATGAAGTAAGTTCAGAGGGCATAAGACCCAAGAAGAGTATTGCAAGAGCAGTGATTATGGCTCCCGAACCATCAACTAAAGATGAACTCCGATCTATTTTAGGACTGGCAGACTATTGTGCTAAATATGTGGGGAGTTTTTCTGAGCTGGTTGAACCTTTAAGGATGATCATGAAAAAAAATGTTGTATTCAAATGGTCTGATGAATGTAAGAAGGCTTTTGAACTTATAAAAAAAAATATTTCTGAAGCACCTACTTTAGGGCGTTTTGAAGTTACTGGTAGGACTTATTTGACTACTGATGCCAGTGGGGTTGGGATTGGAGCAGTGTTGTCACAAGTGGTGTATGGTGAAGAACGAATTATTGGTTTTGCTTCAAGGAGATTACAGGGTGCTGAGAGAGCTTACTCAGTTATCGAAAGAGAAGCTTTAGCTTGTTGTTGGGGGATAGGTCATTTCAAGTTTTATTTGTGGGGACTCCCCTTCAAAGTTCGTACTGATCATAAACCATTATTGTTCATCTTTAAAGGTGGAAGAGGGTTGGAAGGCAGTGTGACACCCAGAATTTCTAGGTGGTTGTTATCTGTCATGGAGTTTAATTTTGAAGTTGAATATGTCAAAGGAGAGAAGAATGTAATTGCTGATTATTTATCGCGGATGCCGTTGAGTGAGGATTCTAATGAGATTTGTGGAGACATCGTCGGTGATGATGTCAATAACGGAGTTATGGCTCTTTCTTCAGAAGAATGGAATAAGGCCAGGGAGTGTGACTCTGTGCTACTGAAAGTAGAATCAAAGATTATTCATGGATGGGAGTGTAGTGATAGTAATGATGTAGAATTGAAGGAATTTTTCAAAGTAAGAGATGAGTTGAGTATAAGCAAAGGAAAAGTTATGAGGAGGTGGCAAATAGTACCTCCTGCAGGAATAAGGAAACGAGTCCTTGACATTGTTCATGAAGGTCATCCTGGTCAAGGTATGTCTAAATGCAGGGTCAGGGAATCATTTTGGTGGCCTGGGGTTGATAGTGATGTCGAAGCTTTAGTGAAAGACTGTCGTTTTTTTATGAACAGTGATAAGTCTAAACTTGTGCGTCAACCTCCTTTGGAATGTACCAAGTTTCCATCAAGACCGTGGGAGAAATTAGACATTGATTTCATTGGTCCGGTCAGCAAGTTAGGTGCAAGGGATAAGTTTGTTCTTGTATTAGTGGATTATCATTCCAAATAGTTTGTGGTGGAAACTATGGGAGAAATTAACACTGCAAATGTTTTAAGGTTTTTGGAAAGAGTTTTTCTGGAGGAAGGAATTCCTGCCTCTTTGGTGTCCGACAATGGATTACAATTTGTCTCTAAGGAGATGAGAGATTACCTCGAAAGAATGGGTATTATACATGAAAAGGTGGCTCTTTTTCGACCCCAGGCTAATGGTCTGGTAGAAAGAGTTAATCGTATCATTATGGAAAATATCCAATTGTCTCTTGCTAATGGGCTATCCTGGAAACAAGAATTAAGAAAAATGGTGTGGACACATAGGGTTACCCCACACTCAGCTACTGGTGTGGCTCCTTTTGTATCCCTTAAAGGAAGGGAACCAGGGAAAAGGAGTGTCCTGTTTGGTTGTGTAGAAAAGATAAGGTTTGGATTGATCGTAATGAAGTAAGAGAAAATGTCGAGAAGGGACAAAGAAGGATGATAAGTAGTTACAATTTAAAGAAAGGTGTGAGACAGATATGTGTTCGAGTAGGTGATTGGGTTGTTGTACGCAAGAATGAATGGGTTCGCAAAGGGGATAGCAAATATCTAGGACCTTTCCAAGTTAAAGATGTGAAATCCAATGTTGTAATTTTGAATGATGGTTCCACTTGTAGTTTAGGAAATGTTTGCAAGGTATGTGAACCATGAAATATTTACTATGCTATTACTGTTCAGATTGTATAACCAAGGAAATGTTTGCAAGGTATGTGAATCATCAAATATTTACTATGTTATTAATGTTCCTACTTTTTAACCTTTTTGTTTTTCCTTTAGGTCATTCTGTTTATATTTTGTATTTTTATTTTATTTTGTAAGGGGGGAGATATGTAGAGATGTCTTTAAGAGGCATTTGTGCCATGGGTACTGTTGCCTAGTTATGTTGTAGAATGTTTACTTATGGAGATTCTAGTGCGAAGGCAGTTACTGGAGAGCACTGGTGATGTTAGATGCTGCTCCATGCTGGGATGCTGTAATGACAATAAACCAACAAACTATTGTCAAGAAACCTGTGAAGGCTCTTCTTTTCAGCAGGCCTCTACAAACTGACACATTGGGCCCAATGTGTCAGTTTGTAAATATGGATCAGTGTGGAGTGCTGATTGCGCCGCTGCTGCATCAAAAAACATTATGCTGCAGTCGGCACTAGCTCCTTGTAAATATGCCCCCTTGTTTTTATTTTTTTGGGGAGGGGTGTGGGGGGTTTGGTGAGGGGCTGAGGGCCTCTTAGCTCTTGGCACGAGGCCCCGCCCCCTCCTCACACGTGGCATTCATTTGTAAGTTGGCAGGTATGCAATGTTTGATAGTCTGTAGCAGAAAGGTGCATATCAGATTTACCTCACATCCCCTTTAATGTGAGGCGAGCAGTGGCAACACTTTTATCCCACAGCTTTTAGCACGTGTTACATTGTATACTGCATCACATCAACTTTCATTTTAGATTTACAAGGCGCTCTCAGTCCATTGCAAAGTGTCCTGAACAGATAAACACCGGAAATGTGCAGCAGTGAAGTCGAAAAATTCATGTTCTTACTTTAAAACTAAACTGACAGAGAGACATTAATGAAATGTGTCAAGTCTTAAGTTCATCCATAGAAAAGTAAGATCACCTGTCAGTTTTGAGGCCCACTCACCCTGTAGCACCTCAGCTCAGCTGTACCTCCTTTGCAGCACGGGTGGCAAGAGATGCTCCGGAGGTGTTTGTTTAAGGATGGATAATCAGGGAGCACAAACAAAGCTGTACCACACACCGTGGCTGGATCACGCCTTCAGGCCTCCCAGATAGGTCTAGGTCAGAAACGTCATGTGCCCACGTTGACACAATGTGATTCAGTGCAAAACCTGGGATTTGACTCCAGCTTTACTGGGTCCTCGGTCAAGTTCATCCACCAAACGCTTCTCCAGCTCTACCCCCATGTATAGTGCTACTTGCGTGGCTGTTTTTCAGTAGCAAATTTACCATTCTGTGTTCCGCAGAGGTGGCTTACAAAATACCCTAAGCACATGAGATCATGCACAAACATTACATAGAAACCAATTAGGTGAAATAAGTATAACATGACCACAGAATGGGCCAGAGTATGTAAAAGAGGGAGTATCTGCAGAATTGGTATATAGCAATTATTCAAACTAATTATTCAATTAATACACACATGTGCCGGCTCCTGTATTGTGCAATACGAAATGTAAGAAGTGCTATTACTGTGCTTGCAATGTTGTCACAACTGCAGCTGGGCCACACCTACCACACAATTCACAATGTCCCCCATACTCTGCAGTTTCTAATAACAATAAGTACCTCTCGCTGAAATGGACAAACATTAAGACTGCTCCATATGGAATGCAGATCAGATTCTCTCAGGTCCCAGTAAACAGTCCCCCATAACCTGTTCAATGCTGCATTCAGGCATTGAAGTGGTCTCGCTATCACCCCGAAGATTTGAATAGTAATAATTTACTTTTGATTTACATTTAGGGTCACATGAGGTCATCTTCCTGCACTAAAAAGCTTTAGCTCTGGAAAGATGACTAACGCTGCTATTGGCGGTACTTTGACCTTTGACCTTGCTTTATGCTAAAGCCCACACAAAGCTTTAGTTGACCTGGGTCAGAATGGTTCATTGTTTGTTATGAAATTTTTGTTTCCCATTTGATACAATTCATGTTTTACATTACAGAATTCTCAAATGAATAGTTATTTGAAGAATTCAGTCCAAACCATTTTGCATCTCATTTTAAGATCTGATGTGTTGAAACTCAAAGCGCCTCTTGTGTTGCGTTCACATAATAAATACAAAATATGCAACTCTGATCTTTAGAGCGGATTCCTGTTGACATCGAATGACTCCAGAGCATCCATAGTGTGAATACAGAGCACAGTTAAAATGAATCAGTTGCAATGGCTGGTTCTCATCACCAGTAGTTTATCTGCCCAAAGCAGAAATTCTTAGCACAGTTCCTTAGAAAAGATCTTCCTAAGATTTCTATGTTGTTCATGAAGACAAGCTTTGTTATCAGTCTCCATCTTAAAATTCCTTCCTGTAAATGTGGTTTTAGCTTCTCAGACCTAAATCGTGTAATTCTGCACAAAGCAAGGTACTAACTTCCACCCTCAAGCCCAGAAACTCAAAATTCTATTCAGATAGAAGCAAAGGTCTGGTGGCTTAGTGGACTAATGCATCCGATGCAGGGGCCTGTGTTCGACCTCATGGTCACAGGTTCAAATCCCGGTGGATCCACTCAGCCTCGCATCCTTTCTGAGGTCAGTAAAATGAGTACCATTGAGTTGGGTAACAATAAACATGTTATTCAGCGCCATGATGACCCTCTGGGGGTGAAGGTGCGCTTTACAAATACACATGTTATGTTAAAGGCCTACGGTTGCTTGCTGCTTACTAATTGTTCTCAGGGCAGGCAGATTTAGAGCTCCCTCTCACCTTTCAGATTCTATCACAATTAAATGCTCAGTGTATTAAGTTTACTCAACATTCAAGGTGAAGCATTGAACGCAGAGTTTTGCTTCAACATGAGACAATCCTTCCTGGCAAAGTACTCTTCTGGTCTTCATTGACAGTGATTGGCATGTTCTATAGGCCAGATTCTAAGGGGAAGCATGGTTGTGTCATTTAGACGTTTATTTAAAAGCATACTTGTTACCCTAGCACAAAATGTGAAACTATTTCAGATTATACACTACTTTCTGTCCATTGCTTTAGCCCTTTTGTCATAAAGTTAAATCGTTTCAAGAGCTTGAATGCTCCTTCTCTATTTGGCCTGAACTGAAGACAGTCTGTGCTTCTAAATTCTTCATCCTAATTTCAAATTACTATTTAAATTGCCCGTCTAAAACTAAATATAGTTGGATGTTTATGTTGCTAAAGCAGATTGGTCCATCCACCTCCAGTGTAATGACTTAAGCTGGTCCAAATCTAGGCCCAATTTACACCTAACAGTGAACAGTGAATTATACTGAGCACCTCACGAGTTCCACTAAAATGGCCGAATCGAATCTCAAGAAGTCTCCAGTTGGCTCCTTTCTTATGGGACAATCCCTGAAATGGGAGACAGCACTACTTCTCCCCCCGCACCCGAGTACCGAGGCCAGCATATCCGCGGGCCACGCCGGCGACCTTTGACACAACCATGGGAGACCCTGAATTGCCCCAACACCCACACTCTGACTCTCTCCTCTCTTCGCCAATCCTCATGCCTCCTCCCTCTTCTACGACCTGCCCCACCCACCCCCCACTCCTTTCGACCCCCTCCCTCTTTCTTCCCTCTTCCCCCCACCTCCCCAGCCTCCTCTTATGCCCCTCCAGTTCCTCTCCTACCCCCTCCTATAAGTTTGACTCGCCTCACCTCCTCCTTTTACCCTTTTACCCTCTTCTCTCCGCCACCCCTGTCCCTCTCACCTCTCCCCTCTCCCTTCCCACCCTCCCCCCTCAGACACGTAGGTATGTGGACCCCCCTCTGCACTAAGAACCACAGTCGTCGCTCCCTTCACCTTTTACGCACCCATGCGGGGAGCACACCCCCTCCCCCAACAGTGGGCCTCGGAACGCACCGGCCTGATGTCACGGAGCCCCTCCCCACTGCCAGTGTGCGTCCCCCCTCCCAATACTGCTGTCCAAGTCCACCCCGCTACCAGAGACGCACCTTCTCCCCCTCCTCTCCTCACAAGGCCAACTGACCGGGCGCTCACACCCCTTACCCCCTCAGCGAGGGACAATGGCCAAATGGCTCTTCGACACCTGCTACCTGGAGGGATATGCTGCACAAGGGATGTTAGTTTTATAGTACCATGTGACCTTCCCCTCTACCCCCCTTCTTCCCTCCTCCCCCATTCCACCCTTCTACTAAATTGTATTGTTTAAAATCTTTTGTACCAACATGTGCACATGCTATTTGATCCCGTTTCAATACAAATTTACGACACAAAAAACTCCAGTTGTAGACCCAGATCATCATCGCAAGCCACCCTCACACTTTTGTATCAGTTGTGTGGCTGAGGCTTTCTGGAAGGAGGTATGTGATTAGATTTACTTGTTTTCTTGATTTGAAGTCAGGACTTTGAACAGAGACACCAATGATAAACACTTAGGATAATTTTCAATGTATTTTCTTCTTTTCAGTCTTTAAATGTGTAGCAGAAGGCCTGGTTGAGCAAAGCTGTAATGATACAGAAACCACTGTTCAGCTGCTGGAAATCACCTTCTAAGTTATAGGGAGAGTTGGATTAATAAAATGTCATCATTTGCTTTTGTTGAAAAAAATCTGTTATCACTTTCCTGATCATGAAGAACAATTCAATTTGACTTGGAACCAAACGTGCCTTGGAATCTATTGTCATACATTAGTGCACTTCAGTCATTTTGCTGTGATTGTTCAGCACGTGGTCCTAAGGTTTGTGCCTTTGTCCCTTGTGTCTACTCTTCTGTTTACGGCCTGCCTCTTGTTTGTAATAAACTTTAACCTGTTTCAACACAGTATGTTCATCTGTTGCCTTCTCATATTTTTCTTTACAGAATAAGCCTTAGGCTGCGCTCCAAGAGACGCTTTTTAAAAGTATCCAGAAGACCTTCAATAAAAACACTTTTCTCACTAAAAGTGTTTGCATACAGGGGTCTGTGTTCTTAGTACATCATTGCTTATGCTGCACAAACAATCCTTTACATGGGAGGAGAGAGCACAATATTAATACAAATATTAGTCTGTGCTTCCAAAGTCACAATAACTAATTATTATCACTGGTGAACAACATTTTCAACAATATCTGCTAAATGTTAGTTTTTATTGTGAAGAAATCCTCATATTTTGTAAAGCTTAGAGATACGAGTATAAATATTCTGTTTATATGTTGTATTTAACTGTAAAAGGGGCTTGCATTTGACACTTTGCGCTTCACCGTTGCGCGGCAGCTTCACCTCGCACTTGAGCCAAGGATGTGGAAAAGAAGGGAGTTGGATAAGGAGCAGGAAAGGGAGAAGAGGTACAAAAGTATGAGGATGCTAAAGTGAGCAGAGGGGTGGTTAGAACCTGTGGCTCCTCAGTTCCTCCCTCCTTCCTGATAGGGAGTGGTTAATATTCTTTTTAGCAGGAGTAGGTGGAGCAGATCTTGCAGCTTCAAGACTATGGATTCCTTCTCCATAACAAGAACATGTCTGTAGAAAAACAGGAACAAATATAGGATTTGGACCCCATTCCCCTTCGCAGCCTATAACTATTAAGACAGCGGGACATGAGCAGCGTTTTAGACTGGGATATAAGTGCTCACCCTTAACTCCTGTCCTAATATGTGCACTCCTTCTAAAAACTGTCCGCTTGATGTTGTAAGCATCATTACACAGAAGCATACATTTACCATATGATATTTATAGTCTACTGAATGAAAACAAAATATGGTTGCAGTAGAAATAAATCCAACAGTATTTATTATCCTCACTGCACTACGTAAACCGACCCCTGCCAATAAATGTAATCATTTATATCTGTTGTGGCCAGCGCTTAATTTGAGCCAGCGGTTTCCGATGCCCGGCACGGGCACTTAATTGTCAACACCAGTATGTATGACAGTGTGCCTGACGGTGGCGTTGTTTGTTCAATTTAGAGATGAGCACAACAGCAGTTGTTTATTAATTCAATATGCATTCAAATGACTAATACCTGCAGTCGAAGGCATTTTTATAGCTGTGGGGTCCTGGGATAGCCTGAATTATCAAACTTGTATGAGTGTGATTGTAGTTGTGGTGCTATTGTCATTGGCAGTGCTGGCAAGGGCACTGGGTATTGCAAGCTGCATTGGCCTCTGTTGAGGGCCTTGGCACTTATATTTTTACAAATTAAGCACTGGTTGTGGCTTTTATACAATCATGATAATTTCCCAATTGCTTTGCTGTTTCTTGAGATATTTACACATATACTATTATTTGATAGGATATGATGAAAACGAAACAGCAGAACTACAGGATTATACATCCATGTACGCATTACGTCCACTACAGCGGATGGCTCTATATGAAGAGATACATGGGGCCGTATTACACTAAAGGCGCATTTTCATTATTTGCACCGGGCACACCTTTTAAAAGGTGCGCCCTGCACAAACAATGAAAATGCACCGTACCTCCATGAATGCGCTGCCCCCAGGGCAGCGCATTCCTGTGAAAAACAGGGTTAGAGATCCCCTTGCAGGCGGGTGCAGTCAATGACTGCACCCGCCTGCTAGGGGATGTCTGGGGGGTCCATAGGACCCACTTTCCCCCCTCCAGAAGGCTGCTCTCAGGGGGCGCACTGACAGTGCACCAACTTTTAGGTGGTGCACTGTCAGTGCCCCTCCTGAGAGCTTCTCCTCATCTGCCCCCACGTCTGTAATATGGCGTGGGCACGAGGCAAAGGGATTCGCTCATTTGCATGGGGCCACACCCCCATGCACATGAGGGAATGCCCTCTGAAGATAGCGCTGGCACTTTAAGTAGGCCAGCGCTATCGGCATTACAGAAAGGGACGCACAAACGTCTGTGGCCCCGTCTGTAATACCAACAGGGACATCTTAAGGATTTTGGGGGACCTGGGCCAAACGTGATTCGGGGGCCCCTAATTGGAACAGCTTTGAATTTATGATTCAAAATCAGCTCTTTCATGCCCTCTTTAGCCGAGTAACTAACAGTGCACAGGCACACTCGTCCAAATTCTGTGTGTTTACAACTAATATTCAGGGATAGTGATGTTTGTTTTCAATATTGTAACACGGCAACAGCTCACTAATGTTACTGCAAGTAATCTCTGTGACACCCTCCCATATCTCATATCTGAGGTCCTGTGTTTTTCTAAAAGAAAAATATTTATGGATGTTGCATGACACACAAACACACTTTCTCTGCAAAATGTCTGTAATAGACTCTCACACATCACCCACATTGAAAATTCATTATAGGAAAACGGTATTTAAAACAATCTATTTAAGAATTATTAAAGGTTATTAGGGCAAGACTCTGCAGAACAGATCTGGCTCTGTCAGGAGGCCCCCTGAAAGGCTGGGGCCCTGGGCCAGAGCCCACTTTGCCTATGCCTTAAAACGTCTCTGAATACCAAAGTGCCCCGGGGGCGCACAAAGCAGGCGCAAACACCCTTTGCAACCCCGGACACTTTCATAATACGGCCCCTGGTTTTCACACCTTGTTTTCTAGGTACAAGGTTTGCTTTCTGCTGTCATTCTTTCATCTAGCGGTCGGAGTGCAGGCGCCCCACCTCTCAAGCACGCCCAGAGGTCGGTAATTACAAGCTGGCATTCCTTTAATGAGTCTTCTCATTCCTGACTGTCAGCTGTAGGACTTCTCAGCCAAAGTGTGCTCAGAGCTAACTGGAGAATTATTAACTGCCAGGCGCTGAATCACAGCAACGTATCCTCTGTCAGCCTTACAGGATGCCTGAGAAAATGACCCATGACATTAGCATAGCTGTGAACATGCCTGGGGCACTTTCGGCATAGACATGGGTGAGGCAGACCTAACCTCCCCTGAAAGGGTCCTAAATAGGGGTGAAGGCTCCCATGCTTCCAGCAGCTCTGCAGGCAGTCGCTCCTGAATCCAGCTGCCCTTCATACAGCCCAAGGTCACTTTATCCAGCTTGCTCACACATTCCGACCAATCAGCAAATGCTCTTACTGCCAGCAACTGAAGTTGGCTCACCAGTCCCACTTCATCTAACACACCTCTTGCACAGCCCATGTCACATGCAAACCACTAACGTCATGCAGCAGATTCACTTACATCAGCAGTGCACTGCTTTTATAACATGCTTGGTGAAGCCAGACCTAAAGGGTGTGAACACTGACCTGGTGCTTATAGAAGCCAGCCACACAGTGAGCGGGAAGCACTGCTCTAGTCTATTTGTAGTTTGTGCTAAGCGGAGATAGACCCATACGGAACCCATGAGGCTACAAACACTGCTCTCTTTGTAGTTTATAGTAACAGGAGTGAGACACACAGGCTGAACTCCTTGTATCTGGTTCATGTGCTCGCACTTGTACACACTAACACACACACTTGGGCCTTCCGCAGTATGCAGCCAGCCCTACAGAGTGTAAACACTGCACTATTCATACTGCGTGCTTAGGGAAGCCCGATAGGGAGGCTGCAAACACTGCTCTCTTTGTAGTTTATGGTAAGAGCAGTGAGACACACATACTGAGCCTTGCCCACGCAAGATGAAGCCGCGCAAGGCCACCTGGCGTGGGCCTGAGTGGATTCATAAATCTCGAGTAAAGCAAGGCAGCGCAAATCACGGCGTTACCTTACTCTGCGCCAGGGCGGCGTTCCATTGGCACTGGGTGGGGGTTCCCACACAACTCCCATGGTTTCTGACGCATTCCCAGACTTACCAGAACTGGTAAACCTGGGAATGCGCCAAAAAGATGCTCTTCCCCAAGTGGGGCATAAGCCACCCAACGAGGAGAAATATCTTTATTTCTCCTCTTTACTTCCTCTTTTTATGTGTGCTGCATCCTGCAGCACACACAGAAAGAGGAATTTGCCTCTAAGGATTGTTTTTGTGCAGGAAGGTATCCCTTCCTGCACAAAAACAATCCTGTCTGCAATGCAGGCACCCTTGCACTTTGGTGCAAGGGAGCCTGCGCTGGTGCTAGGCAACCAAAACGGTGCCAGAGCAGGCACAAGGACAGGCATGCTTCGTATTCCTTTAAATACGGTGCATTCCTGCCCTTTTCCTGTAATACCCCGGCTACTTACTGGTAATCTTCATTACTCCGAGTCCTGTTCTTCCTGGATGCCAGAAAGGAGAAGTATGTCATGCGTAAGGACTGCATCCAGGAAGACGGACAAGGAGGTAATGCAGCACAGCAAGATGACTTGCTGCGCTGTGTTACATTACTTTGTCATAAATATGGGTCCCTGTGCTTTCCACTCCAAAGGCAAGATATACCATGTCACGCTGGCGTCATGTCTCTATGAACAACTGTGAAATTAAGAATGGCAGGAAACTATGGTGTTTGATACACTCGAATGGGCGTATCTAATGGTGGTTCTCAAGAAGTTGGGCTTCGGCCCCAACTTCATTGGGTGGGTGCGGCTCCTATACACAGAACCAATGGCCCAAGTTGTCGTAAACAATAAAATCTCCGAGGTATTTACCCTTGGCAGGGGAACGCGGCAGGGATGTCCCCTCTCGCCCCTGCTTTTCGCCCTGTCCCTCGAGCCATTAGCGGCCTGGATACGACAAGATCCCTCCATCAGGGGACTCAAGTGGGCGGAGGGGTGGGAGGATCGAATCTCCCTCTATGCAGATGACGCCCTCCTATATCTTGCCTCCCCCCGGAAGTCGCTGCGAGTTGTCCTTGACATCTTCACAAATTTCGGGAGAAACTCTGGCTATAGTATTAATTTGAGCAAGTCGCAGTTATATGTGCTGCACGGAGATTCCCCCCCCCCCATGCCAAAGGACTGCCCCATCCTTACAGCAACAGACGGATTTAAATACCTGGGTGTTTTCATCACTACAGATGTTAAACTCCGTTATGAACGTAACCTCCCCCCCCCCCCTCTACAGAGGTTCAAGCGAGACACCACGACCTGGATGACGCTGCCCCTGTCACTACTGGGACGAGCAGCGCTCTTTAAAATGATGACATTACCGCGCATCCTCTATGCCCTCCAGAACTTTCCAGACCTAGTACCGCCTAGGTTCTTCAAAGACATCGAAAACACCCAGAGAGATCTACTATGGAATGGCAAACCGCGCATAGCGCTTCATAAGCTCACGCGCGGTTGGTATGACGAGGCATAGGACTCCCCGACATTAAAAAGTATTACTGGGCGGCACACCTTGCAGCCGTAAATCACTGCACATACCGCGTTGGGGACGACCCCGGTTACAAGATGGACAAATGGATACTCCCAGGGGGCAGTTTCACCAGGGCACTCTATTCTAAGCCCAACAAATACTCCCTAACAGGCCCTACACAGCACTCAGTCCAAATCTGGCATACGGTCAATCGTAGCCTAGGCTGGGACAAAAAGCTCACGCTAGCCACACCACTGTGGGAGTCTGAGTGTTTGGGTACACTTGGGCGGACTAAGGGCTTTGATAAATGGGATCTGATTGGGCTCTCCCGCATCCGGGATCTCTGGGGTCCGAACGGGGTAGTCACATTCGCCTCACTCCAAAAGACACACGAGCTAGCGGACTCTGAATATTTTAGATACATTCAAATCAGACACTCCCTCCTGACTAATGTCCCCACCGAGTCCTCCCCTCCAGAGTCCTCTCCGCTTGAGGACAGCTTGCTGGATGGGTACTTACCGGACAAGGCCATCTCCCTCACGTACAAAAAGCTCATACACAACACTCCGGACCCCTTAATATTGCTGAGGGAAAGATGGGGGCGGGACGGCCTCGAGTTGGATGACGAAGAATGGCAGGAAGCACTGTTCTCTCCTAGGGAGGTTGCGATCTCATCCAGACTGAGGCTTGTCCTGTTGAAAATTCTACACCGTATCTACCTCTCCGGCCCTAGGTTGGTGTCGATGGGTAGGGTTGAAGAAGGATTGTGTAAGAGACAATGTGGCTTCGAGGGCTCCTTTATGCATATTATTTGGGAGTGTGCACTGATTCAAGATTACTGGAAAAAAGTACATGAATGTATGAGTGCAGTCTGGGGAGTGGTAATTCGGCCTGAAGCCAAGAGATGCCTCCTAAATGTGTGGGAGCCCACGGACCTTAACACCAAGGGCAAACTTTGGGCGACTCTTGGCCAAATGGTGGCCAAACGGAACATTGCTCGTCTATGGGGAGCGGCGTCACCACCAACGCTGAGTGCCTGGAAGGCAGATATGGACTGGTGTATGGTGAGGGAAAGAACTGTATATGTAGCTCGTGGCTGCCCCCGAAAATGGATAGTAATTTGGACTAATTGGAATGTGTATCGTGGCAATATCTGTGAACCCCCATCTGTCCCCGCCCTAGACGAACAGTTATCACCTTAAAATGTATGTTCAATGAGCCTGTTATCCTGCCATGTCTTTCATCAACTGCTATGTAATTACTTGACCTCAAATATGTGATACTGCTGCAACCACTGATTGATTATAAGCGACGACCGATCTTTTTTGTTTAATAAACACAGTTTTAATAAAAAAATAAAATAATGTTTTGCTTGAAAAATATATTGGGGCCACAGTCACTATAAAGCCTTGAATATAAGTGCAAATTGATTTTTCATGTGTTATACTGAGGAATGAATATAGACAAAGCATTTTTGGGCAGTTTGATAGTTTTGGTGAACTGTCAATCTGTGCGATAACATAGGCTATTGTGCTTTTATTGGTGGCAACAGTGTGAAATATGGGGCTTTTAGTATGACTATTACATGTGGAGTTTGTGGAGTGTGTATTAGTGAGATTGAAGACCTGCTTTCTATTGTATAGTATGTCCCAGGCTGTATTACATACTTTGTATCAACTCATGTTACCTGAATAGACTCTGAGAACGACGGAATCTAATGTAGTAGCATAATAAGAGAATCTTTGAATGTATTCTGTAATAACATGTTTCTCTTTGCTTGATCTCCATTTTTTCACCTCCTGGAAACCATGTTTTTGTGTAGTGAATGTATGGAATCCTTTGTCTACAGTCCTACAAAAGGACCTGTGTTTTCTCTGTTGGAGAGACCCATTTTCCCCACTATCAAACGCAAATCTATGCTGGATTTTCAGTTGACCTTTACTGAGTTCTCTGTACTTATGATTTATGCACTATTGTACTAACTGATTGAGGGTCCAGCAAATGTATCTCTGCTTTATATTCTTTAAGTAAACCTTTAAACTTTAGACAGCAAAAAAAAAAAAAAAATGTCAGAAAAATGATTGAAGTATGAAAGCCTGTTAGTTAACAGTTTCCTTGTAGCCCTTGTGGAGACCTCTGTTGCAGGTATTCCACTTTCTTTGTCCTGTTCTAAGCTTACTGCAGGGCTCCAAGCTAGCCAGTGAGAAAACCTCTTTCATGCAGGTCCGACTACAGGCTCCCAGGTCCTCTTTCATGCACATCCGATTACAAGCTTTCAGCTCCTTTTAGTAGGTCTCGCGCCTAGCGCTGCAGTGCGCAGCTCTGCTCGCACAGCGCGAGACCTCTTGTATGGGCTTCAGAAAGCTAACCACACGCTCGTGCGTGTGGTTTTGCTTTCGGAAGCCCACATTGGCTGTAGCGTGTTTTTTTTTTTTTTTTTTAAACGGCACGCAATTGGGCAAAGGCGGGCGCATGTCCTGCCTTTGCTCCGCCCATTCCCGTCCGTGTCTAGGACGCGCATCAGCGCGCGGCACGGACGACAGGCTCCCTCGCCCCCCCCCGCTCCTCTGTGGTGCGCGCGCACCACTGGTTGATCCAGCTCTCCTCATGCCATTCCCTGTCTCTCTCTCTCTCTACCTCTACTCTCTTCCAGACCCATCCCTTCTCATTACTATCTGCCCTTTGTCTTACGCATTCCCCTTTTCTCTCAATTTCTACTTTTCTTCCCGCAACGCTCCGTTGCCTCCTTTCCCGTTGCAATTCTTTTTTCCAGATGCCTTGTTTTCTTCTCGCGCGCCTCTCCACTCAGCCCGGAGTCTATTCCCTCACTCAACTCGTCTCCTCATCCATTTTTTCTAGCTCAGTGTCCTTCGCCGCCCCCCCTCCTCCCGACCCTTCCCTCATTCCTTTCCCTCCTCAGCCCAATGTTCTTCTCTCATTCCCTCTCTCCCGTGCTTCTCCCACAGGCACAGGAGAGGAAGCGCGCGGTGCGAGCTCCTGCATCCTCTTAAAGAGACAGGCGCTCGCGCTTCTGCTCGGGAAAAGAGCAGGACTTGACGAGTCGCGAGGAAAGAGAACAATCTCAGACGTCTTGGGAGAGGGAGTGGTTATCCTGTAATCCTCATGTCGGGGAGTTGTCGCAGTGCGCGTTTCCATTCTTTAAGTAAGGGGGTACTGGAGCTAGTGTTCAACACCGTGCTGTCTTATAGCCGTGGTATTAAAGGCGGCCATTTCAGACGAGGCTCCTTACCTGGCCAGTTCTCACTGAGTCTGAACAGAGAAGGAGCCTTGGGTGAAAAGGGGTTCAGAGCGAGCCACGGGCACCACAGCGCATTGCCGAAGATGGGCCTGCTCGGGGTGTGAGGGTTCAGACTAGGGCACTATCTGGGCCCTTCCAGACCAGTGTCTTTACAGTTCTCGTCTTTGTTCTGCCTTTTCTCACCTGTCCCTCACTCCGCCACTGCTGATGGGCGAGTACCGCAGGTTTCCCGCCTCCTCCCCTGTGGGGATGGGGCTCTGTGCGCATCACCGAGCATCTGCTGATGGCGTTTATTCATCCGGTGCATGGGAATTAAACACAACACAAACTCCCCCGTCTCACTTTCCCCACTGCCCTACCCTCCCCACCTCCCTTCTCACCAGGACTGCCTCAGCTTCCTCGCTTTTCTTCTTTTCTGCTTTCTGCATGCTTTATCTTTGCTTCCCTAACGCCTCTTCTTGTCTTACTTATTTCTTCCACATCCACCACAAGTCTCACTTTATTCCTTTGCTTTTGTCTTACATGTTTCTTTCGACACACGCAGCAATACCTTCCTTCTTATGCTTTCCTCGCGTTTTATTTTATTTTTGATATTTCTATACTATCATATCAATTCCTTTATATATATATATTCCTTCCTTCCTTCCCTCCCTTTATCCTTCCTTCCCTAGCTCTCTTTATCCTTCCTTACCTCCCTTTATCCTTCCTTACCTCCCTTTATCCTTCCTTACCTCCCTTTATCCTTCCTTACCTCCCTTTATCCTTCCCTACTTCCTTACCTCCCTTCATCCTTCCGTTATCCTTCATTCCCTTCCTTCCTTCTTTTATTCTTCCTTCCTTCCCTTCGTTCCTTTATCCACCCTTCCTTCCTTACTTTATCCTTCCTTCCTTCCTACCTTCCTTTCTTCTTTCCCTTCCTTCCCTCCATTTATCCTTCCTTTCTTCTTTCCCTTCCTTCCCTCCATTTATCCTTCCTTCCTTCCTTCCCTCCCTTTATCCTTACTTCCTTCCTTACCTCCCTTTATCCTTCCTTCCTTTATCCTTCTATCCTTCCTTACCTCCCTTTATCCTTCCTTCCTTACCTCCCTTTATCCTTCCTTACTTCCTTACCTTCCTTTATCCTTCCGTACTTCCTTACCTCCCTTTATCCTTCCTTCCTTTATCCTTCCTTCCTTTATCCTTCTATCCTTCCTTACCTCCCTTTATCCTTCCTTCCTTACCTCCCTTTATCCTTCCTTACTTCCTTACCTTCCTTTATCCTTCCGTACTTCCTTACCTCCCTTTATCCATCCTTCCTTCCTTCATCCCTCCTTCCTTCCCCCTTTATCCTTCTTGCCTTCCCTCCCTTTATCCTTCCTTCCTTACCGCCCTTTATCCTTCCTTCCTTACCTCCCTTTATCCATCCTTCCTTCATCCTCCCTTCTTTCCTTTATCCTTCCTTCCTTCATTTCTTCATCCTTCCTTCCTTCATCCTTCCTCCCTCCTTCCTTCTTCCTTCCTTCATCCTTTCTTCCTTCCTTCATCCTTCCTTTCTTCATCCTTTGTTCCTTCATCCTTCCTTCCTATCTATCTATAATTTTATTGTGGTTTAAAAGACAAACGTAACGATTTTTGGCTCAGCAGGTTGATCATCCAGAGTCCTGCAAGAAACTCATGGATTTAGCAGTTAAACTAAATCATAGCAAGGCGGGACACCGTGGTGATCACAGTAAGCCTAACAAAAAATAGTGGTTGTTAGAGAAAAGAAAACACAAGTTTCTAAGACATCAGATTAAAGTGAACCAATGCACACAGGGGGTTTCGGGTAACCCTGGGCGTAGTTCGCGAAGTAGCGCTACGCGAAGCTACGCGAAGTGCACTTCGCACTACGCGAACTACGCGTAGCACTACGCGAACTGCGTAGTGCGCTGTTCGCAATGATTGCACAGTGCCGGATGCTTGTCCGCACTGTGCAATCATTGAAAACGGCATCTTGCACAGTGCGAGCTGTCTTTTACTGCCGCTCGAGTAGATTTTTACTCGAGCAGCAGCTTTCAACGCGGACTGGTGGTTTCTCATCGCGAGCGGTCGCGAGCATACGCGACCACTCGCAATGAGAAACCTGACCTCCCCGCGTTGAGAATCTCGCCGGGAGGTTTATTTTCCATGCTCGCGATCGGCAACTTGATGTTGCTGATCGCGAACGAGGAAAAAGTCTCGCCGGGATGTCATTTTGCTTGCTCGCGGTCGCCAACTTGACTTTGAGGACCGCGAGCAAGCAAAAAATGACCGCTGCACTACGCTACGCGGGTTTGCACTGTACTACGTGCAATTCGCATAGTGCGAAGTAGCGCAAACTTCGCAAACTACGCGAGTGTAGCGTAGTGCTTTGCCCAGGGTTAGTCTCGGGGACCTTTAACTTAAGAGGAAGGTCAATGCTGTAGAAATGAAAATCTGTTTTTATTACTCCTTGGAACATGGTAATTTCTAAGAGGATTACCCACATAAGCCCAAAAACAAAATAAACACTATACTACTGGGTAGAAGTGTGACATGGATCTCGTATTGGTCAGAGACTGTAAGTCAGTCTGACAGTTGTAAATGCTTCAAATTCCAGTCACATTGTATTGGTAATCACAAAGGAACAATTCCTTGGAAATGGTGCTTAATTCAGGAGCTACAGCAAACCTGCTGGACAGCTCATATGCTAAAATGTTGGGTGTTCCCATGGAAAAGACAGAGGGACCTGAAACTGTGCAGTTTATTGATGGAAGTGAATTATTATCAGGACCAATAGCTTCGCTGACTGGTGTTTTGATATTGTCAATTGAGTGTCATCAATAAAAGTTACAGTTTAATTTAATTGATGCACCACAGTTTAGAGCAATCCTATTTGTACTTTGGTTGCTGGAACAAAACCCAGAAATCAACTAGACAATTTGTTAAGTACTCTACAGGTCTCCGTACTGTGAGAGTAATTGCTGAAGAAAAACCTAAAGAAGGACACTCCAATACAATGTGTTACTGGCAGAACCAAATCTTTGATTCCAAAACCATACAAATATTTGGCTTAAGTTTTTTGTAAGGCTAAAGAGAATGTTTTAACCTGCATGAATCTTTTGACTGTCGACTAAATTTGTTTAATGGATCACAGATTCTCACGTGAAAAGAAAATTTGAACCTGTGACAGTATCTAGATGAGTTACTAGAAATACCATTAATTTGCAGGTTTCTTTCACCACCCTCTCCTTCATTGTTCTTTGTCCCTTGGAAATGTAAGAAATTGAGGGCTTTTTCGATTACCGGACTCTGAACCACTTTACAATAAGTACCAGATATCTCTTGCCGTTAATTTCAACTTTTAAAGACCAATTTAAGAAGACCACAATCAAAACTAAACTGGGCCTTCATGGACCTTACCATCTAGAACAGAGGTCTTCAAAAAATTTGATCCGAGCCTCCCCTCCCACCTAAGTAAAATATTTTGAAGTCAGGCCCCCCTCATAAACTTTATGGCAAGGATTGGGGGATCGGGAGGGACATGGCTTATGAGATCATTTCAGGAGTATTTTTTCAAGAGCTCACAACCCACTCTAAACATGAGACTTATAAAACAGCAAATGCATCAAACAGAAACAAGCATTGACCGAAAAATACTGCTCCCCATAATTGAGGTGTTGTGAGCGTCTCACACTCCTGGACCCCAAAGAAATTACACTTGCTGCACTAGTGATAACTGTAGTCCTAAGTAGCAGGCTATCTCCTCTGTCTTTTCTACCCCTTCCCCACCATGCTGGGCCATCACTCCAATCTTGAAACAGGCCTTCTGTCTCTCTCAGGAAAAAAAGAGCTCCCACATATTTTCTAGCTTTTTTCTGCTAGGGTGCCCCCCGTCCCAATACTAGAAAGGAAAATAAGTTCCCATGCCTCTTTTGTAAAGTGAGACAGCCATAAGTGTGATGCAGTGGGCCCCTCCGATCCCTGGGCCCCAGTGCTGCTGCATCTTCTACATTAATGATAACTACTGCCTTGCAAAGAGGGAAGTCTTCTCTGTAACCATCACAGAAAAAGAAGCGGGCCCCTATATCATTAGCCCAACCTTTTGGCTTTTGCACCTTACAATGTAGGTGTCCCTTCACCGAGGAATATGTAATGCCTCTGGCCACTTTGTTCATCCAGTACTATGGACTAACACAATTGTGCAGAAAAATAGACAGGATGGCCTCACATACCCCCGGGGTGTCAAGCTTCATCATCGGCCATCCCACGTTCGCAAAATAAACCTCTAATGGTCAACAAGCCCATATTATGGCTGTAGTTCAAGCATTAGCAGGAAACTAAGGGAAAAATAACAAGCATTGGCATAGCCAATAGGTCTCGCGTTTGGGACCTTATAAGTTTAGCCATGCATTTTTGACATTGCAAATAACAATGCCTTTTATTTTTGTTTTCGTTTTTAAAACATAAATAAAAAGCATTGTCATTTACAATGCCAATAGCTTAAACTCGCGTAAATGCGAGACCTATTGCATTGCAAATGCTTGTTTATAAAGGTCTGATTACAGACTTCCAGGTCTTCTTTCATGCAGGTCTGATTACAGGCTTCTAGGCCTTCTTTCATGTAGGTCTGATTACAGGCTTCCAGGTCCTGTTTCAGGCAGGTTCGATTACAAGTTTACAGGTCCTGTTTCAGGCAGGTCCGATTACAAGCTTCCAGGCCTTTTTTCATGCAGGTCTGATTACAAGCTTCAAGGTCCTCTTTCATGTATGTCCTAATACAGGCTTTCAGGTCCTCTTTCATGCAGGTCTTTTAAAAAAATATATTTTTATTGAAATACAAGCATACTTAAATTCCATAAGACATATTTCGAGTGAGGGACAGAGTCTTCATATAGAGTTAACGACTCCGTAGGATACACCATACATGAGAGCATTGTTCTTCATAAACTGTTTTCTACTAAACCAATTGAAACAAACAACAACCATCATACACCCCTCTTCCTCCCACTTTTCCAGTTCTATCAATATCGTTCATGATAATAAGCAGTCAGCTTATCAATCTAGATTTTGTCCAATTGAGGCACCCAGTGCTTCTGTAAAAGACATGGGTCCAACAAAGGTTCCTCTCGTAGCGCTTCCCCTCCCAGTCGGCCAATGGTTGAAGCATTTTACCTCATGCATTTATAGGTCTATATGTGGGGGTCAGGGGTATATCATGATGGGTGTGTATCATTCTTTCATGCACGTCTGATTGAAAGCTTCCATGTCCTCTTTCATGCAGGTCTGCTTCCAGGCTTCCAGGTCATCTTTCATGCCGGTCTGATTAGAGGCTTCCAGGTCCTCTTTCATGCAGGTCTCATTACAGCTTCCCTGTCCTCTTTCATGAAGGTCTGATTACAGGTTTCCAGGTCATCTTTCATGCTGGTCTCATTACTGGATTCTGTATCATCTTTCATGCTGGTTTCATTACTGGATTCTGTGTCATCTTTCATGCAGGTCTGATTACAGGCTTCCAGGTCATCTTTCATGTGGGTCTCATTACAGCTTCCATGTCCTCTTTCATGCCGGTCTGATTACAGGCTTCCATGTCCTCTTTCTTGCAGGTCTGATTACAGGTTTCCAGGTCATCTTTCATGTTGGTCTCATTACTGGATTCCGTGTCATCTCATTACTGGATTCCGTGTCATCTTTCATGCAGGTCTGATTACAGGTTTCCAGGTCATCTTTCATGCTGGTCTCATTACTGGATTCCGTATCATCTTTCATGTGGGTCTCATTACAGCTTCCATGTCCTCTTTCATGCCGGTCTGATTACAGGCTTCCATGTCCTCTTTCATGCAGGTCTGATTACAGGCTTCCATGTCCTCTTTCTTGCAGGTCTGATTACAGGCTTCCATGTCCTCTTTCATGCAGGTCTGATTACAGGCTTCCATGTCCTCTTTCTTGCAGGTCTGATTACAGGCTTCCATGTCCTCTTTCATGCAGATCTGATTACAGGCTTCCATGTCCTCTTTCTTGCAGTTCTGATTACAGGCTTCCATGTCCTCTTTCATGCAGGTCTGATTACAGGCTTCCATGTCCTCTTTCTTGCAGGTCTGATTACAGGCTTCCATGTCCTCTTTCTTGCAGGTCTGATTACAGGCTTCCTTGTCCTCTTTCATGCAGATCTGATTACAGGCTTCCATGTCCTCTTTCTTGCAGATCTGATTACAGGCTTCCATGTCCTCTTTCTTGCAGGTCCGATCTGTGAATTCAAATGTGGCCGTGATGAAGGAGACCCCTAATGAGAAGAATTTCCAAACTGTGGCCATGTATGCCTTTGATGGGCTTGTTGCATCAAACAAGATATGTTCACAAATGAATCTCCTGCAATCACAGTGATATGGAGTAGACTGTGATAGTAATCACACTCCAGCCTGATGCTAGCTCTAAAGGATTGGTGATATTTTATATGCTTCATGAACTATAAGCCGTGCACAGGGTACTTTGGTCACCAAAGGATGGATTTAAGTGTTGTTAGTAAGGTTTTATTTGTGTGATGTCTGATATATTATGAATGAAGAGAGATAGATATATTTAAAAATACAGTGTATTTGGGGCCTTCTCATTTTGTTACCTATGCCAAAAGTTATTTGACTATCTGCCTTTGACCCAGAGAAAGTTATGCTATTATCAGTATAAAGTCATAATGATTTTTAAGAAGCATTTGAATCACTCTTCCTCTCTAAACATGAATCCCATGCTTCATCATGCAGGCGAGTAAAACAGAGGGACCAAGAATGAAAGGGACAACGGGGAGCACAGAGGAGGAGAATCATCATGATGTTACTGCCTCCAAACAGAACCAGAAATGCACAGCAGGGCAGAAGCTCACAAGGATGGAAGCCGGCGGAAGGGCACACTGCAAAATGGTCAGAATTCCCCAAAGGATAACATAGCACTAGTGCATAATCTGCACTCGTCATTACAAGTGGTATCCACCTGAACTAATTTTTGGTGACTTGGACCCAGGGGCGGCTCCTCTGTTTGAGCGGAGGAGCGTTGCCCCACTGAAATGCCCCCGGAGGCGAAAAATAAAATGGTAATGAAGTTAATTATTTAACAGGTCGTCGGGACGGGGCGGGGCTGCTGCTGACTGGCAGCAGCAGAGAGAGAAGGGCCCTTTCAGTTTAAAGTGTGCATGTCTTTTTGGCTGGCTGTCTTGCGACGGCCAGCCACACATGCGCACTTTAACCCTCTCTAACCCAAAGACAGCTGGGTTAGAGGAAGCAAAATCCTCCCAGTGCTCTTCTGAGCGCTGATAGAGGTCGCTCCCACCAATCAATCTCATGCTGGTGAGACCAGTGCCAGGATTGGCTTGGGAGTTTGGAGCCTGCCTGCCTCGAGGAGAGAAGGCCATCGAGGAGGACGTCGCTCTTGCAGGTAAGTGCTTTTAATAAAATGTTTTTTCTTTCATTGAAATCCACCCGCCCACCACCCTCGGGACATTCCAGCCACCACTGACTGGAGCTTATTTTTCCTCATCAGACTTTGAACCTGAGCAAGACAAAGAAAAACACAAAAGGGGAAGAGAAAGATGGAAAAACAGTGACCCGAGAATGCAGGGATGAAAAACAATATGTAAGAGTGAGGTAAAGTGGCAGGGAGTGTCTGGTGATGGATGAAAGAGGTGGGAAGTTTAATCAAGAATACGTAGCCCTGGTATATGGTGACCTTGACATACGATAGCGCCTGCTATGGCTTCTGAACAAAACTTTGGTCACTGGCACTTATTACTGTACAAATTAAGCACTATAGCACATTAAGCTACTGCAGATGGTACGACATAGGGGAGGAATGTGGAGTATAAGGAGGTACCCTCTCAAAAATAAGAACAGGAAAGGAAAGGAATAGACTATGCAGTGGGTACATGCTGGCAGAGAACTGATTAAATGGACTGGGAGATATAGAGTATAGAAGAAAAAAACTACCTGCCACTGCCAAGCATCTCTGTTTTAGGGCATTCAGTACCAATTTGCTTAGTCTGGGTTCTCAAAATTCCAATGATTATGCAGGAATGATGTCATGTGGTCCTCTGCATTAAGAGCTTGAAAACATTTACCTTAAAATGAGCATGATCATCAGCAACCCAACCCAAGCCAAGTCAAGTCAAGGATAGCCAAGTCAAGTTTATTATGATATGGAACTCCTGTGGAGGTCCACAAAAATACACACTACAGGTTAAACGAGAAATACTTTACATTCAATAAATAATTCTTCCTTTGTACAAAGCTGCCTCCTAAAAAACTATACATACTGTGCGGAGTGCAAGGGATGATGATACAGTCGTATGAAACAGCAGAGTGCAAAATACGCATACAAGAAAAAAAGAAAAAGAAATAAATAAGTCAAAGCATTCCTATGGAGCAAGAGGAAAAATATTAGAACACATATACAATCAAATAACCAACCATCAAAATATTACAACATACGACATAGAATTAAAATGACCTAATAAACAGCCAAGAAAGTTAAAAAAAATTGATAAATCCTATAACAGACCATTTCATTTGGTGGGGACAAGACAAATAAACTGGCCTCATGTGCGGAATGAATGTTAAATTTGATAAATAATGGTCTTTAAAAAATGTGCCTAGCCTTTTGTAGCTCCGAACACACAAATAGCACATGATTAAAATCTTGAACTTGTAAACGGCACATTTCACAAATTCTCTCCTCTTTCGGTATTTTGTCCCAAATGCCAGTAACTTCTCTTAGGGGCAACAAGTGGAATCTGAATAAGAGTATCAACCTTCTAATCCCGTGAGGTAGGTTCCAAGTTAAATAGGGCTGTGGTTTATTCCCCAGTGCGCTCCCACAAACCACCTCATTACGCGACTTGGGCTGACTTAAAGCAATATCTCTGGCCAGACTAATGGAGTTTACAGACTTCTTTATAAACAACTTCAATACAGACTTTGGCATGGGAGAGTCAGTGTTCCAGCTAAGCCCAAATAAATCGTTTGCTCGCTCAAAGGTCCTAAAGAATGTTGATTGTTCTTTCTGCTTAGCAAAGATTTCCACTCTCAAGGCAGCCCTAAGAGCACCCTCTTCCCCCCAGAAGAGGGAATTACCCCAATTCAAAACCGCTGCCAGGGATAAAGTATGTGAGGAGAGTAAGCCAAGTTCAAGACGTAAAGCATGGGGGGCGGTCAGAGAGTTTAGGTTACAAATTTGGCGCAGGATTCGACCTTCGGCCTTATCGAACGAGCGCCAATGGTTCATATCCAGCACCTCAGCAGCATATGACAATGAAGGGGGGATTTTAACCTTGAACACTGACAAAACATGGCCAAAATGGCATCTCCCACAGGTCTTATAGAATCTGTTCAGTGCGCTAGTCTGGGAAACAGCCCTACTTACGAAAAGTTTAATATGCTCTATATCTCGCCCGGTTTTTGAAGAAACCTTTTCGAGATATAAATAGGAATCAACCAATTCCAGTTTTTCAGACCCCAACATCCACTGGAAACACCTCTTTATCAGCAACCCGTTTTTGGAAGCATTGCTCATTTGTGCTTTAAAACTTAAGTCATTTTCTTCAAGTCAGAATTAAAGGCCTTAAAATCGGTAAACTTTATGGACAGTTTGCCCTGTGCTGTAGATTTGCTGTTTGACCAAAGTGTGACGTAAGTATTCACAGTTCTGCCCCTGCACGCCTGTACCCCAATCATACATCAGAATATTGGTGTTGCTGAAATGAGGAAAAATTCAGGCTGCCATCGTTGCACCACCATGGCTCCTGCATAGCTCACCACTTGTTCAGCAGAATTACCCGAAACCAGTGTTCCCTGCTCTATGTACCTCTGGAGTTTATTCACCACAACTCTTATCAAGTTGTCCCAAACTTCCAGGTTTTTCTAGGTACCCTTGACAAGCCTTGTAAAATGAGTGTATTTCTTCATCTCCCCCCACTACCTGCAAAGTCCATCTAGAAGTGTTTACCCACCGAAATTAGCTTAGTAACAATCAACAACTTCAGCTACTTCTTAGCTGACCTGCAGTACCTTGTTGCTTTACCTTGTCAGCAGAAATGTAGATTTCTACTTAACCTTATTCATCCTTATGCCTTAGGACACAGACATCATCAGGACCTCACGTTTCTCTGATGCTATAGGCCCTAATTTATTTAGGTTTACAGAAAAGCTCACCCAACCCAACACAGGTTAGATGTGTGCATGGGGGCCTTTAAAATGCTAAGTAAATTGATGCTATATTTTGTGTCGCGTTGCATGGTGTGAGTGAACAACTTTAGTAATGAGGGCCTCAGTCTCGCAACAATGCCACCGAAGATGGTCATCAGTATTTCACACTCATTACCACAAACAAAAAATATCTAAGTAGGGTTCAATTCCCTGCAGACTGTTCTCCTTCATGCAGAACCGTTCCATGAATGCGTTGAAGTGCACAATGATGTCACATGATATTGTGAAGCCCACAGATAAGCACCTATCAAAGTCAAGGTTGCATTCCATAGCAAAACCTAGAGAATGGCGTACTGACAACCATTTTAATACATACTTTAGATCCATCTTTGCAGAGAGTAGCCCTAACCCTTTTCATCACAATCTTGTTTGCATAGTCTAAACACTTGTAGGCCCCTGTCAAATACAGCCACCTTGACATGTGGTCCCATGGCTTCCCCTCCACGCATGATATTTTGTAAATTATCCTAGTGCCACGACACCAAACATTTGTGCCCTTTACAAACCCCTACGTAAACATCCAAAGATCATCCACTTTGGATCTCATTACCAGTGGCAGAATTTCACTGGGAGCGATAAATGTGGTTGGATTCCGTCACTAGGAACTTCAAGTGTCTCCAAGCCCAGAATTATCAGGTCCACAAACTCCAGAAATGATCATTCCAGGGTCAGAGACACTGGGCCCTTTTCCTGTATGCTGGACCAGAGCTTCAGGCACTAGTACAGCCCCTGGCAACCCATGCAGCCACATGTGGGAGAAGACACTGCACGGACAGGCTGAAGCCTGCAGTGACCCTACTCCATCCCCCAACCGGCTCTCCTGCTTGCAGTTTCTGCCTGCTTTGAGGAGGCAGAAAATCTTACAGTTTTTCTCTCTGGAATCTGGGAAAACTACACTGACATAGACAGTATCTCCAAGTCTGTGCATTTTTCCAGGTATAAAGTCATAATTGCCGGATTTTGGTGTTGGGGTACTGGCTAGAATTGGCTATTCTGACTCTCCATTATCCCCGTACTAGAAGCCAGCACACTGATGAGGGCGTTTGAAGTGTTCAAATGGCAGCTCCCCAAACATACCTATTGACCAGTCCAGCAACCTGTCCTCATTAAGTTTCCTCAGCACATTAGGCCTTTTCTGATGAAATTTCTTGCCAGTGTAAAACTGCAAAACCTGGACAGGCTGTTCTGCGAAAACTACATGAGTGTGAGAATCTGCTGAAGGTGGGCAAGCCAACAAACTAACAGGGAGAGCCGAGCACTGGCCAAGCCTTGAAAATATTTGGCACGTAAATCAGGCAACAAACACCATGTTAGTATATTATACTGTGTCTTCAATTTTCAATAAAGTGTATTTCTTTAACATGCGGAAACGTTCACCTTAGCACATCAGATTATATCTCTGCATTGAGAAGTATTTGTTAAAAGTAGGAGTTTTTAAACATGCACTGAGAAACATTCCTGCCCCTGCCCTGACGACAATGCTAATAGTGAACTATGAGACAAGTTAGTTGCCACATACACGTATATGTGGCCTAGATTCTTATTATAGATGGGGGCAGCGTTATCAAACCAAACACAAGATAGGTTTTTGCTTTGTTTTTAATTCTTGGTGGATGAGATTAGAGGGTGGGTAAAAGGCAGAATCCACATTTTATTTTTGTCAGTTTTACTTACCTCTGAATGACATGAGAGCACTTGACCACAGACTCTGTGTCTACATTACCTGTTTTATTTTCAGCACAGGGAGATTTATCATGATTCTCAGGAGGCTGAGCTGAGGCCAGAATTTGAACCTGGTTTCACTTGTTGAATGGCCGGCAGCTGGAACCACTGGGCAACATCCCCTGTGCAATCTTGACTTGAGACTCTAAGAGGTCCTCAAGCTGAGCCAGAACCAGACTTCTGGTGCAAACTTAGCTCGAGCTTTCCGTGGCTTGCCTGCCTCTAGAATCTGTGGCTCAATCAGGGCAGTCAGTGCATGGAATTTACTATGCCAGCAAACTTTTTTCGTTTGGTTAGTCCTTCCCCTCTCAGCTAGTCATCCCTCTTTTTTAAAGGTTTCGTTTCTAAAGATTTTATATGTTACACTGAGCCTGTATGGAAATCTCTCATCTAAACTTGTGAACGGTGTTACACATTGCACCACCAGCTGTGCGCAGGCGGTAGGGTTGGGCTGCTGACCTATAGTAAACTATCACCTACTCAATTTCTCAGCTCTGGGCAGGACCAGCAGTCTATTGATGCTGCTGAAGGGAAAGAGCTGTATTCTAGTACCTCTCTGAGTGTAACCTCTGTATCTCGAACCATTTTGTATGCAGGTCACATGGCGGCATGAGCCGCCATGAGCAGATTTGAGTAATGACTACAGCATCCATTTTAGGACATACTAATTCCTCACTCCTCAGCCCTACTTTTAATCCCTCTTTCTCATCCCTACTTTTCATACCTATTTCTCTTCTATCATCCCTACTTCTCATCCATCATCTCTGCTTTTCTTTCATCATCCCTACTTCTCATCCCTGCTTCTCAGCTCTACTTCTAATCCATCATCCCTACTTCTCATTCCTCATCCCAACTTCTCCTCCCTGCTTCTCATTCCTACTTCAATCCATCATTCCTGCTTCTCATCCATCATCCCTGCTTCTCATCCCTACTTCTCATCCATCATCCCTAATTCTCATCTATCATTCCTACTTCTCATCCATCATCTGTACTTCTCATCTATCATCCCTACTTCTCATCCATCATCCCTGCTTCTCATCAATCATCCCTGCTTCTTATCCCTACTTCTCACCCATCATCCGTACTCTCACCCATCATCCCTACTTCTCCTCCATCATCCCTACTTCTCATCCATCATCCCTAATTCTCATCTATCATTCCTACTTCTCATCCATCATCTGTACTTCTCATCTATCATCCCTACTTCTCATCCATCATCCCAGGTTCTCATCTATCATCCCTGCTTCTTATCCCTACTTCTCACCCATACTCTCACCCATCTTCCCTACTTCTCCTCCATCATCCCTACTTCTCATTCCTCATCCCAACTTCTCCTCCCTCATCCCTGCTTCTCATTCCTACTTCAATCCATCATTTCTGCTTCTCATCCATCATCCCTGCTTCTCATTCCTACTTCTCATCCATCATCTGTACTTCTCATCCATCATCTGTACTTCTCATCTATCATCCCTACTTCTCATCCATCATCCCTACTTCTCATCTATCATCCCTGCTTCTTATCCCTACTTCTCACCCATCATCCGTACTCTCACCCATCATCCCTACTCCTCCTCCATCATCCCTACTTCTCATCCCTCATCCCTGCCTCTCATCCTTACTTCTCATCCATGATCCTAACTTTTCATCCCTACTGCTCATCCATCATCCTAACTTTTCATCCCTACTGCTCATCCATCGTCCCTACTATTTCTCTTAATCATCCCTACTTCTCATCCATCATCTCTGCTTTTCTTTAATCATCCCTACTTCTCATCCCTCATCCCTACTTCTCATTCATCATCCCAACTTCCCCTCCCTCAATCCTGCTTCTCATTCCTACTTCAATCCATCATTCCTGCTTCTCATCCATCATCCCTACTTCTCATCCCTACTCCTCATCCATCATCACTACTTCTCATTCCTCATCCCTCAGTCATACCAGCACAATGTTGTGAAACACCCCTTCACACTTTGCAGAGTTAAGAGAGAGGACTGAATTCCATTGGTTAAGCCACTGAAAAAATAGCATTCTCATTGCACATGCTGGTTGAGCTCATAGAGGAAATACAACTGGTGTTTGCTTTCAGTGACTCCAAGGCTGTACAGCATTTCATTTTATTTAAGTAAGTGCTTTTCTTATTACACCGGCCTCTGTGGAAAGCTCTGATTGTTTGGGTAATTCAAGGGATCTACAGCCTTGGGCATAAATCAATACTTAGATAGAGGGCTATACAGTTAATCTGAAAACCTTTACTGGATTCAGTTTCATATGTAACAACTCTGTCCAGGCGTGCACTTCGTGGTTTCCTACACAACCAAAGCCCAGCCTCTGAAATCTGCAATTTGCAAGGAAAGAAAAAAATGCAGCTCTCAGAGCTACAGGCAACCTTAAACTAGAACATTTTCTTTGTTATAAATAAAAGTGAAATCAGAAAAGGTTTCTGATGTCCTGTATTACCCTGTCTCCAAGAGTTGATTTTAAACATTTCATTTGTTACAATATTAAACTGAACCAGACAAGGTTTCCAATGACCTATATACCCTGGTCTCCAAGCGAGGACCTCTGACTTTCCCAAACCATCACAGATTTCTGGAGAGGTCTGTGTAAATAGAAAAGCACTGAAATAAAATCAAATTCTGTACAGCCTTTGATTCACTGGAAGTAAACTGCACAGTGTGCAATGAGAAGGCTGTTTTTTTCAGTGGCTAGACCAATAAATGCAACCCTCTTAACTCTGGCTGTTGCCAATAATCAGTGTGATGGTGTGTTTCACAAAAGTGAAAAGTGTGTTGATATGACTGAGGGATGCGGAATGAGAAGTAGGGATGATGGATGAAGTATAAGTAATAGGGATGAATTGTAGGGATGATTGATGATGGATTAGAAGTTGGGATGAGTTATGATTCATGAGAAGTAGGGATATGAAATAGGGCTGATGAATGATGGATGGGGAGTAGAAGTATGCATGATGCATGAGAATTTAGGAAGATGGATGAGAAGCAGGGGTAAAGAAGGAGGGGTTGTGGATGAGAAGGAGGGATGATGTATGATGGATGAGAAGTAGGGATGATGGATGAGAAGTAAGGAAGATGGATGAGATATAGAGATTGGAAGTAGGTGTGATGGATGAATAGTAGGGATGAGAAGTAAGAATGATGAATGAGAAGCAGGGATGAGAAGTTGGGCAGATGGATGAAAAGCAGGGTTGAGGGATGAGGAGGCTGATAGATGAGAACTAGGGATGAGAAGCAGGGTGTTGGGCATGCCACACTCCAGGTGCAACACCGAGCATGCCATGCCTCAGTTAACATGTTGCTGGGGCAGCACGTGATACTCAGCAGCCCCACGTTTGATCTTACCTGCAGGATGGGCAGGTCGGGGGCCCATATTGGTGGTGCAAGATGCACCATTCCTTCTGAATTCTCAGTGTCCTGAGCAGGCGGCGCCATCTTGGGTTTTCTAAGGCCCAATACAAGATGGCACCTTTCCTATTACTTTTTATGGGCGAATTCCGAATCCAAGATGATGGCCATTTGCTTCATGTGGTTTCTTTCCTGTTCCTGATCATTTTTACAGTATATAAGGCAGTAAGACCTTGTCAGGAGTGTGTCGCAAACTTCCCCGTTCTATGTTCACGTTCCTATTTGGTTCCTTGAGATTCTGACTAGTTTTTTGCTTGTGTCCTTGTTGCAGGCTGGCCTTCTCAGTGTCTCCAGCCCTTCTGGATTCTTCTTGGAGGTTTTTGCATCCCTTGGCTTTTCCTCCACCGGAAGTGGTTCCTTTTCCTGGTCATCCACTAGCTTGGGATTTTTCCCTGTTAGCAAGGTGGCTTCGAGAAGGGATTGCACTTTCTTCAATGCCAAGGTTTCCAGGATCGAAGCTGACCATCACACCCAGTGATCGACAGGTTGCAATGCCAACCACAGTCCGTCCAGGCGTGGTCATGGATCCAATGCAAGAATTACAGGAGACGATCCCACAAAAAACATACAGTTAGAGGCCTTCCAAAGTGAAAATGTCACCTTCCAAAACTGTCTGATGGCCCGTCATATTTCCGATTTACCTACAGTGTGTATAGGAACCATGCATTTTGATGAAAATGCAGAAAAAGTATTCACATTTCTGGACTTGATGATGGTACATTTTACTTTCTGTCCAACTCAGGTCGAACTGGATAGAACAAAGGTGGGCTATATAATCAATTGACTTGTAGGAGATGCTCTTGCCTGGGCGATGCCCTTAGTATTATCTTCGGATCCTTGTTTGGACAATTATATGCTGTTTCTGGAAAGTTTAAGAAAATGTTTTCTCACCCAAATTTAGAATACTCAGCTGAGGATACTCTATGTGATGTTCAGCAGGGATCTCAAGATGTCATGGCATAATTAACTTGCTTCAGAAGACTGGTGGCTGAAACTCAGTGGGCTGAGCGGTCTCTTCTCAATTTGTTTTGGCGTGGCCTAAAAGAAGAAATCAAGGATGAATTAGCACACATTCCTTGACCAACCTCTCTAAATGAAGCTATTAAAACGGCATAAAATATCGAATTCTGATTAAAGGAAAGGAAAATAGAGAGATGGAATAAGCAAGGGGGTTACTCGTCTTCTACTCCAAGATCGATACCTACCACCCATACAGAAGTAAAAAAAAGTCCATGGAGCCGCCTAAGGAACCAATGCAAATCAGTTCTGTACGAGGTCCCCTGACAGAATATGAAAAACAAAGACGTTCTTAAAAGGGGTCTTTGCTTATATTGTGGAGTGCAAGGTTGTCTTGTAAGAGAATGCCCAGTTCATCCACCCAAGCCATCAGGAAACGCCTAGGTACAACTCTGGAGAGAAAGGAGAAACTGGATGTACAAAATATTCCTCAAATATCCGTTTCCGGTACTGGAAAGAGGTACACGAAACGATGAGCGCGGTACTGACTGTCCTTATCCGTCCAGAGGCACGTAGATGCCTACTAAACATATGGGAGCCGACTGATCTTAACACGCACCAAACACAATGGGCAACTTTGGGCTTCATGCTGGCAAAAAGAAATATAGCTCAGGCCTGGGGGGCGGCAGCACCTCCTACTCTGGCTACGTGGGAAAATAATATGGACTGGTGCATGTTCAGAGAAAAGACAGTGTTTACAGCCCGAGGCTGCCCCCGAAAATGGACCCGCATTTGGTCACAGTGGAACTCTTATCGTGGTGATATTTGCATTCCCCACAAACTGTTGAGCTTGATGATTTACTTCCCCCTTGAATATCTCCACTGCATGTAATTAGCTATTGTACTGCCTTGATTGTCATGTATATTTCTATACTGTACTGATTTTAATGATGATATGCCGATGATTGTTTAATAAAAAGTTGAATTAAAAAAAAATATCCGTTTCCAATTTTGTTCCAGAAACCGGGACACAGCTGTTCCTTTTACCTATCATTTTGCAAAGAAATGCCGATATCAACAATGGCCTTGTTGGACTGTGGAGCCAAGGGCAACTTTGTAAACGCAACTCGGGCATCAGCTTCTCAGATTCCTGGGCAACAAATAGATACGGTTGAAGTCATCCACACTATCGACGGTACTCCTTTGAATTCAGGCCAAGTTACTAAATGTTCTTCCACGTTATGGATGTTGATATACAGTCATCAAGAACAAATAAGTCCTCCTGTCATTCTGGGCCTCTCTTGGTTGTGTTTACATAACCCATGTCTGAACCAGGCAACTCGTACTATTTTCTTGCGCTCAGTCTATTGTAACCAGTACTGTTTGAAAGGACCTCAAGAACCAGTTGATTGTATCATAGCAAGCAAAGATGAGCAGACTCCCCTTGTGGCTACCATAACAGCAGTTTCAGAACCCTGTCAGGAGTTCCTTGACGTATTTTCATCACTCAAGACTAAGGAATTGCCTCCACACTGACTGTGCCATCGAAATAAAACCAGGATGTAAAATTCTTTTTAGCCAGGTGTATTCCTATCAGAGTCAGAGAAAGATGCTTTATGTCAATATTTGAAAGAAAATCTAGAAGATTGACTCATTATGCCCTCTACTTCACCTGCAGGAGCCCCTTAATTCTTAATTCCCAAGAAGACGAAGGATCTTATGCCCTGTATAGACTTCCAGAGATTGAACAAGATTACCATTAAGAATCAATATCCTCTTCCGCTTATTGGAGACATTTTGAAAGCTGTCTGTGGATCCTACATATTCACCAAATTGGATCTTAAAGGGGCATATAATTTCCTACGAATGAAAGAAGGCAATGAATGGAAAACGGCTTTTGCGTACCCCATTTGGACGCTATGAATAAGAGTGATGCCTTTCGGTCTCTGCAACGCCCCTTCGGAATTCCAACGATTCATGGATAGTATTTTTTAAGACATACCTAATCTATTTGTTATCGTATATCTAGATTATATTCTGATTTTTCCAAGAGTTTATCAGACCATCGCGATTATGTCTTTAAAGTACCCTACAGACTGCGTGAAAATCACTTAACCTGCAAACCAGAAAAGTGTACCTATGAAAAACCTGAAGTAGAGTACTTAGGATTTATCCTGAACTTTACTGGGGTCACTATGGATCCAAGTAAAGTTGCAGCAGTTCTTGACTGGCCATCCCCATCCTCTGTCAAAGAAACCCAACGCTTTGTGAGATTTGCTCATTTCTATCGGCAATTCATTATGACTTTCTCCACCTACTCTGCTGAAATTTCTCGTCTCCTAAAGAAGGAACAAGTGGTCCAAGGTTTCCAATGGGATTCCCGTGCTGAGAAGCCTTTATAGTATTTGAAAAAGATCTTCACTTGTGCCCCAGTTCTTCATCATCCAGAACCAAGGAAACCATTTGTGGTTTAAACAGAAGCCTCTGAGAATGCTTTAGGGGTGGTCCTCCTACAAAAGGAAGATGATTCCCGAGAGCATCCTGTTTTCTAGTACTCTTGTTCCCTGACACCTACAGAATAAAATTATTAAGTGTTGGAAAGGGAATTATTGGCAATGAAAGAGGCATGTACTGAATGGAGACATCTATTCCTTGGGGCTAAGTATCCTTTTGAAATCAGAACAGACCATCAAAATCTACACACCTTAAAAACTATCCAATGTCAAAATTATCGTCTGGCTCGATGGACCTATTTTTTCTCTCAATTTGATTTTCATGTTGCATATCTACGAGGAACTGCAAACAAGATTTCAGATGCACTGTCTTGACTATATCTTGAAGAAATAGAAACCATTCAGCAAACAAGCCTATCTCCTAAAAGGGTGATTATGAGCATATCCTCTTTCAGTGAAAAGGTGAAAAGGTGCATACATGTCAACAAGGAATGTCCCCACAGGGAATAGATATATACCCTTTAGACGTCAAAATTGGGTTATATTTCTACAAGATTAGTCTTTTTGTTTTCCTACTGCAGACTTACAAAAGACTGTTCTACAATTGTGTCTTGACACCAAATCTGCTGGTAATAGAGGATTTAAGAATACTCTAGAACTGCTCTTTCGACGTTTCTGGTGGCCATCCATGGTACAGGATACCAAGAGCTAAGTTTCCTGTTGCCCAATTTGCACTCATGCCAAAGCATCACATCAAAGACTCACCGGGTTTGCTTCACCCGTTACCTGTAGCTCCAGGACCATGGCTCTCCATTCAGTTAGACTTCATTGTGGAACTGCCCCTCTATGAGGGAAAGAGAACTATTATGGTTGTGGTGGACTCCTTTTCCAAGATGGCTAACTTTTCTGCCTTAGCTAAATTACCAAGTGCTGAAGAAACAGTCAAATACTTCCTTTGTGATGTATATAGACTACACTGGCTCTCCAGAAAAGATAGCCTCAGACAGGGGTCCTCAGTTTGTGTCGCACTTCTTGAAAGCTTTTTGCTCCTTATTGGGAATAACCCGAGCCTTAACTTCTGGTGTTCAACCACAGACTAATGGACTCACTGAGAGGACCAACCAAACCTTAGAATACTTGAGATGTTTTTGTAGTTCTACTGGTGATAATTGGGTGTCCCTTCTTCCCTTCGCCTAGCTTGCCTTTAACAATAGTGTTCATACTGCCACCAAGGTCTCTATCTTCTTTTATAGGTTTTCCATCCAAGATCATCTCCTGAGCTGGTGAAAGATCAAATACCTGTTTCTGCTGTTTCAGAATTGTTTCACCTACAAGTCGAAACAAGAAAGCAGGTAGCCAAAAAGTTGCAAATGGCCAAGGACAGAATGAAGGAATATTCTGATAAACATTGGTTCCTTGAGACAAATTATCAGGTATGGTTATCCTTCCAGTTTGTAACAACTAAAAATGGGAACACTAAGTTCGGGCCCTGATTTCTGGGACCCTTTTCCATTACCCGAAAAATTAATCCTGTCACAGTGTGCCGGTACTTGGAAGGTCCATCCCACATTTCATGTTTCCCAGCTAAAACCTTATATCCCTGATAGGTTTGCCAGGGTTCCCCCACCTCCCCGCCCATTGCGGTAAACGGACAACCTTAATTTCAGGTTTCAGCTATTGTGGATTCCCGCATTGTCCGGGGGATGCTACTATATCTTGTTAGATGGAAAGGATATCCTGTTTCCAAACAGTCCTGGGAACCTGCTGTGGCAGTCCATGCCCCTGCTCTTCTCCGTGGGCTCTATCGTCATCATACCACCAAGTCTGAGGTTTCTGGGAGGGGGAATAC
Source organism: Calotriton arnoldi (assembly GCA_963921515.1). Classification (NCBI taxonomy): domain Eukaryota; kingdom Metazoa; phylum Chordata; class Amphibia; order Caudata; family Salamandridae; genus Calotriton; species Calotriton arnoldi. The sequence continues at coordinate 859,690 of CAWUFW010004004.1, forward strand.
TATTGGTCACACCGCATGATGCTCCGCAGCCCCACGTACCATCTTACCTGCCAGGTGGGTGGTCCGTCGGGCGGGTAGGGGCAGGTCGGGAGGTGCATATTGGTGGTGCAAGATGCACTATTCCTTCTGAATTCTCTGCGTCTTGAGCAGGCGGCGCCATCTTGGGTTTTCTAAGGCCCAAACCAAGATGATACCTTTCCTATTACTTTCTATGGGTGAATCACCAATCCAAAATGGCAGATATTTGCTTCCTGTGGTTTCTTTCCTGTTCCTGGTCATTTTTACAGTATTTAAGGCAGTAAGACCTTGTCAGTAGTGTGTCGCAAACGTCCCCGTTCTGTGTTCACACTCGTAGTTGGTTCCTTGAGATTCTGACTAGTTTTTTGCTTGTGTCCTTGTTCCAAGTTGGTCTTCCCACTGTCTTCAGTCCTTCTGGATTCTTCTTGGAGGCTTTTGCACCTTTGGCTTTTCCTCCTTCAGAAGGGGCTCCTTTTCCTGGTCATCCACTAGCTTTGGATTTCTCCCTGTTGGCAGGGTGGCTTCGAGAAGGGATCGCCCTTTCTGCAATACCGAGGTTTCCATGATCCAAAGCCGACCATCATGCCCGGCAATAAACACAGGGATGAAGGCTGAAAAGTAGGGATGATGGAAGAGAAGTAAGGATGATGGAAGAGAAATAGGGATGATAGATGAGAAATAGAGATGATGGATGAGAAGTAGGGATGAGGAGCAGGGATGATGGACAAGAAGTAGGGATGATGGATGAGAAGTAGGGATGAGAAGCAGCGATGAGAAGTAGGGATGGGAAGTAGGGATGATGGATATTAAGCAGGTATGAGAAGTAGGGATAATGGATGAGAAGTAAGGATGATGTATGAGAAGCAGGGATGTGGGATGAGAAGTAGAGATGATAGATAAGAAGCATCAATGAGAATTAGGGATGATGGATGAGAAACAGGGATGAGAAGTAGGGATGAGGAGTGAGAAATGAGGCTGCCCTAAACTGGATGCTGTAAATGAGGCCCAGGTTTTGTGGAGGTCCAAGTGATCTAGGCCTCAGGAAAGGACTGTGCATGGATTTAGAAAGGAGGACTTGCTCCTTGTTTCTTTCTTATTCTTCTGAAAATATTTTAATGGGCTTCATGAAGCCAAATAAAACGGGATAAAAGATTCTGTAACCATTTCAAATACAATGATTCAATATGCATTTCTTCCTCTGAATCTGCCGCCATATCCTCCACTCCTGCCGCCACCACCACCATTGTAGCCTCTTGATCCTCCACCATATCTTCTACTCCTGCTGCTGCTGCCACCGCCATAGCAGTCTCTGGGTCCTCCATCATATCCTCGACTCCTGCCACCCCCACCGCTATAGTAGTCTCTAGATCCTCCAGCATATCCTCCACTCCTGCTTCCGCCACCACCATAGTAGTCTTTGGATTCTCCACCATATCCTCCACTACCTCTGGAATAGCCATGTCCTCCTCCTCTGTATCCACCACTACCACGACTTCCACCCGAGGGCTTGCCATCCAAATAAACTCTAATCTGCCATCCATCAGGGGCCTCTCTGTTCATGGCCTGCAATGTGTCCTTTGCATTGTTCTGATCCTTGAATGTGACGAAGTCAGCCCTTGGACTGCTGTGTCTTGGTCCTTGATCACAACCACTTCTGCCACCTGCTCAACGTGCCCGTACTGGGAGAAAGTCTGCTCCAGGCTGTGCTTGTTGGTGTCTAAGCTCAGGCATCCCACGGCGAGCTTGACAAGAACCAACACACCACACAAGAGAAAAAGGAGCCGAAGACTGTGAGTGGCCACTTGCTGTTTCACATTGGCATGCGGGGCAAGTGCTCATCTGGACATTTCTGATGATGGAAGAAAGGTTTTACTAGGCGAGGTCCACAGTCTGGGTGTAGTGCTCAGTCCTTTTCTGGAATGCAAAATGCATCTACCCCTCAGATTGGCTGGGCAGCTGTGTGGCTCCCCCATGGTCAGGTACTTTTTAAGGGCTGAGATGGAGTGTTCTTGCTTACCGTTCTCTCTTTTATTCTGCCAGACCAATAGGAGAGCACCAGAGCGTTTGTTGGCATCGGTGTGATACACACTGCATGCAGCCCAACCATACATACAGAGAGAGTGCCCTGGGAGGAGAGACCACTGTGTGGTATGCTTCAGCATGCCCCTGTGCCCCACCTGATCGGAGCTCATAGACTCCAGATTCCCACCCTCAGGTGCACCCCAGAACACTCTATCCTCGCAAGTATGCTCTGCAGTCTCCAGCCCACAGCAAAACGACAAATCTGCCAGCAGTAGTGCATTGTTGCTGCACCAAGGGATGGTTGGAAGCAGGGTTGTTTATTCTGAGACCTGGTTAAGTCAGTCATCCACCTGCTCAATGGAGTAGACCTGTCCACTCATTGGTAGACCTCTGTATTTCAAGTCGCCTAACAACTCACTGCTCACTTTGCCTCTACAAACCTTGCCACCTGAGCAGTAAGAACACCCACACACCACACCCAATTTGCACATCTGTTTCACTCTGCCAAAAGAACTTGCCCTGCTATTAATTCTTTCTTTTGCCATATGCCTTAGGCTATTGACTTCCCCTTGGCAGCCTGAGCCAATTCCTAGCTGTGTGGTTTAATTAAAACATACTCTTCACTGTAATGCCTCTGCGACTTAATTATGTATCAATGCATGTGATATTTGTATAGCATAAACTTGGCAGATTGGCTGCAGATGCATGCACAGGGTCTAATGTAAACATACAGTCAGTATCTGCTTCAAGTACTAGCTGTGTTCTGAGAGTGGCAGTGGATTGTTACTGTGTTGTGATGTAGTGTTCTTTAAAGAGGTGCATATTCAGCTGTTTCCTAAACTGGAGCAGGTTTGGGGAGGTCTTGATGGACATAAGGATATTATTTCAGATTTCGGGTGCATAGCAGTGGCGGCTGGCACGGATCACGGGTGGCGAGGCAGAGGTGTGCGGGGAGGAGGTAAAGGGAAAATATAATAAAACTTACCTCCTCGCCATGTCTCTCCTCATCGCCCTTCGTTGTCGTCCCTCGGCTCCGGAACAGGAAGCACCCAGGTTTTCAGGCTCCCCTAAGCCAATCACAACACTGTAATGCAGTGTTGTGATTGATCTGAGCGCCGTGGTTCGTCTATTGGCCAGGGAATGGGAGCCTGGGCATGTTCTCCACCCAGGCTGTAATGCAGCCTGGGTGGAGAACATGCAAAGCACGCATGATGGGCCGGCCAATCAGTCATTGTGCACTTACAGAGTGCCCACCACTCCTCCCCTCTGCTCTGAGAGCAGAGAAGCCCTGCCCGCCTGCGAACACGCCGCATCAGGAGCAAATAAAATAATAACAATGAGTTATTATCATTTTATTTTCCTTTATTTCCACTGCTGAAAGCGGTGAGGTGCCGCTCCTCCTCCATAGCAGAGGATCCGCCACTGGGCATAGATGATTCCTGATGCTCTAGCAGTAATACATAGTTATCTGACCGTCACTTTGCCCCTTCCCCCTTTGACCTTCTCTGCCTCTGGAGGGCCAGAGGACTTTCGCTTTATGCATTATTCTTAGCCTCCTGCCCCTCGGACTACTCCCTTTTCTATTAGCCATTTGGTAATAGATTTTCTCCCCAAATAGCCCTTACCTATTGTCTTCTGGTGGAAATCTAAACACCCATATTGTTTCTATCTTGTTCCTTTGTCCTCCTCCTGCCTTTGTGGTTCTACTTCCCTCATCTTTTTCTGTGGTGGCCCATCCAGGGCTTTTTTCCCCCTAGCTCTTATTTTTATCATGACAAATCAACTCAACACGCTTTCCCCTCAAGCAACTCAATAGCCTTTAGTTCCTTCCCAGAGGGGCAACTTCCATAAACATATTCAGACTGGGAAATGTTACTTTCTTTGATTACCCACATTATTTTTGTTTTCAAATTGTTCTCTGCTCTCCTATGTATCTGCTGAGGAAATACTTTTCGGGCTTCACTGGCAGGGGCGTAACACAGGCCCAGGCCCCCCCTGCGGTGTGGGGAGCCCCCAGATTCACAATCTCAAGGGGGCCCCTGATAGAGCTAGATTTCTCAAATTAAGCATTGCTTTATTTTTATGTTTCAGGCAGACTGCATTTAAAATGGCACACAAATTTTGGTGCAAGTGAAGACACATGGCACATGCCTAGTCAAAAGTTTTTGTAAAAGTGGCACTTTTGGTGCATGCAAAAGTGAAAAACATAAAATGAGGCTTGTTCATAAATGCTTTCAGTCTGAAATGCTTGTGCTGAATTAACGTGTTTTTGCAGTGTAGAGAAAACTTGTGCTTTCAGTGGCCTCTTTAGCTTTGAATCATGGAATGTGTTCTCTCTTCCCAGTTTCCTTTCCCTTATAAATTACACTCCCTGTTCCTGTCTCAAGAGACTTTGGCTTTGTTGCATATTTAGACAATGCATATTCAGTTCATAACACATCTTTTTATAATGTGTATTAATTAATCAACCATGCACCAACACTACACATGGGGCAAACGCATTTTGCATGAAAAGCTATCTAAAACATTAGAACATGTTGCTATGAGTATGTATTAATTGTGTGCGCTTTCAAAATTTACACTAGTGCATGTTTTATGCTATGTTGTACATTGCACATTTTTGTGCACAAATAATAAGAAAAGCTGCTTTACATTAATAGCTTTTGCAACGTATCATTTATACAGGGTATTAGTATGTGGGAGGTAAAACATAATGGGTTTCATTTGAAAATTAATACTCTTTTTGTGTTTATTTTGTTTTTGGGCCTAAGATAAAATGGCTGCCTGTGAATCCAGCAAGGCTGTGTATTGAATGAGAGACGCATGCGCAGATTATACCAGCTACATACTGCCAAGTGCCTCAAGTGAAGACCTGGTTCAAGGCCACCATAAACTGTACATTCTTGTTACCCTGCCAATGTATCAGTGTTTGTGGAATGTGTCCTTCCTGCTTGCGATGTGACAGGAAGGAGGAAATAGACTGAAAAATTTTTCCTAGTAAATGTTGCTAAAACATATAATTGTATTAATCATTAAGGTTTTTTTTTTGTTAAAACTGGTGTGGGTTGGATTTGCCAATGAGAACAGGATGGTGAGACCCTCGTCATCTAAGCTATCCAATTAGGGTACAAGCTTTACTGAAAATTGCAACCTTATTAGTATAGTCAGCCAAGAATTAGAGTATAAATAATGACCTCTTTAGGGGGCTTGTGGTTTTTTTTTTTAGAGGCTTTAGCGGGCGCAGTCTGAGAGCAGATTGCGTCCGATGAGAGATAGAGGGAGGTGGGGGGCATAGGCTAGCCTTGCACCTCATATTTTTGGCAAGGCAGATCACATTCCTCTGTGGTCTGTGAAGGAGGGGCCTTTTCAGGAGCAGCGTCTCTCTGTGAACACAGAGAGGACAGATTGAACAGACCAGGGCAGAGAGTGGAGCTGGATAGAACAGGATTAGATTTTGATGCTAAAACTTTTAAGTTCATGCTTTGACTAATTAATTAGTTTTAAAAAGATTTATTTGTCTTATGCATTTGTATCTCTTTATGGGAGATTTTTGCCAATTATTAATTATTGATTACCCTTGCATAACTCACTCTTGAATCATATTTTCCTGAACTTTCTTTGGAGAATTCTGATTGACATTTGATTGCCTCATTCCCTTCCTTTATGGAATGTTTTGTATGCAACCTATAATATGTTCTGTATTAATTCTATTTTTCCTGTTTTCTAAATTCTGTAACCTGATTGATATTTGACTAATGAATAAAGGGTCAGAGAACTTTTACTAGAAAATAAAACCCTTTAAAATACTCAACAACTCTCTTTATTGGCTTAAATATTAATTGCATTTTTGATTTTTCATGTTTATGTAAATCTCCTGATGGTAATATACAGTGGCAAGGGTCCAGTACCTCTGCAGCGGTAAATTAGAAGGTAAATGAGGTTTTGCATTGAGAAATTACCGTGAAATTACCGCTGCATCCGTTTCTGGTAGCAAGAGGAAGGTTATTATCAATTAGTTTGGTGATTAAGGATTATTAATATCACCATCAACTATTTGACTAATGGTCCATTGACCTTAGGAGGAGAGTTGATCTGTGAAAATTAGTTCTAGAAAATAATTGCCCAAGTTAGATAAATGTCCAAGTCCTGATTCCTGTTCCAATGCTCAGAACCTGAAGACTGGCAAAGCAGTACTGGAAGGTGATGCAAGAAGGCGATTGCTGGAGTGGTGTGAGTATCAATAGGGTTGTGAAATGTTGTTAATGTGCTAGGATGTATTTTTGAAGTGTTGAAAATAGTAAGGGTTTTGACTGTTGGTGAAATTTTGCTCATTTTGAATTGATGGTTTTATTGATTATATTGGTAATTTCATAGGACAGGATTTATTGGTTATTGATTACATGTTTTAACTCTTCATGTTAAGTAAGTTAGTGTCTTGTTCTATGTTGTCTGGAAAAACAGGTATGTACACCTGTGGAAATTCCCGGGAAAGGAATAGCGGGTGGTAAATGGAAGCCACACTGCAGTGAGGTTACTCGTCTGTTGGAATAACACTGAGAAGCTAGGTAGGGCTGCCAGTGTTAAATTAGGGACTATTTTCTGTGTAAAAGTGAGAGTGATTGATAGCAAAAGAGTTCGCTGGTGAAACTTTGGTGTTGTATAACCTAGAAAGGGTAACACTGAAGGAGTAGCAGGTTCTTCTGAGCTTGAGTGAAGGGTAAGCGGAAGGGATTTACTCGCAGTGTTTGAGGAGTAAACAGAAGTTCTTACTTTGTGAAGAGTAAGCGGAATGTGTTACTCGCCGTGAAAAGAAATCTATCCTTTGTTTAGTGGAGCAGACAGAGTAGCGAATGTTTTTATGTTGTTATTAACAGAATTTTGATTAAGAAAACTCAGAAAAATATTGCAGTAAGATTTTGTGGAGGGTCAGTAGTATGAGTTAAACTGACTGACATTGAAACTGACAGCATTGGAGAAAAGAAATTGCATTGAACTATTGCAGAAATGAAAATGTTTGAAGGTTTAAAGAAACTGTTGGGAGGTAAAGTGAAAAATTCGTTTTTAATTGGTGATGCTCCTGAAGGAACACCCGTGCATTTTATGTCTACCAATTTGGGACAAAATTCATGTATGTGGGTTCACCAATGGTGCAAGATTACTGAAAAAGAAGGTCCTTTGAGGTTTCCAAAAGATGGTACTTTTGAATTGCAAATTATTGACAAATTAAGGGAAGTGTTATGTGAAATAAAGACACCATCTAGAACTGCACAATTTGAGGCCTTAAGCATGTGGGAAAAGACAGCAAGAGACAAAGCAAGTGAGGATAAAAAGGTAAAGCACCAGATGCAGGAGAAGGAAATTAATGATGATAAAAAGCTTCAAATAAATAATGATTCAGGGGATGAAATAATGGATGCATTGTTAACTGAGTGTCCGCCACTTTATGTGGTTCCCATTAAAAATACTGAAAATAGTGTACCAGTAAGTACTACAGTGGCTACTGTTTCTGTTAAACAGAGAGAAACACAGATTGAGAGAACAGTGCAGACATTTCAGATTGACCCACTACCTGTTGATTCAGCACTGACAGTGATACCTCCAGGTGTTACTGCTTTAAATGTGACTGATTCAGTCCAGATATCACAAACTACAGATGCACAAGCAATGCCTAGAAAAATTGTGACTGTCCCAATTAATATGGCCCCTACTCAAAAGGTTCAAACAGCTGCAGAAGGAGTAATTATGTCAGGGTTTATTTCAGAAACTCAGAATTCACAGATTATTGAACAGAAATTACCCCAGACAGTCCAAACACTGAAAGGTGGGGGAAAAATGGTCTTTACAACATCTGCATCCCAGGATAAAATGAATATATTTGAAGATGGGATTTTTCAAACCTGCTGTGAGGAAGCAGCAGTACTTAAAAAGATAGAGAGCATGGGGGAACAAATTAACCCAGACCCTGAAGAAGAGAGACAGCGTAGTGTTTTAAAATCAACATTTAAACATGAAGAAATTAACAGTCCCTGCTGTTTAAATCATGAAAATGTGAACCAGTGTCAGGAAAAAGAATTAATTTCCCTGAGTAAGGAAACAGCTACATGTGTACTAACTACACATGAGAGACCGACTGATTTGGCTCAAAAATATGAAATTGATGTTTCAGGAAGTTTTCCATTTCAGAAAAGCTTCAGGGTACATATGAATAATGAAGCAAATGAGAAAATGTGTTCTTCAGGAATGCAATTGCACATTGCAGAAATAATAAAATATAATTTCAAATGCAATGGGTTTGAGAAATTAGGAGACAAGTGGGCAAGAAAACATGAGAAGAAAAAGAAACCACCAGACCTTGTTAGGGAAAATAATAAACAGGATGAGGGAGAAGCTTTTGCTTACTCATTGAGAGAAAAGGTGGGAGAAGTGCATGTTCATGTGCCACGGAACAAAAGTGAACTTGCAGCATTTCTGAACACATTCCCACAATTGAGAGACAAACTTATGCTGTGGTACCCACAAGTTGATGGATTTGTTGAAATTTTAAAAGAGTTGTGCATTAATTTGGAAATGTTCTTTGACATTGCCATGCAGACTGAATTGTGGTTAGAATCTAAAGTTGTTGTGCAAAGGCCAGGTGAGGAGACAATGATAAGGGTTTGCATGAATGCACCATCATTTTCTGTTGTTATGGAGAAAACGTAGCAGTGATTACTTTCCTGAAGGGCAGAGTGCCAGCAAAGGATGTTGATTGGGTACAGATTAAAAGAACACAGGATGGAAGTAAAGGTGTTTAGGTCTGTGCAAATTCAGGTATGGATGTTGTACTGCTGGAAAAGGTGTCCTTTTGCCATCTTTATAACAGATTTGAGCATTGGAAGAAGAAATTTAAATTTAAACATGATGCAGCAGTTGGAAATGTGCAAAAACCGAGAGAAATGCAGGTGCAAGATGTGTCAACCAAGCAAATGCAAATATCAGTTCAGAAACTGTTACCAATGGCAGGAATGTTTCAAGCACAGATGGTCCCACAAAATATGGAAAATGCTAAAATTAATTTAAATAAGTTGTCCAGAGCAAATGTGAATTATTTTCAGAAACAAAATCAGAACCCAGTTCAACAGGTTGCTATATTTGAAAATGAGAGTTTTAACCCTAACAATTCTGAATTTACCAAGTCCATTGTGAAAGCAGTGGAAGATCCAGACTTAGGGGCCGATTCCGATCTCGGTCGGAGGCGCACCTAACATCATTCAGTCGGGAAAAAAGCCATGCGAATGCCTGTTTCCCGACCGATCCGCACATTATTCCGAACGAGCAAGTACGATGCGCACAACAGCATAGATTCCGACCCAGTCGTACTCACCCAATCCAGGTCCTGTTCCCCGACCGAGCCGGATCCGTAAACGCAGCGAGTCGCACGGAAGCCAAAATGCAGCCCCGTCCGGCCGGACAAGTACGATGCGCTTCCCGTACGCGCCGAACCCGTCGCTACGCACGGCACGTCAAAGCATCCGGGAGAGGCGCACATAAGCTCCGATTCGCGCCACAACACGATCCACGGCTACGAGACGAACACGCCAGCGACGAGGACGAGGCGAAGCAACGAGAAAGACGAACGAAACGAACCAACCATGAATCCCATCGTGCCGATCCTACCAATATTCTACATCTACTACCGGAACAGGCATGGACGCGTACAGCGCAGAAGGTAAGTCAGACACCAACCACAAAAACAAACTACACGTACCCGACATATCACACACACACAGAGGGATGCAGAAATTACTTACACCAGCAACAGCAGCACCATAGGGGCGGGATGGCCATCACCAATGCCTCATATACACATAGGGGCCCGGATGCCTACCACTACTACCACCTCTACCCAGGGGGTGCCAGATGCCTACCACTACTACCACCTCTACCCAGGGGGTGCCAGATGCCTACCACTACTACCACCCCTACCCAGGGGGTGCCAGATGCCTACCACTACTACCACCTCTACCCATGGGGGGCTGGATGCCTGTCACTACTACCACCCTTACCCAGGGGGTGCCAGATGCCTACCACTACTACCACCCTTACCCAGGGGTGCCAGATGCCTACCACTACTACCACCCCTACCCAGGGGTGCCAGATGCCTACCACTACTACCACCTCTACCCATGGGGGCTGGATGCCTGTCACTACTACCACCCTTACCCAGGGGGTGCCAGATGCCTACCACTACTACCACCTCTATCCAGGGGTGTCAGATGCCTACCACTACTACCACCTCTACCCAGGGGTGCCAGATGCCTACCACTACTACCACCCTTACCCAGGGGTGGCAGATGCCTACCACTACTACCACCCCTACCCAGGGGGTGCCAGATGCCTACCACTACTACCACCTCTACCCATGGGGGCTGGATGCCTGTCACTACTACCACCCTTACCCAGGGGTGCCAGATGCCTACCACTACTACCACCCTTACCCAGGGGTGCCAGATGCCTACCACTGCTACCACCCTTACCCAGGGGGTGCCAGATGCCTACCACTACTACCATCTCTACCCATGGGGGCTGGATGCCTGTCACTACTACCACCCTTACCCAGGGGTGCCAGATGCCTACCACTACTACCACCCCTACCCAGGGGGTGCCAGATGCCTACCACTACTACCACCTCTACCCATGGGGGCTGGATGCCTGTCACTACTACCACCCTTACCCAGGGGTGCCAGATGCCTACCACTACTACTACCCTTACCCAGGGGTGCCAGATGCCTACCACTACTACCACCCCTACCCAGGGGATGCCAGATGCCTACCACTACTACCACCACTACCCAGGGGGTGCCAGATGCCTACCACTACTACCACCTCTACCCATGGGGGGCTGGATGCCTGTCACTACTACCACCCTTACCCAGGGGGTGCCAGATGCCTACCACTACTACCACCTCTACCCAGGGGGTGTCAGATGCCTACCACTACTACCACCTCTACCCATGGGGGGCTGGATGCCTGACACTACTACCACCCTTACCCAGGGGGTGCCAGATGCCTACCACTACTACCAACCCTTACCCAGGGGGTGCCTGATGCCTACCCCTACTACCACCCCTACCCAGGGGTGCCAGATGCCTACCACTACTACCACCTCTACCCAGGGGTGCCAGATGCCTACCACTAGTACCACCTCTACCCATGGGGGCTGGATGCCTGTCACTACTACCACCCTTACCCAGGGGTGCCAGATGCCTACCACTACTTCCACCCTTACCCAGGGGTGCCAGATGCCTACCACTGCTACCACCTCTACCCATGGGGGCTGGATGTCTGTCACTACTACCACCCTTACCCAGGGGGTGTCAGATGCCTACCACTACTACCACCTCTACCCATGGGGGCTGGATGCCTGTCACTACTACCACCCTTACCCAGGGGGTGCCAGATGCTTACCACTACTACCACCCTTACCCAGGGGTGCCAGATGCCTACCACTACTACCACCCTACCCAGGGGGTGCCAGATGCCTACCACTACTACCACCCCTACCCAGGGGGTGCCAGATGCCTACCACTACTACCACCTCTACCCAGGGGGTGCCAGATGCCTACCACTACTACCACCTCTACCCATGGGGGCAGGATGCCTGTCACTACTACCACCCTTACCCAGGGGGTGCCAGATGCCTACCACTACTACCACCCTTACCCAGGGGGTGCCAGATTCCTACCACTACTACCACCTCTACCCATGGGGTGCTGGATGCCTGTCACTACTACCACCCTTACCCAGGGGGTGCCAGATGCCTACCACTACTACCACCTCTACCCAGGGGGTGTCAGATGCCTAACACTACTACCACCTCTACCCATGGGGGGCTGGATGCCTGTCACTACTACCACCCTTACCCAGGGGGTGCCAGATGCCTACCACTACTACCACCCTTACCCAGGGGGTGCCAGTTGCCTACCACTACTACCACCCTTACCCAGGGGGTGCCAGATGCCTACCACTACTACCACCGCTACCCAGGGGGTGCCAGATGCCTACCACTACTACCACCTCTACCCATGGGGGGCTGGATGCCTGTCACTACTACCACCCTTACCCAGGGGGTGCCAGATGCCTACCACTACTACCACCCTTACCCAGGGGGTGCCAGATGCCTACCACTACTACCACCTCTACCCAGGGGGTGCCAGATGCCTACCACTACTACCACCTCTACCCATGGGGGTCTGGATGCCTGTCACTACTACCACCCTTACCCAGGGGGTGCCAGATGCCCACCACTACTACCATCCTTACCCAGGGGTGCCAGATGCCTACCACTACTACCACCTCTACCCAGGGGGTGCCAGATGCCTACCACTACTACCACCTCTACCCATGGGGGCTGGATGCCTGTCACTACTACCACCCCTACCCATGGGGGGCTGGATGCCTACCACCAACAACACCCCCACTCACAGGATGGCTAATACATGACACAACAAGCACACACCAACATAAAGAATGCAACATAAAGACATCCCCCCAACACCATGACAAGCGTGTGTAGACTGTGTCAAATGCCTACAACACTGAACATGACTTTGAACATACAATGTGACCCCCTATCACATGTGCCACACATAAATGTGTGTGGCCCCCACAATGCAAGCAGGCCATGACCATTGTGGCAATGGGGTCCAAAACCCCATCATCACAGTGACCAAAATGTAAGTGTGGGGTCCATAGCTGAAGCACATCTTGAACATTGTGGCAATGGGGTCCAAACTCCCATCATCACAGTGACCAAAATGTAAGTGTGGGGTCCATAGCTGAAGCACATTTTGAACATTGTGGCAATGGGGTCCAAACCCCCATCATCACAGTGACCAAAATGTAAGTGTGGGGTCCATAGCTGAAGCACATTTTGAACATTGTGGCAATGGGATCTAAACCCCCATCATCACAGTGACCAAAATGTAAGTGTTGACAAAGAAAAAGCTGCAACTGCCAAACTGCATGGATGATTCCTGGTCACAGAACAACAAACACATCAGTGGCAAAGTAGTGCTTGTGTCCCATAGCAACATAGATTGGGGGAGGCAAACAGTGCAGTGCAAATAGGACATACCTTTGGCCATGTGCAGACAAACATCACCCATGGGGGCTGACACTGTCAACATTCATCAATGACACAATGACAGAAGTGACCATCAGAATGCAGACCCACATATTTGCACCAATGGGCACACAAATGCAGATACCCTGTGGAGACTGTAGATGTGAGGTGAACAGATACCATACCATGGCAGCAATGGGACACACAAACAATGATCATTGTGCTGGCTGATGACCTAGGGGTCCCAGGGACAGCAGGGGAAACACACCAAACAACATACAGCCAATGGCACACTAAAGATATGCCAATGCAGTGGTGCAGATGCACAAACACAAACAGGCAGACCCACACTGCACATCAAACACTACAGGTGAGGGGGGGGTACCAGTGTCCCCAGGCAACCACACAACACATGAGGAGGCCTGAATACCAATTACACAGATGTGCATACAGTGCCACACAAAGGTAACTCATGGATCCATATCCCCTATGTGGGCAATCAGGCATTGTCAGATGAGAGGGAGCACAAATCACACATGTCACACAAGCATGTAGGAACAGCAACTGACACAGCAAGACACAGAGACACCACAGCACTAGCCCCAGGGCCCCCACAATGTGGTGACCCAGCGCTGCATTACAATCCCACTGTGATGACAAAGCTAGATGTCGTTCACACTGTGAACCACAGTCATGTGTCCTGAGCAACAAACTACCATCACACCTACACAAGCACAAATCAATCAGCACGGCCAGTAAGCCAAGGCCCACATGGAGGCAGGGGTCTAGCCGGGCAACAACTCTCATCTGCACACACTCAACACCACACACCTCGACCTCCAACAATGTGCAGCAGTGAAGCTCACATGCACTGGTGACATTGCACATGCACCCATGACAATCCCAGGGGGTGGTGGGAACCAAGGTGCAGAAACACATCACACATGGCCACTCAACAAGACTCCTGAATGTCTGACACACTGCACACTGCGCTGTACATGGACATGACGGCAATACCACACCAACCAATGGGATCCCAGCCACAGTCACACACCAATGAAGAAGCCAAGGTCACCCACAAAGAACACACATAGACAACTACCAACATTGCAGCCCTGACCCTGAGGAGTGCCAGCAGTCACACACACAACGTGTCACAACCAATGAAAGCTAACACAAACCGGAAATCACATGACAGGTGTAAACAACAAGTGCCAAGGGGAATCCTGACTGTGACCCATCAGCGTCTGCCCACAAACTCAGCCCTGACAGCAAACACACCTATGGGTGACACCCTGATGACCAGTAATGTGCCATGCACCCACATCACAGAGAACCCAGGGAGAAGACTTTGGGGAACATAGGTCAACTCAGCAAGCATCACAAACAGGAACATCACTAGGGATCCCAGCATGCACAGCAAAATGGAAGTGAACACACAGACATGCTCATACAACACACACCTTGGGCGCAGGCGATGTAACAGGAGTACACACTGCCATGAGGGGACTCCACTCCTGTGTGAGGAAAGCTGTGCCATATGTCGCCTCAGTAGGGCTCCATCATGTCAGCAGAACACTTGGTCACACAGTCAACAATTAGCACCAAATGAAGGCTCCCGTCACATCAGCCTGGTCATGGGAGTGTCAACGAAATCATCAGCACAGATCCAACACACATGTATAGCAAGTTGCACTGACAACACAGATGAGTCCTTCCCCATTGATGCCCAAACCTGCATGTCCAGTGGAGATGGCCACACGGTCAGGGAAGTAGACTAATTGAACAATGGCAAGTACAACAGATGTGCAGGGGTGGAAGCCACAGATGTGACATTGCTAATGTAAGTAGGAAATCCCATTGCCAAATATTGAAAACATGACACCCTCAGATGCTGCTAAGGATGACATGGATACACCACAGGATAGGACACAGTCCCCCTGGACCACATGGGTTCCTGCACAGTAACACTTCATTTTCATGAGACCAAATATCACCATCACTGCAGCAAGGGCATGGTGTCACGATTTGCTCCCTGCATTCCCGTGTCCACCACCAGGGGGCTGAACTGTGGGACTCTCCAGTGTTCTAATAAGCTTCCAGACCCTCCCCTTCATGTATATACTGACTTCCAGCCATTTGGACACTATTTGGGAATTGACATCCATTCCCAATCCATGCCGGGTTTTGGGAAAGCCAGCCTGCTCATACTTGAAGCCAGCCTGCTCATGTTTGGAACTCCACTACCTAGAATTCCCTGCTCACTGCTTTGTCTCCACCCCTGCAGGCCAAGGATGGGTGGAGGAATTCAGCTCACCTGTGGCTGGCTGCTGCTAGCCTGCTCACACCTGCTGCATATGATTACTGTGAGCTCTTTTAAGCCCCAGCTCCCTTCAGCCCAGTGTTGGGCATTGTAGCTGTTATCCGGTGAGACCAGTCCTTGTTCCTGAGCTTTTCCTATTCCTTGTTTCCTGAGCTGTAGCTATTTCCTGTTTCCTGAACCAGCACTGCCTGCAGTGCTACTTAGTATCCTGAGCTATAGTTAGTCTTTGTTCCTGTTCCAGGGCTTCAGCTATTTCTTGTTCCTGATTTGCAGTGCTCTGTTGACTCCCAGTTTCCTGAGCTGTAGCTATTTCCTGTTTCCTGAACCAGCACTGCCTGCAGTGCTACCTAGTATCCTGAGCTATAGTTAGTCTTTGTTCCTGTTCCTGGGCTTCAGCTATTTCTTGTGCCTGATTTGCACTGCTTGCAGTGCTCTCTTGACTCCTTGTTTCCTGAGCTGTAGCCATTTCCTGTTTCCTGAACCTGCAGTGCTACCTTGACTCCTGAAGCCTTAGTATTCCCTGTTCCTGAACTAGCACTGCCTACAGTGCTACCTTGACTCCTGAAGCCTTAGTATTCCCTGTTCCTGAACTAGCACTGCCTACAGTGCTACCTTGATTCCTGAGCCTTGGCATTCCTTGTTCCTGACCTGCAGCAGTTTCCCTTCTCCTGAACTAGCACTACCTGCAGGGCTACTTTGACTCCTGAGCCTTAGCATTCCTTGTTCCTGCCCCAGCACTGCCGTCTATGCTACTTTGTTTTCTTGATTCCTGAACCTTCACTATTCTATTATACCCTTGTAGCCTCCCCTTCTGTCTATCCTTTTCCAGTCCCTGCCTTTCTTCCCATTTCCGTGGTTACAGTTCTAATTTGCTGTCTTTCTATTTCTGCTGTCTTGCTTCTGTTACCTTGTATGTTTGTTACCTGCTTTCTGCCAAGTGTGCCCTATGATTTCCTTCCTTTCCTGTTAAGCACTCCTCCTTGCTAGCTCCTTGTCTATTGTGCTTGTGTTTAGTTCTACCCCTTTGCTGTTATTGCCTTGCGTGTTCCTGTTTGATCGCCAGGATCCGTGGGCACAGCTGACTACCTAGGTGGTGTTTCTTGTTCACTGTGAGTATTGTCTTTGAGTTACTGTTATAACATCACCATAGGTATAAGCTCCACAGACCCTGCCGTTGCATACATATCCTATATGTGGGTATTTTCAGTCAGTATCTGTAACGGCAATTGTGGGTGAGGAACTTACTGAGCTTCAGTCTTACCGTGTGGAGCTCCCGAGTGCTTTACCCCACATCCCCTTTATTGTTAATGTTGTTTTATATTTAAGTGTATTGCACATCCGTCCTGGGTTTAGTGATTCTGAATGCTGCGCTGCCTCATGAGTGCCTGTCCTTTCTGTGTCTCACCCTTCTTGTTCACTTGTACAGGCTTTCACTTTGGATCCCTTTGTCTCCTCTTTCTGTGTACGTTTCCTACCCAGTTCCCAGTCCTTGCCCAAGTCCCTGACTGTGTTCCCCACATAGTCCCGGACAGTCCCGGACAGAATGACCAACCCACATTTCCAGGGTCACTTGTGAGGTTTCTTTGTGTTCAGTTAGCTACCTTTTTATTAAAACCCACCCTGTCAGTTCTTGCCAAGATGTTTAGCAACAGATCCATAAAGTCTGCGTATGCTGACAGGAATCCATTGTCAAGGCAGCGTAGTTCTGTACACCCTATTAGGAAGTCCTTAAACTCTAGAGATTGATTCATGGAACAAAACAGACTTTTACGTGCTGAATATTATTCCCTGTGGTTGGCTGATCCTTCTGTTAGATTTTCATTCCATCTGTGACCCTGATCTTCACCTGATGTCAGCCAGTGATCTACAGGATGAAAACTAATTTCTGCAAACCTTGTTAGCAGCAGAAAGACACACCAGTGCATCATGTAAGTTTGTGCAGGGCAGTTCACCAGTGCCCACCAATGAGAGACATTTAGTGTCTACTTTACAGTTTGAGAATGTTCACCCTAGTCCTGAAACAATTAATCCTCTTATGAAAAATGGACATTTACGTTCTGAATATTTTACTCATTGGCTCTTAAACACCTCTTTGCCAGATCCTGACTTGCTCTTCTGTTCTGATCCAGATTCAATGTCTGTGGGAGCATTGCGAAAGGAGAATGATACCTTACTCGGTTTGCTGAACAAGAATTCTGGTTCTAGCATGTCTGCTGTTAGTGGTTGTAAAATACAATATTCAACCACACAACCAAAGAAAGAGCAGGTGCATTTCATAACCTCTGCTCTCCATTCACATAGTGTTACCCAGTCTTGTAGTCCAGTAAATATCACAGTCCCGGATACTACAAGGACCTGTGAAGATGTCACTACTGACAACAGCAAATCTACTTTTCACAAGCTACTACCATTCCCAGAGCTTAAAGTCTATGAACCATGTGTCACTCTGCCTTCAGCTTGTCTTCTTGCAGAGTCTTCAGAGACCTCAACCGGCCCGCTGCCTTCAGAGCCCGAGTCCTCAGCCGGCCCGCTGCCTTCAGAGCCCGAGTCCTCAGCCGGCCCGCTGCCTTCAGAGCCCGAGTCCTCAGCCGGCCCGCTGCCTTCAGAGCCCGAGTCCTCAGCCGGCCCGCTGCCTTCAGAGCCCGAGTCCTCAGCCGGCCCGCTGCCTTCAGAGCCCGAGTCCTCAGCCGGCCCGCTGCCTTCAGAGCCCGAGTCCTCAGCCGGCCCGCTGCCTTCAGAGCCCGAGTCCTCAGCCGGCCCGCTGCCTTCAGAGCCCGAGTCCTCAGCCGGCCCGCTGCCTTCAGAGCCCGAGTCCTCAGCCGGCCCGCTGCCTTCAGAGCCCGAGTCCTCAGCCGGCCCGCTGCCTTCAGAGCCCGAGTCCTCAGCCGGCCCGCTGCCTTCAGAGCCTGGGTCCTCAGCCGGCCTACCTACGGAACTTCAGCCTGCAGCCTTCCTGCCTCCTGAGCTCAAGCCTGCAGCCTGCCTGCCTCCAGCACCAGAGCTTCCAGGCCGCCTGCCTCCAGCACCAGAGCTTCCAGGCCGCCTGCCTCCAGCACCAGAGCTTCCAGGCCGCCTGCCTCCAGCACCAGAGCTTCCAGGCCGCCTGCCTCCAGCACCAGAGCTTCCAGGCCGCCTGCCTCCAGCACCAGAGCTTCCAGGCCGCCTGCCTCCAGCACCAGAGCTTCCAGGCCGCCTGCCTCCAGCACCAGAGCTTCCAGGCCGCCTGCCTCCAGCACCAGAGCTTCCAGGCCGCCTGCCTCCAGCACCAGAGCTTCCAGGCCCCCTGCCTCCAGCACCAGAGCTTCCAGGCCCCCTGCCTCCAGCACCAGAGCTTCCAGGCCCCCTGCCTCCAGCACCAGAGCTTCCAGGCCCCCTGCCTCCAGCACCAGAGCTTCCAGGCCCCCTGCCTCCAGCACCAGAGCTTCCAGGCCCCCTGCCTCCAGCACCAGAGCTTCCAGGCCCCCTGCCTCCAGCACCAGAGCTTCCAGGCCCCCTGCCTCCAGCACCAGAGCTTCCAGGCCCCCTGCCTCCAGCACCAGAGCTTCCAGGCCCCCTGCCTTCTTGCCTTGAGCCTTTATTTTGCCAACTTTTTGACCCTGTGCTTCCAGTTTCCCAGCCTTCAGAGGTCTCAATACATATACATTCAGAGACTGAACCTCCAGCACCAGAGACACAACTCTCAACATGTAAGCCTCCAGGGCCTGGGTCTCCTGCATACCTGCTTCCTAAGTCTCCTGCATGTGTATCTTTTGTATGTTTTCCTCCGGGGCCAGAACTTCAGGTCTGCTTCTTATCACCTCCTTCTTTTTCAGCCAGTTTGCCTTTGACCTCTGTGCCTCCTGCCAATCCGTTATCTGCTTTTGACCCTACAGTCAATCTGCCTTTGTTTTCAGAGTGCTACTCTAGCCTGTCATCATCAGGACGTCAAACACTTCTAATTCAGGCGTCTAAGCCCCTATCACTGGATTTGGACTCTTCAAGTTGTGCCTTCAATACTGCTGATATTTTACAGCCTATTATCCAACCCTCCAGAACATCACAATTTTCCTGCAGTCCTCTGGCATCTTGCACTACATCTACGATGGAAATGGACTTATTTCTTAGGAGCCACGGCTTTGAATCCAGTTCCAGATTCCGGGAGAGGGTCTTTGGAGGGGGTGTACTGTCACGATTTGCTCCCTGCATTCCCGTGTCCACCACCAGGGGCTGAACTGTGGGACTCTCCAGTGTTCTAATAAGCTTCCAGACCCTCCCCTTCATGTATATACTGACTTCCAGCCATTTGGACACTATTTGGGAATTGACATCCATTCCCAATCCATGCCGGGTTTTGTGAAAGCCAGCCTGCTCATACTTGAAGCCAGCCTGCTCATGTTTGGAACTCCACTACCTAGAATTCCCTGCTCACTGCTTTGTCTCCACCCCTGCAGGCCAAGGATGGGTGGAGGAATTCAGCTCACCTGTGGCTGGCTGCTGCTAGCCTGCTCACACCTGCTGCATATGATTACTGTGAGCTCTTTTAAGCCCCAGCTCCCTTCAGCCCAGTGTTGGTCATTGTAGCTGTTATTTGGTGAGACCAGTCCTTGTTCCTGAGCTTTTGCTATTCCTTGTTTCCTGAGCTGTAGCTATTTCCTGTTTC
Source organism: Calotriton arnoldi (assembly GCA_963921515.1). NCBI lineage: Eukaryota > Metazoa > Chordata > Amphibia > Caudata > Salamandridae > Calotriton > Calotriton arnoldi. The sequence goes on from CAWUFW010004004.1 coordinate 879,796, forward strand.
CTGAACCAGCACTGCCTGCAGTGCTACTTAGTATCCTGAGCTATAGTTAGTCTTTGTTCCTGTTCCAGGGATTCAGCTATTTCTTGTTCCTGATTTGCACTGCTTGCAGTGCTCTCTTGACTCCTAGTTTCCTGAGCTGTAGCTATTTCCTGTTTCCTGAACCAGCACTGCCTGCAGTGCTACCTAGTATCCTGAGCTATAGTTAGTCTTTGTTCCTGTTCCTGGGCTTCAGCTATTTCCTGTTTCCTGAACCTGCAGTGCTACCTTGACTCCTGAAGCCTTAGTATTCCCTGTTCCTGAACTAGCACTGCCTACAGTGCTACCTTGATTCCTGAGCCTTGGCATTCCTTGTTCCTGACCTGCAGCAGTTTCCCTTCTCCTGAACTAGCACTACCTGCAGGGCTACTTTGACTCCTGAGCCTTAGCATTCCTTGTTCCTGCCCCAGCACTGCCGTCTATGCTACTTTGTTTTCTTGATTCCTGAACCTTCACTATTCTATTATACCCTTGTAGCCTCCCCTTCTGTCTATCCTTTTCCAGTCCCTGCCTTTCTTCCCATTTCCGTGGTTCCAGTTCTAATTTGCTGTCTTTCTATTTCTGCTGTCTTGCTTCTGTTACCTTGTATGTTTGTTACCTGCTTTCTGCCAAGTGTGCCCTATGATTTCCTTCCTTTCCTGTTAAGCACTCCTCCTTGCTAGCTCTTGTCTATTGTGCTTGTGTTTAGTTCTACCCCTTTGCTGTTATTGCCTTGCGTGTTCCTGTTTGATCGCCAGGATCCGAGGGCACAGCTGACTACCTAGGTGGTGTTTCTTGTTCACTGTGAGTATTGTCTTTGAGTTACTGTTATAACATCACCATAGGTATCAGCTCCACAGACCCTGCCTTTGCATACATATCCTATATGTGGGTATTTTCAGTCAGTATCTGTAACGGCAATTGTGGGTGAGGAACTTACTGAGCTTCAGTCTTACCGTGTGGAGCTCCCGAGTGCTTTACCCCACATCCCCTTTATTGTTAATGTTGTTTTATATTTAAGTGTATTGCACATCCGTCTTGGGTTTAGTGATTCTGAATGCTGAGCCGCCTCATGAGTGCCTGTCCTTTCTGAGTCTCACCCTTCTTGTTCACTTGTACAGGCTTTCCCTTTGGATCCCTTTGTCTCCTCTTTCTGTGTATGTTTCCTTCCCAGTCCTTGCCCAAGTCCCTGACTGTGTTCCCCACATAGTCCCGGACAGTCCCTGACACATGGTTAGCATCATCAACATCATGTACATCAAAAGCACTAGAGAACAGAAAGTTGCTTTATTCAGCATATGTGGGTTCAAAAGTTGAAGTCATGTAAAAAATAAACAAAGGCCAATGGCCAGTCCATCATGAAAGTCAAAACAGGGTGACAGTGGCAGATGTCACCCTACGCATGCCTGCACTGATAAAAACCAGGGACAATCCCCTCGGAGGGGCATACGGGGGGCAGGCCAGGCACCGCAGGGACAGGATCAGGGCTCACCAGAAGGAGGCAGGGAAGGGGTGGTGGGTGCTGGAGAGCCACTGACCACTGCAGTGGAGGTGTCTGACATGGTGTGTGCCGGCACAACTGGGGGCATGACTCAGATGGTGTGGGTGCCGGCACGACTGCAGTGGACCGTGCAGATGGAGTGGACAGGTTTGCCACTGCAGTGCCCAAGTCAGACAGGGTGGTAGTGGACTCCACTGCAGTGCCTACCTCCAGGGGAGGAGAATGGGGATCAGGTAAGGTGGGCAGGACAGAGGGGAGGACACCCTCACCACACCAGTGGCACAGACAAGCGCAGTGGGGGTGTGGGGCCGAAAGAGCAAGTGGCAGGGGGAGAAGGCCTGATCCTTTTGGGGATGGTGTATCTGTGGGTGGGGGAACCTGGGGCAGGGTGTGGTGGGGGCACCTGTGGAGTGGGGGCCTGAGGGATGGAGGAAGGAGACTTGGTGCCTGAGCTGCAGGGCGGCGGCGGGGTCTTGCTCTTCCGGGTCCGGGGGACTTGCGGGTGGGGGCGTCAGTCGGTCTGCGCCTGGGGGAGGGTGTCCGGGGGGCGAGGGGCACTCCGCTCCGTGTGGGTGGGCTTCCTCTTCCCCCTGAATGCTGTATCAGCTGGATCGGAGGGGAAGAGGCCGAGGTCACTGTGGAAGAGCCGCTGTGTCTTTGGGGTTGCAGGTGAGGCAAGGGAGGGGGCTTTGGAGGGAGAGGCAACTGAGGACTGCACAGTGCTCGTGGATGCGTGTGTGTGTGCCTGGGCCCCATCCCCTGTGAGTGTGGTTTCAGTCCCCTGACTGTGCGTGCGTGTGCGTCTTGTTTGTGGCGTGTGTGTCTGTGTGCTGCTCGTGTCTGTGCTGGTGTGTGCCTGTGCCGGTGTGTGTGTGCTTGGGACAGGTAAGGTGCTGGGGAGTGTGGATGGGGCAGAGGCAGGAGGGGTGAGGGACTGTCGGAGGAGGGACACTGCTGCCCGATGAGATGCCCTCCATGAACGACACCAGCTGAGTCAACAGAGTGGTGTGTGCATGGAGGACACTCAGCATCGCTGTCTGCCCTACATGGAGCTGGCGAAGGAGGTACACAGATTCCTCACTCAGGGCAGCAGGGGACACAGGGGCAGGGGGTGCGGTGCCTGGCCCGAAGGAGACACGCTCCCGAACATGGGAGCCTCCACGGACCTCGGGAATGGGAGCCGATGGGAGGGCGGTGGTGGTGGTGGTGGTGGTGGCGGGGACAGCGACACTAGCTGGGGTGTGGTGGCTGCTGACACCCGCCTCCATAAGGGAGTCATCCTCCGAGCTGCTGTGGTCCTCAGCTGAGGTGGATGGTGCCGAGGACTCCTCGGTGTGGCTCCCCTCGCCCTCCGTGCCACTGGGTCCCTCCAACCACTCCTCAGCTGCTGACCCAGTCTGGCTCTGCGGCTCCTCCTGGTCCGTGGAGCTGTCCCCTCCTGTGGCCGTGGATGTATCTGCAATCAATAGGGAAACAGACAGACATCAGTCACCTGCACCGAACGCACACACCACAGTAAGTACAGCACATTACAGAGCAAGCCCTGGCATCCTTAGTTGAACATTGCTAAAAGTGCCCAAACAGAACAGGAGAAGCCAATTGTCAGTCTGATGGTCAACCATGGCACTCACATCCCACCTGGCCTTGCACCCATCTGTCTGGTGTCTGTTGGATGGCAATACCCCAGTGTGGACACATGCACCACCTACACAGTAGTTGGACAGTGCAGAGAACCCGGTTAAGCATGTGAACATGCACACATCACAACTCTTGCCACTGAGTCAGTACAGGTGTCTGGATGAAAGGGATGCCCAGAGTCAAATAGGAAATGCATGTGATGCATACCAGCAACAGACACCATGATGCACCCATGTCCTGATAGCCATTGCCACAATGGTGTGCATGTAGCACATGTCACTCCCCTGCAGGATCACTAATAGGAAGTCACATGCCATGGCACAGGCATGCCTGCTAAGTCATACATCACTGTCTCCAGTCACATGGGCAGGGCAGCCAGACAACAACACTCTGCACTGTGTCACAATAGTAGGTCATGGGGAATGCAAGTCCTGGAGCTGAACAAGTGCACATGTACATCCCCCACACACCACATCATCTGAACCCTTATCTGTCCAGGTCATACCGATTGGACATATGGGAGACCTGTAACACAACCCTCTGAACCTGAGCACCTCACAATCTGCTGTGAATGGGAAACAGCTGCCTGAACTTCACATTCGCATACCCCAGTCTGCACGGTCAGGTGATCAAACACCTATTTGTCACACAAGTATCGTCTCCTATGGTCACATCTCCGGTGGCATGCTGAGCCCCAACCGAGAAACACCCCAGCAGTCCTGACAACGAAGCCACAGCACACTGACACAGAGGCAGACACCTTAGGGGACAAATCACTGAGCACAACGTGTCAGCTGATACACGGGAGTGGGAGTACAGAGTGTATTGTATGGCCTGGAGTAGACATGACTGTCCTGCCCCACATGAATGAGGGATGAGCCCTGGACAGTAGGCAGCTGGCTAAGTATGTGTGACACACGTAATATACACACTCCTGGGGCCCAAACATTGTTCCCACCCGCAGCATGGGTGTGTGCCAGATACCCCAGGCACATGTGGTGGATCAGCTCAGCAATTGGACCACATATCAAAGTAACACGCAGATTACATGTCAGAACACAGGCATTGTGTAAGCAATGGACCCACCCATGATGCCCACCACAGAGTTAGGGAAACAGATGCTGTCCCCCACCTTGAGTCAAGCAAACTGCAAGGACACAGTACCCAAGTGACACAATTCCCTGACTGTAAGGGCCACACCTGGGTATCAGATGAGGAGTGGGCAGTGCACAATAGAGGGACATGGGTCCTGGACCACATGACTGATGTACTGTGGAAGTTTAACCAGGCCAGAGGAGGGCACATAGCATGGCAGACATAGTTCACAATGCAGTCATGGACTCTCACCCTCCTTGCTGCTCTCTGGCCTTCAGCTGCCCATCCAGATCAGGGAAGACCACCGCCAGGATCCTGAGCATGTGGGGGTCAGGGTCCGGTGTCCGCCCCTCCTGCGAGGAGGCGACAGCTTCAGCTGGACCCGTGCGATCCTCCGGGTCCAGCCCCTAAGGTCCTGCCACCTCTTCTGGCAGTTGCGGATCCGGCGCTTGTAGACCCCCACGGATCTCACTGCCCGGACGATGGTCAGCCATATCTGCTGCTTCTGGTGGGCATCAACCTGTGAGGATGACAGTGAGAATGCCATTACTACACATGCAACATATCCGTGCATTACACAGTTGGATATACATGTCTCAATCACAGGGGCACAGGATGTACACAGGCAGTGCAACGATGGCCATGGACAGTATGCCAGCAGTTAATACATGGTATCATTGCCTGGGAAGTAAAACCTTGTTTAAATGCACTGTCACTGCACTATACCTGTCCAGTGCATGTAACTACACACTATGGGGGTGACAACTACTCAGTGAGCCTGCTAGCCAGTGGCGTGCAGACTGTTAGCCTTGCTAGTCAGACAACATGCACATTTAGAAAGGCAGTGGACAGAACACTCACCTGCTCCCCTGCTTTCCCATACAGCTTGCTGTACTGTGGAAGGAGGCTGTCCAGCAGGGGCTGGTTCTCCTCAGTGCTGAAGGCTGGGGCTCTCTCCACAGTACGTGCCATTGCAGGGTCCAGAGGGTGCAGATACAGCAGCGGTGGTGGTGGCAGATGTCGTCCTGGAGCATGTAGTGCAGGCAAGTGAGCTCTCAGGGGAACAGCCAGCATTATGCTGCAGAGGCAGATACTGTCCCATGTGTCCAAAGTGATAGGTCCAAGTCGTTTGCATCTTCTGAATCTGGCCAATCCATGGAATTGCACCACTTACACATGCCCACAGCATCCTTCAAAAGTTCAACTTCATGACACCCATGAATTTGCAACATTGTTGTGGGTGATCAACTGAATTTACAGCATCAGACTCGTTCAAAATTTGAAAACGCGTCCGTTGCCAGGCCAGGCCATAGCCAATGGGTGCGCACTGATCGGTCCATTGCTGTTCAACGCGTACCCAGGATACAACGCGTACCCGCACACATTGAATGCAATGGGCCGGCCGGGCACACCGATCGGTCCATTGCTGTTCAACGCGTACCCAGGATACAACGCGTACTCCGCACACATTGAATGCAATGGGCCGGCCGGGCACACCGATCGGTCCATTGCTGTTCAACGCGTACCCAGGATACAACGCGTACCCGCACACATTGAATGCAATGGGCCGACCGGGCACACCGATCGGTCCATTGCTGTTCAACGCGCACCCAGGATACAACGCGTACCCGCAAACATTGAATGCAATGGCCAATGTGTGCGCACCGATCGGTCCATTGCTGTCCAACGCGTATTGCGAATACAACGCGTACCCGCACACATTGAATGCAATGGCCAATGTGTGCGCACCGATCGATCCATTGCTGTCAAACGCGTATTGCGAATACAACGCGTACCAGCACACATTGAAAGCAATGGCCAATGTGTGCGCACCGATCGGTCCATTGCTGTCCAACGCGTATTGCGAATACAACGCGTACCAGCACACATTGAATGCAATGGCCAATGTGTGCGCACCGATCGGTCCATTGCTGTCCAACTCGTCCCTGTACAAGTCACTGGCATATGTCACCATGCCTGTCACAGGTGAACATATGCCAGCCACATATACTTCCCAGGGAGTGAGGGGCACACCTACAACACCACAGCCTGTCCAAACTGTATCCTAAGGCATGTAAGGCTGCATTACCTATTCCGTGTATGGGGGTGAACATGTTGTTCTGTGGGTGTCACTTGGGGGCAGCCACCCCCAGGCTGTGCACGTGTTCATGGGGACAGAATCCTTGGTGTTTCATGTACATGACCACTGTGATGTGCAACTGTTCATATCTGAGCATGTGGCATGGTCACATTTCACGGTGGTGTATGTGTATGTCATGTCACATACCCCCTGAGTCCCATGTGGGACGGTATGTTTAACCCAGGGTGACCCATTGGCACAATAGGGATGGTCCTCCACAGTCTGTGTGCATGTTGTGTTTACAATGTCTCTGATTTCATGTGCACAATGGGAGACAGTCTCCACGTTGTTTGTGCATGGACTTTGATGTTGTGCGTGTGTGTGTCACAGACGTCCATGTCTGTCCTGCCGAGGCAACAGGGACCACTACCTGTGGGGGTCATGGTTGTTTTGCCGTGGTGTATACATGATACACCATGTCATGCCAGTGTCCATGTGGCAATACAGGGTCCCTGGGAATCTACCTGTCGTTGAGCTGTGATGCCTGGGGCACATCTGTCCTCACATGTCACTGTGGGGTGTGTTTGTAACGTGGCAGCAGGAGATGGGAACTGTGACACGGCCTCATGATATCCAATGGCACAACCTGGGACTTATTGATGCCACTTGTTGAACTGTGATGTTAGATGTTGGCCATGTATGTGCCATACATGTCCTTACGGAACTGCACACATCATGTACTTGTGCCTCATAATGATGTATCATGTGATATTGAGTGTGTTCAATGCCACATATGTGGGGTGACTGACAATGTTTCTTTCTTCACCTATGCACTGCAGGGCACCAGCTGTCCATAGACCATTCCCTGACCTGGCAACGATGGTGGAACGTGACAGCATCCGACGGTACTGCTTCACCAGGCAGCTGATTGAGGATTTGGCAGTGCGCTTGGCACCACATTTGCAACCTGGCCGGCCGTACCCTACAGCGCTGACCCCCAAGGTGAAGGTGATGGCAGCCCTACACTTCTTTGCCACCGGTACCTTTCAACACACTGTGGCGACTGCTGGTGGGATGTCACAGACCATGTTCAGCCGTGTGCTCCGCGATGTTTTGGAGGCTATGTTGATATACCTGAACCAGTACATCTATTTCCCTAGACTCCAACAACTCACTGACATGAAGAGTGACTTCTATGCCCTGGGGAGGATGCCGCATGTCATTGGCTCCATTGATGGGACACATGTGGCTTTGGTACCACCATAGGCCCAAGAGCAGGCATACAGGAACCGCAAACACTACCACTCGGTCAATGCACTGGTGGTCTGTCTTGCAGATATGAGCATCTCACACGTGTGTGCCCGTTTCCCCGGTTCTGCACACAATGCCTACGTGATGAGGAGTAGTCGCATCCTGAGGATGATGTCACAGATGCGGAACCAGCGTGCCTGGCTTGTTGGTGTGTACTGACTTTGTACCATTGTGTGTGTTCTGCAATGTAGTGTTCCACCCTCTTTTCCAACTCAGCTAATATGCAATTGTCTGTATGTAGGTGACTCTGGATACCCCAACATGCCGTGGTTGCTGACGCCCCTCAAGAACCCTGTGACACCAGCCCAGATGCGCTACAATGAGGCACATGGTCGGACAAGGAGAGTGATTGAGCGGACATTTGGTCTCCTGAAGAGCCGCTTCCGCTGCCTGGACAAGACAGGAGGGGCCCTCCCATATGCCCCAGCAAAGGTGTGCAAGATTGTCATCGTCTGCTGCATGCTACACAACCTGGCAGTGCGGAAGGAGTTGCCTCTCATCCTGGATGACGATGACCAACATCCGCCACCTGTGGAGGATCCTGGCCTGGACCACGATGCCAGTGATGATGATGGTGATGTCCGCACACAGCTCATCACCAACTTCTTCAGCTGAATGTGAGTATCCAGAGATGTCATGTCAATGATGTGAGTTTGCATGATATGTGTTGGTGGTGCTCTGGTGCTGTTTGAGTGTGTCCATGGGCTACATGACTGTATGCGTATAGCGATGTGTCCTTACAGGTAGTCTGTACTCCCCAACAGTGTTGACATGCTAACTTGGTTCTGGGTGGGTATCTTGTGACATGTATTGGGCATGAGTATTGCAGTTCTGTCCTGTTCTTCAGTGCTTTTGACTGTGTCATTTCTGTCCTTCACAGGGTACTTTCAGAGTCGTTTGGTCAACTGTGATCCCCGACACCGTGATTCGACTTCCAGGGTGGTAGCTGTCGTGTCCCTACAGGTGATGTGTGCCACACCCATGGACTTCCTTCCTTCTACACTTGTTGACTGTGTGCCCGCTGCCAGGTGGGATTACCTTGCATCTGTAGTGGTTACAACATGTTGCAAATGTGTAATAAACCTGTGCTTCACTTTGTGATGTGCGTTGTCTGTGGTCACACATTTGACTGACATTTGCTTACTGCACCCGTGGGCTAGTTGACTAAGACTGTGAATAGGTGTTGTGTCTGTGCATTGCACTGTATTTCCTGGCAACATCAGTGTAGGCAATGAGTCAGATGGCCTAGGTGTGTATTTGTTGTGTAGCCCTGGTGGTGTGTCTCCCTCATATGTGTCACGTTGCCATGACTCACATGCCTGTGTTGTACTTGCTGTAGCAGTTAGCATGCACAGTGTAATTTCGCTGGTCATCATCTCCATGACAGAAACCACGTTGGAATCACGACAGAGGCAGGTATGGTGTATTAGTGTGTTTATTGTCATACATGTGTGTGAATAGTGCACAGGTTGGTGAGTGCTGTACATTTTGATTGCAATCCAAAGTTCCTAGATGAATTGGAAGTCCTGGTAGCAGAAATGTCCTGTATCAAGTCCACAGTCATCTGAGACATTGGTCCAACTTGTACTCCCCATGTCATGTGGGGGAGTTGTGTTGCAGTCAACAGGGTGAACAGTTTGCGCACAAAGGTGATTATCCAGAACAGGTGTTGGCTTCCTGGGGGTTGTGCATGGCCATCAGCCTCTCAGTTGTCCTTCCTCGGACGACCCCTCTTCTTTGGGGGTGGGACCCTCAAGTGCAGGCTGCTGCGGTGCAGGGGACTCTCCGCCAGAGTCATCCTCCCTCCCTGTGGCAGTTGCAGTTGTTTCAGCACCAGATGTTGTGGGCACACAGGGAGGTGTTGACTGGTTGCTGCTCATCTGGCGGAGGCATTGTAATATGTCCCTATGCACCGCCGTCATCTCTTGCAGTGTGTCCCACTTGGACTCCATGCGGGACATGTGTGAGTCCAAGCGGGCATGATGGGCAGCCTGCTGCTGTTTAATGTCCCTGAGGAGCCCCACTACCTTGCTGAGCTCTCCGGTGCTGGACTGGTACACATCGGCTATGCGTGCCAGTTGTGGGTCATCATGCAGTCCAGACCCCTCTGCGAGCAGCGACCTATGTCTCTCACCCCTCCCACCACCCCTGGCGACACGTGCAGTACCTGAGGTGGCACGCACAGGTGACCCTGGGCCCCCTTGGTGGTGTTGGTGTCCATGGCCCCACGTTGGTCCAGGGTCCATGTGCTGGTGGTGCTCCTTGGTCTGTCGGCAGGGGTGGTATGTGTGTTGACAGTCGTTGGAGGGTGGGTGCAGGGGGTGCAGCTGGTGGTCCTGCTGGTGCTGCATGATGACTTGCTCCGGAGGTGCCAGGTGGGTCTTCTTCATCTGAGAAGGGCAGAGGCTGTTCCACACCAGTGAACTCCGTATCCTCTTGAGCCTGGGACGGGACTCCTCAGCGCCTGCTGCTGTGTCCCCATCATCACCTGTTTTTGGGAGACACACACAATGTATGTTATGTTTCTGCAGGCATCAATGGTTGACACACCTGACAGTTGTGACTGTGCCTCTGGATGCGGGCCTGTACATTGCATTGTCCTAAGTTGTCACAGTCAGGGGTTGATATTGGTGTAGCACATTGTCCTGCATTATTTGGGCATTTCTATGTGAATGTTGGGGTGTGTACATGGTCTGCATTGGTTGTATTTGGTTGTCATCCGGCCCTCCTTCCCAGCCAGATATTCCACCATGGAACGTGCTTCCATTGCAGGGAGTGCAAGTTGTCTTTCAGGATGTCAGTCAGTGGTGTCCTGCTGTTGGTTGGTGCACAGTTGCCAGCAGGGCCTTGTGCTCCCCACAGCAGTAGCCAGTGTCAGCCATCTTGTCAGTTGTTTTCCACTCCCTGTGATGTGCGCATGGTTCAGGGTGGTGTTGATGGGACAGTTGTGGGGGTGACCAATATCTGTGACTACCACTCCCATCATGCTATTGCCTCCACCCCACTTCCCAGCATGCCCATAATTACTTGCTTTTGGGTGGACTTCACTGTGTGTGAGTGTGAGAGCAATGGCAAGATGGCTGACAGTGGTGTCCTGCTGTTGGTTGGTGGCCAGTTCCCAGCATGGCCTTGTGCTCCCCACAACAGAGCACCAGTGTCAGACATCTTTGATGGGGCTTTCCACTCTCTGTGGGGTGTGCATGCTTGAGTGTGAGCTTGCTGGGCCATGTGGGTGGGGGATGTTGAGCTGTGACTACCACTCCCATCATGCTATTGCCTCCACCCCCTTCCCAGCATGCCCATGCTTCCTTCCCTTGACTCTGCTTCCCTGTGGGGTTGTGTGCCTGTGCTGACAAGATGGCTGACAGTGTTATCCTGGGGTTAGTTTTGCTACAAGTCCCATGTGTGTCCCTGTGCTTCACTCAGCATGACCCAGGGTTGTGGTTCTTTGTGGGATATTTGATTGGAGTGTGAGGCAATGCATTCTCCCAGGTGAGTTATGTGGAGTTTGTGTTAGGGTGTGTGTGAGAAACGCTGCTGGTAACTATGGTCAGGGCTGTGAGTCCTCCTTCCCACCCAGCCAGATATCCCACCATGGAACGTGCTTCCATTGCAGGGAGTGCAAGTTGTCTTTCAGGATGTCAGTCAGTGGTGTCCTGCTGTTGGTTGGTGCACAGTTGCCAGCAGGGCCTTGTGCTCCCCACAGCAGTAGCCAGTGTCAGCCATCTTGTCACTTGTTTTCCACTCCCTGTGATGTGCGCATGGTTCAGGGTGGTGTTGATGGGACAGTTGTGGGGGTGACCAATATCTGTGACTACCACTCCCATCATGCTATTGCCTCCACCCCACTTCCCAGCATGCCCATACTTACTTGCTTTTGGGTGGACTTCACTGTGTGTGAGAGCAATGGCAAGATGTCAGTCAGTGGTGTCCTGCTGTTGGTTGGTGCACAGTTGCCAGCAGGACCTTGTGCTCCCGACAGCAGTAGCCAGTGTCAGCCATCTTGTCAGTTGTTTTCCACTCCCTGTGATGTGAGCATGGTTCATGGTGGTGTTGATGTGCGCATTGTGAGGGTGGGCAATATCTGTGACTACGACTCCCATGATGCTATTGGCTACACTGACTTGCCCAGCATACACAGAATTCCTTCCTTTCAGTGGGCTTCACTGTGTGGTGGTGTTGTAGTGGTGGCTACATGTCTGGATGTGTTTGTTAGTTATATTTGTGGCACTGCCTAGCTGTAGTTGTAGTTGTGTTTGTACATGTGATGACACAGTTACATGTCTCTATGAGATGGCATGTGTTGTGTTTATCTGACTGACATACACATTTTGGGATTATTCTGTTCTGGTTGCTGTGTATTTGCCAAGGGTGCATGGTTTGACTCTCCCCTTGACAGTGATGTGTGTGTATTGTCGCACAATATTGTGTACATTTGTTGTGTACTCACCAGGCTCTGGGATGTTTTCTAGTCCATATACGCTCACTGGTGGTAGGATGGCCCGCACCTTCTCCTCCCAGGGCCTGAGGTATACTGGCTTGGCAGGAGGGCCACTGCCGGAGTGTTGGCTCAAGAGGTAGTCCTTCTTCAACAGCTCCCTGACCCTCCTGCGCACGTCATACCACCTGTTCTGGATGTCTATCTTTGTGCGCAAACATGGTGATTGTGCGTTCACCCTGTCGACGATCCTCTCCCACATCTTGGTTTTCTGTGACATGGGTGTCTGTTGGACCAGTGTACCAAACAGCTGTGGCTCTACTCCTGAGGATCTCATCTACCAGGACTTCCAATTCACTATCTAGGAACTTATGATTCTTCTTTGGGGGCATGGTGATGGGTGGTGATGGTGAGTGATGTGTGTGTTGGTGTGCAGGTGAAGGTGTGCGAGTGTGTGTTTTGCTGGGTGTATGTGAGGTTGCTATTTGTTGAGGTGCTGATGGTGTGTGGCTTGTGTGATGGATGAGCTGTGGGTGTGTGGTTGCTGTCTGTTGAGTGCTGGCAGGTAATTTGAATTTGCAAAGGATCATGGTAGGGATTTGTGTCCTTTATATGGGTGGAGTTGTGGGTGTGTCTTTGTTCCCTGCCCCCTCTCCCCCAGTATTTATTGGCTTTGTAATTGCTTGTTTGGCCTTTTTTGTGTATTTTCCCTTTGTACTTTTTGTGCATGTAGGAGACGTTCTTGTGACCGAGTCGGACCCTGCAGTTGTCTCGCACGTAGCTTCTCCGATTCGTTCACGCTGTGTTTGTGCTGTTTTCTATGCTGCGTACGCGTCGGTCGCGGTGTTTTGGGTTGCTTCGGCTCGCAGTTTTGTATGCGTGTCGGTCGTACGGCTTGTCCTCCGTGCGACTCAGTCGTGTTTTCCACGCGTTGCATCGTACTTGGCGGGTAGGAGTTCGTGGGTACGCTTCGCTCGGGATTGTTCCGGGTGCGTGTCGGTCGGTTCGATTCGCGTGTTTTTCCGGCCGGATTGCTGTTTTCCGCGCGGCTTGGTCGTTCGGCTTGTGTTCCGTACGAGTCGGTCGGGTTTTGCACGCTTCTCATCGTACTTTGCGGGTCGGGCTGCACCGGTACGTGTCGGTCGGAATGAATTCTGGCTCCGAGTCGGTCGGTACGTTTTCCGGCCCGAATCGGAATCGACCCCTTAGTTGTAGGACTTTTAAAAGGAGAAATTACAAACCCAGTTTTAGAAGAATCTGCACCCAAAATAGGCCCATTTGAGGAAAATTGCCAAGTTGTTGTTTGTGACTCAGGCCTAGCAGGAAAACAATTGTTTTGCAAATTAAACAGCACAGATTACTGTACACCAGATAATGTTAATTTTCAGATTCCTGATGAGGATGCACATTTTAAAATGGCCCAACAAGAGACAGCTGTAGCATTGTTTTCAGAAAAGACAGTTGAAAAATTACCTTCTGATTTGAAAGAAATAATAAACACAGAAATAAGAGTTCACAGAGAAGGATGTCAGATTAATAAAATGTGCAGACCATGTCTTATTCAAATTAGAACCAGATGACATGTATTCAAGAACACCATTAGTTGCAGAAATGTTACCGATAATTGGATATAAACTGAGTAAAAGATTTTTCATGGAATTGATTGGAAGTTTATGTAACTTTCTGATCACAGGTTCACAGAAACTAAATGAAAAGAACAGATTAGTGCAGGAGATTAATAGCATAACTTTTCCATGTTGTCCTGTGGTACCGAATCCAGCCAATATATTTTTTTCACATTCCATGTGCTGAAGAATGGCTTACTGTTATTGATTTTTGTCATGTTCATGTCACAGTGCCATTGCATGAGAATAGTCAGGAGTACTGTCAAAAAGAAAATGAATGTCTGGGACACATAATTGGAAAGGGAGGTAGAAAGGTGTCACCAAAGAGAGTGGAAATAATTCACCAGATAAATCCACCTCAAATTCAGAAAGAAGTCAGGAAATTTTTGGGAATGGTTGGCTGCTGTAGAGAGTGGTTACTAAACCTTTCCCTAGTGGCTAAGCCTTTACTGAGGCTGACACACAAGGATGTGTCTGATCCGCTTCCATTGGACAACAATTGCACAAAAGCATTCCTAGAGTTGAAAGAGAAAAAGTGTCGCGCCCGGCACTAGTAATGCAAGTTTATTTAAAAGAAAATACACCAATTTGCAGTGAGAGGGAGGGCTGCGCTCTCTCAGTGCCTGTTCAAAAACATGAATGTGTTCAAGGGTCTGTGATGTATTTCCTAATGACCTTTGATTCCAACATCAATGAAACTGAATATGAGTGTCTAGATGTCATGAAAATATGCATAAAGCCAAGATCAGACTTTAAGGATGAACGTCTGATTCAGCCCAACAATGTCCATTCTGTAGATGGCCCATATTTGAAAGGTAATAATGACACATTAAGAGCAGCACATGCTGTGCTCCTTATACATTAGGTTGTCAAAGCTTCATGGCTTTCAGTAGTTACCTCAGCCCAAAATTCGAAATTGATTGCCCTTACCATAACATGCAGTATGTCTGCTCAAATGGGAGTCACTGTTGTCATGGGAGAGAGAATTGCTAATTCAGTTGCACAAAATTGTATTCTGTTAGCATATATATTCAATGGAATCTTCACAGGTGAATTAAAAGAGACTCAAGAAAATGTTTCAGAAGCAGAACAACAGGGTTGTATCAGAACTGTTTTTGAAAAAAGTGACAACTGCATAGTAGCAAATGTGTTATTGCAAAAACTGATGCCCAGGTATAGATTGCCAGTTTCTCTGAAATGAGATCATAATGAGGTTTCAAAGATGATGAGTGCAGAACAACAGATTGGACAAAGATTCGATTGAAGCCATCAGCCTGAAGTTTCAAGCATAATAAAGCAACACAAAGACAGCACAGAGTCACACTTTGCAAAATACTGTGTTTCAGCATCACTGAAGTGGCTTGAAAATGAACATGCAAATGCACTTGTGAAAAACACAGATGAAAAGACTAGCCATTGATGTGAAGGTCTGACTGATGTGGAGCGTGCAGTTTCTCACCAGATTGCAGCTGCTACACAAGATCTGCATAATGGATGGTGCAACGACTTTGATCTGAGAGATGCTGTGAAATGGAAAGGCCTGTTCCAAATGATCCTGGCAAAGACTGTTGTGAAATGTGGGGCCTTCCAAATTGGGTGTATGCCTCTCACACACGTATGGTCCTGTGTCCCCCTGATAAAACAGCTCCTCTTCAAGAAGAGATGCCAGCAGTGGTCAAAAGTCCACAGAAGAGGGTCAGTCAAGCTGTAAGGGAACACAGAGTCTGAAGCAGCACTAGAGAAAACTGAAGTGGCACTGGAAAAGCAAAAAGTGGAAACTGACTCAGATGAAAGCGGTGTCCAAAGGGTGAAAGAGTCAGATGCAGCCTCTGAAGAAGAAATTAGTGCTGTGGGCCTACGAGTGGAGGTAGGAAAAAGCTGGCTGAAAGGGTATCTAAAACGTCTGGAGTGGTCCTTTGAAAAATCATTTGCACCCATAGCTGAAACATCTGAATCTGATCAAAGTGAAAATAAAAGTGAAAGGCTTGGATTGAAAAAGTGCAAAGAATTGATGGTGCTCTGTCAGAGTTTCTCAGCACCTGAGTGGTCAAAATGCATGGACAAAGTACAGAATGCCACTTTGAATGAACTGTGTGAGCCACCCTGATGGCAAGCTGGTGACAAAGAGAAAAAGAAAGGCTGAAACAATAACTGAGAATTGTCAAGAGCTGAAGAGAAAAGAATCTTTGAATGATGAAAGAAAAAGAAGAAAAGAAAATAGAAAAGAACTGTCCTGTTGAATTTTCCTTTTATTATTTTAGTTACTTATTTTAGAGAAGACTAACAGTTCCAAGAAACTACTTACAGAACTCTGCACTAAACTTTGAGCTTGGCTATATATGATCTGATTGTGTTTGCCTTATATATAGAGGTAAAAATTGTTATATGCTCAGCTTTTGCAATAAAAATGTCCCTTGTGAAAATAAATAAGTGTGATGATCTACAAATCATTTGAGGTATCATGATTTGTTATCATCAAAGGGGGAGTTGATAGAGCTAGATTTCTCAAATTAAGCATTGCTTTATTTTTATGTTTCAGACAGACTGCATTTAAAATGACACACAAATTTTGGTGCCAGTGAAGACACATGCCTAGTCAAATGTTTTTGTAAAAGTGGCACTTTTGGTGCATGCAAAAGTGAAAAACATAAAATGAGGCTTGTTCATAAATGCTTTCAGTCTGAAATGCTAGTGCTGAATTAACGTGTTTTTGCTGTGTAGAGAGAACTTGTGCTTTCAGTGGCCTCTTTAGCTTTGAATCATGGAATGTGTTCTCTCTTCCCAGTTTCCTTTCCCTTATAAATTACACTCCCTGTTCCTGTCTCAAGAGACTTTGGCTTTGTTGCATATTTAGACAATGCATATTCAGTTCATAACACATCTTTTTATAATGTGTATTAATTAATCAACCATGCACCAACACTACACATGGGGCAAACGCATTTTGCATGAAAAGCTATCTAAAACATTAGAGCATGTTGCTATGAGTATGTATTAATTGTGTGCGCTTTCAAAATTTACACTAGTGCATGTTTTATGCTATGTTGTACATTGCACATTTTTGCATTTTTGTGCACAAATAATAAGAAAAGCTGCTTTACATTAATAGCTTTTGCAAGGTATCATTTATACAGGGTATTAGTATGTGGGAGGTAAAACATAATGGGTTTCATTTGAAAATTAATACTCTTTTTGTGTTTATTTTGTTTTTGGGCCTAAGATAAAATGGCTGCCTGTGAATCCAGCAAGGCTGTGTATTGAATGAGAGACGCATGCGCAGATTATACCAGCTACATACTGCCAAGTGCCTCAAGTGAAGACCTGGTTCAAGGCCACCATGAACTGTACATTCTTGTTACCCTGCCAATGTATCAGTGTTTGTGGAATGTGTCCTTCCTGAGTGCGACGTGACAGGAAGGAGGAAATAGATTGAAACATTTTTCCTAGTAAATGTTGCTAAAACATATAATTGTATTAATCATTAAGGTTTTTTTTTTTGTTAAAACTGGTGTGGGTTGGATTTGCCAATGAGAACAGGATGGTGAGACCCTCGTCATCTAAGCTATCCAATCAGGGTACAAGCTTTACTGAAAATTGCAACCTTATTAGTATAGTCAGCCAAGAATTAGAGTATAAATAATGACCTCTTTAGGGGGCTTGTGGGTTTTTTTTTTAGAGGCTTTAGAAGCTTTAGCGGGCGCAGTCTGAGAGCAGATTGCGTCCGATGAGAGAGAGAGAGGGAGGTGGCGGGCATAGGCTAGCCTTGCACCTCATATTTTTGGCAAGGCAGATCACATTCCTCTGTGGTCTGTGAAGGAGGGGCCTTTTCAGGAGCAGCGTCTCTCTGTGAACACAGAGGACAGATTGAACAGACCAGGGCAGATAGTGGAGCTGGATAGAACAGGATTAGATTTTGATGCTAAAACTTTTAAGTTCATGCTTTGACTAATTAATTAGTTTTGAAAAGATTTATTTGTCTTATGCATTTATTTCTCTTTATGGGAGATTTTTGCCAATTATTAATTAGCCTCGCATAACTCACTCTTGATTCATATTTTCCTGAACTTTCTTTGGAGAATTCTGATTGACATTTGATTGCCTCATTCCCTTCCTTTATGGAATGTTTTGTATGCAACCTATAATATGTTCTGTATTAATTCTATTTTTCCTGTTTTCCAAATTCTGTAACCTGATATATTTTTATTTTTTATTTTATTTGTACATTTTCAAAAAGTAAAAAAGCAAAGTACAGATATTCAAATCAGAGCTTTGGTAAAGGATTCGCATAATGTAGAAGTCAGTTGGCAGAACTTAACACTACACAATCTGGCATGACAGATATACATTGACATGACAACAGGTAAAAATGCATCGTACGATAGGATAGGCTAAACATTGTTGTAAAAAAAGATCGGGCATTATACATTGGTGACTGTGAGCAGATAAGCAGTGAGTGGACCCCAGATATCACGAGGCTTCGATGCCATGGGCAATTCCTCAGCATAGCACGCGAGCTGATCCCGACAGTATGCCAGGTCCTGCAGCCATAGTTTAGTGGAAGGTGCAGATCTTCCTCCCCAACCCATAGAGACTCTGCGTTTAGCGAATAGCAAGGATATAGCTACAAATTTCCTATGAGATGCTTTGATATTAGCTACAGCGCCCACCAAGCATAGCTGTGGAGTACATGCTATGGGCAGCTCCACCATCTGATGCAGAATATGTGTGACTAATCTCCAGTACTCCTGCACCTTTGGACACTCCCAAGCTAAGTGGTAGAAATTGGCGTCCGGGGCATTACAGTGCTTGCAATGATCAGTATCTCTCAACCCATACCTATATAGCTGTGCCGGAGTATAATACAGCTGGTGTAAATATTTAAAATCCACCAGTCGCAGGTTCCCATTCGCTGTTAAGTGTCCAGTCAGACGGCAACAGTCCATCCACTCGTTTTCAGAAAGCGGTTCAGGGAGCATGTCATTCCATTTAGCCAACGCAGTGATATCAATTGCGGCCGTATCCCCCTGTGAAGCATGATATAATCTCGTAACTAACCTGGCTCTGGATGTGGTAGTATATATAAGTTGCAACCCTTCAAGTGTCTGCGGTTCTGCAGGGAACTGTGGATAAAGTGTACGCATGGTGGAGCGCAATCTAGTGTAGACAAACAGCTGCATGGTAGTGGCATTGCCCCCGGTGGCGCTAGTTTCAGACGCTATAAATTGACCCCCAGGAAACGCATCCTCCATTGTCAGAAGAGCCATGTCATGAAGGGTCCTTAACGTACCAGTTTCTTGCGTAACAGAAAGTTCTGAGTGATGTATAATGGCATGCCAGGAGCATACAATGGCAGTTTTTGCACCTGTTTCCCTAACTCTTGCCAGGCCCTAGATGTGGTTTGTACAGTGTCAAATTCCCCTTTTTCAAATACCGTGTGCTTGTTGACTATCATAGCTTTAAGTGGTATAGGGTGTACCGCACCCGCCTCTACCGCCACATGGGGTATATAAGCTGGGTCCTGTTGCCAATAATAGGCGTAATGAGCCTGCGCACAAAGGTAGTAGAGATGAAAATCTGGCGCTGTGAACCCCCCTTGCTCGTAAGGAAGTGTGAGTGTTTCCCATTTGAGACGAGACTTTTTTCCTCCCCAGGCTAACGTTATCAAGAGGGAACGGAGCCTATCGAAAAAATGTTGTGTTAAATGTACCGGGATATTTAAAAATAAATATAAAAAACGTGGAAGGATCACCATCTTCATGAGTGCTATACGATCTGCAAAGGATAAGGGTAATTTGATCCAGCGATTTACTTGCCCCTCAAGACGCGTGATAGCCGTGCCATAATTGGATTGTATGACCACTTGCAGGTCCCTGTGGAGCCATATTCCTAAGTATTTCACAGTGTCAGTACACCATGTTAAGGGATAATCTAGATCAATGTGGTGTGTGTTATCCATGAGGGGTAGTATGATCGATTTGGACCAATTGATTCCCAGTCCAGAGAACCATTCAAACCGTATGTATTCCCTTAGGAGTTGTGCAAGGTGCGTAGCGGGTTCCCGAACATACAACACCATGTCGTCAGCATACATGGAAACAGCCAAGGGGCGCTGGTGAAAACGTAGCGCTGCCTGTGCATAGCGCTGCCTTAAAATACAAGCCAATGGTTCAAGTATGAGTGCAAATAGTAAAGGCGATAGCGGACACCCCTGCCATGTGCCGCGTTGAATAGTAAAAATCTCCGCTAGCTGACCGTTAACCCTCACACGAGCTAGTGGGTTAGTATAGAGTAGCTTGATCCAGTTAGTAAAAATAAAGGGCACTCCCATGCGATGTAGAATTGCAAACATATAAGACCAGGAGATAGAATCAAATGCTTTTGCAGCATCTAGTAGCACTGCAACTGCCGGCAAGGTGGGCTCAAGCACATGCATCGCAGCAAAGAGTGTTCTCAAATTATGTGCTGTCGAGCGGGTTGGGACGAACCCAGATTGATCAGGGAGGACCATGACAGGAAGAAGTAACTTCAATCTGGTTGCTACTACCTTCGCTAAAATTTTAATATCCGTATTGATTAATGATAACGGTCTATAAGAATCACACCGATCCGGCGGTTTATCAGGTTTTAGCAGCGTAATCACGAGTGCTTCACGTAGGGTCGGCGGCAAACATTGAGTCTCGTATGCCTCCTCAAATAACTGGAGAAGGCAAGGGCGAGCAGATCTATATATTTTTTATAAAACTCTGCTGGCAACCCATCGGTACCAGCTGATTTTCCGTTAGGTAGCGCAATAATAGCGTCCCGTATTTCATCCAGGGTAAGAGGATGCATTAGGAACTCCTGCTGTCCCCGCGAGAGCCACACCAGCGCGATATCATCCAAATATTGCGCGAGTTCTGCCTCATCCGCTGCCTGGCGATGGGCATACATCCCCTCATAATAATTTGCAAAGGTTTTAAGTATATTAGGTGTATCATAATGCGTGACATCATCTGCGGTGACAGCGTTGATTAGATAAGTTTTATGGCGGGGTTCAAGAATACGGCTAGCCAGTGCTCTGCCCGGCCTGCCAGCTTCGCCATAATATCGAGCAATGCCCCGGCGTGACATATGTCTGAATTCTTGATCCGCCACATCATTATACTCTGTGATTTTAGTTTTAATAAGTGCCAGCATGGCTGGATCTGTTGTTTGTTCGTATCCGCATTCAAGCTCACGCAATTCTTGCTCAAGTGCAGCCATAGTGCGACGCAATGATTTCAGCACTCTGGCTTGTAGACCTATACAGGCCCCCCTAATGGTCACTTTAAAAGCTTCCCAGAGCGTTGCAACAGTTTGAACCGACCCGGTGTTGTGTAAGAAGTAGTCAGCAATAGCTTCACGCACACCCTCACAAAAAACCTGGTCTAAGAGAGAAGACGGTTGCAGTCGCCATTGGAATGGGGAGGGGATGCGAGATGGCAGCGTCATGCTGAGGAGCACTGGGGGAATGGTCCGATAATGTCCGAGGTAAATGCTTAATCTGTACAGTCCATGCACCGATGTCTTGCGTGACCAGCCAGTAGTCTATGCGTGACCACGCCTGGTGCGCATACGAGTGGCATGTACCTTCCCGGAACCCTGGATGCCTCACTCTCCAAATGTCCGTAAGCCCCAGGGATATCATACCGTCATGCACTGACTTAGTGGCTTTCTTGGGAAGGGGGTCAACCATCGACACTCTGTCTAATTCAGGATCTAGAACAGCATTAAAATCGCCCCCACAGATAATGACTGACGAAGGCAATTTATATAGCTTGCCCCACAATGTGTCATAAAAAGCAGGGTCATCAACATTGGGACCATATAAGTTCACTATCACCAACTTCGCACCGTGTAATGTACCCTGCACTATGATATATCGCCCGTCCTCGTCCTCCTCTACATGTATTGGCACAAAAGGGATGCCCTTCTTTATAAGAATCATCACTCCCCGCGCATAGGAGGAGTAAGACGCAGCCAGTCGCACCCCCACCCATCTGGTAGCTATAGTTGAGGCTGCATGTTTGTTAAGGTGAGTCTCCTGCAATAGAGCAACCTGGATGTGATGACGATCTAGGTATGATAACACCTGTCGCACTGTTTTAGGGTTGTTAAGCCCCCTAACATTCCAGCTTATCCACGATATTATGGGTGTTTTGGGATCAGTCATGTCTATCGATGGTGTGGAGCGTATCCGTGCCATTGCCTAAATAAAAAGAGTTTAGTGTAAAGTCTGTTCTGCCAATGTGAAGTGTCCAACGCTCTAGCAATGTAATAGTGTTCCCCAACAAGCCCCCCCCACCCACTTCAGCATGAAAACCATGCTGTGAGTACCCTGTTTCAAAACAAAACAGCATGTATACAGTTGTATCTGTAAGTCCTTGTAAATACAATGAGAAAAAACAGAAAACGACATTACAAAGGCACCAAAGGGCACCTGAACAGAAGAAAGAACTTTGCGGGGAATACCCATACTATGGGTCACTAGTAGCCATCGGCCCCCCGAGTTAACAGGGTGGGTCAAGACCAGAAGAGGTAGGCTAACCAGCCATCAGCACATGAACAGTTGACGGGCCCTCGTACATAACACCTTCAGAGAGCCAACATTGTAAAGTGAGCAACTTGCAATATCAGAAATTTAAGCATTTTACCTCCAGCATAGAACAAGCGGAGCATAGCAGGTGATATAAAAAAGATCATATGCAAGCTAATATACACGTAATACACTAACAATAACTGGCCCTAATATTTAAGATATCATATTAAGCCATCAGGGAGATTGTCGCTAAATACAGCAAACATTATGAATCTCACGTGTTCAGCCCTCAGAGTCTGAGTCAGCGCCTTTGTCGCGCTGTGACTCCTGCCGCTCAATCCGCCGTATATATTGAAGTGCTTCTTTGGGCGTTGTGAAAATACGCGCTTTTCTCGCATGTTGGATCCGCAGCCGAGCAGGGTATAGCATCGCATATTGGATATGTAGAGATTGTAGTTTCTGTTTGACAGTTTGAAATTCTCGACGCGCCTGCTGCACAGCTACGGTAAAATCGGGAAAGAGTTCCACCTTCATCCCCTGATAGTCCAGACCGCCTTTTTCTCTGGCCAAACGAAGCGCTGTATCCCGATCCCGATAATTCAATAGTCGGGTTATGATGGGTCGGGGTGGAGCCCCAGGCACAGGACGGGCAGCCAAGGAGCGATGGGCCCTTTCCACTATGAGCACCTTAGAAAACTGGTCAGCGCCCAGGAGAGATACAAGCAGCGTCTCGACGAAGGATTCCATGGGCCCAGTGTTGGTGGATTCTGAAATGCCTGTTATGCGAAGGTTGTTTCTGTGGGACCGAGCCTCGATGTCCTCATTCTTCGCTCTTATCACCTCCAGCAGCTTCTCCATGCTGGCGCAGGAGGAGCTGACAGCCTCCATGCGATCTTCCGTAGTCGAGATACGCTGCTCAGCCTCCGCCATCTGCGTACCATGCTTATCTATGTTAGCCGCCATGGTGTCCATACGCAGGTTGATGTGATCAATCTTTGCATCTATGGACTGTAAGCTCTGTTGCATGCTCAACATCAGGCGCTCCAGCTTGGTAGTCGGCCCCGCATCAGGATCCGGATCTGAATCTGAAGCGTTAGGGGTTTGGGTTTTCGTGTGCTTTTTGGTCTCGAATTGCAACTTGCTCTGCTGCTTGTCCGTCCTCCCCATTGTGGCTGCAGTCCAGCGCAGATATTGACAGTCGGAGGATTGTGCGACAGCTTTGACCCCACCACCTACAGCAATGCACAGAGACAGTCTACGACGACTAGTGTAGGCCTTTGTTAGTGTTATTCTCTACACCAGACGGGGGGAATAGGTGGTCCCCAGCGGTCAGGACTTGCAGGTCCTGTCAAGCCATGCAGTATAACACACAGTCAGGAGGTATGTAGCAGCAAAGGCACAGTAGTCGAACAGAAAGGCAAGGAAGCGAAACCACTGCCCAGCCGGACAAGTCGGTTTATGTAGGAGACTTGCAGCAAATCTAGATACAGCGCCTTCACAATATCGGACCAGCAGCACACAGCGCAGGGGATTCAGAGAATGCACACCGGACCCCAGGGGGCACAGTCATCAACACCGCAGAACAATACACCTGTGATCACAGTGACGCAGGTCTCATGTCACAACGAGTACAAGATCAGGCAGATCTCTGAGGCGTAGCGGCCCAGCACACTCCCAGGGCTATCAGGATGATGAAGACGAGACCAGGCGGGAGAACCACCAGCAGACCGCCAGATTAGCCGCACACTCCCAAGGCCCCAAGTCAGGCTGCTCAGTTAGAGAGTTTAGGAGAGTTAGGAGGGTCACAATGTAGAAATCGGGGGCAATTGCGCGCAGTCTGGCATCTAATTACACATTCCAGCAATCAGTACCTCCCCATAGAAGTCCGCCGTCAAACTCAGTAGGAGCTCCCACGCAGATCCGAAGGTTCAGCGACGCCCGGCTCCGCAGCAATCCGCCTCCAGCCGAGCAAATGGCGCCGACAATAGAAACTGCGCTCCGTCACCACAGCACAGTGATGCAGGGTGGGCCGTACATGCAGATCCGGGCCGCGCACAGGACAGCGTCGTGAGAGCCTGCGATAGGGACTATCGATGCGTACGGAATTGGGGCTCGTCAGTCCGTACCATATACTGGACCTATGTTATTTCATGCCGCGGCAGCGGCCAGAGCGGGCCGGGGGGGTCGCAACGCAGGCACCTCACCTCACGTTGGCAGCTCCCGAAATGGCGGTCTCCCGTCTCGTGGATCCAGCAAGCGGGATAGTAGTGCAAGCGCTCCCCAGCACGCCACCAACGAACTGCCGTCCGGCAAGCCCGCTTTACAGAGGCAGACGTCTCAGATGTGGGGCACAGCAGCAGGGCGTGAGAGAATCCTGGCAGGGGAGCTCAATAGCCAGTGAACTCCGGGGTCGCCATCTTGCGCCGATCGACGAGACGTTGTATAGATATGTCGTAGGGCACTGACCAGCCGAATCAGTAACCACAAAGTGTTCCTCTGTGCCTCAGGAGTCAGGATATATGTCTTACAGCCGTGGTTGGCGCCAAATAAACAGGATATTAGACGGATTGTGGGCTTGACCAGAAGAGCAGCACTAAAGTGCGGCCATTTTGCTCCGGGCTCTCTAGCGCCCCCCAACCTGATTGATATTTGACTAATGAATAAAGGGTCAGAGAACTTTAACTAGAAAATAAAATCCTTTAAAATACTCAACAACTCTCTTTATTGGCTTAAATATTAATTGCATTTTTGATTTTTCATGTTTATGTAAATCTCCTGATGGTAATATACAGTGGCAAGGGTCCAGTAACTTTGCAGCGGTAAATTAGAAGGTAAATGAGGTTTTGCATTGAGAAATTACCGTGAAATTACAGCTGCATCACCCCGTCAGCCTTGGTTCATGCACCCAAAATGTGATGTTCTCTTCAATCTTTAACCATGCTGAGGTTAAAGGGCGCCTATTCTCGGCGCCTGAATTGAAGCCGCTGTCTCTCCAGTGAGTGGGTGAGGGGTAAGAGACACCCTGGCCTCCCTGGAGTGAGAGAGAGAGCATACAGCATGTTGTCACGACAAGGCCGAGGCTACTATTATACGTGCTGCAAAAATATAACAGATTATGGCAGCAGTACTTGCAATGATGATATCTTCTTTGTGCGCCCTTTTCCTCCTGTTGTTCTCTTTATTGTGTGAGGGGCACACTATGCTCCCTTCTACATGCTGTGGAGGGGAGCATGTCTCTTAAACCGAGGGGCCCACCCACTGAAGGGGCCCCTTCCCATTTCTCTAAGCAACTTCATTGAAAGTGTATTTTTTCCAGACCAGATGGTGCCAGCAGGATACCACCGGGAGCAGGACTCGTGGACAGGAAAAACTCTGGTTCTCCTTGCAGGCAGGGGCAATGCTACAGGTACATCCCCTTTAAGCTTGATACAGACAGATTTTACCTCAAGATCTCTCGCCTTTATTCAGAGCTCTCAGGCTTCCTATAAGCAGGCCACCCAGGTCAGTTTTTTTGCTGTGCATTCTGGTACCTGTAGTCCTGATTTTACAATGCTGTAAAGAGGACTTCATTTTCTTGCATGTCACAGTGGAGTTTGATGTCCATATAGAGGAACACGGCCAAATACCAATTCCTTAAATTAATAAGGAGACTTGCTATGTCATGGTATAGTGGTTCTGTCAAAACTCGGCTTAACTAAGAAAATTAGGCACAGGTGTTGTAGGAAGGTGGAGTATTATGCAGTGATGCTGGGTAGGCTTCACCATGCAGTACTCTCACAAACCTCAAAGATGGTCCTTAGATTCACAAAAATAAATCCTTAGCTCAGTCCTGGTAGAGTTGCAAAGAGCAGTGTGGCATAGTCTTGTAGCTGTTATTATTTACCATTTGCATTGTAACGTAGTACAGGTGGTCAGGACATTCCATAGTTCTATATTGTAAGTGTCCTTTCCATTGGTCAATGTGAATATTCTATATGCAACACCCAGGAGATGAGACTTGAGGAAGAAGAGGAGTGTAAACCAACTTCTGGGCTCGTTGTACCTGTGTCTGCATTTGGTCTTATGTACCAATAAAGCTTATTATTGGTCTGCTGCATTGTGTCTATGTGCCTCCATCACTTCATATTTGGCGACAAGAAAGAGGTGCACCTTGATCTTCACTTAATGAAGCACTCCGATCTCCAGTTACGCTACGCTCTACTTGTGGGCCCAGGAGATGAACTGCCCTCAGCTGCGCACTGTACCTTTGAAGGGCTGAACTCACCATCGCACTTCTATCAACAATGCATACATTTGGAAAAATGTTGCTTCCATCACTTCAAGCAGTCAGGCTTTACTGGAGGAACATATGTTAAGCATTTCAGAATACCAACATGGATGATAAGTAATTGACACACCTCAAAAGAAACCGGACACCCATTTATGAAAAAAAAGCAGATTTTTATCTTAATTCAGACACCAAGACGAATGGAATCAGATACATAGAACCAGAGTTATGGATTTTAGAAGCAATATAAAATCTGTGCAAAATAAACAGTGAACGTTATCATTGCGGTCAATGGTAAAAACCACTAGGGACAATCAGTCACTTGCAGGTCTATTTCTGTGAAACCCATGGAGGGTAGAGGTGATGCGGGTCCCAGGACCAAGCCACTACAGTCAGTTCAATTTTACCTGGCTCGGGGAGCATGGGTGCAGAGTTGTCCTGGCTGTCCATGGTGCTGAACGGGAGCCATGGGAGAGCTGCTTTTACCGCTTACACAGTGCTGTGGGGCAACAGGGTGCAAAATATCAACAACTGGGCCACTGCAGATATTTGGGCGAACATTGTATGGAGTTCCCTTTTGATGCAGTGTCGAGTGAAGGGGTCAGTTGCCGGACTGGCGTCCTACAAGTGTTGGCAGCGGTAAGCACAGCAGATGGTTACTTCGACGTCCAGGGGAAAACGATAGCTGCTTGAAACTTCGTGGAGGGCAAGACTACACTTCCCACAATCCACTAGGCCATCTGTACAATAGGCACACTGGTGGCCTCCAACGTTTTGAACAAGTGTAGCACAGAGGCAGAGATTGCACAGAGCCTGATGCACGCACATTTAAACCCTTGTCCAAGACTTTGCCAATGTGTGCCTGTCTAGAGCATAGTTAGGCTGTGGTGAAGCTGCTCCAAATAACACTGACCTATTCGGTAACTTCAATTTCTCAATGCATGGAAAACTAAAGAATCAACTCAAATAGCACTTCTCTTAGTGACAGCAATATTATTTTCAGGCTGCTAACATGGATTATCGCCTGAGTGAGAATTGTGTCAGAACTTGCATATTCACTCACTCATCCATATATACATTCTTCTCAGGAAGTTAAGCACCCTCTCTAGAGATCTGTCTAAGTTGCATGTCACTCATTCTGTGGGCGATGAAAACTTGTTCAACTCTGACCTGCTGGATCTGGTCTGTGGAAAATGGAAAATTGCACTTACTGCCTTCTGTCAGATAGAGAACCTTGCTTTGCTACTGCCTGATTTGTACCTGTCCTGTGATGAGAACAGCTTGTGCTGATGCTACTCTAGCTGTACTGGTCCTGTGAAGGAGGGAATCTTGCACTGTTTCTGCCCAAGGTGTATGAAGAGGGGTGTTTCGACTGGGTTTCCACCATGCCATTAAAAACAAAGGATGTTTTTCTACACTTACATTACCTTCCCATGCCAGTCAAAAACTCTTTTTGGGCCCAGGGCAAAACTAGTAGCGGGGTCCTGACACAGAGACCCTGGTTTCAGTTGCAGCTTCCCAGCTTGACCAAACTGTGTGACCCTGGCCAATTACTTTCTTCCCTCTGCCTCCTTTTCAGTGACCATCACATTTGAGAGCACCTTGAAATAATGAAGTTCAAGATATGCACTGCACAAAAACCTCTCATGTATGTAGTATAACATACCATAATATTGCTCTATATATAACAACAATAAAGGCCTTCTATTGGGGGCACAAGACAACTGACTTGCCTCTTAGGTCACTAATAAAACTATCATCAGGGCTAACGGGAGAATGAATGTGATACCCATCCACAAACTGAATTGCAGTGTCTAATCAGGAAACCTGGTTTCAATCCCAGCTTCCAGGCCAGAGCAAACAGTGTGACTCTAGGAAATTATTTTTCATCACCGTGTCTCATTGTCAATGATCTGCACATATGAGAGTACCTTGAAATAGTTTAGGGTGTGCCCTTTGCAACAAAGTCTCTTGTGTATGGTAATGGTCTAATAGACGATAATGTTGCTCCATTCATGAAGAAAAAAGTAAAGACTTGTATAGAAGAAACAAGACAACTTGAGTAATTAGTAACATTGTCACAGAAGAAAGGGTGTGGTTGGCTAATTGTAACAAAGGCCATTTAATGCAGCAATATAATCTAGGTACAAAAGGGAAACAATCCAAAATACACTTTTTTATGTAAAATTTATAAATAAAGTGGCAGTCAATGATACTTGCAGCGGGGCAGAAGGTCCAGGCTGAGCTAAGAGATTTTATCCTCAGCTTTCCTGGAGCTGCTTTTCCAGAAAGGCTTCAACACAGATGGGGCCACGGAGAATTATGGGACCTGGCCGTTGCCACCTCATGTCCACTGCTATATTGGCACTGGTGGCGAGGTAGGCGATGCTTAGGTGTTAGGCACTTAGTTTGTAGTCTTAAGGTCCATCCATTCACACAGTCCACAACCAGTAAGCTCAAAGTGTGGCTTAGCAACGTCGCATAGCCTGTGTCATAGTGCAGGCTATAATTACAGTGACTCCCCATGTGAAACATGCTGCATGTGCGGAGATCAGGAAATTTGCCCCATCACCCGCACTTTTCTGAGGCTGGAGAACATGCCCTATGAAGCAGGCATTATTTCACAATTTTTGATGCAAGATAACTGTATTCCCGGGATAGATGCCTGAGCCCACAGGGGCATATTCGAGCACCAAAACATGTTGATGCAAAAGAGAAATCAGGCCCTTTGTTCTACCTTCCTGTAGCATTGCTATGGTTGTGTTTATTCCTGCATGAGTAGAGGCTAATCCCTCATGGGCTTCTTTGATTAAAGACCTGATTATGATATTGGCGGATGGGATACTCTGTCACAAATGTGACAGATATCGCGTTTGTCTAATTACAAGTTCCATAGGATATGTTATGTTGTTAACATTTATAACGCGCACGGCTACTCAAGAGTGTCCCGGCGCGGAAGCCAACTGATAGGAGCTACAAGAAACAGCAAATTAGATGAACAGCAGAGTTTTTAGCCGTTTCCTAAACAGCCTAGGGTCTTGAGTATTATGCAGCTCGTATGGAAGGGCATTCCAAGCTTCTGCTGCCTTAAAGGATAGGGAGCTGCCCCCCATTCTTGTAAGACGGAAGCGGGGGATCACTGCCAGACACTGCGTGGCTGAACGCAGATGTCTTCGTGGCGCATAAAAGCTAAAACGTTTCCTAAGATAGAGTGGGCCAGATCCGTGAAGGTCTGCATGGGCCAGAGTAAGGGCTTTGAATTTGACTCGCTGGGCCATGGAGAGCCAGTGCAGATCATGCAAATGTTGTTTTATGCTTGACCTTCCAGCGATGTTAAGCAAAGCTCTGGCCGCAGCATTTTGTATTACTTGCAGTTTTTTCAATTGGTAACCTGGCAAGCCAATGTACAGAGTGTTAGCATAGTCAATGCGTGTAAGAATCAGGGCGCGGGTGACCATTTCCTTAGCTGCCCTGGGTAACAGAGGTAGGAACTTCCTACCGGATTTTAATGTGCCAAAGCACTGTCCTGCTAATTTCTTTAACTGGGTGGAAAACCGGAGATCTTCACTAAACCAGATCCCCAGATTTTTGACTGGTTGACCCACAGATTTAGGTAAGGGGTAGTCTGTCGGCCACAGTGTCTCCCTGAACTGCGGCGGGAAGGACCCATACAAAAGAATCTCCGACTTGTCCTCATTACATTTAAGCTGAGCAAATGCGAGCCATTTAAAGACGGCTGTAAGACAGTCTTTAGCCTGAGCCGGGGCAGTGTCATTTTCCCTCCAAGTGAAGAGGAGCTGGGTATCATCCGCATACGCAATGATCTTAGCTCCCAGCTCCTCCGCAAGATAGATCAAAGGGGTGACATATATGTTGAAAAGAAGCGGGCTCAGGGTGGAGCCCTGCGGTACTCCAGTGGTGACCTTTTTAGGGGCCGAAGAGACCGGAGGTAGCCAAACTTGCTGCGATCTATCCTCTGGGAAAGATTTAAGCCAGTTCCACGCTATTCCAGAGACACCAATGTTCGAGACGCGGGCTAATAGTTGTAAATGAGGCACCGTATCAAAGGCGGCAGAGAGGTCTAATAAAATCAGGGCCGCTCTGCCACCAGCATCCAAACATTCCCTAATTGCTTCTGACATTTCAACAAGGGCCGTCTCTGTACTATATGTGGCCCTGAAACCCAAGTGGGCTGGATGGAGCAAGCCAGAAGATTCAACAAAATTGGCGAGCTGTTTATAGACCGCTTTCTCGCACACTTTCGCCACAGCCGGGAGAAGGGAGATAGGGCGGTAGCTAGCAGGAATGGATGGGTCCAAGGATGGCTTTTTCAATAGAGGTAGAAGTTTGGCCTGCTTCCACTCTAGTGGAACAGTAGCAGTCTGGAGGGACATATTAATGAGGGTATTGGCCTCTGAATTAACAGCCTCGGCAACGCGGCTAACAACCTGGCCAAACAAGGGTCAACCGGGGAGACTGATTTCAGCGATTTAAGGATAGTCAATGAGTCTTGTGGAGCAATAGGAGAGAATACCGTCAGAGACGGGGATAGGGATGAATTGACTGTCGAGGTATTCGGGAGGGAAAACCCTGCCTGACCAGGGGGACTATTCCCAAAATTGGCCTGGATCGCCTGGATCTTATCAATAAAGAAACTAGATAGTTTCTCGCACCATGTGTCCGAGGCAGGAAGGGTGATAAGTTCTGCGCAAGGAGTTAAAAGGCTCTGTACAATTGAGAATATTTCTTTGGCATTATTTTTAGACAGGGATATGCGCTCTGCATAATAACGACTTTTGGCCTGGCTAAAGGAGGCGCAGTATACTTTCTGAGCCTTCCTTAATGCTATTTTAGCAAGGGGACAATAAGCCAGTCTCCAGCATCGTTCCAATTTTTTGCAATGCTGTTTTTGCTCTTTGAGCTCACTAGAAAACCATGGTTTGGAGGGGGAATTTCTTGCTCGCTTGTTGGAAGAAGGCGGGGATAGATGTTCCACCGCCTGCGAGATCCAGCTAGTGAAGCTCTCCAGAGCTCCTCCCAGATCCATGGCGAGAGTAGGACGAGTGACTGCCAAAGCCAGACTCAAGGCAGAGGGATCGATTCTGTGAGATGGTCTGCCTTGGTGATGCCCGCTAAATGGGTGGGACATCTGAATGGTCCACGAAAATTGGATCAAAATATAATGGAACTCTATATAATGGAACTGTAATTTGGCGGATGGGATATCCATCACGTTTGTGACGGAGTAACCCTGTCCACCAAGATCGTAATCAGGCCCTTAGTCTAATCTAGACAGACCATGAGGCTTATTCTGCCTCCCACTCCTGGTATCGTAACTTCAGGAATGTTATCTGAATTAAGGGTGTAGGAGCAATTCGGAGGAAAACCTGCTGGAGGTTTCATAGCTTGCTTGCTTGCATTTATGGCTGTTAGAATATCTATATCCATCTTCATTTGATATCTGGTTAGGCGTGCTACTCTAACAGTCTGAATTGCAGCTTTTGCCACTAGGTTAGCTGCACAGTTCCCTTTAGCATGAATACCATCACGCTGATGGCCCAAAGTGTGTTTCACATGGACCAATGGAAGCTTGTCTTGCAAGACAGCTACCTTTCCCTAAAGCTGTTTATTCTCTATAGGTTTTTCCTTTGAATCCTTGAATCTATTCAACCACTAATGCTGCAAATCGACATTGTAACCTTGCATACAGAAGGCTGAGTTGGACACAATAAGTTTGGGAGCGGACGAGTCAGCCTTTTTTAATGCAAGTCCCAGGGCATGTAATTCTGCATGTTGTGCTCTACTATCACCTAAGATTTTATCGTGGGTGCGCTGTGGGATTAATTCACCCTCTTCACTATACCACGTACTGCTGCACAGGCTGACTTCCTCCTCTTGAGGTGCTTCCCTGATAAAAACTGGAGAGCAGTCTTCTTCCGCTAAGATGATGTCATAATCAGTACCACTAGCCACCAGGGAGGGACTAGAAATCACCACACTAGACTCCTGTACCATAGAAACATCCGAAATGCTTATTTTTAAAATTGTAACTCAATCAAAAGGAACATAGAGAGGTGCTCTAGTTTACAGGCCTCCATGCCAGAAAACTAATTTTATAAATCATCTACTTGAATTAATCGCCCCACATGTATTAGCTGCTGATAACTTTCTTCTCATTGGTGATTTTAATTACCATGCAGAACTGTTATCAGACCCCGATACAGGTCAACTAGTAACAAATTTGAACACACTGGGACTTGTCCAGATGGTGGTGGGACCCACTCACCTTGCTGGCCATACCCTTGATCTCTTGTTCACCAACTCAACCAAAGTCAGAGTTGAGCAATCCCTCCCTCTGGTCCGATCACAATTTACTAAAATTTTTCTTACCAATGGGCACTTCAAAAAATTGTCCCTGTAGCGAATCCACCTGGATAAGGCCTTGGCGTAAAGTCACCTTAGAAACTTTCTCGGCTCATTTTAACCCTCCGTCCCTATCCCATACTGAGAACATTGATCAGGCAGCAACAGCTTTTGAAGATGCAATTACATCAGCCCTGAACATAGTGGCGCCTCTGTCTAAGGTCAAGATCAAGCCTAGAGCATCACCCTGGTTCACATTAGCACTGAAAGCCGAAAAACTGTCCAGTAGGAATGCCGAGCGTCAATGGAGAAAAACTAAGGCCAATGAAGATCGTCAAAAATATAAACAGATCCACCGAGGATACTTTAATAACATCAGACTGGCCAAAAAGTTGCATCTTACTAACAGGATTAATAAAGCTGCCAATTCCAACAAGGAGCTTTACAAAATATTAAAGGAGTTTACGGCCCCTCTCTCTGACCAGCTTGGAAATATATCCTCGCAAGAATGGGTTGACACGTTGTCCACCTTTTTTGATGACAAGATTAAATCTATACATAGGTCTTTTCCCCATCATGATATCAAAAATCTTGATAATAATCTAGTTATAAACTGTGACCCCACTCTGCCTCTCCTATCGTAATTCACTGTGCTTACATTAGAGGAAGTTTCCACTGCTCTAGTTAAGATTAAATCAGGCTCCCCAGCAGATCCGCTTTTAGCCCGTTTCTTTGCAACTATAGCTCCTTTGGTCATGGCTAAACTCACGGACCTATTTAATATGTCACTGACACAGGCTATGGTCCCCTCTAGATGGAAAGCAGCACAAGTCAAGCCAATCCTTAAAAAGCCCTCTGCCGATCCGAAGGTTCCTGGCAACTACCGTCCAATCTCGCTGCTTCCATATTTTGGAAAGGTACTTGAGTCATTGGTTAATAAACAGCTTACCACCCATCTGGAGAGTCATGGACTGGGATCCATCACAGTCGGGGTTTAGTGTGGCACACAGTACCGAAACATCATTGGTGGAGGTTGTAGACAACATTAGGCTGGCCTTGGACAACGGGCAGTCAGCCATCCTAGTCCTGTTGGATTTGTCAGCCGCTTTTGACACCATCTCCCATAGCATTTTAGAACAGCGGCTCTGGGAGGTGGGTGTCAGGGGTACAGCCCTGGACTGGTTCAGGAACTATCTAATGAATCGAACCACCACAGTACAAATGGGCAACCTGGCCTCATCTAGTCGGTCTGTAGGCATAGGGGTTCCTCAAGGTTCCATCTTAAGTCCTATGCTTTTCAACTTGTATGTAACACCCTTAGCTAGGGTAATCAGGTCCTACGGCTTTGATGTAGTGTCATATGCGGATGATACTCAGCTGTTAATTACTTTTGGCTCTGACCCCACCAACACAATGATACGTTTTAAAAACTGCATGATCCATATTGACAACTGGATGTGTACCAATCACTTACAACTTAATGGAAGTAAGACGGAGGTCATTCTTTTTGGTAAAACGGATGAATACTGGTCCAGTGATTGGTGGCCTCAGAATCTAGGCCCTTGTCCATCCCCCAAACCTGTGGTGCGGAACCTCGGAATAATGATTGACAATCAGTTGTCAATGAAAAGCCATATAAATCACGTAATTGGCATCTGTTATGGCATTTTGCGTAAACTACGCAAAATCTTTCAATGGATTCCCATTGAATCCAGGAAACCGTTGGTCCAAGGGCTTATCATAAGTCGCATGGACTATGGTAATGCCTTACTGGCCAACATAAATGAGGAACTTTACTCCAAGCTTCAAGTTTTGCAGAACACCGCTGCTAGACTGATTTTAAATCTTCCATCAAGAGCTCCATCAGCACTCAGTTTGAGGACTCTTCACTGGCTTCCTGTTAAGAAGCGAGGACGCTTCAAAATCCTCTGCCTCGCTCACAAGAGCATGTATGGAACTGGGCCAAGCTATTTTGCCAAGAAACTTAGCTGTTATCAACCAAGTAGGTCACTCAGATCTAGTACTAAATGTCTCCTCATCCCTCAAAGAGTTCGTACCGCAAGGAACGGCGGTCGATCCTTCTCCTTTCTCGCACCAGCTCTTTGGAACAAGCTCCCGCCTCATCTTCTTTCCACCTCCGAACATAAACTCTTCCGTAAGGATTTAAAAACTTGGCTATTCGACTATTCATAATGCCTTTATCTCTGACCGTCAGTCCTCATGGAGTCTTTGCTAGCGCCATGAGACCTTTTGGTGATATGTGCGCTTAACAAGTTCCCCTGACTTGACTTGACTAGAGAGGGCAGTATTGGCTCCAAATTAGCCGCACACTCAAAGTATATGAATGCAGCACTCAACCCTCCAATGGCCCTACTGCTCACAGACCATATACCCAAAAAAGAAAATGTATACACAAAGGGAGTGCTTAGGAAGTCTAAAGATATTCATTTGAATGTGCAGAATTCAATTGATCCTAAATGTCTTTTCAAATTCTTATCACATGAAATGCTATCCTCTTATGTAACCAATAAAGCGGGAGCCATGGTATAACAGTTCAATCAAAATGTTTCTTTATTCTCTTTTTAACATCCAACAGCAGCCCAGCCTACGCGTTTCGTCCCCAACATGGAACTTCAGGGCTGAAAGCGAATAAAATATACATTTTACACCAAACTACATGCACCTCACCATCTTGCCTACACATATTTACATAAATTGCTTCTACTGATTGTAGCATTTATAATACAGAGAGGTGTTTTGGGAGTTTTTCTTTATACTTGGTCACAATCGGCCTAAGTGATTAAAAAATGGGAGAAGTGATGTTAGTTTTTACTAAATTTTTTATGCTTTTTTAATCCAAAGAAGATATACTAAATTTAAAAAAACAGAACTTTTTTGTTGTTGTTGCAATTATCTATGTTAAAAATGTAATAAACATTGGCCAGCTAAAGGGGTCTGTAATAATTAGACACCACATTTGTTTGAAGGTAAAAACATGGGTATTTAGGTTTCACACGTTACAAAATATAGGCAATTTATATACTGCCCAACAGGAGTGATGATGAATTTAATACTATTAATATAGAGTTACTGTAATTATTAGATCACATGTGTTAGGTGATGTATATTCAATGATGTTATATGTTTTTTAATGTTTTTTGTTGATGTCATAATCATCAGATAATTGTATTCCGAAGACAGCTTTGATAATGCGTGGTATGTCCCCTTCAATTTGTACATTTTGCTTGTAAACTCTATCAGGAGGATTTAAATGCTGATCTGGAGTTTCGATCTGTATAAAGTCATCAGTTGGATATGCATCCAGAAATCTCTGAAGCGTCTGATGTACTATAGTGACTTCTGCTGCACTTTCTAGGAACGCTGTCACCAATGTCCTGTTATCCCAGGAGGACTTGTGGCTGGATCAGCATGTTTCTTAGAAAGCCCTGTTACTTTCTTCTTCTTTATTGAGGTCTTAGAGTCCAATCCTTCTACTTTCCTCTTTATGCAGATGTCAGTCTTGTGTCCTGCTTCACTTTTCCTACTGTATTCCTGGTTTCTTTGGTACTCAGATCGGCTCCCCCACTCTGTTGTATTACTTTCAGTGTCCTGAAAAGGACGTGAATAGCCTCCTGATCCCTTTCAGGCTTCTTAATTTTATTGCAGTCTTTTAAGTTAAGTTATAAACACCACGGTTGGATTCTCGAAATTCGAGTGATCCAGTCCGTCTTCCACCTCAGTGTCAATTTTAAGTTTTAAATTTGACTTAACGGGTCAAGTACCCAGGGTATTTCTACCTACAGAGGTTTAAACTCCTGCAATTATTTTTGGTAGTTCCTGTTCACAATCTTGAAATGAAACAGCTTCTAGTCGCTGATGTATAGCCAGAACTGATGCCTCTTCCTTAATATTGCTTAGGATGATAGAGGTTACTGTAAAAAGCTCCCCATTAATTTCATTCCTAAGTCCAGAGCTGGTGCAGCTCTATGCTCATTTTGTACCTGTCTAAGTACATCGGGGAGGACTGCCAATGAAGGCTTCCCATGCGCACTGGTGTAAACGCATGCAAAGATGCTTCCCCAAGTGTTGCACTCCTGTATGGGAGGCACTATTCCAAGAGGGAGACACAAAGTCAGTATTGTGTTTTTGTCTTGAGGGGTAGGTTATGGATGCACTGCTTCTAGCTGATTGGCATTGTGAGCAATCCAGAAAGCCATTTCATCATGCTTCTTGAGTGCTTTTATCACAATGGCATTAATAGTTGGTGGACTAATAGTTTGTATTTGTGTGGGAGTGGCAGATTATGCTGCAACAGCTGGTATGGAGCTCAAGGTTCGTTGTATAAACTGTATAAGTCTCCTATATATGACTAATGTGTAATTGAAAACACATAGCACCTCAACATGTGTTAGGTTGTCCGAGCTAAGAACTGGAGCGTTGCCAGCCAAAACTCACCACGTAGCACTTTCATTGCTGAGAGGCCCCAAACGGACTGTCACAAGCCACTCACCTGAAGCTCCAGGGGGTTTAGTTGGGGTGACCACTGGACCCAACTCCCTCTGAGAACTGACCTGGTAGCAATGACAAAGAGAATGCACTGTCCCACAAAAGTTTCTAAGGGGAAGGGGGAATGGGAGGAGAAAGAGAAACAACCTGGACTGGATCACAGCACATCTTCTCATCTGGGATGGGTGCTGGAGTAACAGGATTCACTGGATATGTGGCTGGTCTGCAAACAACACTCAGGAATCGGGTGTTGTCACAGAAACTCAAGGATCTACGAGGAACAGGCACAAATTAATACTGCCTGTAATGAGCTTGGCAGTTTCAGGACATATACAGCTTCTTATACCTGGAGAATCAGCCTATTTTGTGATACTTATTTATGTTTCTCTGTTTTGCTGTCCGGGGTAGGAACAGGAATGTACAGCTTAACTCTTTGAAAGGAGTGTCCATTTTTAAGTTGTTCTTTGTGTGCCGTCGTCTTGTCTTGAGGGGCATCTGCTTCTCTTATGGTGTGTTTCAGACTAATTGCTTTTCATGGGTGATATTAGGACAGGGG
Source organism: Calotriton arnoldi (assembly GCA_963921515.1). Classification (NCBI taxonomy): domain Eukaryota; kingdom Metazoa; phylum Chordata; class Amphibia; order Caudata; family Salamandridae; genus Calotriton; species Calotriton arnoldi. The sequence continues at coordinate 917,748 of CAWUFW010004004.1, forward strand.
ACCTGATGTGAAGTTACAGATAGGATTTTATAGAAACCTGCATTTGTGCAACAGGAATATTTTCTACGTTCAAATGCTGTGCATTCATTTTTCTGCTATGTAGTAGTTGGGTCTGGAACTGTCCCTAATTTTTTTATTTTTTTTTGTCAACCTTGGTGTCCATTAGAGGTGGGAAAGAGTCAGCCTTCTATGATGTTGAATGTAAGCCCACAATGCGCCAGGACAAGCTTGTCACCTTTAGATTCTTTATCCCGCCATGTGGTTCGGAAGCTGTGTCGAGGGCTCCGGACCGATGTCTCTTGAGGATAAACATTTGGACGCTTCTGAGATTTGGAGTTCAGAACAACAAATCAAACACATGTTGAAAATATTGTCCCAAAAAGTAAAGGAGCCATTTTCTTTTAATTAGGCTTCGAGAATGCATAGCTGCCATCACAAATTGACATTCATAAGGCCCATAATCTGTGTATCCAGAAGGATGAAAAGTCTAAAGACTGCAAGATCTTTTTTTCAAGAACCTCACAGGTCAGAGATAAAGAACTTTGGGAACAATATGCCATGTCCAGGTAAATCAAGTGTCCCTGAAAGATTTAGAGGTGTCAATCAACAAGGACATCAGAGGAAGCAGAAGAGGCCTCGGGAGAGCTAAAATCTGACGCGCAGGATTTGGCATAGGTAGATTTGGAGACTGGGGACTTATTGGCAAAGGCACTAAAAGAGCATGTATTGATGCGGAGAAGTGTACACATACAATAACTCACAGTTTTACCGGGTTTGAGCCATAAACATTGAATTCAAAAACACCAAAACAGCCTTCCAGAGCGAGGCATTCGAAGGTGGACTCTATTTTGAAGATCATGGAGGCCCTTGCGTCATAACCAAAAAACACCAGTGGGGCAAATCTTTGCACTAGGTTTTGACTCTGAAAGAGGCTCTAGATTCTAGGTAGGGAAAAGAACACAAGGGAAAGGATACACCAATGCCGGTAGAAACGATAAATGGCTTGATGGTTGACGCTAAACAACAATCGCTGAAATCAGGAGGAAGCAGCAGTGGACGGAAGCTAAAATGGCACCACTGATGCAAAAGAAAAAGTCTGACTCCTTAAAATCATGTAGTAAGTAAGTAAGTAAGTAATGCATTTATAGAGCGCACAAATGCCGAGGCGTCTTGGCGCTAAATGTATCATGTCACGGGAACTGTTGTTGAACGGGCTGATTAGGTTCGCTTGGATGGAAATAGCCAGGTCTTGATCATTTTCCTGAACAGGAGTCTGTTTGATTGTAGCCTGATTGTAACCGGCAGCGAGTTCCAGAGCTTCGCTGCCCAATAGGAGAGGCTTCTACCCCCCCATCTGGCTCTTTGAATTCTTGGGACCTGATCTAGACCTTTATTGGCTGATCTAAGGTATCGCCACGGGATGTGCCATGAAAAAAGTTTCTGTAGGTCCAGCGAACCCCCTCCATATAGTGTCTGGTGCTTTGTGCACCAGACACAGAACTTTCAATTCAATTTGTTGCTGGACTGGAAGCCAGTGGAGCTCCCTTATACTATTGGAAATAGAATGGTATTTCGGGATGTCAAGTAGCACCCGTGCTGTGGCATTCTGCAGACTAAAGTTTTAATAGTTGGCGTTTGTCAACTCCAAGAAAAAGCGCATTGCAGTAATCGATTCTTGAAAGAATCAATGCGACTATAACATTTTTGCTGAGATCTTGTGGAATAAATGGAAGAATTTTGCGCAGAACCTTTAGGAGGAAGAAACATGAAGAGGTCAAGAGATTGCACTGGACTGCAAAGTTCAGCTGATCATCAAACATGACTCCCAAGTTTCTAACCTTTCCGGTCGGTTCAGGACACCACCCAGCCTCAGCTGGCCACCACAGCTGATTCCAGATTGATTGTCCCTTTCTGAACTCCACTATCTCTGTTTTATCAGTATTTAGTTTAAGGTAATTCAAATGCAGTCACCCAATAATGTGTTTCAGTCAGTTGTGAAACCTCCCTGCCACTGTTTCTATACTCGAAGATATAGATATTTCTATCCGAGTGTCGTCGGCATAAGAGATCAGCGAGAAACCTTGTGCTTTGATCAGTTTAGCCAGAGGAGTAACGTATATGTTAAACAGGGTAGGTGGTAGAACTGACCTCAGATGTCAAAGTACCCCAGCACAACCTCTGTTCCCTAGAAGTAAGAAACGAGGTGAGAAGGGTTAGAGCCATCCCTTTTATTCCTATCTCCCTCAGCCTCTGTGTTAATACTTGGTGGTTATCAGTATCAAATGCTGCTGACAGGTCTAATAGGATAAGAGTGACTCGCCCTCCACTAACCAGCTGTGTACGTATCTCCTCGGTAGCCATGGCTAGGGCTGATTCTGTAGAATACCTTCAAAAACAGGGAACAAGTGGCCTAGGGATGAGACACCCATAGACAGAAACATGAGAGCCACAGGAGACTGAGTAGGAGGACCTTTACAAGGAATGTGATCAACCCTTATTAGAGGAAAGTTCCCATGGGGAGCAAGACATACAACAGCAGGTAGAGCCTGATTCTCCTCCCGAGGTGGCAGATTGACTCCTGCTGCTCACAATCTTCACCCCTAGATGACTTCTCATTGAATAACAAAGTGGTTAAAAGAGCAGAAGTTACCTACGGGATGCAGCTCGAGGTAGAACAGGCGGAGGCTTGTTTCCTACTAGATGCTTTAACCATCTCAGAAGAGGAGTTAGTTCTTGTCCATGCTCACTAGAATTGTAAAGCAGGGCAAAGAAGCCTTTAAAGAACCAGCTTCTTCGCAGGCAGTCACACCAAGAGTGGTGAAGAAATATATACACAAAGATCAACACACAAGTGGACTCGCTAATAATGTCCACAGCTAGAAAAATGGCTAATGTATCAGTATGCATAACCAGACAGAGCAAAAGGCTGCAAAGAGTAGGCTGAAAAACTGAGCGGGCAGCAGCCACCCAGTGGCATATTGCAAAATTCAAAATGCCCTGCTCAGAAGATTTGATCACCAGCAATGGGATGAAATTGAAGATCTCCTTCAACATCTGCTCAAGCAATTTAAAGAAAAGGGCTAAAACTGTCATCCAAGAGGGGAAAATATTGCAGACAAATGCCTGCAGCTCTCCCTGGTTGCCATAGACACTACAAAACCACACAAACCACACCTATACACCATTCTACCCCAACTACCACACAATGACACCATCCCTCTCACACAAAACACCACTCTGTCCTATACAACTAACAAATCTACACATCACCAACACAACACAAAGCCTCACTATACGTAACTTTAATACATCCAGACACACACTCCCTGTTGATACAAAACACCAGCTCTACCCTCTACTTGAACCTACCAGACCCCTTACTGTCACCACCAAACCAATACTCAACCCTCCATCATTTCATCCACCAACACCCTCCACCTCTTTTGACCAAAAACACACAACCAAACAATCCTTACACTCCACCATACATATTACCTTTTCCACCTATCACATCTAACCCAAACATCATAACTCTTGCTAATCCCCTCTCACACAACACATACACTTTTACAAAACACATCTCCACCCCCTTTAGCATTCAACGTCCACTCATCAACAAACTTTACATACAAATGCTTCTCAGAAAACCACTACACCATCATCTCCTCTCACTAATTCACTAAAACAAAACATAACACACACACCAGCACAACAAAATCTCTCACACACACTATTTCATAATGCATTGAATTTGCCAGGGCCCTCCTCAGGAGGCCACTACAGCTTTGCATCACCCATTGCGCCTGTCAGCCCTGCCAGTGACAGTATCAACGCAACTACAAATCATTGCACTCCTACAAGAGTGACAATTCAGACTATTTCAAGCCCCTAAAGCTATGAGAATGGCTTGGGCAGCAGGTATTAGTCTTTTTAAATGTTTATTTAATTATTAAACAACTGTTGTGTGCTCATCTTTAATTTAAACAAACAGCGCCTCCATGTGGCAGACTGTCATAAGTACCGGTGTTGACAATCAAGTGCCAGTGCCGAGCACCGGAAACCACCAGCTCAAATTAAGTACTGTCCATTACAAACTAGAAACATACTCCCACACTCCTGACTACACAAATAATACACATCCTAAACCATCTTTACTTCCAAATGTTCTCTCTTCCCCCACACCTAACACAAATACACCAGCACAACAACTCTCATTCATCCGCCTCTCATCCATTGCACAATTCAGAGCCTTGCAACATGACCCTCATGCTCCACCATCACCCCTAATTCATACATCATCCACCCTAAACAGACGTAAACAAAACAAACAACATGTCACTCTTTACAACTTCACATCTTCATGTCTAGTACACAAGGCAACTCTTCAAAAACAACACAGCTCACCTACTCACTCTCATCCACCATCTCCACCACCTACATACACAGACCCATCAAAATGCCTTCTAAGCCTGCTGAATGAGGACTACGATATAGAAAAACAACACTATTGCTATCCTCATACCGCTAATACCAGCACTAATAACACACCTGCTAAAAGTTCTAAAAATACTACTCACTCTTCTACCAAACAAAATCACACCACCACCAAAACACAATCTCCAAACTGCCTTCTAATAAATGCTCGATCACCCTCTAAAAACAAGCACCACATCTACAGCCTACTCACTGACATACAACCCGACTTACTCTTCATAACTGAATCATGGTTGGGACATGACTTGGCTCCAGTGTTGCATGAAGCTGTTCCTATAGGCTATCAAACTATCAGACAAATTTGTATAGGAAAAAGAGAAGGTGGACTAGGTGTTATATTCAAGCAAACAACAAATCTCACTAAAGCTGACAACATTTCCGTACAAGGTTGTGAGGCCCTCATCACCAGATGCAACCCTACACCAACTTCCTCCTGTAACTTCGTTCTCCTTTACAGACCTCCACCTAGCAATACAACATTGCCAGACACATTTCTAGACACAGTTTCAAACCTGATAACACTACCCTCCACCCTATGCATTTTTGGTGACCTAAACATTTGGGGCCTCATTTATGAGAAGTGTTGCATCGCTGCATGAAAGCAGCAATGCGACACTTCTCAGTGCGCCCTCCTTGCGACACCATTGATGCGTCATATTTACTGTATGATACATCATGTCGCAAGGAATGACAGATACGTCAGTATTGCTGACGTATCTGTCGGCGCAAAAATGGCGCATTGCTGGAGTTGTGTCAGAAGCTTGACGCAACTCCAGCAATGTTCCTTTCACATGGGGCAAGCCCCATGTGAGAGGGCCTGCATCACCCTTACGCCTGCCATGAGGCAGGCGTAAGGTTTTGACGCATTGGCGTCCTAGAAGTAGCGCAGTGAAATCTTATAGATTTCACTGTGCCACTCCTACGACCCTTTCTTGCAGGGGAACGCCCACCCTGCATTCATTATACCTGACACAGGTATAATGTAGCGCAGGGGTTTACGAAGTGACGCATCTGCCTAGATGCATCACTTCGTAAATATCGTGCAACATGGTGCATTATTTACGCCGCCGCTGTGTCACTAAAAGTGACGCTGGGGCTCATAAATAAGCCCCTTGGTTTGACAAACCCAATATGCCCCATACAAAAACTATCATCACTGGCCTAGACACACTGAACCTATATCAGATCTTCCACAAACTTACACACATCACTGGACACATCCTAGATGTCATCTTTGCAAATACAGAACTAGTTACCTTTCAAACTATTATTCCAGTCACATGGTCAGACCACCATTTGCTAGCTTTCCAACATAAAACACCACAAAGTAACGCACCTAAAACCTCCTTACATGCATCCACCTATCGATCGTGGAACAAACTCAATTTTGAATACTTACAAACACAACTAATATCCAACACAGATCTAGACACAATAAATTCCATTCAAAAACTATATTAGTGGCTACAGGAAGCTTTTGATATCCTAACACAACTCTGAACAGCAAAACAGGACAAATGAAAACATGCAACTTGGAGAAATACAGAACTAAAAGAGATAAAACAGAAAATTAGAAAGCTGTAACACACCTGGCTCAAAACAAACAGCAATCAAGACAAACTTCAGCTGCAGAAATTTAACAGATTATACAAGTCAACAATCAATTAAGCTAAAAAAAGGGACTATTCAGACAATTCAAAATGCTAAATGTGCAAATATTTTTTTTTATAAGATTCTCACTGAATTTCGTAAACCTAAATGCACAGAAGGAACTCATCCCATTACTCAATAATTCACTGACAAACTGGCAAATCTAACACTTCAAAGCAAACACATTGTAGTCCTATTTAAAACAAAGGAATTCACCAGCACCACCCCATTTCCAAAACTCCCCTCCAAGAGTAGGCTAACCCAGCCTCTGCATTCCTTCAAACAAATATCACAAAGTGATTTTACGGATCTGGTCGAAGCAAGCAGGTCAGCCGGCAGCCCTCTGACCCCTGTCCACCACAAATCTTCAAGAACATTCTTTTAACTACCTCTGCTGCCACACCCGTAAGAAGAATCATCAATAATTCTTTAACTACAGAAATATTTCCAGAAGGCCTAAAAAAGGCATACATATGCCCATTATTAAAGAAAACAAACCTGGACCCGGTTGACCCCAACAACTACAGACCAATTACAAATGGACCTTTCCTGGGCAAACTGATCGAAAGAGCAGCATTCACCCAGATGTCACAATTCATTGAAGATAACTCCATACTTTCCAACTTCCAAACAGGATTCCGTCCAGTAAGAGGCACAGAATTTGCCCTCATCTCCATCCGGGATGACCTCAAAACCACAGTAGACCAGAATGGGGTTACTGCACTACTTCTCTTGGACCTCTCAGCTGCCTTTGACACAGTTGACCATGGCACTCTAATAATAGAAAGACTCTATGAAGCTGGCATAGAGGGGACTGCTGTTAACTGGATCACATCATCCTACCTTCAAAACAGAACAAATGTCATCCATTCTCCTCCATCCTCATCCAAACCATTCTTCACTAACGCAGGGGTCCCTCAAGGCTCTATTATCTCACCCATTCTTTTCCACATCTATAGGAAGTCATTACCGGCAATGATCTATGAATTTCAGCTCACATGCTATAACTATGCAGATGACACACAAATACTCCTTAAACTGGAAAGCCCCAAAGACATTGGAAACTCACAAATCTGCAGTTGCCTCAGAGCCGTTGAACAATGGATGACATGGAGCCATCTCAAATTTAATGGCTCCAAAACAGAAATACTCACATGTGGTGATTGGAAAAATTATGACCCACTCGGACCATGGCCTGGCGATCTGGGACCACCTCCCGAAGTATCTATAGAAGTAAGAAACCTTAGAATTATCACTAACTCCAAACTATCAAGGAATGTCCAAGTGTACAAATTAGCAAGATCAAGCTTCATTACTATGAAAACTTTGCGACACATCTTCCCCCACCTGATATTTCCTCATAAGGTCCTGGCTACTATCTCTCTTGTAAGTCTAAACTTGATTATGCCAATGGCCTCTACCACGGATCATCTTTATCAACTATGAAAAGACTACAACAGATTCAGAACTCTGCTGCCAGACTACTGTCATGTAGTTCCCAGGAATCCCCAGGACCTGCACGTTTTGGATGACCTAAACTGAGGGCTAGGTGTCCAAACCGCTTCCAGACACCCCCACAGGATATGTCAGCTGTTAGACCAGCTAGCTCTACAGTGCCACTACCACCCTCCCCCCCCCTGTATCTTACAGTGGTGTAGGTAGTTTCAGGCAACCACTGAACATGTCAACCCTGATTCCTCTGGGATCGTGGAAAACAGTACAGTACTTTTCGCTCAGTCACTAGTGCTTGCTTATTCTCAGAATAATACACAGGATGGCGGTTAGGGCATTTCAATAAGTATTTATTGGTCCAGCGTCAGTCTTGTGTAAAACATATTTGCTGCGACAATCAGGAAACAGAAGCATACGAAAGAAATTGCAAGTACTAATATGGTAAACAGTAGATACATTTCTATCATTGTGCTAAGAAGATGAACATATACAGTTCAGATAAAACAGTAGCATTTGCATACTCCTGTAGTGCGCACCCTAAGTAATCTGCTTAAATGTACCTAGCCTATATATGTAGGTGTAGCATGTATATGTGTATAGAATCTCGCCTAATTGCAGAGGAGTTCGTGCTTTCATTTTCGCCACAAGGAGGGTGAGGAAAGCTAAGCAATCGAGTTCGATATGTATATTTATATATACAAAAGAATCCCCTAGGGAAGTACCATCCCCCTCACCTGATGGTAGAGAATGAAGGACCCCCGTCTCTGCTCCGAGGATGACATCCCGCTAAACAATGCATCCGCACGTGGCAATCCCTCCAGTACTTCCAGTATAATATTGTGTGAGCAAAGATGGTCATCTCTGGTTCCCGGAGCAGCCGCTGGGGAAGAATTAGATGCCTGTACACCTAGAACCGATGCCTGTACCTCTGCAGCAGGAGCGGTAGCATCCCTTGGAGGCTCTAGAAATGCAGGCATCAACATGGGTATACGCTGTGGACAACTGTACACGAGGGCCTGCAAGGGCTCCAGGAGCACGTCTATGTCCGGTGGCACAACCGATTGAAGTGTAAGACACAGGTCCAACACGCAACCGAATCCACAAAAGAGGCAGCGGAACACAGGCAGGACACAGTCTAGCCAGACCGGTCTGAAAGACAGGAAACGATGCTTACTCAGCTCATGAAGCTGAGGCGTAGTCAGGTAGAACACCATACGCTCATGACAATGTCATTCCAGCAGTGTTCTCTCCATGTTTTGAGGGATTGAGACGTCCATTGCGAATCAATAGGATTAAAATAACGATGCCCGCCACTGATAGCAGGACCAAAGGAAGCCCTCAAAAACGCTTCCAAGTACGGAGTGTATGAAAGCTGGAATTACTCCGAAGATGGTCTGAGAGGTGGTTAAGAGACCTGATCCAAGACTCTTAAATAAGTGTATGATCCCACTCGTATCAAACATGTTACGATGAACCATTTCTCCGAAATGGATCGGGGAGTTGGTACGGACCAGGGCCTGTATCTCTGCTGAAGAGAAGACCTTGCAACTTGGAGATCAAAAGTCTCTCGGGCTGAAGTTAAGACCACATTTTGTTGAAACAACATGGCTTTCAGTCTGCTCAGCGAATCAAACCTTATACTGGAAACATTCAATGAAGGCCACAGTGGTGCCTCCCTAACTAAGCGAGCTGGGGGAAACGATACTTGCTTACAACAAACAACCCTGAGGTTTACTGTGACTAGATATGCGATGCCTGACGCCATCCCGCAGCAGCCTTGATCATTCAGCATTAAATACCTCCAATTTGAGAGCAACTCGAAAACTAGATGAATCTCTGCAGCTGGGGAGCCTTTCAAGTAGCAAGATAAGTTTGCTTTCGAAGCATTACACGCTCCGTGAAGCGAGATCTCCTTACACACTAAACACCCACTTAAAGCCTTCTTACAGTCTGTACCACTTAAGAAAATTCCAGTGTCCTTATTTCTACACCTATATCTATACGGTAACTCCCAGGTTTCCTGTATGTACCCTTCACCCAATGCTTGCCTGCCTCGAGGTATTTAAGGCAGTATTGGAACTGGAATGTTGTGATTGGCAGTGTGATATAGCCATGAATTAACCATTCCGTAGATGGTGACTCTGCTTCTGTAAAAGGTAACTTCTCAAATTTTTCAATGAGCAGCATGGTGTACTTTGCAACCCTGCGTGCCATGGTCAATTGTCTGTCGGTCAGATTATAAGCCGAAAACAGATTTGAGCCGTTAATGTACCGCCATGGCACGTTGCCAGAACGCAGTGATTGTAGCGTCCAGCTCAAAAGTAAAATGGAGCGCAATTGAGATTGCCCATGTTGTAGAATAGACAAATCTTGTTCCAATATGTCAATTGCCGTGGACACAATGTTGCCCAGTGAATAAATACGTGAAGAAAGTGTGGTCATACCATTGTCTACCACAGCCAAGGCCTTTTCTAGGTTAATTCTATCAATCTCATGTAATCTCTCAGCAGCATCCTGTTGGGAGACTTTCCATAGTTCATTGTAGATGGCATTTAAGAAGCGTTTTTTACGCGGTTTCTTGGGACCTAGCAAGAAATCCCTAAGATCCATGTTGTCAGAGAGAAGGGACAAGTGTTGTTTCACCTGTAATAGTGTTGAGGTATTTAGCTATTCTAGGCACAACCTCCCAACAATATAAGAAGTCACTACCCCCGGGTCATCTGTGTGTACATAGCGTGAGTCAGGCCTATGGATACTAAACCCTCTGGTGGTACCCTTGAATCTTGACTGACCCCTATTCGTGTCGATAGGCCAAACCAACCAACCCTTCCAATTGGGAGCTGAAGAATTGTATCTACTATTCTGTTTCATTGCACCCAGTACCTCCTCACTAATCAGTGTATCGTTTGATATACCTTCAATAGGTATGGGCGAGGGGATACATGGTGTCTTCAGGTCTTTTATTTTTGAAAACCCGTAGCAGGTAGTCTGTTACACTGTTCTGTTCAGGAAAATTATCTGTAATGGTATGATGCAAGCTCTAAATAAAGCCTCAGATCCCTGAACTTGCCATTCTTTTGTCCCACAGATGAATTTTGTGTCTATCGTGTCCCTCCAATAGTCGAAACCTTGTATAGACAGTTGGGAGATAAAAGGTGCTGAATATATAAGCCTGGTGTTTGTCAGCATCATTTTCTTCGCAGTTGCATTAATCTGTACTAGCTTATTATAGTATGACGTTGGGTCTGATGTACTGGACCCTGAAAAGTATGCAAATTTCTGTGTGAATGTGGCAGAACTGCCTTTCAGCGGTGTCGGGCAATGTTCCCATTGATGGTAAGTGTTAACAGTGCGTGGGACACTTGCTTTGTACAAAAAGTGATGACCATAATGGTGGTAACAATACATACTGTCGAAGTCAGGTGTATCTTCATACAATTCCCTGTAAGAAAATGCAGCAGATTGTTCTAAATCTGAGAGCATAGTATTCAAGCTCTCAATGTCCCAATCATCAGAGAGTGTACTCTGGGTGATGAAATCATTCAATGAGATTTTAAATACATGTGGAATTTTCAAATGTTCAGTAGGACCAAATACATCATATGAAACCCTATCCCAAACTATACCATCAGGTACTTGAACAGCTGTAATGTTCACTAGGGACAGGTCTCTCTGTTCACAATGTGATGACGTATGAGGTTTCAAGACCAAGTTCACAGATTGTACTGCAAAGCGTTGTGCGAGGTAATGTCCATTCAGTAGTAGGAAAAAGACAGTTACTATACCAATCTAAATTAACAGGAACAGGATCCCTAATGCAAACAAAAGATGCAACCAAGGGTAAGTCTTTTTCAGCCAGAGATAGAATTGTCGGAATTTTTCTTTTTTTGAAATGGGTGGTGTTTGCTCAGGTTCACTTGGGTCTGAAGAAAAGTCATCGAAGTTGATGAAGTAGCCAGACGCAGTTCGATCTATCTTTGGTAGCTCAGCAGGGTTTGTAGAACTGGCAGTTGCTTCTTGTGAAGGCACCTTGATGTAGATTTCACTGCTGGGCCAAATTGCAATTTGCGTTTCAGGTGCATTTGGATGTTGTTCAATTTCAACAGGTGTAATTCGTACTCCGTTATTTGATACTCCTGCATTTTGCACAGGGGAGTCTTGAAACGTTATCAGTCTTTCCGTTTGAACTTCCTGTATAGTACAGAGAGGAGATCTGCTCTTGTTCCTTGAACTGCCAAAAGAGGTACAGGTGTTCTGTAGGACGGCCCAAACTCCTTCTTGTCCACGATCTTTTCTCTGACCAGGTCCCCAATCTTTGGGACCCATGCAAGTCTTGCCGAAACCGGTTTCACTTCCCCAGTGGCAGTGCGTTTGACTTGGACATTGCTTTGTAATGCCCGGGATTCATTGAGTTCCTGTAAAACAGTCAAACGATCATTCAATTCAAATGGTTTTACATCCGCGACTGTGCTGGCACAATGGAGGTCAGGTACCCACATTCTTGTCCCAAACAGGATCTCATGGGGGTACGTCCTCCCAAGGATCTTCTTGGCATGTTGTTTAATGCCCTCTGGACCCCATATAGGTGATTGACCCAACTACCGCCCGCACCTAGTACCCTTGCTGTTAAGGATTGCTTTAGGTCCCAGTTTTTCCTCTCCACCACCAAATTTCCCTCGGGATGGTAGGGGGAGGAGTATTGCAAGGACACGCCCATACTTTCCATTGCTTCCTTGTAAGTCCGTGAGCTAAACGCAGGGCCATGGTCTGAATGTAACGTGCCAATTGCGTATGTCCCGATGAAGACTTGCAAATCCTTTATAACAGTTTGAGCATTCGCCGAGCGCTGAGGCCAGACCCATAGAAATCCAGAGCATGAATCCACTGCCACCAAGATGTACTTGCAGGCCCCATCTGAATTTAGGGGGCCGAAGTGGTCCAAATATTCACATGTGAGAGGTCGGTCTGAAATAAGTAATGGTGTTTGTGGTGGCTGTGCTACGGTGGAACCTTTCATCTGCTGGCAGATGTCGCACTTTAGGACATAACCCTTGGTTTGTTTAGACAAACCTGGCCACCAGAATCGCCGCTTCAGTAATGAATTTTGTAGCAGTGAATCCTACGTGTGCTGAGCCCAAACCCTAGTGTGCAGCTAGAATCAAACCTAATCTGCGATCCATGTTTGGTATAACTCTATGCCCCACTTCTGGAATTTGAGCATACAGTGTATTTTGTGCATCTAATTTAGAGAAAAACTTGAGTGGAAAGCTCTTTGGCACGGCAGAGCCGTTCTTCGAGGCATTGACAGCTATCAGTATGTCTCCGTCTATCCTTGTGCTAGAACGAGTGATTGCAGCAACAACAGCAGTTCGCGCTGTGCCTTGGTGGCTTCATCAGCCAGTGAATTCCCTTCAACGTGTACGACAACACGCTGATGACTCAAGCTGTGAATAACGTGAGCCCGTGGCAGGCATTCTTTCAGCTTTGCCACTTGTTCCCATAATAAATTATGTTTAATTGTGCAACCCTTGGAATGTCTAAACTCATTCCTGCCCCAATAATGAAGATATTCATTATAGAACTGCACACAGTAAAACGAATTGCACACTAACAGTGTGGGGAATTCCCGATCCGTATATTGTAGTGCTAGTATCAGGGCATTCAGTTCTGCCAACTGCGCTGTGGAATCTCCTAGAGATTGTGTAGTTGTATTGCTGTGATGGTACTTACCGTCCTGCATACGTCCTTTCACTATAGCACATGCTGCGCTATACTGTTGTTTACTTCCAATGGCAGGCTGAGCAGAACCATCAGTGTAAATGATGTACTCATATTTTTCTAGAGGCAAGATTTAATTCAGGAGAGGGTATTATTGTTCGTACTGCTGGAATGCTTGTGTTTTCAATGTAGGATCATATTTGTAATGTACGTCTGTTGCAGTGAGAGAATTGACCCATTGTATCCATCGCGGATGCAGTGCTTTTGCATTTGGAATGCTCACTTTGGTAACAGCTTCCAAAGTTGGTACCGGGGTAACAACTATTATGCGTTTCCCCTGGGCAAGTGCTCTTTCTCTCACTACAGCAGTCTGTACTGCTGTCAGTATTTGTTCTGTGGCCGCAAATCGCATTTCAGCATTTGTATATAAATGTGATTTGTATGCATTTGGGTCTGTCTCACCTTCATTAAAAGTGATGTATGTATATCCTGAAAAACCCGGGACTACCCGGATCACCAAGTTGACAGAATTCACACGTGTGTGCAAATGTGTTGATGCTATCATGTCAGCCTGAACTGAACAGAGAGTATTTGTGTTTTTCCTGTGTCTACTTATGTGCTGTGAAATCAGGTCTGATTAGGTCGTAGAAAGGTTTTACTCTTTCTGCGTAATCCAGAATATATGCTCAGCCAAAATTTAGAAATCCCAAGATGGATTGCAAACCCTTCAGAGTCTTTTCGGAGGCTCTTGCCTTCACTTGATAGCTCATATCCCAAAAATAGGACATTGAGATGGGCAATTTTAGATTTCTTGAAATTAAATTTGTAGCTCAAATTGACAAATCCCACAATTATGTTGTTCACCCTGCACAAGTGTTCAAGTAATTCATCGTCCATCAGATAGATATCATCTACATAGGACACTGCCTCCTCGTCACATGTTTGTAATAATTCCGACACTCTTGCCGAGAATAGCCCCAGGCTGTTCTTATACCCTTGGGGCAAATGACAAAAAGTTCACCGAGTGCAGAGGGCAGAGAATGCTGTCAAATATCTGCTTTCTGGAGCTATATTTTGGCAGAAGAAACCATTTGAGATATCTAATGTTGTTTTATATTTCTTCCACACAGTGTTATTCATTAATGCGGCACTATGTGCGTTTTGAACTGCAAATGTTCGTGTGTATGTGTTTGAATGTTGGTAATCCAAAACTAGGTGATTGTTCATTGGGGAGGTGCAAGTCTCAATCACACCTTGGTATTCAAGTTGGTCTAAGATTTCTTTGACCTGTCTTTTTGCATCTTTTTTTATTGAGTACTGTCTCTGGGGATTTGGAGTAGATTTTAATGGGATTTCGTGGTGAGTAGACTCCACGTCCCACCCTACATGGTTGCGGTATAATGCCGGAGCTAGCGCAAGGGCCCACTCCTGCTCGTATGAATGTTTTAAAGATTCTGGAACGAGGTTGGAGAAAGCAGACAAAATGACACTTTCCCCTTTTGGGCAATCCATCACAAACTCAGGCTGCCAATCTTTTTCTGCTAAGAGGATGTTGTATCCATATGTGAAGTTCTCCTAAAAGAGACCTTTAACTTTTCTTGAGATGTCCCCCTCAATTTGTAGTGTAATTTCGTACAGTCTATGTGGGACACTAACTTTTGTATCAGGTGTTTCCACCGTGATATGTTCATTCAATACTGCTGTCACCAGAAAATCCTTCAGGTTCTGGCGAGCGATTGTTACTGCTGCTGCGCTGTCTAGCGTCGTCAGAGCCCAGGCACCGTTCAGAAGTCTTCAGTAACCTGAGCATGTCTAATTTTTAAGCCAGCTACTTTCTTCTTTTTGAATTGAGGTTTTGCTTTAGGTTGTTCTTCCTGTTTGATAATGTAATCTGAATTACGATGTGCTTCCCTTTTTGTCTTTGGTCAATGTTCTTGCTTTTGTTCTGATCGCCCGTCCCTCTCCGAGTTTTTTGATGAACCCTGGAAGGAACGAAAGGAACGGGTATCACTGTCCTGATACCTGTCAGGTTTCCTAATGTTATCACGATTCCTAAGGTTATACCTCTTTTCAGAGGACTCCTGTTGGGGAGACCCACCCCTTGATCGTGAATTCTTTTCTGTATTGTTACTTTTAGATTGTTTGTTATCCCATTTCTTTTTAGAAGAAGAGGGTGCTTGCTTCGAGTTCTCCTTGTCGGGACTACCCGCCATTTATGGCTTCAATGGTTTGGCTCCCAAACTATCTCTACTTAATGCGGCATAGGTTTCTTCGATAATGTTTGGTAATTCTCGCTCTTTATTCATAGGAGCTATTTCCCTTAGGCGGTGGTGTATAGCCACTGCTGCTGCCTCCCCTTTTATGTTGCTCAGCATGATTGCAGAGACTTGGGTAAAGTTAGTTTCATTTCCAAGTCCAGGGCAGGTCCTGCCCCATACTCATTCTGTATCTGTTTCAATACCTCTGGAACGACTGCTATGGAAGGGGTACCGTGTATTCTGATGTATACAGCAGCAAAGATTGTTCCCCAAGTGGTACAATCTTCAATCAAGGGAACCATCCCCATTGGCAAGCAAATGGTTAGCATTCTGTGTTTTTCCTGCAGACCCGTATGGGGAAATACTGCTTCCAGCTGTGCAATTTTTTGTGCTATCCAGAACGGAATTTGCTCCCGCTTGGATGGAATTTTTCCATCACTGATTTTAGTGTCTGTGGGTTAATTATAGGTGTGGTCTGATGTGGACCGACTGGAGCATTTCTCGCAGGTTGGACTGTTAATGTTCGCATAACAAACTGGACAATGTGTCTGTATAGCTGGACTATGTCTTTGTATATTCTACAGACTTCATCCACTTGTAGTGTGTCTATCTCAGGATGTGGAGTGTATGTAGCTAAGACTGGCCAGGTCACTCCTTCTATGCTGAGTGGACCGAGTCTTACGACAGATGTTGTGTGTGGGAGGGCGCCTTTAAACCAGTTTCTGTGTTGCTGGTAAGTTAACGGGACTTCAATGTCTTCGTATGGAATGTATTCTTCTGGTGGTTCAACTACAATGTATGTGTGGAACAATTTAGTCTGTGGATCTGCAGGTGGGAACTGAACCCAAGAATAGAATACCTCCGATCTGAACACCTCGTGTGCATCAATCATGAAGGCAACACAGCCACCTGTTGCGGGTACGCCGTGTTCTAACAACTTTATAGTTGCTGAATGTCTGCAGTTCTCTGTAATGTTGAGAGCATTTGCAAATTCTTCTTCCCCTGAGCCTGAACCACCACTCAGGGATTCAGTCATTCTCAGGAGAGGAATAAAAAGTCTTAGTAACTAAGGGTTTTGCACAATGGGGGAACCTTTTATCCTTACAAGCTTGTTAAACCTTCAGCCGATACACAGAGTATATCTGCTCAGCTGAGACGGATTTCCCTCCCCACTTCAGACATCTCTGAAAAGTGTGAGTAGGGCTTTCTGAGAAAGCACGACTGAGCTACTTAGATTTTAACTATTAATATAAGAAGCAAACCAACGTTGGCGCCGCCATGTCGTGTAGTTCCCAAGAATCCCCAGGACCTGCATGTTTTGGATGACCTAAACTGAGGGCTTGGTGTCCAAACCGCTACCAGACACCCCCACAGGATATGTCAGCCGTTAGACCAGCTAGCTCTACAGTGCTACTACCATCCCCCCTGTATCTTACAGTGGTGTATGTACTTTCTGGCAGTCACTGAACATGACAACCCTGATTCCTCAGGGATCATAGAAAACAGGACAGTACTTTTTATTCAGTCACTCGTGCTTGCCTATTCTCAGAAAAATACACAGGATGGCGGTTAGGACTTTTCAATAAGTATTTATTGGTCCAGCGTCAGTCTTGTGTAAAACATATTTGCTGCGACAATCAGGAGACAGAAGCATACGAAAGAAATCACAAGTACTAATATGGTAAACAGTAGATACATTTCTATCATATTGCTAAGAAGATGAACATATACAGTTCAGATAAAACAGTAGCATTTGCATGCTCCTATAATGCGCGCCCTACATAATCTGCCTAAATGTACCTAGCCTATATATGTAGATGTAGCATGTATATGTGTATAGATATATATATGTATAAAGCCAAGAATCCCCTTAGGAAGAACCGTCTCCCTCACCTGATGGTAGAGAATGAAGGACCCCGTCTCTGCTCCAAGGATGACAGCCCGCAAGGTATGTCAGACTGCTTTGGGGAATAAGGGTCTTATATACTAGAGTGGTCACTCCACGGTTTCTTCTAGAATCAATATGTTTTTAAAACAATCATAAATGTTTTTAAAACAATCATAAATGTTTTTCCAAACAAATGCGACCATGCACAGCGGGCTGTTGGCCAAGGATGAAAAAAGTGGTGACCCTTATACAGAATAATTATGCATTGCCTGAGGGCATGTTTATGTACGTCAGGTACAGGGATTATGATTAGGGCTCCCGGTTTTATGGTATTTATTTTTTTAACATTTCCGTCTGTATTTATCCATATTTATTTTTTGGCAATTTTATCTGTATTTATCCATATTTATTTTGTATTTTGCGTATAAATGAAGTTGTAAAACTGTACATTTCCATATTTATTTAACTGATAGACGCGCACTCATACTTTGATGCCTGTCGTGTTTTAGCTATTTAAGCTGCCAAATATTACAAAACAATACATCCACTGGTAAATACTAGCATTACACCACAAATGTATATTGACACAAGCAGTTATTTAAAGAAATTTCATCCTGTTTTTTAATTTCCATTCTGTCTATCTGCTCAGATGTTGGGCTATAATTTATGAGAAGACAGCACAGAGAGTCCCTTAAAAGCAGCACAATTTTCTGTATTTATCCACTTTTAAAAATAAATGCAGACAGAAAACACATTGTTTTCTGTCTGTATTTATCTGTAAAAAGCCGTAAAAACGGAAAACAGGGAGCCTTAATTATGATAGAATACTAAGACCTGGTGTCGAAGAGACAGGAGCAAGCTACTAGGTAAAAGGTCACCTGTTTCAGAACCGCTATTGTCGTGTGGATGGGACAATGTATGTAAAAAGGGGTATACATGACAGTACTAGCCTAAAGGACATGACACTACTCCTACATGTAAAGCCACAGGTCTACATCTCCCCTGCCTTAAGGGCCCCTACATTGGTTACTGGTTGCCAGAATATCCACATTGAAGCTGCTTTGTATCACCCATAAAACAGTACATGGAACAGGACCGCTTTTCATCAGGAATAAAATCACCAAATACATTCAACAAAGGAACCTCCGCTCCATATTGGCACCTGGCGTCAAAATCCTACCATACAAGAAAAAAACATAGGTGTCACATCCTTCTCTGTTAAAGCAGCCAAACTATGGAACTCATTACCCCCAAACATAAGATCCACGGATAACTATCTTATTTTCAGAAGACTACTCAAGAGTTAGCTTTTCCCTACATAACCACCATACTCAAACACAAATGTACAGTATATCCCTGTATATATATATATATATATATATATATATAAACATTTAATGTGATTATATGTATGTATCTAGATATGTGTATTTTTGTGTATAAATATGTATAATAATTATGATTTTAAATATATAGGGCCCCATTATGATGTCGGGCAGATCGCCACCAACAGGCTGGTCCGTCTGATATCGGAGGCTGCGGTCCGACCGCAGCATAATGATGCGGGCGGTCGGAGTGCAGCGGGCCAAGGGACCGACCAACACCTCCGACAGAGTCATGGAGCCTGTCGGAACATAATCCCTACAATGGATGCGGTGCCTATGGAGGCACCGCCGTAGGGATTACTATGTCCCTTTCCCCTCTGCCTTTACATTCAGTCTGACCGCCATGTAAAGGCAGACGGAAAGGGACTTTGAGGGCCACCGTCCCCTGTGGGCCTCCACTATGAGGTCTGGGGGCACATGTGGTGCCTCCCCAAATATCCATGCACCATGTGCCAGGCACCAAACGGTGCATGGATGTTTGCAAAATGCCTTTTTATATTGGGGCTTGTGCTGCAGCTCTTTTCTGGGCTGCAGCACAAACCGCAATGGAAAAAGGCGTCTTTCCGACTGCCTACACTGCGGTCGCATCGTAATTAGGCGGGTGGAACTGCAGACTACATGTCGGGCGGTTCTATTACCGCGGCAATGGCAGTCGGACACTCGTCCGACCGCCATCGTAATCAGGCCCATAGATTTTCTTTAAGTCTGCTTAACAAATGTACATATTACTAATGGTTAAAATATTTATATATTATTCTATGCTTAACATGTATATAGGTCACTGCATAGTTTTCATATAAGTTATTTGATTAGAAGCTTATGGCTCTCTGTTTATTTATCTATCACAATTGGTAAATACTATCATAACTATTTATCTACAATTGCTCCACTATTGAAATATTGAAAAAATATATAATTTAAAAAAGTTAAAAAAATACACAAATAAATTAGCTTAAAGTATAGCAACACTTGAAATATTGTTTATTAAATACAACTTAAATATTGACATATTACCTTCCTTATACATGTATACCCTCTATGTACTTATGTATCTTTATATTTATTACTTCACTCCTACTGTAAAAAAAAAATAATAATAAATGAAAAAACTTTGGGTCTCTCCAATGCACTTTCCTTTGTTTCACCCTATTCCTTTCTCAATGTATACTCCACATCCACTCTCTGACCATTTCTAGACTCTTCCCTCCTCTATCCTTCGCTGGATCAACCCAAAGCTAATTTTACTACGATGATCTCCCAAACAACCCTTTCTAAATTCCTCCCTCATGCATCCCTCCTTAGACTCATCTGAGAACTAATTTTACTGCTATGATCTCTCTAATTCATTTCTAGAGACTCTTCCTTCATCTCTCCTTTACTCATCCCAAACCTCCTGCTTCTACTATCATCTCCTAATAAACGCTTTCTAGACTCTCCCCTCTTCTATCCCTCCATTATCCTTTTCAATCCAATTTATAGACTCACATGTCCACCACTCAAATTAACTCATATTTCCCTATACTAATTCACCACTAATCCTTTTTGGGTTCTGGAGTAGCGTGCTACTCACCAAAAAGCTCTTCGACGCCTCATCAGGGGTAGTGAGAGCTAAAAAAATTACAATTAGCTGTGAGTCATAACCAACGCGTGGACGTGTACAAGCAATTATAACGTCATTACACTTGAACATACCCTAACAGGTTATTTCTGTGGGTCTATAGCAGTACTAAATAATGGGGGGAGGGGGGACAAGGAGCTAAATAAAGGTCCGGTGACTCATGCTCCTGAGCGTTACAACATAAATCCCACTGGAGTCACTGTTCCTATGTAGGGAGAAATAATGCGATTATGGTCGTCCTAATACTGTGGTTATTGGGAATAACCACAGTATTAGGATGACCATAATCTCATTATTTCTCACTACATAGGAACAGTGACTCCAGTGGGATTTATGGTCTACAGCAATATACTGGCATTAAAGTACAATATCTGGAATTGTTTTGACCAAGGCAAACACTTCACAGCTGATACAGCTCAGCTTCATAATCACATGTCTTACTGCTAATTGTTAAGAAATCGACAGCCGTAAGACACGAGGGGCGAGAATACCTGGATTGACTGTTTTCTATGTTTGTTTTCTTTTTCAGGGCCTGGAGTGGCAAAATGCGCTGCCAGGGGAACACCAACATGAAGATCCACTGAGAAGAAATGAGACGGGGTGCGTTGCCGTGGTGCTGGAGCCTTCAGGTTGCCGGAAGACGTGACATGTGACCAGAGCAAGACGAGGCTAAGTGATTTGTGCTGGGCTGACGGTGGTGATATAGCTGCGCCCCCAAGGAAGCATGTGGAGGGGCTGCTGAGTTCCTCGTGTTGATGGTTGCACTTCATTTGGTGCCAGAATTCCGTTATGCCATGTGCTACTACTTTTGTAATGGCTGCTAACGGTCATCATTTCTACCACTTGCCCTCAGGGAAAGGCAATAATATTACAGTTGACACAGAAATGGCACCTACCACTGCCACTAGGGATTTAAATCAGTGATGCATGCATTATGTAAAGAACATACAAAGGCAGATATATGTGTCGCAGTACACGGTATCATCATCACCAGGGAGGGGGCCGCCATTCACAATGCTGGGGTCATGACAGTGAGGGGGATGACAGTCACCCCTCCCAAAGGCTGACCTACAGTGTGGTGTTTGTCTGGGTGTAAAGCATGGAATCTTTTAATCAAACGGGGAGTGTGGACAAACAATGCAGGCTCCCAGGTATTTTAAGAGGAAATTATACCCTTTCCAGGATATCAGATAATACAACCGTGCCCAAATCCGTTTAGAATCCAGAATGTGTTGGACTTTGTATTCAAGGTGCCCATGTACTGGAATCAGGGGTGGTGTTGTGTCTTCTCGTGTGTCAGGATTACGAGTTTTCAGAAGAGATACAGGAAAGACTGGGTGGATGATATACTCGGGGGTAACAACAATTTGACAGAGACAGGGTTTATGATTTCAGCGATTGGAAAGGGACCAACAAATCTTGGTTGCAATTTTTGTGGGTCTTCTAGTTTTAGGTTTTGTGTGAATAACCATACATAGTCTCCTGCCTTATATGAAGGAGTAGGTGTGCAATGTCTTTCAGCCTGCAACTTCATTGCCTTTTTTGCTTTAGCTAGACAGAGTTTGGCACAGTCTTGGATGTCATGCAACTGTTGGAGGAGTTCAGTGACTGTGGGGACTAAGGATGTGCTGGTAATAACAGGTAATGTTCTGGATGGCAGCATGCCAGGAAATAGAATAGTGTGCAGTGTGGGGCCAAATGTGTGCTGTTGTTATAAACGAATTCGGCAAGTGGAAGTGCTAAATCCCATTGACTAGTGACAGTGGATAGGAGGCAGCAAAGGATCTGTTCCAAGGATTGTTTCACCTGCTCCATTTGACTGTCTGTTTTAGGATGATAAGCCAATGAGAGGGCTACTTCAACTCCAAGGGCGTTGCACAGTGTTTTCCAAAAGTGTGAAGTAAACTGTACCCCACGGTCGGAGATGATCTTGAGTGGATGGCAATGTAACCTAACCACGTGTTGAATGAAGAGGTTACTGAACTCACTTACTGTTGGTAATTTCATTAGTGGGATAAAGTGGGCCATCTTAGATAGTAGATCCACTACTACAAGAATCATAGTGTATCCGTGTGCAGGTGGTAAGTCTGTAATGAAGTCTACACTGACTGTGTGCCACGGGTTCGGTGGTATCGGAAGTGGTTGTAGATGTCCTGACAGTGCCTGGTGTGTGGTTGTATTCCTAGCACATATTGGACAAGTAGCAACATACTTCATCAAATCTTTATGCATAGTGTCCCACCAAAAATCCTTTTTACAATTGACACAAGTTTTCTGGACCACTGGATGACCAGCTAAGAGGGAATCATGATTCCATTGTATTGCTTGCTTTCTTAGGTCTTTTGTGGGTAAGTATAATAGGTTGTTATGATAGAGTAATCCCTCTTTTATGCTATTTTCAGGTTTTGAAAGGTATTCAAGGGTGTCCTGTTTTTGGTTTAGGATTTGCAGGTCTGTAAGAAAGTCATTTACTGTATTTGCTGCTCCAATCTTTCCTGAAGAAATGATATTTGGAGGGTCAGGCTTGTGTCTACTGGTTGAGGTGTGACCAAATCTGGAGAGAATATCAGATTGTAGCTGTTTTGCACCAGGGCAAAGGTGATATCAAGATCAAACCCACTGAAGAAATGCAACCAACGCATTTGATGTGGAGTTAGGGCTTTTAGTGAGCTAAAGAATTGTAAATTTTTGTGGTCAGTAAACATGGTGATGGTGACCGTGTGTTTTGCCCCCATTAGGTGGTGCCTCCACTTTTCAAATACAAATATAATGGCCAGTAATTCTCTCTAGGCTACTGTGTAATTTTGTTCCGCCTGGAGTCATTTTTTGGAGTAAAATGCAATGGGGTGCAAGTGTCCTCAGTAAGGGTCTTTTTGAGATAATACTCCTCCTACTCCCATTTGAGAGGCATTCGCCGCTACGAAAAAGGATTGGTCAGGATCTGGATGTTGCAGAACTGGAAATATTGTGAATAAACCACCTGTAGAAATTGGCAACACCTAATACGCGCTGGACTTCTTTGAAAGTGGTTGGTTCAGGCCAGTTAGGGCAGCCTCATCTTTTTTGGAGGTCCATAATGATTCCAGTGGGCGAGAGGAAGTATCCAAGGAATCCCACTGTATGAGCATGAAAAGTGTATTTTTCGAGTTTGCAAAATAATGTGTTTTCATGGAGCTGCTAAAGGACAGCACGAACGTGCTGGACATGTTCTACTTCATTTTTGGAATAAATGAGAAGTTATCTATGTAGACAACCATGAATACGTCTAGGAAGTCTCGCAGTTCTTCGTTTATGAAATACTGGAAGGCCGCCATGGCATTGCTCAGGCCCAAGAGCATGACAGTGTACTCGAACAAACCGAATTTGGTTTGGAATGCGGTTTTCCATTTGTCACCCTCTTTGACCTGCACAAGATGGTACACCCTGTGGAGGTCCAATTTAGTATAAATCGTGCAATGTCGCATCTGAGCCAGAAGAACAGGGATCAATGGTAGTGGGTATTTGTTCTTAACTGTGGCTTTATTGACCACACGGTAGTCAACACATGCCCATAATTCCCCATTCTCCTTGGAACAAAGAAGAGTGGAGAGGAGACAGGTGATGTGGGGTACTGAATGAATCATAGTTGTAACAACTCATCCAAATACTGTCTAAGGTATTGTGTCTTTGTTTCAGTGAGTGCATACACTGTACTACAGGGCAAGGTAGCCCCGGGGAGCGGATCAATGTGGCAGTTGAAGGATCTATGTGTTGGTAACTGGGTTGCTCTCACCAGGTCGAAAACATCTTGGAAGTCTTGATAGAGTTCGGGTAATGAAGGTGTTGTGGCAGGTCCGGAGAGTACTGCGCAATGTAAAGGGGCTACCCACTCTGGTGCAGTCTCTTGATAACAGGTGTTTCGACAATATGGGGAATCTAGTGTGACTGTGCGAAGTATTCAATCTATTTTTGAGTTATGACAGGATAACCATGTAATTCCAAGAATGACTCAGAAAGTGGGTATATCTATGAAATCGAATATGAGTTGTTCTGTGTGCCCATTGTCGCATAGAAGAGTCAAAGGTTCCATCCGAAAAGCTATGGGACCTGATGATAACTCAGAGCAGTCTACAACACGCACATTCTCAGATTAATCTTTTAGCACTTTGGGAATTCCCAATTTGCTAGTGTTAAATCAAAGAAATTTCCAGTTGCACCAGAATCTATCAACATGGGAAGGACTTGGGGTGTGGCTTGGCAGCATGGCCGCGTAGACGCACTCAAGAAGAGCTCCGAGCGGCGGCCTGTAAAAAATGAGATCCTACTGAATCCTGACTCCCAAAACCTGGCATAATCTGATCTCCGAGGACCCGTGAGGCTTTCTGCGGCAGGGGACTTGAGAAGTCGCGGTGTCTGTCCCCTGAAACGAACGCGAAGTCCTGACTCGGGAGTGACGCCGGCGCCATCTTGGGTTTGGCTCGAGGAGATCAGCTGAGACACCGGACCCGAGTCTTTCCAAGTCCCTGTTGAAGGGGGGGGACTGATTCTGGCCCCACACAAAAAGCGGAGGACCCCGTGGACAAGAACGAGCGAGGGTCGAACAGAAAGCTGATGCGGCACAGTCCCGGGCCAGCGTCATTGCTTGCAATCACCAGAGGACTGGAAGGGTATTGGGACACCCGCGGAGGCGGCACAACTGTTTGACGTCCCCCCACGAAGTATGGATCGCGCTGAGGGTAGGTGCCTGAACGCGAGCCGATAAAGGTGTGCACGACTGCGGAGGCCCCCGGGTGAGTCTGACTGGCTCTGACCTGGCGACCACCGTCTCCGCTTACTGGGAGGTGGTCAAGACGCTGCGGATCGACGACGCGGACACACTGCTGTGGAGCGGAAAACGAAGCCCTCTCTGAGAGACCTGTCGAGCTGGTAGTATAGATTTGCTTTAGAAGGAGCGGGGAGTTCCCCCCTGGGAGCCTTACTCACAATCCCACGGCTGACTGACTGGATCTGCTGGGCAGAGACTCAAAGGGTTGGCTGGGTGAGAAGACTACGTTTCATAAACGTGCAGGCCGGGCTAAGACTGGAATCCTGCAAGGGGCAAAACTGTGAAGAGAGGTGAAAAGATCGTATTCCTGGCAGGACTGTGGATCAACGGAGAACCGCTTTTGTTGTTCCCCCGGCAGGAAGCGTCATACAGGGAGTCTTCCCATATCGTTCATTTGGCAAAATGGGGAAAGATAAGCAAGTGAAATCCCAATCAAATAAAATACTGAATTATGCCCAGCCTATCTCCCATGGTCCTGAAGATACCAATGGGAACCAAGCAATGGACAAGAGAACACTGGAAGGAGAGACTGAAGATGCGCCGACATTAATGGATGTTCTACGCGCCGTTCAGTCCGCAAGAGACGAGATGATTAAAAAGATTGATGCTGTGGCCATAGACGTCAATCTCCTACGTTGCGACCTCAGGAAAGTTTCGGACAGAGTGACGGTCATGGAAAAAGATACCGACACATTAAAAGAAGAAGTTAAAAACCTTAGCGCCACGGTGGTGGAACTGAAGCATCAGGTGATTAAGCTCGACAACCGTGCGGAAGACTCCGGAGGGCAGTCGCGAAGGGGGAATCTACGATTTGTGGGTTTTCCTGAAAAAGCGGAGGGCCCCGCAGTGGGCCTGTTTTTGGAGGACTGGATTACCCGAGAAATGGCTCCTAAACAGTTATCAAAGTTCTTCAGTGTGGAGAGGGCACATCGGGCGCTGGCAGCCCCCAACGACCTGGAGTACCCCCTCGTGCCATTATTGCAAAGTTATTCAATTTTAGAGACAGAGACCTTTTGCTCCAGCTCTCTCGCAGCGGACGATGGTTCTTCTTCGAGGGACATTCCATTACAGTGTATCCGGATTACACGCAATGAGTTCAGAAGCAGAGGAAGACCTTCGTTGCAATCAAACGGCGGCTTCGAGACTTAAACTTGAAATATAGCCTTATGTTCCTGGCGAAGCTCCAGGTGGAGAGTGAGGGCCGCGCCCTGTTCTTTTTCTTCTTGTGTTTGCTTTGTTCGCCTTAAGTTGGCAGTTGACGTGGGTCCCTTGCTCACTTTGCCACTGAATTCAAGCTAGCCTGGCTGATGAGGGCTGTTAGCTCGAAACCGGTCCCAGGATGCTTGTTTCCGGTCCAGGGAAGACATGGCTTGGCAGTTCGGGCTGGACTGTTCCCATGAGGCACAGGGTCAAGACTGATTTGCATATAGCTGTGTCTGAACTGGGGTAGCGAAGTGAGCTAAAGAACGATGATGGATTCAACCCAGATCTGTGATTGGGGGTGAGTGTCTGAAAAGTTTCAGCGCTCTGTCCATCATCTCCTTGTGTTTGCTCTGTTCTTTTTCTCAGCAGAGGAAGCGAGAGACTGGTTGGATGCTAGGGCTCTGGAGGGAAGACGTTTGGTCCCTTCTACGAGCTCAGTCGGGACGCCTTCCTCGCAGTCCCCACTGAGAGGTCGCAGACAGCCTACCCGCCATAAGCAGCAAAAGAGAACAATGAGCTTAGGCCGCATCACGGACCGCTGGGATGGAACATTACAAGCTTCAGACTCGGAGGTGATTCCAGACTCTGTAGAAACAATGCCAGATATTGAACAGGAAGACGGAGGGCCAGGCAGTGGACATGAATAACCTTTATGAGATGAACACTGAATGCTGAACTGTACAGATAAGTTGGTCCCGTGTAATTGATGATCAGTGGTCCTGAGAAATTAGATTGAATTCCATTTTTGGGATACCTTGGAGACTTATACTCCGGAATGTAGGGGTGACTCCTTAACCTTCTAGCCTCCCCTTAATTTGATCTACATATATAGGTTGAGAGCCATCCCGATGCATAAATGTTTTGGGAAGTGTGCAGCCGCCGGATCGGCGACGCCCCCACTAGAGACCAGGTTAGCCGGGGTAGCTTGAGAGCAATCTCGTGCCCGACGTTACCAGCACTCTTGCACAGCGTTTACTTAGATATAATTATTGACATTTCGGATACGGCTAAATTGGGTCACGACCCTAGAGCTGCCGTGCAGACATTGAGGTACTGGTGGGAAAGGGGGGGAGGGGGTGGTTTGGGGCAGTTTGTATTGTTTCTTATAGGGATCAATAGATGCATATATCGATCTTTACTACTGCCCGGGGGAAAGGGAGGATTGGAATGTTTGGTTTCTAAATGTTGGTTTGTTTGTTGGGGAATTTTTGAGGTCACGAAGCATTATGCCATGATGCACAGATTTTGGACTACACGAGAGGGAGGTACTATTGGGGTGCAACATACATTAGATACTTAACACAACATCACCATGACAGTGCATGGTTGAGGTTTCTTAGCTGGAACGTCCGAGGGTTGGCAACCCTTGATAAGCGTCGTAGAATACATGCTTTCCTGAAGAGATATAAAATAGCAATAGCGGGGCTACAAGAAACGCACCTTTGGGGGAACACAATAGCGTGCCTATGTAAAAGATGGAGGGGACAGATTTACGCCACATCTTATTCTGGTTTTGCACGTGGGGCACTGGTGTGGGTAGCACCGGGAGTACCTTTCCAACATATCCAGCATGTTCTGGACCCTGAGGGGCGTTATGTTATTTTGTTTGGAAGATGGGAAGGAAGGGAGATCTGCATTATTAACATCTATGCCCCCAATCTGGATTGTCCTGACTTCTACCCAGCTGTCTTGAAAGCTGCGACTCCCTACATAGGCGCTGAGATCCTCCTTTTTGGAGATTTCAATTGTGTATTTGATGGAAAATTAGATAGAGAGCCCCCTAAAGAGCACACTAAATCCCGTATGGTGAACTCCCTCACAGGTATACTTCAGGGTATGCAGTTGAGAGATGAATGGAGAGCACGCAACCCCAATAGAAGAGAGTTCTCTTGCTTTACTCCAGCGGCTAACACCTTTTCCCGAATTGACCATTGTTGCCTCTCGGCAGGCCTTTCTGCCACGACGGATGCCATTTCCTATTTACCACGTTATATGTCTGACCATGCCCCGCTGTTACTGACAGTGTCCAGCGGACCGGGGCGGCTGTCTATTCCGCTTTGGAGGCTCCGTGCGGAGGCCCTTACGGACCCCCCATACGTGCAGACGGTGGCGGAGGCTCTCCGACATTATTTTGTTGAAAATTGGGGATCCACATCCAGTAGAGCCACTGAATGGGAGGCAATGAAAGTCGTGATCAGGGGGGTCTGCATGAGGACTACTTATGGGGTCCAACACCAACTCAATGCCGATATTGATACCTTGGAAGCACGATTAAAAACCTTAGAGAGCACACTATATAAGACTCTGATCGATATGACCGAGTGGACGCGGGTTAAAGGGGAATTACTTGAGGCTTAGTCACGATTAGAGAAACACATATACACCACTTACAGGTAAAGACTATATATGGAGGGAGACAGATCAGGAGCGCTTCTGGCCCGACTGATTCGTACGGAAACAGAACAGGTACCGGTGCTTCAACTTCGTACTAATAAGGGGGACTTAGGTGCGCACACAAGCTGCGAGAATTTGCGACTCACTTGCAACAGACGTGCACGGCGGCCGCCCTGGCCCGATCAGAAGCATTACCAGACTATCTAGATGCAATAACACTGCCCACCCTTGAGTAGACAGAAGCTGAGGCCTTAGGGGAACCACTCACTAGGGAGGAAGTGTTAACGGTAATTAAGAACCTGCAGTCTGCAAAATGTCCTGGCAGTGATGGCCTCCCGACTGAGTTTTACAAAACGTTTGCACCTCAGCTGGTGGATCATCTCCTTGAGGCTCTCGGTAGGAGGGCACTTCCTAATACCATGATGGAAGCTCTAGTATCCATGGTTCCTAAGCCAGACAGAGATCCCTTGTCCCTGGGCTCCTATAGGCCCATATCTCTTTTGGATGTCGATGAGAAAATACTTAGTGGAGTGCTGGCGGCACAAATCCAACCATATATGACCCGACTTGTCCACCCTGACCAAGCCGGGTTTATCCCTGGTCGAAACACCACACACAATTTACGACGACTTGCACATGTTTGGCACGCGCTGAACTTACAAGACTCGGACTGGGCCTTGTGTCTTTTAGACATTCGACAGGCCTTTGACACTGTTGAATGGGATTATATATGGGCGGTACTTGCTAAAATGGGATTGGGGGAAAAATATTTGAGCTGGTTGAAATTGCTTTATATTAAACCGACGGCTCGGGTCCGTCTTCGCAATCAAGTATCTGATAGTTTAGAGCTCCAGAGGGGTACTCGACAGGGTTGCCCCCTGTCGCCGCTCCTGTTCGCTCTTGCGATGGAGCCTTTGGCGATTACACTGCGAAACAGGATGATGCGGTGGGGTATTCCGTTAGGTCCAACGGTGCACGTAGTGTCAATGTATGCTGATGATACACTGGTGTACCTTCGCCATCCCAGGGAGGCGGTCCCGGAGCTCCTTCGGGATTTCACTGCTTTCGGTGCAATATCAGGCCTCTGCAGTTAATCCGGGGAAGTCTAAGCTCTTCCCTATGGGAAGCCTGAGGGATAAAGAAGAAGGCGAACTACCCACTGTGGGGATGAGCTGGATCACAGACTCGGTGCGATATCTCGGGGTCCGGCTGATACACACGCAAGAGGCTTATTTGGAGCATAATATGGGAAGATGTGTGGAGGGTATCCGCAAATCAGTGGAGTTCTGGCGTGACCTGTCCTTATCCCTGATGGGATGTGTTGCCCTAGTAAAAATGGTGGTCCTTCCGCGGTGCTTATATATAATGCAGAACTCGCTCTACCGTATACCACGGGCGTACTTCCTCCAGTTAGACCGTCTGTTAGTTGACCTATTGTGGAGGAACAAAAGGAAAAGGGTGAAGTTGAATACATTACAGAGAACGTGGGAGCGGGGAGGGCTAGAGGTTCCTAGGTTGGATTTCTATTATATGGCGACACAGCTCCAACATGCTGTACAGTGGCTTGATGAGAATGACAACTGGGAAAATGTCATGTTCCGCTTTGGGCACTGTGTGTGTGAGTGTATGAAGGGTTCCGGTCCGCGTTTTGCGGGCGATCCAGCAGCCAACCGGAAGTATT
Source organism: Calotriton arnoldi (assembly GCA_963921515.1). Taxonomy (NCBI): domain Eukaryota; kingdom Metazoa; phylum Chordata; class Amphibia; order Caudata; family Salamandridae; genus Calotriton; species Calotriton arnoldi. The sequence goes on from CAWUFW010004004.1 coordinate 948,293, forward strand.
CAGGTCAGCCAGCTTGCACTACCGGGTGAGACCGCATTTAAGCCCGCTGTTCTCATCCCGACAGTGCTTCAAGTACTGTTCATTCGAGCTGATTGACGTCTTCTGAAACTTGCCCCGAGTGAACCGGAATCCCCTGCTCACGTTGCACACTCGCGCAGGAGCGCAGGTGTGTGGCCCGTTACCTCTTAGCGCAGGGGCGCTTTTTCCTTTGTTTATTTGTTGCGACGCGCTGGAGCGCGGTGCCGCTTGGCTGTCATTAGCGCTGGTGAGCCTTACTTTCATTGCTGCAACACGCGCTGGAGCGCGGTGCCGCTTATCTTACATCCTAGCGCAGGAGCGCTTTTCCTTTGTTTATTTGTTGTGACACGCGCTGGAGCGCGGTGCCGCTTGGCTGTCATTAGCGCTGGTGAGCCTTACTTTCATTGCTGCGGCACGTGCTGGAGCGCGGTGCCGCTTATCTAACATTCTAGCGCAGGAGCGCTTTTCCTTTGTATCATGGTTGAGACATGCGCTGGAGCGTGGTGTCTCTTTGCCTTCATCACCTTTCCTTTGCCCACACCATAGCACAGGAGTGCTTTCCATTGTTTCCACTGTGACAAGCGCTGGAGCGCATTGTCGCTTGCATCAATACCTTTGAGCACAGGAGCGCTTTTCTTTTACTTTCGTTGCGACACACGCAGGAGCGCGTTGTCGGATCTACCTTTCCTTTCACGCAGGAGCGCACTGAAGACCTCCCTATCCTGCTGACTCTCACATTTCCAGGTGACTATATATTCATAGTGAAGCCCTGGATGTTTGTGTGTATGATGCATGTTTGATCCTGGGGAGAAGAAGGGCAAACACTAATCATATGGTTTATCCATTCTTTAGCTGGTGATCCCAGGAGAGTTCCCCAACATTGATAGGAGCACCCACCAGGTCTTCACGTCGATATCTCCATTTTAGGATTCCTTCCCCCGGTCCCATCCTTGTCCTGGTCAGCATACATTCCCTTACTAGGGAAAGGTAGGGGACGGTGGAGGTTATTCACGTCGGCTCTGCGAGATAACTCCACAAGTATATCAGGTAAGACTTGTGGGGTCCTGACAGAACTTGAAGCCCAAGTTATATATCTCGCCCGGACGCCATGAGTAACCCCGACACCATGAGCAACCCCAATATTACCCTGCAGGATATAGCAGCCATGCTGACCTGCATACAGGCGGAAAACCTAAGCCTACGCCAGGACATAACGGCCCTACAGGGTCAACTGGCCGCTGGACAAACAGGGGCTTGGGGTCCGGACCCTGTTGTTAGGGCCAAACAGGGGGGGTATTCTACGGCCCCCCTTATCCACTCACGGAGACTCCTTACCCGCTTCACATGGGCCTAACCCTCCCATACAAGTTATAGCTCCACACCCAGTTCAGCTAGCCGCCCCGGAACGCTTCTATGGCGATAGCTCCAAATACAGCATCTTCCTTAATCAATGCCACTTACATTTCATGGCACGTGCTTCTGCCTTCCCGGATGATGCCTCCAAGGTTGCTTTCATCCTATCCTACCTCGGAGGAGACGCCGCCCAGTGGTTAATACCATTGGTGGAAGACGATGACCCTATGCTCTATAGCCTCCCAGTTTTCAAGGAAACGCTACGAAGGATGTTCGCCCGTCATACACTCGTACAGGCTGCAGACAACGAACTCCTTGGCCTTAAACAAGGCACATCTGATCTGTTGCATTACATCACTACCTTCAACAGATTGGTTATCGAAGCCAAATGGCCAGATATCTGTGTTTTACAGAGGTCTAAGACGAGCTAAAAGATCTTATCTCTCAAATATCTGAACCCCCGGAGGACATTGGATCCTTCATTGACTTGGTAGTAAAAATGGGCTACCGATTGCAAGAGCGAAAAAACGAGAAAACCAAAGGCAATGACTTCAGGTTTGTTGCATTCAGAGACAAACCCAGGAATGAGACAGCCAAAACACATGAGGCTCCTGAGCCAATGCAGATTGGCGTAATCCGTGGTCCCCTATCCCGAGAAGAAAAAGAAAAAAGGCAAAAACAAAATCTGTGTCTATATTGCGGAAAAAACGGACACTTCGTTAAGGAATGTCCGGTGAAACCAGCCAAATCAAGACCAAACAAACCATACGCCCTTTCCATAACACGGGAAACAATACAACTCAGTAGGTATAGGGTTCGGTCTACTGGGTTCTTCATCTATAAGGACCCCCATCTTCAGCCCCCTTGACAGCAACCGACATGTGGGCATAGCAGTAACCCTACAGTCACAGATGGGTCAAACGTGGCCAGTTACAGACCTCATCGGTTCCGGTGCTACTGGGAACTTTATTGACACCCAGTTTATGAAAGGTCTGGGCATATCTACTGTGAGCAAGGACAATCCTGAAACGGTGAAGGCAGTGGACGGCACCGACCTGACTTCTGGACCTATACGTTTCCAGACTGAAACCATGAGAATGACGTGTGGGAACGGGCACACAGAGACCATCGCCTTTGACGTCATTGATGCACCACAGTTCAAGCTCACTCTGGGTCTTCCTTGGTTGGTGAACCACAACCCACGCATCGACTGGGTAACCCAAATCATGACATTAGACTCCGTTCATTGCAACTCCACCTGCTATCCGCAGAAGAACGGATCCTGCAGAAGAGCGATACAAGCCCACGCACTGCCCCTGACAGGGATGGGTACGGTCACACAAGAGATCGTTCCTGAGGCATATGCAGATCCAGCCGCTGTCTTCGACAAGAAAGGGGCTAACACCTTAACACCTCATCGTTCTTTCGATTGTAGGATAGACCTCATCCCTGGTTCTAAACTCCCTTATAGCCGGGTCTACTCCCTCACAGAGAAGGAAAACAACCACTTACGCATCTACCTGGACGAGTTTCTACAAAACGGTTTCATCCGCCACTCCAAATTGCCTGTTTCGTCCTCTCTCTTTTTCGTGGCAAAAAAAGGAGGGTGACCTGAGAACGTGCATTGATTATAGGGCACTGAACACCATAACAATCAAGAACCGATATCCCTTACCACTTATATCCAACCTACTGGATCAGGTAAAGGACGCAACCATCTACACTAAACTAGACCTATGAGAGGCCTACCATCTTGTCAGGGTCCAGAAGGGAGATGAATGGAAGACCACATTCCGAACTAAATACGGTCTGTTCGAGTACCAGGTCATACCCTTTTGCCTATGCAACGCCCCTGCAGCCTTCCAATACTTAATTGACGAAGTACTAAGAGAATACATCGATCGTTTCTGCATCGTCTACATCGATATCATCAGTCATGTACGTGCAATCCTGCAACAGCTACAATTGAATGGTCACTACGTTAAACTGGAAAAAAGCACGTTCCATACTACTAAGGTCGAATTCTTTGGACACATTCTAACCCCTGCAGGGATCGAAATGGACACCAGAAAAGTCGATGCGATATTGCAATGGCCATCCCCTAGTACCGTAAAACAGGTCCAAAGGTTCCTAGGATTCGCCAACTACTACTGACGCTTTATAAAAGGATTTTCCAGCATCGTTACTCCCATCACGAGTCTACTACGCAAAGGGGTGAGGTTCTTATGGTATCCAAAAGCAGAAAAAGCCTTTCAGGACCTGAAGCATAGATTCACAAGCGCCCCAGTCCTGATACACCCAGACCCAGAACAGCCCTTTGTAGTAGAGGCCAATGCCTCACAGAACGCCCTGGGTGGTGTGTTATCACAACATCAAGTTGAAACAGGTCTGTTACATCCTGTGGCCTTTTATTCACGGAAACTGCTACCGGCGAAGCGCAACTACACTGTTTCAGACTGTGAATTACTTGCCATCAAAGCAGCATTTGAGGAGTGGCGTCATTATCTCAAGGATGCCCGACACCCGGTAACCATATACACCGATCACAGGAATCTACAATTCCTCTGCTCTGCTAGGGTTCTCACTTCCAGACAACTGAGGTGGACCCTATTCTTCAATGAGTACGATTTCCTAATCACCTATCGCCCAGGAAAGGAAAACGTCAAAGCAGACGCCCTATCCAGAATGGATGAAACCGAAGAAAAAGTAACCAAAGACGAACCGGTGTCCATCCTCCCTGATCGTTGTTTCCAAGGAGTGGTCTTATCCTCCTCCTTCTTATCTCGCTTACGTGAAGACCTAGAACAAAAGAAACAGGAGGACTGGATCGGTGATCTCACAGGAATCACAACACGAGACGGGTTTCTGTACAAAGGAGACCGTTACTTTCTTCCTTTGGCAGGCAACAGGCTCTGTACATGTGCCATGATCACTTCTTCTCTATCCATCCAGGATACCATAAGACCATGGACCTCTTACACAGACACTTCTGGTGGCCATCCATGGACATCGACGCTCATTCCCATATAGCTCGTTGTTCCGTCTGTGCTCAAGGAAAAATCCAGTCCAGACCCACGGTTGGTTTATTGAGTCCTATTCCAGTACCTCCCTATCCTTGGCACACCGTCTCTATGGACTTCGTCGTCGAATTACCCAGGACCAAGGCAGGGTGTACCACCATCCTCACCATTGTGGATCACCTGACAAAAATGGCACATTTCGTACCACTAAAGAAGCTCCCATCAGCGATGGAGCTGGCTTCTATCTTCATGCACAACGTTGTACGATTACATGGGATACCGTCTGTGTTGATTACGGATAGGGGCTCCAAATTCATATCCAGGTTCTGGGGTGAGGTATGCAAGAACATGGGAATGGAAGTACGTCTGTCGTCGGCATATCATCCACAAACCGATGGACAGGCGGAAAGAACAAATCAAACAATGGAACAATACCTTCGTTGTTTGTTGCTGTCCATAGAGAAGGAATGGTCGGAGGTGCTCTGGATGGTGGAATATGCGTATAACAACAGCAAACACACGTCCATAGGAATATCACCCTTCTTTTGCCTTCAAGGACGGCATCCAAGATCAGAACCACGGGAAACACCACAAACCAGCCCCATACCCACCGTACTGGAATACCACACCCTTCTTCATGATATTTGGCAGCAAGCCCGGTTTGAGCTCGCTAGAGCCAAAGAAACGCACAAGCAATACGCTGACACACGCAGACAAGCTGAACCCGGCTACAAGGTAGGGGACAAGGTGTGGGTATCAATCAAAAACCTCAATGTACATGGACCTAAGAAGTTACTGCCACGATATGTGGGTCCTTACGCCATTGAGAAAGTCATCAACCGGGTGCCAATGAGGCTCACCTTGCCACCTCAGATGAAAATACACCCAGTGTTTCACGTCTCTCTCTTGCATTCCGCTCATCCACAAATTCGTTCTGACACCTCCTATACTCGGGGACGATCACGAGGAATACGAGGTGCAGGCCATCCTTGATTCCCGTAGGACTTGGGGGAGGCTTTTTTATCTGGTGGATTGGAAGGGTTATGGGCCGGAGGAAAGGTCCTGGGAACCCTTGTCCCATGTGCGCCATGCTCCCCTGAGAATACGTGCCTTCCATGCACGGCATCCTCACAAGCCACGCCCTGCCACCCCTGTATAGGTGGGGGTTCTGTCTTGGGAGGGGGTACTGTCATGTTCCGCTTTGGGCACTGTGTGTGTGAGTGTATGAAGGGCTCCGGTCCGCGTTTTGTGAGCGATCCAGCAGCCAACCGGAAGTATTCAGGTCAGCCAGCTTGCACTACCGGGTGAGACCGCATTTAAGCCCGCGGTTCTCATCCCGACAGTGCTTCAAGTACTGTTCGTTCAAGCTGATTGACGTCTTCTGGAACTTGCCCCGAGTGAACCGGAATCCCCTGCTCACGTTGCACACTCGCGCAGGTGTGTGGTCCGTTAACCTCTTAGCGCAGGGGCGCCTTTTCCTTTGTTTATTTGTTGCGACACGCGCTGGAGCACGGTGCCGCTTATCTAACATCCTAGCGCATGAGCGCTTTTCCTTTGTTTATTTGTTGAGACACGCGCTGGAGCGCGGTGCCGCTTGGCTGTCATTAGCGCTGGTGAGCCTTACTTTCATTGCTGCAACACGCGCTGGAGTGCGGTGCCACTTATCTAACATCCTAGCGCAGGAGCGCTTTTCCTTTGTTTATTTGTTGCGACACGTGCTGGAGCGCGGTGCCGCTTGGCTGTCATTAGCACTGGTGAGCCTTACTTTCATTGCTGCGACACGCGCTGGAGCGCGCTGCCGCTTATCTAACATCCTAGCGCAGGAGCGCTTTTCCTTTGTATCATGGTTGAGACACGCGCTGGAGCGCGGTGTCTCTTTGCCTTCATCATCTTTCCTTTGCCCACACCATAGCACAGGAGTGCTTTCCATTGTTTCCACTGTGACAAGCACTGGAGCGCATTGCCGCTTGCATCAATAGCTTTGAGCGCAGGATCGCTTTTCTTTTTACTTTCGTTGCGACACACGCAGGAGCGCGTTGTCGGATGTACCTTTCCTTTGCCCACACAATAGCACAGGAGTGCTTTCCATTGTTTCCACTGTGACAAGCGCTGGAGCGCATTGTCGCTTGCATCAATACCTTTGAGCGCAGGAGCGCTTTTCTTTTACTTTCGTTGCGACACACGCAGGAGCGCGTTGTCAGATGTACCTTTCCTTTCACGCATTAGCGCACTGAAGACCTTCCTATCCTGCTGACTCTCACATTTCCAGGTGACTATATATTCACAGTGAAGCCCTGGATGTTTGTGTGTATGATGCATGTGTGATCCTGGGGAGAAGAAGGGGAAACACTAATCATATGGTTTATCCATTCTTTAGCTGGTGATCCCAGGAGAGTTCCCCAACATTGATAGGAGCACCCACCAGGTCTTCACGTCGATATCTCCATTTTAGGATTCCTTCCCCCGGTCCCATCCTTGTCCTGGTCAGTATACATTCCCTTACTAGGGAAAGGTAGGGGACGGTGGAGGTTATTCACGTCGTCTCTGCGAGATAACTCCACAAGTATATCAGGTAAGACTTGTGGGGTCCTGACAGAAAATTGGTTATTGATGGGCACTCACCAGGGGATTCCTCTCCCGGATCTCCTCATGTTGGGATCATGGGTGCCCGAACAGCTCTCATATATTGTTAGACATGTGGCCTCCACCTGGGAATCAGCAATTAAGGTAGCGGTGCGTAGAGCGCCCTACGCCCCTGAAGCCCCACTGTGGGCAGTAGCCCCGTTCGGGCAAATAAGCCAAACTATGTCCATCACTAGATGGGTGGAGGGAGGCTGCCGGATGATGGGCGATCTGTATTTGGGACAGCGGTTTCTAACCAGAGAAGAGGTGGAATCCGCATTTGACTTGGGCAGAGGTCAGTACCTTCAGTATGCAAAGATCTCGGCGGTGGCACGGGGGATATGGCCGATGTTCCCGGAGGAGCTGCCCATAACCGCCACCCTTCAGGCCCTTGTGACCTTGGTTGGAGGCCGTAGACTGGTATCTCATATTTATAGGGCACTAAGAGGAGATTTCGATGCACGCCCACTTCCGGTCCAAGCCAAGTGGGATGCAGCATTAGAGGAACCCCTAACAGACTCTGAACGGAAAAAGGTGCACGAAGGGGTTAAACAGATCAGCTCCAATACCAGATTTAAACTCACCCAATTTAATATTGTTCATCAAACCTATTTGACTCCGCAGGTGCTTCATAAAATATATCCAGATCGCTCTGCCTGCTGCCCCAGATGCGGATATAATGAAGCCCCATTGTTACATATGCTATGGGAATGCCCGAAGTTGCGACACTTTTGGGGCTCAATACTGGAGCGCTTACGACAAGTAATGGGATGGACGCTGCCCCAGTCCATTAGGGAGATACTTTTGGGCCTTCTCCCCAGCCCCAAGGGGAAGAAGCCTTCTCGTAGATTTCTCCAACTGGGACAAGTGCTGGCCAAGAGAAGGATAGCGATTAACTGGATGGGCTCCCAGCCTCCCACGGTGGAAAATTGGGCCAAGGATCTAAAGGAATGGGCGACAGCGGTGATGGAGCAAGGTTTCATAAATGAAACTTGCTTGTATTCAATCCTCCTCACAGTATTAATTTATTAAACTTGTATTGTTAATACTAACCTTTGCATTCACGACACAAAAGAAAGGGATGCTTGCCTATGTGTTTTACTCATGAATAACGCTTGTTTGTAATTCAAAATGGCCGCTGTGCACGGGAAAGCTCAATGCGCATGTCGCAACCATATCACATGGTGTGACGTCTTTCTTTGCTTGGTGGGAAACTTCTGCTTCTGCGCAGTGTGCATTAAAATGGCTGCTTGATGTTTTCACATGCTTCAGCTGGCTTTCATGTCATTACTAAATTGTCGTTTCCTAAACGCTACTAACGCGGGTTAGAATATATAATTAAATGGGAATAGAATAGAAAAAGTGGGTATACAGTGAAACATTTTATTTGTGATTCTAATATTTTCTTCTTGCACTTTTATTAGTTCGTAAACTTGGGCCTGGGTTGGTGTTCTGAAACTCGAGAGGCAACTGATTCTGCGCATGTGTCCTGTGTGCCTGCCAAATGAAGTCAATCTGGACGAAGTCCAAGGCCGTGACCCGATGGCCGAAGATGCTGTATTTTGGCTTTCCTGTTGCATATTGACACATTGTCTATGAAAATTGGTTTACATTTGTCATGAGACGGGTGGGAAATAAAGCGAATGTATTAATTTGAAGGGGTGGGAACGTAAAGACAATAGGCTTTACAATTTAGGCCAAATCAACATGGTGCGAGAATCCACCCCCTGTCCCTGTCCAATCAGAAGTAGTGGTCCCATATTTTAGTAACATTAAGGGGAGGTACATGGGCGTAGAAGGGTATAATAGAATATAGCATTAGTTAATTAGTGAGAAGTTTTGAAGCACAGGAGAGCAAGATTCCATGAGAGCATGCGTTCATGAAGAACAGGCGTCCATGCTGCCAGAGCGCACTTAGCTCCAGACCGCCAAGCTGACCGATTGCAGACCGAGTCCCTGTCCAGAAGAGGTCCTGAGGAGGGGGCGGCAGAGTCCATTAGAAGGAAGGCACGGGAGAATTGAGGAGAAGCCGAGTATCAGAGAGGGGAACGACGCAGGCGTCGTTGTAGAGAGGTCACCGGTCCTGTCCTGATCCTGGAGGAGGTCTTTGCTCTTCATCCTTCCTGGGTCCTGTTATTCCAACTCCTTGGCTAAGGGGTTTGGTTCTTGCACTTAGGTAAATATAATGCAACCTTTAGTTGCGCTGCTGTCTCTATCTTCTCCTTTTCTTTAAACACCATCATTGATTAGCAATAATCATTTCTATGCTTAATCTTGGGTATTGCGATTAAGTACCATGTGGCTCTGTATTTTACTCTGCTAAATCTTTAGATAAACATTTTAAAACTTCCTGACTCAGTGGTTATTTCAGGATTATGTACTATAATGAATGTCACTCATTTTAAATTTCCCAATTAGCAAAGGATTCATTGGTAAGTCATTACTCTTCAATCAGAAGGTAATTGGTAGCAGGGATTTTGATAGAGAGTAACAACTGATAAAACCCAGCGTAAGTATTAGCGTAGTATGAATGTATGGGCCCAAGTGAGTATCTGGTGTATGAATGCTGTTTGCTAATATCGCGCTGGATCAGTTTTCTGATAATCAGAGGATGGTTACTCTTTGTTAATTGGGTAATGAGAATTTTATATTTTATGAACTAACATCCGTTATTGTTTAAAGTTTGTTTTATGTTGTCTAGAAATCCCGGGGTAAAAAGAATAGCGGATGGTAAGTGGAAGCCATACTGCAGTGAGGTTATCTGTCAGGCAGAATTAGTACTGAAAAGTTAAGCAGGACTTTCAGTACTCGTTAGGGATTCTATACGTGTGAGTAATAGCAAAAAGAGTACGCTGGTAAAAATTTGATGTTATATCACCTAGAAAGGGTAACATTGGAGAAGTAACAGGTACTTCTGGAGCTTGTGTGATGAGTAGACGGAAGTGTTTTACTCGTAGTGTATGTTTAGTAAACGGAAAGGTTTTACTAAGTATGAGAGAAAACTATCTTTTCTAAATTAGAGAAACTGGCACGATAGCGAATGTTTTATGTTGTTACTGAAATTTAATTAAGAATTATAGAGAAAATAAGTTTGCGTACGAAATTGTAAAGGGAGGGTCAGTTGCCGGAGAGGGAGCTGACGTCACTAAACGCCGCCATGGGATTGGTTGAATCAGCGGGTGTGGAAAAAACCTTGTAAAGGAGGGGTCAGTAGTCAGGAGTAGTACTGACGTCACAGGTGCCGCGCTGGGATTGGTTAAACCAGCAAGGACAGAAAAGAGCAGATTGTAAAGGAGGGGTTGACAGATAAACGTCACCAAAAGGCCGCGCAAGGATTGGTTCAGAAATAAAAGTTAGCAGAGATTTGATTGGTTGATATTTTAGAAGCTAAAATCTTAGTGGATAAAGATTGCATGTTAAAACGCGATCCGACTTTAACAGGAACTCGTCCGGATAGGAGATTCCTAGGTTTTGCAGAATATAATTTTGTACACCGAAGATTAAATAGAATGTACGGAGAGAAGAGAAAAATGTCCTTTCTGCAAAAGATTAAGAACTATTTTAAAAAGGATAAACCACTCAAAACTAGAGAAGGAATTATTATTCCACCAGCTAAAACGCCCGCTTCATTTATGATGATGGAGAGAGGTTATCATACTTGTGTATGGATGGAGAATTGGATAGAATATACCAAAAATGATTGAATATTAGCATTTCCCGAGAATGGCACGTTCAATGGGCGAATTCTTCAGAATTTGAGATTGAGGATGAATGACTTAGAACCCAGACCTAGATTAACTCAGTACGAAGCTCTAGAAGAATGGGAAACCGAGGCATTTGAGCGGGACAGATCTAGAAGTAATAGGAGCTATCCAGGATTTTTTCCCAGATATCTACGTGAGTCTAGGGACGGTCAGATGAAACAATGGAGAAGGGCAATGATTACAGAAGGATTATATCCATTGTTCTCAGCAGAGGAGAAATTAGGAAGTAAGTGCACAGAAAAGACAAAACATTTAATGAGAAATGAGGAGTCTGAAGACGAATTTATGGAGGAAATGTTAAGAAATCCCCCACCATATCAGGAAGGGACAAGTGGATGCACCCCAAGAGCACCACTAAAAACTCCATTAGTGCCACAGGTAATGCATGAATTCACCACGAGTAGAATACTTCATGACAAAGAAAAAGAAGCCCTAGAAAAGACCAGAGCAGAATTAATACAGAAAATAACTCAGATAAAAGTACATCCTGATTCGTTGACCATAACTGTAACAATTGGTCCAGTAGTTCCATTATATGGGACTCAGGGAAGCTGTCCTCCATCGATACTTACACCTACTGCTGTGAATAATCCCAAACCTGAAGCTCCTGTTATAATTGAGGATCAATTTAGTGACTGTGAATCCACAATATCACTCATGGACTTGCCTATTCGAGGTTCTGTAAATAGCACTCCCAGAAAAGATGTACCTGGATGTTCAAAAGATGTAAGTTTAGTAACTTCATCGGGAGCAAAAAGTGCTACCATAGTAACACCTGAAGATCTAGAAAGATGGGTGCAAGGGTCAGTTAAACAGTGCACACCTCCGAAAATAATGGACATTCATAAATTGAAAGTCGAATTAGAAGAAATAATAGCAGGAAATGTAGGACTAGAACGCTTAAATACCTATGATGAAGAAGAATTATTTTTCCTGTGCAGGAGTATCACCAGAAATGTAAGGTTATTTCATGAAAAATTATCCAATTTAGCACTACAGATGGGAATAGAAATAGGGAGATCAAAGGTACTACAGAAACCATATAGAGCAGAATTTTCAGACAAAGATTTAGAAAATATGAATGCCTCTGGAAGAAGATTACAAATAAGAGAATTAATGTTAGTTTTGCAAAAATGGGGAGACCTAGATAAATGGAAAACTAGGTGGGCCAAGAAAAAGGAAGAAGCACGAACAAGTAGAACAGCTTCAGAATATGTGATGAAAGAAACAGGGAAAGCAGACCAGATGTATCCAATGCGAGAAGTTGCGGGAGGAGGATATGTACATGTCCCATGGAGCAGACAGGATATTTTGTCATTTACGAATGATTTTCCAAAATTGAGAGAAAAACCAATTGAATGGTACAAGCAGGTTGAAAGGTTTGTGAAGGTGTCAAAGGTATTGTTGAAGGACTTAGATGGTTTGTTTGATATAGTGGTACCTGCCGATTTGTGGACAGATTGTAAAATTACAGTCGATTGGCCTAGTGATGAGTATCCTAGAGATCCGAAGACAGGTGCCCCGTCAAATGATGTGATGAAAAAGTATCAGCAAGTGATAACTTACCTGAAAGGGAAAATACCACCGAAAGAAACAGATTGGGTAAAAATAGATCGAACTACCCAAGAAGCTAATGAATCAGTACATTCTTACTATGAGCGTCTGTTGCAGGTATTTAAACAGTATAGTGGATTTGAGGACATTGGAGACAAGAACATGAGTCAGTTTGTGTATCGATTTGTTTATGGTCTAAAGCCAGAAATTTGTCAGATGATTAAGCAGCACATGTTGTGTTGGCAAGGGAAACCTATCGACGAAATTTTGAAGTATGCAAAATATTGTGGAGACGATATTGAGGATAGACACAAGAAATTGCAGGAAAAAGTAATGTGGGCTCAGGTGAAAATGGCTGAGAAACAGGGAATCAATTTGGAAAATCCGAGTGAAAATCCAGGAAAAGATTCTGGAACGAATGGAGATGCTGGGAATGGTGGAAAGTTTAGAGGACGAATGAGTAGAGAAGAAACTAAAAACAAATTTCCTTGTCATGGATGCGGAAAATTGGGGCATTGGAAGGATGAATGTAAAAAGATTCGGAATAATAATGGCCCAAATCAAAATTTAAATCCACAGACGCAGAATGACTCACAACAGGGTGCAAATCCTCAGAGTCAGTTGCCACCTGCACCTATTCAGGGTAATGTAAGCAGAGCAAAGCATGGTACAGACATCGGATATCAAGGAGGAAGTGGTAAGAATGATTATATGACATCACAATTTCTTTTGCATGACGATTTCTGTCAATACAGTCCATGACGGTGCCTAGGAGAGGGGAAGAAGGAGTGCATACTTGGCGCATCCTTACAGGTAGATCAGTCAGGTCCATATGTTGAAGGGAATGTGAAAGGTAATAATATTACTTTCCTTTTGGACACTGGTGCTACCCGGTCTACTGTGAGAACAGCAGACATTCCAGACCTTCCTCTCTCTGGTGAAAATATCCAAGTAGTGGGGGTAGCTAATCAGCGGATTAGAACACCTCTTACCGAACCAATGGAAGTTAAAATTGGAAACTTCAGAGAAATGCATCAATTTGTAGTGTGTGATTCTAGTCCAGTAAACTTATTAGGTAGGGATTTATTGTGCAAAATGAATTGTACCATTTTCTGCACACCGGATGGTGTGGCAGTTCAGACACCAGATGAAGACCATGTATATAAAATTATGATTGCAAAACAAGGTACAGAAGTGGATGAGATGTTTTCATTAATAACAAACGATGAGTTGCCAGAAGAATTAAAAGGTACAGTAAACCCCATAGTATGGGATTTCACCGGAAAGGAAGTAGGACTTATGGCTAAAATAGATCCAGTTAAAATTACTGTAAAAGAAGGTGCAATTTTCCCAAATACCAGACAGTACAAAATGAGTGCAGAAGTAAAAGCAGGAGTCATTGAAGAAATAAATCGAATGGTAGAACAAAACATACTAAAAGAAGTAATGAGTAGCCCATGTAATTCACCAATAATGGGATTAAAGAAACCTAGTGGAAAATATAGGATTGTTCAGGACCTGAGGAAAATAAATAAGATTGTAGAACCATGTTGTCCCATAGTACCAAATCCTGCAGTAATTCTATACCAGATTCCGTGGAGTGCAGGATGGTTCACAGTAATTGATTTGTGTCAAGAGTTCTTTTCAATACCATTACATCCAGACAGCCAGTATCTTTTCTCATTTAAATTTGAGAACAAAGTTTATGTGTGGAATCGTGTTCCTCAGGGATACACAGAAAGTCCTTCTATTTTCAACCAGATACTGAAAAAGTGCCTTGAAAAACTAGTGATGCCAGGAAGCTCAGTCTTAGTCCAATATATCGACGACTTATTGGTGGCATCGAATACCAGAGAGGACTGTGTTGTTGATTCCATAGCATTGTTAAATCTTTTGGCAGAAGAAGGACATAAAGTCTCACCTGAAAAATTGCAATTCTGTACAACAGCTGTTAAGTATCTGGGACACCAAATTGAGAGAGGAAAAAGAAGAGTAACAGCTGAAAGAGTAGCTTTAATAAAGAAAATGCAAATGCCTGTAACACAAAGACAAGTGAGAATGTTCCTAGGAATAGTAGGTTACTCTCGACAATGGATACCAAGATTTTCCATGTTAGCTAAGCCCTTAATTAACATGACAAAAAAGAAAGCAAAGGACCCTGTTGAGTGGGAGGACGAAAGTGTAGAAGCCTTTGTAAAATTGAGAAATGCCCTATGTTCAGCACCTGCCTTAGGCATGCCTGATTATAAAAGAGAATTTGCATTGTTCTGTCATGAGAGAGAAAATTGTGCACTTTCTGTCCTAACTCAAAGACATGGACTAGAAAGACATCCTATAGCATATTTTTCTGCTACATTGGACCCAGTAGCAGCCGCGTTGCCAGGATGCCTAAAAGCAGTGGCGGCTACTTGTTTGAGCATTGAACAAAGTGAGTCAATTGTGATGGGACACCCTGTAAAAGTGTATGTTCCACATGCAGTTGTCATTCTGTTGACAAGAACCCGAACTCAGCATCTTACTCCTAGTCGGCTGACTAAATACGAAAGAATCATAATGGGTGCTGAAAATGTGACCATGGTAAGGTGTACTATAATAAATCCAGCAACCTTACTACCAGACCCATATCATGAGAGAATTAAAGATGATGAAGACGATGAACATGATTGTATACAAATTACAGAATTATGCACAAAACCACGCCCAGATATAGAGGAACAGCCTCTTAAAAAGCCAGACAGGGATCTATTTGTTGATGGTTCATGTCAAAGACATGAAGATGGTAAACTAACTGCTGCCTATGCAGTATGTGAATTAACTGGAATAGTTGAAGCATCTTATTTACCAGGAGTCAAATCTGCACAAGTAGCTGAATTGATTGCGTTGATAAAAGCATGCAAAATTGGGAGGAATCAGAGAGTGACCATATTTACAGATAGCCAATATGGTTACGGGGTTGTGCACGATTTTGGCCAACTATGGATGCAGAGGGATTTCATGACTTCTTCAGGATTCCCCATTAAAAATGGACAATTTGTAAGGGAATTGCTAGAAGCAATACAATCACCAAAAGAATTGGCTGTGGTGAAATGTGCTGCACACCAGTCAGGAGATGACTGGGTGGTAGTCGGCAACAGATATGCAGATCTGGTGGCTCAACATTGTGCCAAAATCAGAATGTCAGTCAATAAGAGGGTGGAAAGAATGGGAATCAGCTGCCAACTTATGCTGTATATGCCACCTGAAACTTGGAATGAGGTGAAGAAATTGCAAGATGAGGTTGATGAAAGTGAGAAGAATTTGTGGATCAAAGTGGGTTGTTCCCAAAGAGGAGATGATGAAGTGTGGATCAGCGCTGATGGCAGACCAGTCATGCCAGACTGTTTACTCTCACAAATGGCTAGAATGCATCATGGAGACACACACATAGGAAGAGATGCAATGATTAGGCTGTTCAGACAAAATTGGTACAATCCCAAATTCAGGGCTGATGCAGAGTCTTTGCCAGAGATGTCTAACTTGCCAGATGCATAATCCGGGGAGGAAGACAGTAATTGGATTTGGGAAAATTGGAAAGGCAGAGGGTCCATTTATGAGACTTCAGTTTCATTTCATACAGTTACCACCATGTAGAGGGCTGAAATATGTACTAGTCATAGTGTGTCTGTTTTCAAAGTGGGTGGAGGCTTACCCTACTAGGAGAAATGACAGCATT
The DNA here is from genome assembly GCA_963921515.1 of Calotriton arnoldi. Taxonomy (NCBI): domain Eukaryota; kingdom Metazoa; phylum Chordata; class Amphibia; order Caudata; family Salamandridae; genus Calotriton; species Calotriton arnoldi. The sequence continues at coordinate 964,336 of CAWUFW010004004.1, forward strand.
ACAGTTGCAAAACTGTTGCTACGAGAGCTCATTCCTAGGTTTGGTTTTCCAGTAACTTTGGAATCAGATAGAGGAAAACATTTTAACAGCGAAGTGATCAAACTAATCTGTGAAGCATTCCAAATCCAACAGAAACTGCACTGTGCATATCGTCCAGAAGCTTCTGGAGTGGTTGAACAATTGATTGGCACTATAAAGTCAAGACTGGGAAAAATGTGTGCATCAACATCATTAGAGTGGCCAGATGCATTGCCACTCATTTTAATGGGACTCAGAAGTATACCTGACAGAACCACAGGATTGAGCCCACATGAAATAATGATGGGAAGAGCAATGAGACAAACACATGTTCCCACAAACAAACTGGTGAATATATCTGATGATATGGTTCTGGACTATTGCAAAGGATTGGCTGACCTAGTGCGTTCTGTCTCTCATCAGGTTGGAGAAGACGCAGTTTCCAGGCAGCCCGAGCAAGAACATGATCTGAATCCTGGTGACTGGGTGGTAGTGAAGAATCACACCAGAGAAACGTGTCTATCACCTAGATGGGGCAGACCGTGTCAAGTCATACTGACAACGAATACAGCAGTGAAGTGTGCCGGATTTCCTAATTGGATTCATGTAAGTCACACCAAGAGAGAACCAGATCCCGAGGAAGAGAATCCTCAGACAACGCCAATCACTGAAGAGGCTGAAGGTTGCCCAGCTGTAGGATCTCAGGTTCGAGATTCCAGAGAAGCTGAAGAAGAACAACCGAGCACAAGTCAGGATTGGATACCAGTGGTAGAAGTTCCTGAAGTATACCACAGAACAAGAAGTCAAGCGAAATTGGAAGAAATTGAAGAAGATCAGATAGGTGAAGAAGAAGCAGTTCAGGGAAAAGAAGAAAAGACATTAAGAAATCCTGAACAAGGTCAGATAGGGAAAGAAAACTGGACTCAAAACAGTAAAGACCTAATAGACTTTGAACAGGGACAGACAGGTCTAGAAGAATCCGGTCAGGCTGCAGAAGTTCACAGTGCAATAAGCCCTGATCAGAACAAGTTAGATCAAGAAGAGTACACAGAAGAAGAAAACCTTGAAAAACATGAACTTGAATAAATAAATAAAGAACAAGGTCAGTTATTGGAAACTTACAGTGGAGCTGTTACAGAGAACCAATCAGACCTGAAAAAGACAAAGCAGAAGAAAAGGTAATCAAAGAAGATGAAGCAGTATTAAGCAGTGAAATTAACGAGATCTCTGAAGACGAAAACAAAGAAACAGTGCCAACAAAGAAAACAAGAAAAGGAGATCATTGGCCGAGTGTCATTAAAAGAGTAAAGTACCACATAACAACCAGAAGTGAAGATCAAGTGAATGAAGTAACAAGTCAAACTGAACAAGAAAATAAAAATGCGAAAAGAAGAAGCAAAAGACTGAAACTTGTGAATAATAAATTCAAGGGTCTTGATTGGACATATCATTCTTGAAGATTTTGAAAGCTCAGAGTCAAGTGACAGTGGTGGCGAAGGAACAAGTGCAGAATTGACGTACGAAGAAGAAACAAGATCACCCTGACTAAGCAAAAGAATAAGCTAAAGAAAAGAAGAAAAGATAAGAAGAGCAATCTTCCTTGTCGAAAAATGCCTGACGATAGAGTTACTGGGAGACCAAAACAGAAATGTTGTAGAAGATGCTGTGCAATATGCATATGTAGTCTAGTAATGGTGCTTATAGTATGGTTAGTCCTGATTGTAGCAGTTCCTTACCTTATGATAATAGATAAAAAGATTAATAATGAAACTAAGGAGAGGACAGCAAACATGAAGGGCAATAGAGTAGAACTAATGGCAGAAAGTGAACCAGAAATTCATCATGAAGTAGCTGACAACGACACTAGTTTAAACGCTTTCACTAAGTTATTGTTTCAATATGTAGACACAATGGAAGTTAGTAATTGTTATGTCTGTATGAAGTTACCTGAATCAGTAGCAGAAGGATTAACATATCACCATTTACCACTGACATATGGCATATCATGTAGTGTTTTGTCTAGTTTATTTTATAGAACAGGGAAACTTCAGTATTATTATTCAAACTTAGATGTGATATTTTCTGAGGTTCCGATTCGCAAGAGTATGAACCCAGTGCTTAGTAGTCAAGACGCACAGTTTATGGGAGAATTTTTCTTAACAATGAAATCAATAGACATAACACATGCACATAGACACAATCTAACATGTTCTTTACTTGAAGAAGAAAAGATATTTTTGAATTTAGTAGAAGATAGAAGACAAGATTTTCAAAAGAAAGCTTTTGAGCATAAGGCTCATTTACCACCTTGGGCTGAGAAAGAAGGGAGTTACACACCTGGCAAGGATCAAGCTGCTATGGCTCTGGATTTCGTAAAGACAGGAAAAATTTGTCTTCATAGGTTAAAGACTGATTATAACAATGTTTTCATCGGTACCAGTGAATGTGAACACAATTTTTTAATTCTTGGAGGTTGGGGACTCAAAGGAGGAACAGATTCAGTTTTTCCTGGAATCTATTATGTGTGTGGGAATAAGGCTTACTTTAGGCTTCCTGCACGGTGGCATGGAAGTTGTTATTTTGGAATAGTATTTCCAAAGATATACCACGTAAAAAGAAACACTGAGAGCAATGAAAACAATAACAAATTAATACGTAGTAAAAGAGCTAGTTTTTCAGAAATTGTAGGTGATATATTTGGTGCATTGATACCTTCAGTGGGAATAATTCTGAACTCAAGGAAAATATGTAAATTGTCTACAGTAGTTGATCGTTTATCAACAGATACTGCTGGAGGTTTTCTAACGATTAATGCGGAAATGGTTGCGATTAGATCTATGGTTATGCAAAATCGACTTGCTGTGATATAATATTGGCAAAAGAGGGCGGAGTCTGTAAATTATTGAAGACGAAACATTGTTGCACTTATATTCCTGATAAGAGTGCAGAAATTGGAACGTATATATAGAATATAACTAAACTTGAGAAAGAACTTAAACCACTGGAAGTTGATAGTGTATGGGAAAGATTGACAAATAGTATCTCGTCAATTGGAACCTGGTTTGCTAATATAGGGAAAGGACTTATAGGTCAAATATTAGTACCCTCAGCAGGGATAGCAATAATAATTTTGGCAATAACGATATGGTGCAAATGCTGTAAAAGGAATGGTACGTATAAGGTGACAGGAAGAGGAAAGAAACGAAAGATAGATGAAATCGAACTTGAAGAATGGAGAAGTGAATTATACAAGAAATTAAAAGGAGATTGTAAAAATAGAAAGAATAAAGATGAGAATGAAGTAATTTGCTAGAAGTTGGCATCTGATTGAGGGTAATGTTTTTGATGGCTCAGAACGCCATCAGAGAGGGGATTGATGGAGCAAGGTTTCATAAATGAAACTTGCTTGTATTCAATCCTCCTCACAGTATTAATTTATTAAACTTGTATTGTTAATACTAACCTTTGCATTCACGACACAAAAGAAAGGGATGCTTGCCTATGTGTTTTACTAATGAATAACGCTTGTTTGTAATTCAAAATGGCCGCTATGCACGGGAAAGCTCAATGCACATGTCGCAACCATATCACATGGTGTGACGTCTTTCTTTGCTTGGTGGGAAACTTCTGCTTCTGCGCAGTGTGCATTAAAATGGCTGCTTGATGTTTTCACATGCTTCAGCTTGCTCTCATGTCATTACTAAATTGTCGTTTCCTAAACGCTACTAACGCGGGTTAGAATATATAATTAAATGGGAATAGAATAGAAAAAGTGGGTATGCAGTGAAACATTTTATTTGTGATTCTAATATTTTCTTCTTGCAAATATATTAGTTCGTAAACTTGGGCCTGGGTTGGTGTTCTGAAACTCGAGAGGCAACTGATTCTGCGCATGTGTCCTGTGTGCCTGCCAAATGAAGTCAATCTGGACGAAGTCCAAGGCCGTGACCCGATGGCCGAAGATGCTGTATTTTGGCTTTCCTGTTGCATATTGACACATTGTCTATGAAAATTGGTTTACATTTGTCATGAGACGGGTGGGAAATAAAGCGAATGTATTAATTTGAAGGGGTGGGAACGTAAAGACAATAGGCTTTACAATTTAGGCCAAATCAACATGGTGCGAGAATCCACCCCCTGTCCCTGTCCAATCAGAAGTAGTGGTCCCATATTTTAGTAACATTAAGGGGAGGTACATGGGCGTAGAAGGGTATAATAGAATATAGCATTAGTTAATTAGTGAGAAGTTTTGAAGCACAGGAGAGCAAGATTCCATGAGAGCATGCGTTCATGAAGAACAGGCGTCCATGCTGCCAGAGCGCACTTAGCTCCAGACCGCCAAGCTGACCGATTGCAGACTGAGTCCCTGTCCAGAAGAGGTCCTGAGGAGGGGGCGGCAGAGTCCATTAGAAGGAAGGCACGGGAGAATTGAGGAGAAGCCGAGTATCAGAGAGGGGAACGACGCAGGCGTCGTTGTAGAGAGGTCACCGGTCCTGTCCTGATCCTGGAGGAGGTCTTTGCTCTTCATCCTTCCTGGGTCCTGTTATTCCAACTCCTTGGCTAAGGGGTTTGGTTCTTGCACTTAGGTAAATATAATGCAACCTTTAGTTGCGCTGCTGTCTCTATCTTCTCCTTTTCTTTAAACACCATCATTGATTAGCAATAATCATTTCTATGCTTAATCTTGGGTATTGCGATTAAGTACCATGTGGCTCTGTATTTTACTCTGCAAAATCTTTAGATAAACATTTTAAAACTTCCTGACTCAGTGGTTATTTCAGGATTATGTACTATAATGAATGTCACTCATTTTAAATTTCCCAATTAGCAAAGGATTCATTGGTAAGTCATTACTCTTCAATCAGAAGGTAATTGGTAGCAGGGATTTTGATAGAGAGTAACAACTGATAAAACCCAGCGTAAGTATTAGCGTAGTATGAATGTATGGGCCCAAGTGAGTATCTGGTGTATGAATGCTGTTTGCTAATATCGCGCTGGATCAGTTTTCTGATAATCAGAGGATGGTTACTCTTTGTTAATTGGGTAATGAGAATTTTATATTTTATGAACTAACATCCGTTATTGTTTAAAGTTTGTTTTATGTTGTCTAGAAACCCCGGGGTAAAAGGAATAGCGGATGGTAAGTGGAAGCCATACTGCAGTGAGGTTATCTGTCAGGCAGAATTAGTACTGAAAAGTTAAGCAGGACTTTCAGTACTCGTTAGGGATTCTATACGTGTGAGTAATAGCAAAAAGAGTACGCTGGTAAAAATTTGATGTTATATCACCTAGAAAGGGTAACATTGGAGAAGTAACAGGTACTTCTGGAGCTTGTGTGATGAGTAGACGGAAGTGTTTTACTCGTAGTGTATGTTTAGTAAACGGAAAGGTTTTACTAAGTATGAGAGAAAACTATCTTTTCTAAATTAGAGAAACTGGCACGATAGCGAATGTTTTATGTTGTTACTGAAATTTAATTAAGAATTATAGAGAAAATAAGTTTGCGTACGAAATTTGTAAAGGGAGGGTCAGTTGCCGGAGAGGGAGCTGACGTCACTAAACGCCGCCCTGGGATTGGTTGAATCAGCGGGTGTGGAAAAACCCTTGTAAAGGAGGGGTCAGTAGTCAGGAGTAGTACTGACGTCACAGGTGCCGCGCTGGGATTGGTTAAACCAGCAAGGACAGAAAAGAGCAGATTGTAAAGGAGGGGTTGACAGATAAACGTCACCAAAAGGCCGCGCAAGGATTGGTTCAGAAATAAAAGTTAGCAGAGATTTGATTGGTTGATATTTTAGAAGCTAAAATCTTAGTGGATAAAGATTGCATGTTAAAACGCGATCCGACTTTAACAGGAACTCGTCCGGATAGGAGATTCCTAGGTTTTGCAGAATATAATTTTGTACACCGAAGATTAAATAGAATGTACGGAGAGAAGAGAAAAATGTCCTTTCTGCAAAAGATTAAGAACTATTTTAAAAAGGATAAACCACTCAAAACTAGAGAAGGAATTATTATTCCACCAGCTAAAACGCCCGCTTCATTTATGATGATGGAGAGAGGTTATCATACTTGTGTATGGATGGAGAATTGGATAGAATATACCAAAAATGATGGAATATTAGCATTTCCCGAGAATGGCACGTTCAATGGGCGAATTCTTCAGAATTTGAGATTGAGGATGAATGACTTAGAACCCAGACCTAGATTAACTCAGTACGAAGCTCTAGAAGAATGGGAAACCGAGGCATTTGAGCGGGATAGATCTAGAAGTAATAGGAGCTATCCAGGATTTTTTCCCAGATATCTACGTGAGTCTAGGGACGGTCAGATGAAACAATGGAGAAGGGCAATGATTACAGAAGGATTATATCCATTGTTCTCAGCAGAGGAGAAATTAGGAAGTAAGTGCACAGAAAAGACAAAACATTTAATGAGAAATGAGGAGTCTGAAGACGAATTTATGGAGGAAATGTTAAGAAATCCCCCACCATATCAGGAAGGGACAAGTGGATGCACCCCAAGAGCACCACCAAAAACTCCATTAGTGCCACAGGTAATGCATGAATTCACCACGAGTAGAATACTTCATGACAAAGAAAAAGAAGCCCTAGAAAAGACCAGAGCAGAATTAATACAGAAAATAACTCAGATAAAAGTACATCCTGATTCGTTGACCATACCTGTAACAATTGGTCCAGTAGTTCCATTATATGGTACTCAGGGAAGCTGTCCTCCATCGATACTTACACCTACTGCTGTGAATAATCCCAAACCTGAAGCTCCAGTTATAATTGAGGATCAATTTAGTGACTGTGAATCCACAATATCACTCATGGACTTGCCTATTCGAGGTTCTGTAAATAGCACTCCCAGAAAAGATGTACCTGGATGTTCAAAAGATGTAAGTTTAGTAACTTCATCGGGAGCAAAAAGTGCTACCATAGTAACACCTGAAGATCTAGAAAGATGGGTGCAAGGGTCAGTTAAACAGTGCACACCTCCGAAAATAATGGACATTCATAAATTGAAAGTCGAATTAGAAGAAATAATAGCAGGAAATGTAGGACTAGAACGCTTAAATACCTATGATGAAGAAGAATTATTGTTCCTGTGCAGGAGTATCACCAGAAATGTAAGGTTATTTCATGAAAAATTATCCAATTTAGCACTACAGATGGGAATAGAAATAGGGAGATCAAAGGTACTACAGAAACCATATAGAGCAGAATTTTCAGACAAAGATTTAGAAAATATGAATGCCTCTGGAAGAAGATTACAAATAAGAGAATTAATGTTAGTTTTGCAAAAATGGGGAGACCTAGATAAATGGAAAACTAGGTGGGCCAAGAAAAAGGAAGAAGCACGAACAAGTAGAACAGCTTCAGAATATGTGATGAAAGAAACAGGGAAAGCAGACCAGATGTATCCAATGCGAGAAGTTGCGGGAGGAGGATATGTACATGTCCCATGGAGCAGACAGGATATTTTGTCATTTACGAATGATTTTCCAAAATTGAGAGAAAAACCAATTGAATGGTACAAGCAGGTTGAAAGGTTTGTGAAGGTGTCAAAGGTATTGTTGAAGGACTTAGATGGTTTGTTTGATATAGTGGTACCTGCCGATTTGTGGACAGATTGTAAAATTACAGTCGATTGGCCTAGTGATGAGTATCCTAGAGATCCGAAGACAGGTGCCCCGTCAAATGATGTGATGAAAAAGTATCAGCAAGTGATAACTTACCTGAAAGGGAAAATACCACCGAAAGAAACAGATTGGGTAAAAATAGATCGAACTACCCAAGAAGCTAATGAATCAGTACATTCTTACTATGAGCGTCTGTTGCAGGTATTTAAACAGTATAGTGGATTTGAGGACATTGGAGACAAGAACATGAGTCAGTTTGTGTATCGATTTGTTTATGGTCTAAAGCCAGAAATTTGTCAGATGATTAAGCAGCACATGTTGTGTTGGCAAGGGAAACCTATCGACGAAATTTTGAAGTATGCAAAATATTGTGGAGACGATATTGAGGATAGACACAAGAAATTGCAGGAAAAAGTAATGTGGGCTCAGGTGAAAATGGCTGAGAAACAGGGAATCAATTTGGAAAATCCGAGTGAAAATCCAGGAAAAGATTCTGGAACGAATGGAGATGCTGGGAATGGTGGAAAGTTTAGAGGACGAATGAGTAGAGAAGAAGCTAAAAGAAATTTCCTTGTCATGGATGCGGAAAATTGGGGCATTGGAAGGATGAATGTAAAAAGATTCGGAATAATAATGGCCCAAATCAAAATTTAAATCCACAGACGCAGAATGACTCACAGCAGGGTGCAAATCCTCAGAGTCAGTTGCCACCTGCACCTATTCAGGGTAATGTAAGCAGAGCAAAGCATGGTACAGACATCGGATATCAAGGAGGAAGTGGTAAGAATGATTATATGACATCACAATTTCTTTTGCATGACGATTTCTGTCAATACAGTCCATGACGGTGCCTAGGAGAGGGGAAGAAGGAGTGCATACTTGGCGCATCCTTACAGGTAGATCAGTCAGGTCCATATGTTGAAGGGAATGTGAAAGGTAATAATATTACTTTCCTTTTGGACACTGGTGCTACCCGGTCTACTGTGAGAACAGCAGACATTCCAGACCTTCCTCTCTCTGGTGAAAATATCCAAGTAGTGGGGGTAGCTAATCAGCGGATTAGAACACCTCTTACCGAACCAATGGAAGTTAAAATTGGAAACTTCAGAGAAATGCATCAATTTGTAGTGTGTGATTCTAGTCCAGTAAACTTATTAGGTAGGGATTTATTGTGCAAAATGAATTGTACCATTTTCTGCACACCGGATGGTGTGGCAGTTCAGACACCAGATGAAGACCATGTATATAAAATTATGATTGCAAAACAAGGTACAGAAGTGGATGAGATGTTTTCATTAATAACAAAAGATGAGTTGCCAGAAGAATTAAAAGGTACAGTAAACCCCATAGTATGGGATTTCACCGGAAAGGAAGTAGGACTTATGGCTAAAATAGATCCAGTTAAAATTACTGTAAAAGAAGGTGCAATTTTCCCAAATACCAGACAGTACAAAATGAGTGCAGAAGTAAAAGCAGGAGTCATTGAAGAAATAAATCGAATGGTAGAACAAAACATACTAAAAGAAGTAATGAGTAGCCCATGTAATTCACCAATAATGGGATTAAAGAAACCTAGTGGAAAATATAGGATTGTTCAGGACCTGAGGAAAATAAATAAGATTGTAGAACCATGTTGTCCCATAGTACCAAATCCTGCAGTAATTCTATACCAGATTCCGTGGAGTGCAGGATGGTTCACAGTAATTGATTTGTGTCAAGCGTTCTTTTCAATACCATTACATCCAGACAGCCAGTATCTTTTCTCATTTAAATTTGAGAACAAAGTTTATGTGTGGAATCGTGTTCCTCAGGGGTACACAGAAAGTCCTTCTATTTTCAACCAGATACTGAAAAAGTGCCTTGAAAAACTAGTGATGCCAGGAAGCTCAGTCTTAGTCCAATATATCGACGACTTATTGGTGGCATCGAATACCAGAGAGGACTGTGTTGTTGATTCCATAGCATTGTTAAATCTTTTGGCAGAAGAAGGACATAAAGTCTCACCTGAAAAATTGCAATTCTGTACAACAGCTGTTAAGTATCTGGGACACCAAATTGAGAGAGGAAAAAGAAGAGTAACAGCTGAAAGAGTAGCTTTAATAAAGAAAATGCAAATGCCTGTAACACAAAGACAAGTGAGAATGTTCCTAGGAATAGTAGGTTACTGTCGACAATGGATACCAAGATGTTCCATGTTAGCTAAGCCCTTAATTAACATGACAAAAAAGAAAGCAAAGGACCCTGTTGAGTGGGAGGACGAAAGTGTAGAAGCCTTTGTAAAATTGAGAAATGCCCTATGTTCAGCACCTGCCTTAGGCATGCCTGATTATAAAAGAGAATTTGCATTGTTCTGTCATGAGAGAGAAAATTGTGCACTTTCTGTCCTAACTCAAAGACATGGACTAGAAAGACATCCTATAGCATATTTTTCTGCTACATTGGACCCAGTAGCAGCCGCGTTGCCAGGATGCCTAAAAGCAGTGGCGGCTACTTGTTTGAGCATTGAACAAAGTGAGTCAATTGTGATGGGACACCCTGTAAAAGTGTATGTTCCACATGCAGTTGTCATTCTGTTGACAAGAACCCGAACTCAGCATCTTACTCCTAGTCGGCTGACTAAATACGAAAGAATCATAATGGGTGCTGAAAATGTGACCATGGTAAGGTGTACTATAATAAATCCAGCAACCTTACTACCAGACCCATATCATGAGAGAATTAAAGATGATGAAGACGATGAACATGATTGTATACAAATTACAGAATTATGCACAAAACCACGCCCAGATATAGAGGAACAGCCTCTTAAAAAGCCAGACAGGGATCTATTTGTTGATGGTTCATGTCAAAGACATGAAGATGGTAAACTAACTGCTGCCTATGCAGTATGTGAATTAACTGGAATAGTTGAAGCATCTTATTTACCAGGAGTCAAATCTGCACAAGTAGCTGAATTGATTGCGTTGATAAAAGCATGCAAAATTGGGAGGAATCAGAGAGTGACCATATTTACAGATAGCCAATATGGTTACGGGGTTGTGCACGATTTTGGCCAACTATGGATGCAGAGGGATTTCATGACTTCTTCAGGATTCCCCATTAAAAATGGACAATTTGTAAGGGAATTGCTAGAAGCAATACAATCACCAAAAGAATTGGCTGTGGTGAAATGTGCTGCACACCAGTCAGGAGATGACTGGGTGGTAGTCGGCAACAGATATGCAGATCTGGTGGCTCAACATTGTGCCAAAACCAGAATGTCAGTCAATAAGAGGGTGGAAAGAATGGGAATCAGCTGCCAACTTATGCTGTATATGCCACCTGAAACTTGGAATGAGGTGAAGAAATTGCAAGATGAGGTTGATGAAAGTGAGAAGAATTTGTGGATCAAAGTGGGTTGTTCCCAAAGAGGAGATGATGAAGTGTGGATCAGTGCTGATGGCAGACCAGTCATGCCAGACTGTTTACTCTCACAAATGGCTAGAATGCATCATGGAGACACACACATAGGAAGAGATGCAATGATTAGGCTGTTCAGACAAAATTGGTACAATCCCAAATTCAGGGCTGATGCAGAGAGTCTTTGCCAGAGATGTCTAACTTGCCAGATGCATAATCCGGGGAGGAAGACAGTAATTGGATTTGGGAAAATTGGAAAGGCAGAGGGTCCATTTATGAGACTTCAGTTTCATTTCATACAGTTACCACCATGTAGAGGGCTGAAATATGTACTAGTCATAGTGTGTCTGTTTTCAAAGTGGGTGGAGGCTTACCCTACTAGGAGAAATGACAGCATTACAGTTGCAAAACTGTTGCTACGAGAGCTCATTCCTAGGTTTGGTTTTCCAGTAACTTTGGAATCAGATAGAGGAAAACATTTTAACAGCGAAGTGATCAAACTAATCTGTGAAGCATTCCAAATCCAACAGAAACTGCACTGTGCATATCGTCCAGAAGCTTCTGGAGTGGTTGAACAATTGATTGGCACTATAAAGTCAAGACTGGGAAAAATGTGTGCATCAACATCATTAGAGTGGCCAGATGCATTGCCACTCATTTTAATGGGACTCAGAAGTATACCTGACAGAACCACAGGATTGAGCCCACATGAAATAATGATGGGAAGAGCAATGAGACAAACACATGTTCCCACAAACAAACTGGTGAATATATCTGATGATATGGTTCTGGACTATTGCAAAGGATTGGCTGACCTAGTGCGTTCTGTCTCTCATCAGGTTGGAGAAGACGCAGTTTCCAGGCAGCCCGAGCAAGAACATGATCTGAATCCTGGTGACTGGGTGGTAGTGAAGAATCACACCAGAGAAACGTGTCTATCACCTAGATGGGGCAGACCGTGTCAAGTCATACTGACAACGAATACAGCAGTGAAGTGTGCCGGATTTCCTAATTGGATTCATGTAAGTCACACCAAGAGAGTACCAGATCCCGAGGAAGAGAATCCTCAGACAACGCCAATCACTGAAGAGGCTGAAGGTTGCCCAGCTGTAGGATCTCAGGTTCGAGATTCCAGAGAAGCTGAAGAAGAACAACCGAGCACAAGTCAGGATTGGATACCAGTGGTAGAAGTTCCTGAAGTATACCACAGAACAAGAAGTCAAGCGAAATTGGAAGAAATTGAAGAAGATCAGATAGGTGAAGAAGAAGCAGTTCAGGGAACAAGAAGAAAAGACATTAAGAAATCCTGAACAAGGTCAGATAGGGAAAGAAAACTGGACTCAAAACAGTAAAGACCTAATAGACTTTGAACAGGGACAGACAGGTCTAGAAGAATCCGGTCAGGCTGCAGAAGTTCACAGTGCAATAAGCCCTGATCAGAACAAGTTAGATCAAGAAGAGTACACAGAAGAAGAAAACCTTGAAAAACATGAACTTGAATAAATAAATAAAGAACAAGGTCAGTTATTGGAAACTTACAGTGGAGCTGTTACAGAGAAACCAATCAGACCTGAAAAAGACAAAGCAGAAGAAAAGGTAATCAAAGAAGATGAAGCAGTATTAAGCAGTGAAATTAACGAGATCTCTGAAGACGAAAACAAAGAAACAGTGCCAACAAAGAAAACAAGAAAAGGAGATCATTGGCCGAGTGTCATTAAAAGAGTAAAGTACCACATAACAACCAGAAGTGAAGATCAAGTGAATGAAGTAACAAGTCAAACTGAACAAGAAAATAAAACTGCGAAAAGAAGAAGCAAAAGACTGAAACTTGTGAATAATAAATTCAAGGGTCTTGATTGGACTATATCATTCTTGAAGATTTTGAAAGCTCAGAGTCAAGTGACAGTGGTGGCGAAGGAACAAGTGCAGAATTGACGTACGAAGAAGAAACAAGATCACCCTGACTAAGCAAAAGAATAAGCTAAAGAAAAGAAGAAAAGATAAGAAGAGCAATCTTCCTTGTCGAAAAATGCCTGACGATAGAGTTACTGGGAGACCAAAACAGAAATGTTGTAGAAGATGCTGTGCAATATGCATATGTAGTCTAGTAATGGTGCTTATAGTATGGTTAGTCCTGATTGTAGCAGTTCCTTACCTTATGATAATAGATAAAAAGATTAATAATGAAACTAAGGAGAGGACAGCAAACATGAAGGGCAATAGAGTAGAACTAATGGCAGAAAGTGAACCAGAAATTCATCATGAAGTAGCTGACAACGACACTAGTTTAAACGTTTTCACTAAGTTATTGTTTCAATATGTAGACACAATGGAAGTTAGTAATTGTTATGTCTGTATGAAGTTACCTGAATCAGTAGCAGAAGGATTAACATATCACCATTTACCACTGACATATGGCATATCATGTAGTGTTTTGTCTAGTTTATTTTATAGAACAGGGAAACTTCAGTATTATTATTCAAACTTAGATGTGATATTTTCTGAGGTTCCGATTCGCAAGAGTATGAACCCAGTGCTTAGTAGTCAAGACGCACAGTTTATGGGAGAATTTTTCTTAACAATGAAATCAATAGACATAACACATGCACATAGACACAATCTAACATGTTCTTTACTTGAAGAAGAAAAGATATTTTTGAATTTAGTAGAAGATAGAAGACAAGATTTTCAAAAGAAAGCTTTTGAGCATAAGGCTCATTTACCACCTTGGGCTGAGAAAGAAGGGAGTTACACACCTGGCAAGGCTCAAGCTGCTATGGCTCTGGATTTCGTAAAGACAGGAAAAATTTGTCTTCATAGGTTAAAGACTGATTATAACAATGTTTTCATCGGTACCAGTGAATGTGAACACAATTTTTTAATTCTTGGAGGTTGGGGACTCAAAGGAGGAACAGATTCAGTTTTTCCTGGAATCTATTATGTGTGTGGGAATAAGGCTTACTTTAGGCTTCCTGCACGGTGGCATGGAAGTTGTTATTTTGGAATAGTATTTCCAAAGATATACCACGTAAAAAGAAACACTGAGAGCAATGAAAACAATAACGAATTAATACGTAGTAAAAGAGCTAGTTTTTCAGAAATTGTAGGTGATATATTTGGTGCATTGATACCTTCAGTGGGAATAATTCTGAACTCAAGGAAAATATGTAAATTGTCTACAGTAGTTGATCGTTTATCAACAGATACTGCTGGAGGTTTTCTAATGATTAATGCGGAAATGGTTGCGATTAGATCTATGGTTATGCAAAATCGACTTGCTCTTGATATAATATTGGCAAAAGAGGGCGGAGTCTGTAAATTATTGAAGACGAAACATTGTTGCACTTATATTCCTGATAAGAGTGCAGAAATTGGAACGTATATATAGAATATAACTAAACTTGAGAAAGAACTTAAACCACTGGAAGTTGATAGTGTATGGGAAAGATTGACAAATAGTATCTCGTCAATTGGAACCTGGTTTGCTAATATAGGGAAAGGACTTATAGGTCAAATATTAGTACCCTCAGCAGGGATAGCAATAATAATTTTGGCAATAACGATATGGTGCAAATGCTGTAAAAGGAATGGTACGTATAAGGTGACAGGAAGAGGAAAGAAACGAAAGATAGATGAAATCGAACTTGAAGAATGGAGAAGTGAATTATACAAGAAATTAAAAGGAGATTGTAAAAATAGAAAGAATAAAGATGAGAATGAAGTAATTTGCTAGAAGTTGGCATCTGATTGAGGGTAATGTTTTTGATGGCTCAGAAACGCCATCAGAGAGGGGATTGATGGAGCAAGGTTTCATAAATGAAACTTGCTTGTATTCAATCCTCCTCACAGTATTAATTTATTAAACTTGTATTGTTAATACTAACCTTTGCATTCACGACACAAAAGAAAGGGATGCTTGCCTATGTGTTTTACTAATGAATAACGCTTGTTTGTAATTCAAAATGGCCGCTATGCACGGGAAAGCTCAATGCACATGTCGCAACCATATCACATGGTGTGACGTCTTTCTTTGCTTGGTGGGAAACTTCTGCTTCTGCGCAGTGTGCATTAAAATGGCTGCTTGATGTTTTCACATGCTTCAGCTTGCTCTCATGTCATTACTAAATTGTCGTTTCCTAAACGCTACTAACGCGGGTTAGAATATATAATTAAATGGGAATAGAATAGAAAAAGTGGGTATGCAGTGAAACATTTTATTTGTGATTCTAATATTTTCTTCTTGCAAATATATTAGTTCGTAAACTTGGGCCTGGGTTGGTGTTCTGAAACTCGAGAGGCAACTGATTCTGCGCATGTGTCCTGTGTGCCTGCCAAATGAAGTCAATCTGGACGAAGTCCAAGGCCGTGACCCGATGGCCGAAGATGCTGTATTTTGGCTTTCCTGTTGCATATTGACACATTGTCTATGAAAATTGGTTTACATTTGTCATGAGACGGGTGGGAAATAAAGCAAATGTATTAATTTGAAGGGGTGGGAACGTAAAGACAATAGGCTTTACAATTTAGGCCAAATCAACATGGTGCGAGAATCCACCCCCTGTCCCTGTCCAATCAGAAGTAGTGGTCCCATATTTTAGTAACATTAAGGGGAGGTACATGGGCGTAGAAGGGTATAATAGAATATAGCATTAGTTAATTAGTGAGAAGTTTTGAAGCACAGGAGAGCAAGATTCCATGAGAGCATGCGTTCATGAAGAACAGGCGTCCATGCTGCCAGAGCGCACTTAGCTCCAGACCGCCAAGCTGACCGATTGCAGACTGAGTCCCTGTCCAGAAGAGGTCCTGAGGAGGGGCGGCAGAGTCCATTAGAAGGAAGGCACGGGAGAATTGAGGAGAAGCCGAGTATCAGAGAGGGGAACGACGCAGGCGTCGTTGTAGAGAGGTCACCGGTCCTGTCCTGATCCTGGAGGAGGTCTTTGCTCTTCATCCTTCCTGGGTCCTGTTATTCCAACTCCTTGGCTAAGGGGTTTGGTTCTTGCACTTAGGTAAATATAATGCAACCTTTAGTTGCGCTGCTGTCTCTATCTTCTCCTTTTCTTTAAACACCATCATTGATTAGCAATAATCATTTCTATGCTTAATCTTGGGTATTGCGATTAAGTACCATGTGGCTCTGTATTTTACTCTGCAAAATCTTTAGATAAACATTTTAAAACTTCCTGACTCAGTGGTTATTTCAGGATTATGTACTATAATGAATGTCACTCATTTTAAATTTCCCAATTAGCAAAGGATTCATTGGTAAGTCATTACTCTTCAATCAGAAGGTAATTGGTAGCAGGGATTTTGATAGAGAGTAACAACTGATAAAACCCAGCGTAAGTATTAGCGTAGTATGAATGTATGGGCCCAAGTGAGTATCTGGTGTATGAATGCTGTTTGCTAATATCGCGCTGGATCAGTTTTCTGATAATCAGAGGATGGTTACTCTTTGTTAATTGGGTAATGAGAATTTTATATTTTATGAACTAACATCCGTTATTGTTTAAAGTTTGTTTTATGTTGTCTAGAAACCCCGGGGTAAAAGGAATAGCGGATGGTAAGTGGAAGCCATACTGCAGTGAGGTTATCTGTCAGGCAGAATTAGTACTGAAAAGTTAAGCAGGACTTTCAGTACTCGTTAGGGATTCTATGCGTGTGAGTAATAGCAAAAAGAGTACGCTGGTAAAAATTTGATGTTATATCACCTAGAAAGGGTAACATTGGAGAAGTAACAGGTACTTCTGGAGCTTGTGTGATGAGTAGACGGAAGTGTTTTACTCGTAGTGTATGTTTAGTAAACGGAAAGGTTTTACTAAGTATGAGAGAAAACTATCTTTTCTAAATTAGAGAAACTGGCACGATAGCGAATGTTTTATGTTGTTACTGAAATTTAATTAAGAATTATAGAGAAAATAAGTTTGCGTACGAAATTGTAAAGGGAGGGTCAGTTGCCGGAGAGGGAGCTGACGTCACTAAACGCCGCCCTGGGATTGGTTGAATCAGCGGGTGTGGAAAAAACCTTGTAAAGGAGGGGTCAGTAGTCAGGAGTAGTACTGACGTCACAGGTGCCGCGCTGGGATTGGTTAAACCAGCAAGGACAGAAAAGAGCAGATTGTAAAGGAGGGGTTGACAGATAAACGTCACCAAAAGGCCGCGCAAGGATTGGTTCAGAAATAAAAGTTAGCAGAGATTTGATTGGTTGATATTTTAGAAGCTAAGATCTTAGTGGATAAAGATTGCATGTTAAAACGCGATCCGACTTTAACAGGAACTCGTCCGGATAGGAGATTCCTAGGTTTTGCAGAATATAATTTTGTACACCGAAGATTAAATAGAATGTACGGAGAGAAGAGAAAAATGTCCTTTCTGCAAAAGATTAACAACTATTTTAAAAAGGATAAACCACTCAAAACTAGAGAAGGAATTATTATTCCACCAGCTAAAACGCCCGCTTCATTTATGATGATGGAGAGAGGTTATCATACTTGTGTATGGATGGAGAATTGGATAGAATATACCAAAAATGATGGAATATTAGCATTTCCCGAGAATGGCACGTTCAATGGGCGAATTCTTCAGAATTTGAGATTGAGGATGAATGACTTAGAACCCAGACCTAGATTAACTCAGTACGAAGCTCTAGAAGAATGGGAAACCGAGGCATTTGAGCGGGATAGATCTAGAAGTAATAGGAGCTATCCAGGATTTTTTCCCAGATATCTACGTGAGTCTAGGGACGGTCAGATGAAACAATGGAGAAGGGCAATGATTACAGAAGGATTATATCCATTGTTCTCAGCAGAGGAGAAATTAGGAAGTAAGTGCACAGAAAAGACAAAACATTTGATGAGAAATGAGGAGTCTGAAGACAAATTTATGGAGGAAATGTTAAGAAATCCCCCACCATATCAGGAAGGGACAAGTGGATGCACCCCAAGAGCACCACCAAAAACTCCATTAGTGCCACAGGTAATGCATGAATTCACCACGAGTAGAATACTTCATGACAAAGAAAAAGAAGCCCTAGAAAAGACCAGAGCAGAATTAATACAGAAAATAACTCAGATAAAAGTACATCCTGATTCGTTGACCATACCTGTAACAATTGGTCCAGTAGTTCCATTATATGGTACTCAGGGAAGCTGTCCTCCATCGATACTTACACCTACTGCTGTGAATAATCCCAAACCTGAAGCTCCAGTTATAATTGAGGATCAATTTAGTGACTGTGAATCCACAATATCACTCATGGACTTGCCTATTCGAGGTTCTGTAAATAGCACTCCCAGAAAAGATGTACCTGGATGTTCAAAAGATGTAAGTTTAGTAACTTCATCGGGAGCAAAAAGTGCTACCATAGTAACACCTGAAGATCTAGAAAGATGGGTGCAAGGGTCAGTTAAACAGTGCACACCTCCGAAAATAATGGACATTCATAAATTGAAAGTCGAATTAGAAGAAATAATAGCAGGAAATGTAGGACTAGAACGCTTAAATACCTATGATGAAGAAGAATTATTTTTCCTGTGCAGGAGTATCACCAGAAATGTAAGGTTATTTCATGAAAAATTATCCAATTTAGCACTACAGATGGGAATAGAAATAGGGAGATCAAAGGTACTACAGAAACCATATAGAGCAGAATTTTCAGACAAAGATTTAGAAAATATGAATGCCTCTGGAAGAAGATTACAAATAAGAGAATTAATGTTAGTTTTGCAAAAATGGGGAGACCTAGATAAATGGAAAACTAGGTGGGCCAAGAAAAAGGAAGAAGCACGAACAAGTAGAACAGCTTCAGAATATGTGATGAAAGAAACAGGGAAAGCAGACCAGATGTATCCAATGCGAGAAGTTGCGGGAGGAGGATATGTACATGTCCCATGGAGCAGACAGGATATTTTGTCATTTACGAATGATTTTCCAAAATTGAGAGAAAAACCAATTGAATGGTACAAGCAGGTTGAAAGGTTTGTGAAGGTGTCAAAGGTATTGTTGAAGGACTTAGATGGTTTGTTTGATATAGTGGTACCTGCCGATTTGTGGACAGATTGTAAAATTACAGTCGATTGGCCTAGTGATGAGTATCCTAGAGATCCGAAGACAGGTGCCCCGTCAAATGATGTGTTGAAAAAGTATCAGCAAGTGATAACTTACCTGAAAGGGAAAATACCACCGAAAGAAACAGATTGGGTAAAAATAGATCGAACTACCCAAGAAGCTAATGAATCAGTACATTCTTACTATGAGCGTCTGTTGCAGGTATTTAAATAGTATAGTGGATTTGAGGACATTGGAGACAAGAACATGAGTCAGTTTGTGTATCGATTTGTTTATGGTCTAAAGCCAGAAATTTGTCAGATGATTAAGCAGCACATGTTGTGTTGGCAAGGGAAACCTATCGACGAAATTTTGAAGTATGCAAAATATTGTGGAGACGATATTGAGGATAGACACAAGAAATTGCAGGAAAAAGTAATGTGGGCTCAGGTGAAAATGGCTGAGAAACAGGGAATCAATTTGGAAAATCCGAGTGCAAATCCAGGAAAAGATTCTGGAACGAATGGAGATGCTGGGAATGGTGGAAAGTTTAGAGGACGAATGAGTAGAGAAGAAGCTAAAAAGAAATTTCCTTGTCATGGATGCGGAAAATTGGGGCATTGGAAGGATGAATGTAAAAAGATTCGGAATAATAATGGCCCAAATCAAAATTTAAATCCACAGACGCAGAATGACTCACAGCAGGGTGCAAATCCTCAGAGTCAGTTGCCACCTGCACCTATTCAGGGTAATGTAAGCAGAGCAAAGCATGGTACAGACATCGGATATCAAGGAGGAAGTGGTAAGAATGATTATATGACATCACAATTTCTTTTGCATGACAATTTCTGTCAATACAGTCCATGACGGTGCCTAGGAGAGGGGAAGAAGGAGTGCATACTTGGCGCATCCTTACAGGTAGATCAGTCAGGTCCATATGTTGAAGGGAATGTAAAAGGTAATAATATTACTTTCCTTTTGGACACTGGTGCTACCCGGTCTACTGTGAGAACAGCAGACATTCCAGACCTTCCTCTCTCTGGTGAAAATATCCAAGTAGTGGGGGTAGCTAATCAGCGGATTAGAACACCTCTTACCGAACCAATGGAAGTTAAAATTGGAAACTTCAGAGAAATGCATCAATTTGTAGTGTGTGATTCTAGTCCAGTAAACTTATTAGGTAGGGATTTATTGTGCAAAATGAATTGTACCATTTTCTGCACACCGGATGGTGTGGCAGTTCAGACACCAGATGAAGACCATGTATATAAAATTATGATTGCAAAACAAGGTACAGAAGTGGATGAGATGTTTTCATTAATAACAAAAGATGAGTTGCCAGAAGAATTAAAAGGTACAGTAAACCCCATAGTATGGGATTTCACCGGAAAGGAAGTAGGACTTATGGCTAAAATAGATCCAGTTAAAATTACTGTAAAAGAAGGTGCAATTTTCCCAAATACCAGACAGTACAAAATGAGTGCAGAAGTAAAAGCAGGAGTCATTGAAGAAATAAATCGAATGGTAGAACAAAACATACTAAAAGAAGTAATGAGAAGCCCATGTAATTCACCAATAATGGGATTAAAGAAACCTAGTGGAAAATATAGGATTGTTCAGGACCTGAGGAAAATAAATAGATTAGTGGAACCATGTTGTCCCATAGTACCAAATCCTGCAGTAATTCTATACCAGATTCCGTGGAGTGCAGGATGGTTCACAGTAATTGATTTGTGTCAAGCGTTCTTTTCAATACCATTACATCCAGAAAGCCAGTATCTTTTCTCATTTAAATTTGAGAACAAAGTTTATGTGTGGAATCGTGTTCCTCAGGGGTACACAGAAAGTCCTTCTATTTTCAACCAGATACTGAAAAAGTGCCTTGAAAAACTAGTGATGCCAGGAAGCTCAGTCTTAGTCCAATATATCGACGACTTATTGGTGGCATCGAATACCAGAGAGGACTGTGTTGTTGATTCCATAGCATTGTTAAATCTTTTGGCAGAAGAAGGACATAAAGTCTCACCTGAAAAATTGCAATTCTGTACAACAGCTGTTAAGTATCTGGGACACCAAATTGAGAGAGGAAAAAGAAGAGTAACAGCTGAAAGAGTAGCTTTAATAAAGAAAATGCAAATGCCTGTAACACAAAGACAAGTGAGAATGTTCCTAGGAATAGTAGGTTACTGTCGACAATGGATACCAAGATGTTCCATGTTAGCTAAGCCCTTAATTAACATGACAAAAAAGAAAGCAAAGGACCCTGTTGAGTGGGAGGACGAAAGTGTAGAAGCCTTTGTAAAATTGAGAAATGCCCTATGTTCAGCACCTGCCTTAGGCATGCCTGATTATAAAAGAGAATTTGCATTGTTCTGTCATGAGAGAGAAAATTGTGCACTTTCTGTCCTAACTCAAAGACATGGACTAGAAAGACATCCTATAGCATATTTTTCTGCTACATTGGACCCAGTAGCAGCCGCGTTGCCAGGATGCCTAAAAGCAGTGGCGGCTACTTGTTTGAGCATTGAACAAAGTGAGTCAATTGTGATGGGACACCCTGTAAAAGTGTATGTTCCACATGCAGTTGTCATTCTGTTGACAAGAACCCGAACTCAGCATCTTACTCCTAGTCGGCTGACTAAATACGAAAGAATCATAATGGGTGCTGAAAATGTGACCATGGTAAGGTGTACTATAATAAATCCAGCAACCTTACTACCAGACCCATATCATGAGAGAATTAAAGATGATGAAGACGATGAACATGATTGTATACAAATTACAGAATTATGCACAAAACCACGCCCAGATATAGAGGAACAGCCTCTTAAAAAGCCAGACAGGGATCTATTTGTTGATGGTTCATGTCAAAGACATGAAGATGGTAAACTAACTGCTGCCTATGCAGTATGTGAATTAACTGGAATAGTTGAAGCATCTTATTTACCAGGAGTCAAATCTGCACAAGTAGCTGAATTGATTGCGTTGATAAAAGCATGCAAAATTGGGAGGAATCAGAGAGTGACCATATTTAAAGATAGCCAATATGGTTACGGGGTTGTGCACGATTTTGGCCAACTATGGATGCAGAGGGATTTCATGACTTCTTCAGGATTCCCCATTAAAAATGGACAATTTGTAAGGGAATTGCTAGAAGCAATACAATCACCAAAAGAATTGGCTGTGGTGAAATGTGCTGCACACCAGTCAGGAAATGACTGGGTGGTAGTCGGCAACAGATATGCAGATCTGGTGGCTCAACATTGTGCCAAAACCAGAATGTCAGTCAATAAGAGGGTGGAAAGAATGGGAATCAGCTGCCAACTTATGCTGTATATGCCACCTGAAACTTAGAATGAGGTGAAGAAATTGCAAGATGAGGTTGATGAAAGTGAGAAGAATTTGTGGATCAAAGTGGGTTGTTCCCAAAGAGGAGATGATGAAGTGTGGATCAGTGCTGATGGCAGACCAGTCATGCCAGACTGTTTACTCTCACAAATGGCTAGAATGCATCATGGAGACACACACATAGGAAGAGATGCAATGATTAGGGTGTTCAGACAAAATTGGTACAATCCCAAATTCAGGGCTGATGCAGAGTCTTTGCCAGAGATGTCTAACTTGCCAGATGCATAATCCGGGGAGGAAGACAGTAATTGGATTTGGGAAAATTGGAAAGGCAGAGGGTCCATTTATGAGACTTCAGTTTCATTTCATACAGTTACCACCATGTAGAGGGCTGAAATATGTACTAGTCATAGTGTGTCTGTTTTCAAAGTGGGTGGAGGCTTACCCTACTATGAGAAATGACAGCATTACAGTTGCAAAACTGTTGCTACGAGAGCTCATTCCTAGGTTTGGTTTTCCAGTAACTTTGGAATCAGATAGAGGAAAACATTTTAACAGCGAAGTGATCAAACTAATCTGTGAAGCATTCCAAATCCAACAGAAACTGCACTGTGCATATCGTCCAGAAGCTTCTGGAGTGGTTGAACAATTGATTGGCACTATAAAGTCAAGACTGGGAAAAATGTGTGCATCAACATCATTAGAGTGGCCAGATGCATTGCCACTCATTTTAATGGGACTCAGAAGTATACCTGACAGAACCACAGGATTGAGCCCACATGAAATAATGATGGGAAGAGCAATGAGACAAACACATGTTCCCACAAACAAACTGGTGAATATATCTGATGATATGGTTCTGGACTATTGCAAAGGATTGGCTGACCTAGTGCGTTCTGTCTCTCATCAGGTTGGAGAAGACGCAGTTTC
This sequence comes from Calotriton arnoldi, assembly GCA_963921515.1. Classification (NCBI taxonomy): domain Eukaryota; kingdom Metazoa; phylum Chordata; class Amphibia; order Caudata; family Salamandridae; genus Calotriton; species Calotriton arnoldi. The sequence goes on from CAWUFW010004004.1 coordinate 987,719, forward strand.
CAGGCAGCCCGAGCAAGAACATGATCTGAATCCTGGTGACTGGGTGGTAGTGAAGAATCACACCAGAGAAACGTGTCTATCACCTAGATGGGGCAGACCGTGTCAAGTCATACTGACAACGAATACAGCAGTGAAGTGTGCCGGATTTCCTAATTGGTAAGTCACACCAAGAGAGTACCAGATCCCGAGGAAGAGAATCCTCAGACAACGCCAATCACTGAAGAGGCTGAAGGTTGCCCAGCTGTAGGATCTCAGGTTCGAGATTCCAGAGAAGCTGAAGAAGAACAACCGAGCACAAGTCAGGATTGGATACCAGTGGTAGAAGTTCCTGAAGTATACCACAGAACAAGAAGTCAAGCGAAATTGGAAGAAATTGAAGAAGATCAGATAGGTGAAGAAGAAGCAGTTCAGGGAAAAGAAGAAAAGACATTAAGAAATCCTGAACAAGGTCAGATAGGGAAAGAAAACTGGACTCAAAACAGTAAAGACCTAATAGACTTTGAACAGGGACAGACAGGTCTAGAAGAATCCGGTCAGGCTGCAGAAGTTCACAGTGCAATAAGCCCTGATCAGAACAAGTTAGATCAAGAAGAGTACACAGAAGAAGAAAACCTTGAAAAACATGAACTTGAATAAATAAATAAAGAACAAGGTCAGTTATTGGAAACTTACAGTGGAGCTGTTACAGAGAAACCAATCAGACCTGAACAAGACAAAGCAGAAGAAAAGGTAATCAAAGAAGATGAAGCAGTATTAAGCAGTGAAATTAACGAGATCTCTGAAGACGAAAACAAAGAAACAGTGCCAACAAAGAAAACAAGAAAAGGAGATCATTGGCCGAGTGTCATTAAAAGAGTAAAGTACCACATAACAACCAGAAGTGAAGATCCAGATCAAGTGAATGAAGTAACAAGTCAAACTGAACAAGAAAATAAAACTGCGAAAAGAAGAAGCAAAAGACTGAAACTTGTGAATAATAAATTCAAGGGTCTTGATTGGACATATCATTCTTGAAGATTTTGAAAGCTCAGAGTCAAGTGACAGTGGTGGCGAAGGAACAAGTGCAGAATTGACGTACGAAGAAGAAACAAGATCACCCTGACTAAGCAAAAGAATAAGCTAAAGAAAAGAAGAAAAGATAAGAAGAGCAATCTTCCTTGTCGAAAAATGCCTGACGATAGAGTTACTGGGAGACCAAAACAGAAATGTTGTAGAAGATGCTGTGCAATATGCATATGTAGTCTAGTAATGGTGCTTATAGTATGGTTAGTCCTGATTGTAGCAGTTCCTTACCTTATGATAATAGATAAAAAGATTAATAATGAAACTAAGGAGAGGACAGCAAACATGAAGGGCAATAGAGTAGAACTAATGGCAGAAAGTGAACCAGAAATTCATCATGAAGTAGCTGACAACGACACTAGTTTAAACGTTTTCACTAAGTTATTGTTTCAATATGTAGACACAATGGAAGTTAGTAATTGTTATGTCTGTATGAAGTTACCTGAATCAGTAGCAGAAGGATTAACATATCACCATTTACCACTGACATATGGCATATCATGTAGTGTTTTGTCTAGTTTATTTTATAGAACAGGGAAACTTCAGTATTATTATTCAAACTTAGATGTGATATTTTCTGAGGTTCCGATTCGCAAGAGTATGAACCCAGTGCTTAGTAGTCAAGACGCACAGTTTATGGGAGAATTTTTCTTAACAATGAAATCAATAGACATAACACATGCACATAGACACAATCTAACATGTTCTTTACTTGAAGAAGAAAAGATATTTTTGAATTTAGTAGAAGATAGAAGACAAGATTTTCAAAAGAAAGCTTTTGAGCATAAGGCTCATTTACCACCTTGGGCTGAGAAAGAAGGGAGTTACACACCTGGCAAGGCTCAAGCTGCTATGGCTCTGGATTTCGTAAAGACAGGAAAAATTTGTCTTCATAGGTTAAAGACTGATTATAACAATGTTTTCATCGGTACCAGTGAATGTGAACACAATTTTTTAATTCTTGGAGGTTGGGGACTCAAAGGAGGAACAGATTCAGTTTTTCCTGGAATCTATTATGTGTGTGGGAATAAGGCTTACTTTAGGCTTCCTGCACGGTGGCATGGAAGTTGTTATTTTGGAATAGTATTTCCAAAGATCTACCACGTAAAAAGAAACACTGAGAGCAATGAAAACAATATCGAATTAATACGTAGTAAAAGAGCTAGTTTTTCAGAAATTGTAGGTGATATATTTGGTGCATTGATACCTTCAGTGGGAATAATTCTGAACTCAAGGAAAATATGTAAATTGTCTACAGTAGTTGATCGTTTATCAACAGATACTGCTGGAGGTTTTCTAATGATTAATGCGGAAATGGTTGCGATTAGATCTATGGTTATGCAAAATCGACTTGCTCTTGATATAATATTGGCAAAAGAGGGCGGAGTCTGTAAATTATTGAAGACGAAACATTGTTGCACTTATATTCCTGATAAGAGTGCAGAAATTGGAACGTATATATAGAATATAACTAAACTTGAGAAAGAACTTAAACCACTGGAAGTTGATAGTGTATGGGAAAGATTGACAAATAGTATCTCGTCAATTGGAACCTGGTTTGCTAATATAGGGAAAGGACTTATAGGTCAAATATTAGTACCCTCAGCAGGGATAGCAATAATAATTTTGGCAATAACGATATGGTGCAAATGCTGTAAAAGGAATGGTACGTATAAGGTGACAGGAAGAGGAAAGAAACGAAAGATAGATGAAATCGAACTTGAAGAATGGAGAAGTGAATTATACAAGAAATTAAAAGGAGATTGTAAAAATAGAAAGAATAAAGATGAGAATGAAGTAATTTGCTAGAAGTTGGCATCTGATTGAGGGTAATGTTTTTGATGGCTCAGAAACGCCATCAGAGAGGGGATTGATGGAGCAAGGTTTCATAAATGAAACTTGCTTGTATTCAATCCTCCTCACAGTATTAATTTATTAAACTTGTATTGTTAATACTAACCTTTGCATTCACGACACAAAAGAAAGGGATGCTTGCCTATGTGTTTTACTAATGAATAACGCTTGTTTGTAATTCAAAATGGCCGCTATGCACGGGAAAGCTCAATGCGCATGTCGCAACCATATCACATGGTGTGACGTCTTTCTTTGCTTGGTGGGAAACTTCTGCTTCTGCGCAGTGTGCATTAAAATGGCTGCTTGATGTTTTCACATGCTTCAGCTTGCTCTCATGTCATTACTAAATTGTCGTTTCCTAAACGCTAGTAACGCGGGTTAGAATATATAATTAAATGGGAATAGAATAGAAAAAGTGGGTATACAGTGAAACATTTTATTTGTGATTCTAATATTTTCTTCTTGCAAATATATTAGTTCGTAAACTTGGGCCTGGGTTGGTGTTCTGAAACTCGAGAGGCAACTGATTCTGCGCATGTGTCCTGTGTGCCTGCCAAATGAAGTCAATCTGGACGAAGTCCAAGGCCGTGACCCGATGGCCGAAGATGCTGTATTTTGGCTTTCCTGTTGCATATTGACACATTGTCTATGAAAATTGGTTTACATTTGTCATGAGACGGGTGGGAAATAAAGCGAATGTATTAATTTGAAGGGGTGGGAACGTAAAGACAATAGGCTTTACAATTTAGGCCAAATCAACATGGTGCGAGAATCCACCCCCTGTCCCTGTCCAATCAGAAGTAGTGGTCCCATATTTTAGTAACATTAAGGGGAGGTACATGGGCGTAGAAGGGTATAATAGAATATAGCATTAGTTAATTAGTGAGAAGTTTTGAAGCACAGGAGAGCAAGATTCCATGAGAGCATGCGTTCATGAAGAACAGGCGTCCATGCTGCCAGAGCGCGCTTAGCTCCAGACCGCCAAGCTGACCGATTGCAGACCGAGTCCTTGTCCAGAAGAGGTCCTGAGGAGGGGGCGGCAGAGTCCATTAGAAGGAAGGCACGGGAGAATTGAGGAGAAGCCGAGTATCAGAGAGGGGAACGACGCAGGCGTCGTTGTAGAGAGGTCACCGGTCCTGTCCTGATCCTGGAGGAGGTCTTTGCTCTTCATCCTTCCTGGGTCCTGTTATTCCAACTCCTTGGCTAAGGGGTTTGGTTCTTGCACTTAGGTAAATATAATGCAACCTTTAGTTGCGCTGCTGTCTCTATCTTCTCCTTTTCTTTAAACACCGTCATTGATTAGCAATAATCATTTCTATGCTTAATCTTGGGTATTGCGATTAAGTACCATGTGGCTCTGTATTTTACTCTGCTAAATCTTTAGATAAACATTTTAAAACTTCCTGACTCAGTGGTTATTTCAGGATTATGTACTATAATGAATGTCACTCATTTTAAATTTCCCAATTAGCAAAGGATTCATTGGTAAGTCATTACTCTTCAATCAGAAGGTAATTGGTAGCAGGGATTTTGATAGAGAGTAACAACTGATAAAACCCAGCGTAAGTATTAGCGTAGTATGAATGTATGGGCCCAAGTGAGTATCTGGTGTATGAATGCTGTTTGCTAATATCGCGCTGGATCAGCGGAACTAATCCGAATGAAGAGAGTCAGGAGAGATGAAAAGTTAGAAGAGGATACCAGAGCCTGGTATATCTTGATTTCAGAGGTCCCCATGGGGGAGGCCTCCAACACGCAAGGGTCGGGGGGAACACAAGCTGACCAAGTTGGATCTGGAGTAGAGGTACAGCAATAAGCCAATCTCAAATTTAGAACAGGGTAGTACACCTGATGTTAGAGGTAGTCAGATGAAGTGGTACATGGCAGAGACAGAGAATTTACACGTATGTGACCCGGGAGGGGGGGAGGGTTAGTCTGTAGAGTTTTATTGTTATGGTTTGTTTATTGAGAAACTCTATCCAAACCAAATGCACTGCAATGAGTATTAGTGCAGATATTCGCTGTAAATATATTCTTTGCTAGACAGGAAGGTATCGTTTCTTTCACAGTTATTTTTCAAGTTCGAGTATTTGATATATGTGGAAACTGTTGAGACTACATTGTATTGTCATTCTGCATGATCGCACTGTACTGGGATTCTGTTATATCTGTACTGCTTTTATGATTCTGGATGACAAACTCTCAATAAAAAATGTATTTAAAAAAAAAAACATGGGAAGGACTTGTCTCTGTTGTGGGCTCGGAATGATGGTCTCACGGATGGTGAAATAACGTGGTACATTCCCGGGTAAAGTGCCCAGACTTACTGCAGTAAAGGCACAAATTTTATTTGCGCATACCTTCTTTTTCTTCAGCAGAAAGTGGCCTTCTGACCCCACCTATCTGCATAGGTTGTGGTTCTGAACCTTTCGGTTTGGACTCCTTGCACTCTGTTTTAACGGCCATCACCTTGGGCTCTGCCCAAGGCCTCTCTACCTTGCATTCTCCTAAATGATAATCTAGTTTAACTACCAAGTCTGTAAATTCCAAACAATCATACAGAAGATCAACAATGTGAGACAGGGCATCTTTCAAATCATCCCTAAGTCCCCGGTAAAAAAAAACCTTCTTTTCTCCTCTGGCCATTTTGTTTCTGTAAGGAGTCGGTTGAATGTGGTGATGTAAGTTAGTAAGTCTTTTGTATCTTGGCGCAAAATAAGCAGCTCGTTGTCACTTGACTGGATAAGAGTGTGTTTGGCAAATTAGCGAGTCTTTGCTTCCTTAAAAGCAGTCTAATTGTACAGTTTGGGGTCATTATTATCGATGAGTGGTATGGACCCATTAGCCTCCACCCCTCTAAGGTAGGAAATGGTAAAAGAAACCTTTGCTGCATCGGTGGGGAAGGCCTGGGGTTTGCACAAAAAGTGCAGCTGATACTGACAGATGAATATTGCAAACTTGGTACTATCCCCAAAAAAGCGTTCTAGGACGGCTCGTGGAAGTGGAGTAGGAACAGCTAAGGTCACTTGTAATGGTGTTCTAGGATCCTGACTTGAGCATGGTGGGTAGGTAGTCTTACCGGGAGGATCTAGCCCATGCGGGTGCCGTGTGGTCTTTCCTGTAGTGTTCTCCCAGGGCTTACTTCTTGGTTTGTATCATGTAAGCTAATTTCACAGCTCGAGGTTCTCTTCCCTGAGTTTGTGCATCTCTACTTGTAAATCATGCAACACCGTTGCTGAATATACAGCCCCAGTCTCATCTGACGCGTGGGCCTCGGCTAAATCCCATGTGTCTATGTGTTCTTGGTCCATGTCACCCAAAAGGAACTCTAGTTTTTGTGGCTTGGCCTACTGTCACAAGCCACTCACTGGAAAGTCCAGGTGGTTCCGATGGGGTGATGACTGGACCCAACCCCCTCTGAGAACTGGCCTGGTAGCAATGACAACGAGCACGCACTGTAACACAAAAGCTCCCAAGGGGAAGGGGGAATGGGAGGAGAAAGAGAAACAAACTGTATTGGATCACGGCACGTCTTCTCATCTGGGCTGGGTGTTGAAGTCACAGGATTCGCTCGATAAATGGCTGGTCTACAAATAGCACTCAGGAATCAGGTGTTGTCACAGAACTCAAGGATCTACGAGGAACAGGCATCATAACCAACATGTGGACATGCACAAGCAATTATAACGTCATTAGACGTGAGCATACCATAACAGGTTATTTCTGTGATTCTATAACAATATACTGGCATTAAAGTACAATATCCGGCATTGTTTTCACCAAGGCAAACAGTTCACAGCTGATACAGCTCAGCTTCAAAGTTACATGTCTTACTGCTAATTGTTGGCATGTCCGTACCCTTTGCAGCAGCAGTAGCAGAAGGTTTAATACTTAGTTCTTGCAAACAACGTACTTAGCCAACAAGTACTTGCTTCACCGGTTTGTGCACAAGCGCAATTAGTCTTGGATGCAGTTTGGCAACTACTGATTGCCCCAAGCACTGCACCAAAATGAGAGATTGTAGTTAAGTGACATTGTTCTGTTCTTGATTCTTTATGAAAACAAGTTGCCATAAAGACAAGCTGGATGCTCAAATAAGAAATTACGAAAGTACCTTGAACTTGCTGTATTTCAAAGGAATTGGCAGCCGCAACACGCGAGGGCCGAGAATACCTGGATTGACAGTTTTTAGGTCTCGCCTAGCGTTGCTGCGCACATGCGCAGCACGCTCGGCGAGATTTATTGCTAATGAGGATTTTAAGAAAAGGGCTTAAAGCCCCGCCCCTCATTTCCATTGGCTGGCGTCACCGTTTATGCTAAACGGTGGCCTGCCATTGGAAATGAGCTGTTGGCATTGCCTCACTTTTGCCTTTTGGTCCGGCCCATCCGGACTGGATCGCCTGCTTCACGGCTGTCGTGAAGCAGTTTCTTATCTCAAGGAGGCGTGTTGTTTAAACAAGCCCTGAGATCCAGTCCAGATGGGCTGTCTCAAATGGAGACAGGGCACCGCGTGTTTATTTTTGCATCGCGCTTTCACTTTAAAGTGAAAGCGCGATGCAAAAATAAACAACGCTGCCTTCCCGCAATGGCGAGCGCTTGTTTCCATGGCCAACGCTGATTTTGAGGCTAAAAAGCTGCTTCTGGAATAGATTTCAAGTGCAGTACCAGACTAAAGGAGTTAGGACGGTCTCCGTGAAGGTGGGAGGGGTGTTTAGCAACGTTTTTGTAGTCAGGTCGCGCATTGTTTGGAGGAGTTTTGGTCTCTGTGGAGCATTTCTTTGGCTCTTGGCAGACAGCACTGTGCACTCCACGGAAACGAGACACTTAAGAATCAAAGCCAGTGCTCTGTGAGCGGTGCAGTCAGTGAATCCTCTGGCCGGACTGGGGAACCAACGGCAGCCGACAAACATGTTAAGGCCAGCCCCGCTTTCTTACCTCTCCATCCATCATTCTCTCTCTCCTTCGCGCCTCTCCCCCTTTCTGATCTCGGGCTCTCTCCCCGTTCCCTCTGTTTCTTGAAGCTCCCTGAGCCTGCTGCAACTAATCCGGTGAGCTGGGGAAAGAGCTGCTGGAGGTACCAGCAGCAGCTCCAGGCTTTCAAACCTGGCCTGAGGCCTCCAGAGCTCCAGTCCACCCCGTAGGATAAAAGGACAGGCCGGGTGCGGGGACGCATTTCAAAATGGGGCCGACGGAGCATAGAGGTTTTCCGACAGGGCAGTGGGGTTGGGGCAGAGTTAGCCTTATATATCGTGTTAGGAAGATGTCCCGATATGTTGGTGCCTCTCGTCTGGTGCGGATGGGTGAGTGACATGTCAGGCTTGGGAGAGATCGTTACTAGTTTAAGAAAGGAATGGCATTGACATTTTCATGCCCTTCAAAAGCTGCAATCAGCATTTTCCGGATTCAGACGGCAGTACCGTAAAGTGGCCACTAGAGGTTTTATAGGCATAACTTGACTTTTTCACAAAACCGCCCCCTCAGGGCAGTCGGAAGATGTGTGCATGGTGGAGGGGAAAAAGGTTTAAGCATTGTAATGTAACACAGAATTGTAGAGCGCTTCTTTTGCTCGGAAAGAGCTTCAAGGTGCTAAATGTCAACTCATTGAAGCAGGGAGCCCCCTAGATTGGGATAGCAGATAAAGTTAGATCAATATTTGTTTAAATAACTAGGTTTTAAGATCTTTTAAGAACCAGGAGTGGTCTTCTGTCAGCTGGAGTGAGACAGGTAGGCTTTTCCATAGCGTAGCCCATAAGACCACTGGGTAGTTACCTCCTATTGTACTCCAGCGGAATTTCGGAGGAAGAATAAGAAAGGAGTTGGCGGACCCGAGTTCCATTGATGGATCATAAGGCTTGGACAAATCCTGGAGAATGCTGGCAGGGGCGTAGCTAGGTCAGTAAGATGGGGGCGGTTTCAGCTTCAGATTTTCCCAAATATCACGCTGGCAGATCATGTTAATCATTATATGGGAGGCTGCGCATGAAGGGGGCTTAAGGGGCAATGGAAAGAGAAAGGAGTGCGGATTGTGAGGGGTACTTAAAACACAGTATTTTGTAAAATACCCATGACTTAATACCTTCAAAACAGAAGAGTGTGTATATGTTTATGTCTGAGTGAGTAAAAATCCCAGGTGAAATCCGACACATACCTTACCATACCCGACTGAAAGCCCCTGTACCCAACCACTTAATAATAAATAATACATTTATTACGGGGTGTAATACCCCAAGCACCCCTGTGAAGCTACATCACTGATTGCTGGGACCAGAGATGCGAAGTTCTGTGGATGTGCATCAAGATTTTAAACTGAATCCTTTTAGCAGTGGTGAGCCAGTGCAGGTCTTGAAAGAGGAGGCAAGAGAGCTATGTCGTGGAAGATTCAGGAGAAGCCTGCCTGCCGAGTGTTGTAACAGTTGGAGCTTCCAGATAAATTTAGCTGGAAATGAAAATACAGCGAGTTGGAATAATCCAACCTGAAAGTTAATATAGCATGCTTTACTGTTTAACCGAGGAAGACATTTGAGCAGTGTTTGAAATAGTCTGAAACATTTTGATGTAACCACATGCATCCTTTGTTTAGAAGAAAGAAGAGTATCACATTTGACATCTAAATTGCTGACCACATCTACTGGCAACGGAGGAAGTCCCAGCCCCATTGGACACCATTGATCGTTTCAGGCTTGAAGGTTCTTGTCCAGAATCAACACTTCATTCTGCTCCGAATTCACCTTGGCAGTGGCACACCATGAAGAAAACATAAAAGCCAATGTATGAAGAGGGCTGACCCAAATCCAACTCTCTGTCTATGCTTCTTTGTGATGTATTAATTTCAAGAGCACTTGCGACAGGCGACTAAAGCTGTCTATAATAAGACCTAATAATGATTTGAACAGGCATTAGCAAGATCATTCTGTCTGCTTTTGGCTTCCAGCCTTTTTCAATACTTGGTTTGTTTTGCTATGGTTTTTATAAAACAATGTGGGAGCTGCCAAGCCTTTGCCATTGACCAATCCTTAAACAATGTTAATAATTATAATTTTTTTGTTCTTTAAAAACATATGTCCAGGAAATCAGTTAATTTCCAGTGATCCACTCTAATAAAACAAACATAATTAAAGTGATAACATAATATATTGTCCAATTTCTGTTTGTGTGCTGAAAATAGGGGGGCAAATTTACAAAGCTTTTGCGTCAGGTTGCATCACTTTTATGGCGCAGCCTGCTGCAAAATTATTTTTGGTATTTATTAAGCCATGCAAAGCCACTTTGCGTGGCTTTGCGTAGTTTAGTAAAGACATAGTAATGCAATACAGCGCATAGTGCTGCCTTGCGTTACCTTGAGTTGGGAAGGCGTTCATGGGTGGAGTATGAGTGTTCCCATGCACCCTACCATGGATTTTGGTGCATTCCCAGACTTACTAAAACTAGAAAAATGGTAATGGGTTAAAAAGCTACGCTCCCCCCTCCCCCGGAGCAGTCGTAATGAGGAGAAATATCTTTATTTCTATGCGTGCTGCATTCTGCATAGAAAGAGGAATAAGCCTCTAAGGATTGTTTTTGTGCAGGAAGACATCTCTTACTGCACCAAAACAATCCTGCCTGTAACACAAACACCCTTGCATCATGGCGCAAGGGTGCCTGTGTTGGCGCTAGACAGCACACAGTACGCCAGCGCTAGGAGACAGCAATAACGCACCATATCTTAGTAGAAAGAGCACGTTTCTGCTTTCATGCAATGTAGAGCAGCAAATCTGCTTGCTGCCCTGCATTATGTGAAATGTAAGTAAATATGCCTCGATGTGTTTAAGTAAAGGGACTCCATCTTAAGAAATCCTAACGTGTTCTTTGAGACAGCTTTCTATTTGACATCAAACCAAGAACATGGTAGCAATTCTTAAGAGATGTAGGGAATAAGACAGTAAACAGCAATCCGTCCGTACCTTATATAACAAGCATTAAAAATGCAATAGGTCTCGCCTTTTATTAACTTAAAGCCATTTGCTTTGCTATACAATACCATTAGCAAAGCAAATGGCTTTAACTTAATCAAAGGTGAGACCTATTGCATTTTCAATGCTTGTTTATGTTTGTTTTCCTTTTCAGGGCCTGGAGTGGCGAGACAAGTTGCCTGAGGAACGGCAATGCGAAGATCCACTGGGAGGGGATGAGGCAGGGCACATTGCTGTGGTGACGACGGACGCCAGCGGGTTACCGGAAGACGCAAAGCAGGACCAGAGCAACAGGTGAGGAGCAAGACAAGGCCAAGCGCTTTGTGCTTGACCGATGCTGGTTAAATAGCTACACCCTCGTGGAAGCACATGGATGGGCATGGCAGGCTTACCGCTGAGTTCCTGGTGTTGACGGTTGCACTGCAGGTGGTGCCGGAATTCTATTATGCCATGGGCTATTACTTGTTGACATGTGCAGCAGCAGGTGACTGCGAACGGTCATCAGTTCCTACCACTTGCAATCAGGGAAAGGCAATGATATTACAGTTGTCACAGAAATGGCACCTACCACTGCCACCAGGGATTTAAATCAGTGATGCACGCATTATGTAAAGAAAATACAAAGGCAGACATATTTAAAACAGTGCACAGTACTCAATCATGGGGTGGGAGGCCACCATTCATAATCCATGGACAGAAGCGTGCTGTTGTACCTGGGATGTAAAACAGTGCACGGTATCATCATCATCGGGGAGGGGGGGCACCATTCTCAAAGCTTGGATATAAGCCTGCTGTTGCACGTGAGAGCAGGGCCATGGCCCACACATTTCTGTGCATATGTGGCAATCGACCACTAAACCAATTCAAATGTTCTTTGTAAGTTAAAGGGATTTCCAACTCTTGGTAGGCCATATAGTGTACCGTGGATCCACTGCTGTGTACTTGTGAAACTGCCCTGAGGCAGCATCAATGGGGTCAATCCCCACCCATGAGTAAAATGTCTCAGAACATTCGCTGACTCTGCAGCTATTACAAAAGTAACTACCACCCCCCCCCCAATCAGGGACACCTCAAGCTTTGAGATGCTGAGAGACTGCTTCCCTGCAATTGACCCCTATCACAATAGGTGCTGCTATAATAAATGGATTCAAGTGAAAATTGGAATCAAAGAATTAGAAAACCCACAGAAATGGGAACATTTTATGAGTCAAGCTTGACAAACCTACAGAAAATGGTGCTCCTTTATCCCTAGTAGGAGGTAACCATGATTACTACGGACTTCTTCATAATGATGTAATAATGGTTCACATGTGTGCGATAGTGGTGAAAACTACTCAGTGTGTGACTGTAAGATACAAGCTCCTCTTTGGTCGTCCACTGTTGCGTAAGTTATGACTCTGGCGTAATTCTACAAGGTGTGCTTTCCCACCCATGGGTTACACAGGCGAACTTGGTTCAAAACACCAGCGATGAATGTGAAAGACAGGCTATTGTAGTCCTGCAAAACACTATTCAGTGTGTAATTGACATAGAAGTATTCCTTTTTGGTTACTAACAATCCCATAAAGGGACCAGAGGCACCGTGGTAACAGTAACCAACCTATTTTGTCATTCACAATATCACACACACACTTCACTAAGAAGAATGTACACTTTTAAGTAAAAGTATTTATTACAACAGGAACAATCTGTTTCTCAGTACATCTAAAACAACTACACAGAATGAAATAAAAACAGCGAGAAGGAAAGTTATTAATAACAAGACTAAAATGAACATTTCTAACATTGTTAAAATGTCATCTAGAACCCAACACCCTAGCTTCTACTTCTATGCGCTATATTAAGAGAATATGGAAGGCAGAGCAACTTGCAAACTAGAGTTTCTTAAGGAGAAGAGACACACTGCAAACCTTGCTGACAGTATAGACTGTCTTTATCAGCAGAGGCTTGAAAAAAGTGTACCTCTCGAAGGGCAAACACATGCCGTGGCAGCAATTAGTCAGTCTTCCTTCAGGACTTGCCTTTATCAGCTTCAAGCGAGATGTAGCATCTGCAGAGTGCAAAGTGTGTTGGTAGTAGGTGAGACTGTCTCTGGCAGACTCTTGAGTGATAATCTGGGCGAAAGACCTCTCCTGACAAGTGGTTAAGTGATAATCATTATAAACTAAATCTTATCAGAAATTGGAATTTATGACATGAGTGTAGGACTGCATGACATAGATTACGTGCGTCCCAGATGTTTCCTTTGAACATATAAGGTAAAAGGGCGTCAATTCAGGCTACACTATTTTGGTTACATGTCTGTCTGTGTTCTTATTCAGCCTTCACATGGGAAGGAGTAGACATTTGACCCACACAAATGTTGCATCAAATGTTCTATTTATGTCATTCATCGAAGGATTTGATGCTTTGGCAGTTCCAAGAAAGATAAGGTCTGGCAACATCTGCGTCTAAGGGCAGACATGATAATGATTCTTTATAAATCACTTTAGATGGCTACTTCCATGGTTTGAGAGTGAGAAAAAGGCCACCTCCTATGTCCAAGATGGAGTCAGGGCCTACATAAGATGGAATCGGACCTTAGGGGCTTTACTTCAGATTCTGAAGATGCTGTGCGGTCATCGTGGGTCTTCCTGGGGCTACTCCTCGGTCCACGGCCCAGGTGGGGCAACTTTGGCCACAGGGGTCGATGTTCCTCGCAGACCTCTTTGGTCCAGCAAAGGTCAAGTTGCCACTTTACTACCGGTCTCCGGTCACAGGGAAACCCTTGGTGAAGGCTAGTGTTCATCTTGGGTGACAAAACTGCACTTCAATAACTCTCCCTGGTCTTGCAGACTGGAGTGCAACCTTTAAGACTTTGTCCTCCAAGCTGCATATCAGCAGTCAGTGAAAATCAGGCGAGTGTGGCTACTGAATGGCCTGAACAGGCTTTTCCGCTTTTTTGGCCCTGGTGCTATAACAGGAAATCAGCCAACTGACTCTTGGAGTTCACCTCTTCTGTCTGGGACTGGGGGTGACTTTTCCATTAGCCAGGCACCACAGGCACAGTCCACTCTTTGCTAGCCCAAGGATCAGCAGGTGCAGTCCAGCAGGTGGGGCAGCCTCTCATGCCAGGATTTCCCCTTTGAAGCTTGCCTGTTGGGCTTGCACTCTGTGTGGTTTCTTGCCAGGGAGAGTTGACCTCTACTGTTCATACTCCTGGGAGTTGTTCACACTTCTCCCCAGGAGGGAAGAAGTCTGTCTGGTGGTCAACATCTGTGAGTGGCCACAGGTAGACTTGGGCAACTGAGTAGCAACTTTCTAAAAGTTGCATTTCTTAAAAAGTTACATTAAATTCTATTTGGGCATCAAGTTGCGTTTAATGCAATAACCATTTTGATACCTTGAAGTATCAATTTTAGTAGTTCCATTCAGAAGTCAGCACAACTGAGCTGAGTTGTCAGCGCATCATTCTGTACTCGCCAGTGGGGCTACTAATGTTTCCGCACTAAAAATGACAATTTGGGTTTTTTACTGTTAGGACATATAAAAATACATGTCATACTCTTTAGTACACAACGCCCTGTCTTAGGACTCAATAGTTCTACGGTAGGGATGACATATATATTAAAGAGCGAGGTTTGAGCTTTGCATTAGTTTAAAAGGCAAAACTGCTCTGCCAGTCTGCAGTGGTGGGATGGGATACATCTTTTCATGTTGTCACATTCAGGATGGCACAATAGGTGCGGCAGCTTTGGTGGGACACTTTAACTTACCAGCCCTGGGCACCACTGGTATCATTGACTAGAGACTTAAGAGTAAGTAATTGTATACCAATAGGGTATAAGCCAATCAAACATATACTGTGTAGGGTCTCAGTGCATTCTGTGTTGAAAAACCAGCACCATCAGTACAAACCTTTTCAGGTGCTCAATCAAAAAGAGGTTTTTACTTACAGGCACATCACTGGAGAGGGCTAGGATTGACTGTACTAATACTAACAGGGTCTACTTAGATTTACTACAAAACCTTAAGTATCCTTTTGTATCTTATACTATCTTATGTCAAGCATCCAAGTTCAGAATACAGCAGCTCGACTGGTCTCAAAGCTTCAAAGTCAACACACATTCTCAGGCCACTGCACTAGCCATTGGCTACTCACCAGATATCAGTAGCATTGCAGTGCATTGTTCATCATCTCTTATATGTCTTGGCCCATACATTTATGTAAAAAAATGTACTCAGTATGTCCATCACCATACCTTTGATTCAGCTTCCTTACTTTTGACTATCAGTTAATGATACAAAAGCAACTACTTGGGAGTCAAAGCATGTTTAGTTGTGGCAGCCTGTCTCTAGAACATTACAGCCCTCTCCGAGTACTTAGGGGCATATTTATTGGAGCTTTGCATCATGCTTGCACCACGCAACATGGTACATGTGTGAAGCAAACCTCTAAGTCAGATTTATGAACCCACGCAAAGACACTTTGCGTGGCTTTGAATGGCTTAAAAAATCTAGAGTAGGGAGAACAATAACAAGAGAAAAAGCACACCGGCCTGGGACTGGGCCAGCTCACGGATTGAGAGAGCCGTAGAATACAAATACCTAGGAGTAATCGTCAACAAAGAGGGTCTATTTGTCCGTCAGAAAGAGTCAATTAAAAGGAAGGGCCTAGCACTGTCAGTAATGAGAAAAAAAATCTTACGTTTCAACTGGCCGGGCCTACACTGCCCCCCTCCTTCGGGTGGAGCAAGCCATGTTACTACCAACTATAACATATGGGAGCGCACTTCTGAGAGGTAGGGATGCTAAAAGTTTGGACAGTACACTGACAAAAGTGCATAGAATCATCTTCAATCTTCTGAGCTACACATCCCCAGCTCAGATTAGGCTGGAGTTTGGCCTTCAAAAACAGACCTTGGTCAGGCAAAGGACGTTCATAATCTGCAGGAACAAAATGAGAAAGGCAGACTCCAACTCCTTGAATTACTACTTATGACAGGAGCTGCAGATCAGGGACACCTTGGCTGCCAGAGCCTACCTCCAGGAATCTCTGACAGTAACTGGGCTAACTCAGCTTCGGGAATCTTCCATTGGCCACACAGCTTTCAAAAAGGTGACATGGAAAACAATAAACCTTCTCTCGCTAGTGGAAGATAAGGCCGTCTTTGCAGACAGAGCCCAGGCTTGGATCACTCTAAACAACTACAGAACACTCACACCCCAAAATGATCTCAAGTTAGGGTATTCGGGAGCCACCAAAGATAAATTTCTGAAACATCGTTTGGGGCTACTCCCCTCTGTATTGCGTCTCCCTCCTTGGCAGAGGGAGCCTACACTGACCAATTGCCGTCCCTGCGGCAATGGAATGGAAGATCTGCAGCATTTATTATGCTCCTGTAGGGAGCTGCTGGGGAAAGGAGGCAGTTGCTTAAAGTCCCCTTCAATCAAAGAGGAATTCACACGTGGAGGCAAGCCGTGCTGGCCTGCTTCACACCCGGGGATCCGCAGCTGAACTACCGATGGTGCCTGCCACAAGTGGAAAAGAAAATGCCAACACAGATCTGCTTGGTACCTAACTTCACGGACCCCACCAACCCCTAGGAAAGTTCCCAGACGGTCTTACCAGCACCACATTGCATAGTCTGACCACAGTTGCTCGACACAGCCTATTGACTTCTGATCCTGTGAGGGACGGTCTCTCGAACAGGAATTTGTTACTCAAGCTTATTTTAAGCATTTCTGTAACGTCCTCCTTTGTTATACTTGCATTGCCATCTGAACGTGTGTAAGGAGGCTATACATTGGCACTTTAGTACTCTTAGTACCCACAGATCTTGCACTTTGCCCATTTTGCACTTTAAATCATTGTGCAAAGAACGGTCGATACCAGATTTTGTCAGGTTTTACCATTTCTAGTCAATCTGCTTTTACTGACCTGCTTGTATTTTTAATACGCTTTCATGCGGTGACCCATTTTTAGCCTGTTTAGCTGTCACAATTATTTGTGGGAACCAGTGCACTTACTGATCCAGAGAGAGACGGTCATTCGAACCTGAACTCGTTGCCAAAGCAAAAATGTATAATTTCTGTAACATCCCTCCTTGCTATACCTACATTGTTGTCTGAAAATGCGTAAGGAGGCTGTACATTGGCACTTTAGTACTCTTAGGGGGTCATTATGATGGCGGGCGGATCGCCACCGCCCGTATGGCGGTGGCGATCCGCCCGCCATTTATGTCCGCCCGCCTAACATTTCCCCCGCCATATTACGATGGTGGTGGGGACCCAGACGGACGGAAAGACCGTCCGCCTGTTTTCCGCCGGTAGGCAATCCGCCAGATTGCCTACCGGGCGGAAAAGGCCTGCAATATGGTGGTGGTACCTTGCAGGCACCGCCATCCATATTATGATGATGGCGGTCTCATGCCTTTCCATGGCGGAGACTCCGCCATGGAAAGGCGGGCGTTGCGGGCCCCCAGGTGGTTGGGGGGGTGGGTGGCTGCACGTGGGGGTACCCATGGTACCCCCCGACATTTGCATGCACAAGGTGGCAGGCACCGCGCGGTGCCTGTCACATTGTGCATGCAAATGCACAACATGCCCTTTCAACATTGTGGCGGTTGCTGAATACAGTACCGCCCCCCACAATGTTGAATATACAGGATGCGACCGCCATGGTGGCGGTCGCATCCTAATAGGCACAGCGGGACCGCCGCACCTCTTGCGGACGGTCCAGTTTACCGTTATGGTGGCGGGCGGACATTGTCCGCCCGCCATCATAATGACCCTCTAAGTTCCCACACATTTTGCACTCCGCATGTTTGCACTTTAACTTACTGCGCAAAGAACAGTTGATTCCAGATGCTGTCATGTTATTCATTCTACTTCCATGTACTTGTCAATTTAAAAGTGAAAATTTTAAATTATTATGTATTACCTATTATATGTATCATTTTAAAGCTAAATTTTAAAATATTTTTTTAATTTTTTTACTGTAGGTATTTGCTTGATAGCTTTAAAAACTATTTATTAGTGTATTTATGTACTTGTCAATTTTAAAGCTAAATGTTTTAATTATTATGTATTATCTATTATATAGATTATTGAAAGTGAAGTTTTAAATGATTATTTATTACCTATTTGTTGTATGTATTTGCTTGACAGCCTTTCTATTTTTCCTGTGCACTTGCAGCTTCTGTTTTATGTTCAGTATTGAAAATAATAAAATTATTTCAAAAATTAATAATAAAATGTTATTTCATCTCCAGCCAATTTGCTTTTACTGACTTGCTTTGCATTTTTAAAACACGTTTTATGTGGTGACCTAGTTTTAGCCTGTCTAGCTGCTACAACTATTTGAGGGAGACATTTAATTTGATGTGTATTCTTGGTTTTATAGCTCATTATATCTTATTGCAATGGTTTTCAGTAACTATGCAAATAAAATAAACTTGGAGTAAGGCAACACTGCGCAAATCGCTACATTGCCTTACTCTGCGCAAGGGAGTTGCGGTGGGTGTTTCCACGCAACTTCCATGTTTTTTGATTCATTACCAGGTTTACAAGGACTTTTAAACCTGGGAATTCACCAAAAAGATACGC
This sequence comes from Calotriton arnoldi, assembly GCA_963921515.1. Lineage (NCBI taxonomy): Eukaryota > Metazoa > Chordata > Amphibia > Caudata > Salamandridae > Calotriton > Calotriton arnoldi. The sequence goes on from CAWUFW010004004.1 coordinate 1,006,171, forward strand.
CTTCCAGGAGAGGCGTAACGAGGAGAAATCTCTTTATTTCTCCTTGTTTTTTCCTCTTTCTATGTGTGCTGCATTGTGCTTCACGCCTGCATGCTGTGACAGACTGGAGTAAAGCAAATGAGAGCGATGTTGAAGCTAATAAATGGTCAGCTAAGGAAGGGCTGTAAGCCCGCTGTATGTAAACAACATGTCTTGCAGAGACCGCGCATGCGCTGTCATTGCGAAACCTAAAAATGGGACTGTCCTAACTAATCACGCATGAACCTGGGAAACTTGGCAGCTATGCTCTGAGAGACACACTCTGCTATAGGCAGCTGACTTTGTGGAGGTATAATTTACAAAGCAGCAGTCAGCACTCTGCCACCCATGGCAATTAAGAGCTGTGGCCCAGGTCGAGGAGCGCTAGGTGACGACCTGGGCAACTGCATAGGTTTGTTTACTTGTGCTTTCATTTAAACCATTTAAGCTGTGGCCTCTATGAGGCACTCACAGCTTTGTGGCTCCAGCTTCACACATTTTAAAAAACAAACATTCTCCAGTCCGGTCCAAGCCTCAGGCGGGTACAGCATCTTTTCTCAGACCTGTACCAACCCAGTTGCTTGTGCCACGGTGTAAAAAAGGAGTGCTGCCAATTGCCACCTCCCTGATAGCAACTAAATTAAAACTAGTCCTCAGGCTCCTGTGTGCGAGCAGCAGACGTCTGGCAGTTTTCAACAACCTCCATCCGGTGAAGAGCCAAAGTAATCTGCTAAGCACATATAATTCAAAGATTCTGGTCTTGTGAACTTACGTTTTTCAAAAAAAGGTAAAACATAATTAAGTGATACTGTACCTTCTTTAGCAATCTGAAAACATGTTCATTGTTATTTGCCGCATTTAGGTAGTGTTATGCTCATGGACATGACAACGCTGAAAGTTTAAAAGGACTAGACTATAGTGGTTTTCCTAATAAAAATGATGTTTACAGGACCTGCATTTTTCAAAACTAAACAGAACAGTTTGCAATATTTGAAATTCTTTCTGAGTGTATTTGTGTGAGCATTTGTGTTTGTGTTCTCATGCATCGGGGGCATGATGGGAAAGTGGCATGCTATATGATAGAGCTGGAAAGTCACCCTGTCCTTGGATGACTGAAATCTTCAGTCTGTTCTTGCTTTTCACAGATCACTTTGCAGTCTGGTCTGTTTTAAGGCAATTTCTAAACCACGTTAATGTGCAGAGCAAGAGTTTATCAATATTTGTCTTGTTTCATGGTTATAACTGCTCTATTGAATTCACGATAAAGCACCACACATATGGCCTTAAAATGTCACACACAAGCAAACCCAATAACTGGAAATGTCACCCATAAGCAAACTGAAACCTTGGCAGCTGTGACACCCTAGAAACACTCATCCACACACAGAGCTCACCGAGGCTTGTGGTGGGGACACAGTTTACAGCAGGTGCAATACAATACTTCTATTTTGCAAGAAAAACACAATTATAGAACCTAATCTGGAAAAAGCAAACACTCTTTTGGAATGCAAGATGAACTAAAACATATGAAACGTAAACAGAGAATGCTATCACTGACATGGATTCCCTATTGGTTTTTACAAACATTGTCAAGAAATCGATCTGTGTTTTGCCTGTAAAGTTAAGGACATGTCTCTAGAACCCCGTAAGCACCCATTCAAAGTCGGGTTTTAATTGCTGCAGGAGTGAGCCCTGTGATGAGGTACAGCCCAGCCGAGCTGAAGTGAGGTCTCAGTACAGGAGCTATGTCCTTCAGTGATTACCGCTTTCTTTGTCCGCGTCTGTCACTAAGGAGGCAGTTACAGAACAGGTGAGTAACCATCATGAGCGCACAGTCTCACAAAGGCAGAGCTGAGACATCCAGTGAAGTATAAAAGCGTTCTAAGGTGGCTGCCACCAGAGGCACAACTAGAGCCAAATTTCGGGGGGGGCGCTAAGAAAATTTTTTGGGGGTGCTAATTCTTCCAGCAATAGGCAGAGTGGAGATGCAGGGCTCTAAGAAGGGGTGAAAAAACAACAAAGCCTCATTAACAAGCAAATGGTCTTTTAAAGACCTCTGAAGTACTCGGTGCGGCTGTGTGTGTGCCCGGGAAGCTGTCTCAGCCCTGGCTGCCACACACGACCGGGGGGCTGAAGCCCTTTGAGCCCAATGGGCGTTGCGCACCTGGCTGCCACGCACATGTGCAATGGGTTGTGCTGCTTTTCTGCTTACTCCGGAAATCGTACGCTGTGCTGCTTTCACTGTCCTGTCGCCCCTGTGCTTTATGAGTAACTAGAATTTGGAGCTGGTGACATGAAGATTCGGCAGCAGAAACATGCCAAGAAGACTTTGTCCTTCTACAAGCATTACTTTGGGCTGAGGGAGCCTTTCCAGGTTTTTCTGTACGGGACCTTCTGCCAGGCAGCGCTGCGTGGCCAGATCCAGATCAAAGAACAGCTTCCCAAATACCAACTGAGTGAGGTTACCCTCTGTACCACCGGGTGAGTGGCAGCGCTGATGAGAGGAAGGTGAGATATAATTGGTTGAAGGGTATGCAAGCATGACTGGGAAGCGTGAAAACTGTCTATATAGTGCTTAGGGGTGAGCCCAAAAACCAGGACATGACAGCCCTCACTTATATAGGAGTCTAATAACGCTTAGCTCGCGAGATGTTATAAAATTTATATATTTAAACCAAAAAGCCCTCGTGATAAGTGTGTGAGCGATGATCACAAGTGAAAATAAGCAACAACAGGACATTAAGTAAACAGGCACCCTCAGAAAACAGCATCTGACATTTGATCTCGCTCTTGGAATGCTCAGCAAATGTGACGAGATAAGAACAAGATTTACAGGCCTGCTTACAAAAATGGAGCAGAGCCGGGAGTGGGTGAAAACAAGACCGATCGTGTGAATTGCTTTTCAAGAAAGAAAAAAGTAGTTCTTAACAGATGCTAAAATTGTGACCAGTGGAATAATATAGTACTTGGCCCCTGCTCTCGCGGATGGCTAAACACAGAAAGAAAATATCTGTGTAGACCGTGCACACACAATTCTTAATACTCAAACCAGTGTTTTTACACAAATTTTTTGATCAGTGTGCTACACCTTTCTTTGTGTTTACCTCCCACAGCGACACAAGAAAAATAAGGGCATGAAGCCAACTGGCTACATGAGCAAAGGTGTGCACTACATTAAAAATATACACCAACATTTAACTCATTTACACAATGCTTAATGATCGATGTTAACCATGTTTGTTTTTAATGCAATTCACCTTACTGTTAATCAAAAGATTTTTTCATCACAATAATACTTGCATGAAAATGACAATATACAAAAGTCAACAGTACAAATTTTACAACAGCCCAAATGCTTACATCAAACAATGAAATGAACATCAGCCCAATGCATTTTGGGACAGGCGTCCCTTCGTCAGGGGCATGTCTGAAAAAGATACATAAGTAGTATTTACATGTACAAATTATGGATCAATAACCATCATCACATCTTTAGTCCTGCTTCATACAAAAAGCAGTGGTGTCTTAAGTTGTGCTGCGGTCCCCCCTTTTTCCTTTTGAAAGAAGAAGTGTCTAGTGTGTTAGTTCAAAGAAAATGACTGTAGAAAGGACAGTGTAACAGTCCACCTATTCCCCTAAGTACCCATATTAGCGGCCAAAGCAACCCGAAGTATTACTCACTTAGTAAAGAGCTGCTGATTTACATACACTGATTGAAATCCGAACGGACATAAAAATGCAGCTGTAACTGGAATAAAACATAATTAATGTAACCAGCTGGTAGATTGACTAGCGTTAGTTTTAAACCGTGTCCATATGCAAAAAATATATCACACATACCTCCAAAGGATCAACTCTTCAAATGCACTGCCTGCCACACAAGAAATAAAACCAGTAGTTACACAAATGTAAAGCGCTCAAGTGAATAGAACCCATGTACTGCAAAACGATCTCTTACCCCACTTATGATCGCCGGTATCGAGAGAACCTTTCCTATCAGAAAATGGAAAGAAAATCAGGAATTAGGGACCCATAGCTATCTGCATATGTGATTTCCCGTAAAAAAGCCAAGCCAATCGCACTTATTGATCTCCACAAAACAAATCTCCCAAAGGGAAAGGACGTGATTCACACACAAACGCCATCACGGTTTATCACCTGAAGTCCTGATCACGTGACGTTGTCACGTGATCGGGGCAAAACAATCAATCCCGGTCTTGTATACGGGCGCCATCTTGTGACATGTAATACTTGCCTGTAACTAAACTAGGAAATACTACTAAACCACATGAGACCTTTTTATCCTTGAACACAACATATTATTATTAATATTATTAATTAATATACCTTCCCGATCACTTTCAAATTCAACTGCCCAAAATGACAAAATAAATTACCAGTCAAACTGTGACTCAAATATAGCGCGTGTTTACATCAGTAACGCGTTCCAGAGAGATCAATCCTACACGACGTATGAATTCCTGAGCAGACTAATGGCAATTCCTCCAATAGGATGATTTCCTTTGAAATGAATACGACGGCGCCATCTTAAACAGTACTAATTCCTAATCACGTAACTTAACACTAATGTAGTAAGGATCCGAAACGTCAACTTCCATCTATACCAAAAGAAAGTTACAACACAGGAATTCACAACCACTGACCCATCAGTAAATATTATTCAAATGGATCGGCTCTTATGTATGTGCTGCATTCCCCCTTCGACCAAAGAGTAGCTTCTCTCTAAGCGTCGTTAGGTTTAAATGTCGTCCTTCTACTGTGTGTGTATAATAGTCAAGATGATGTCAAAGCAATCTATAACAGAAAGAATTCTTTAAAGAGTGGTCTGTGCCCAGGTTTAACCTGTTGTGAGTATCCTCAAGGTGGTGTTCTCATATCATAAAACCATGTTATGGATTGCTACACCTGATCTCACCATGATGAAAGTTTTGGTGATAAAGGGGTAGTGGTGAATGACTAAAGAAAACAACTCATTTCTAATTTATCATTTAGCCCCTGGGTTTTAGGGTATCAAGTCGTTTAATCCAATAGGTTTCTCTCTGCAGCAACCGTTTATTGATGTCAATGCCTAGATTGTATTGCACCTGCTCTATGATCTGAAATTTAATCTGAGCTGTGGCGTGTCGACATTCTTCCCAGTGTGTTGCTAAATTGGAAGTTGTGCTCTTATTTCGTATTCTGCTCTTGTGCGCAGTGATTCTGACTTTAAGTTTTCTTTCGGTTTTTCCAACATACAACATGCCGCACGGGCATTTAATAGAATAGATGACATTGCTTGAGTTGCAGTCTCCATTAAAAAACAGTTTAATCTTTTCGCCATTATGTGGATGTAATAATGCGTTGCCTATGATGACATTGTTGCAATGAATGCAATTTTGGCATTTCCGCATCCCCGTGCATGACTTGTTCTTGGGTATGGTTTTTGCTGACAAGAGTTCTTTAATATTGTTGGATCTTGTGCAAGCAAATAGTGGTCTAGAAAGAAATAGATTATTAAAATCTGGTTCTTGTTGGAGAAGTTCCCATCTTTTTATGATGATGCTGCAAATATCTTTAGATGTGGTGGAAAATTTCGAAACAAACACCATTCCGTTGGACTCTTTTTTAGATTTCTTTTCAAGCAATTTACTGCGTTCATTGGATAATGCTCTGTTTGCAGAAGAGTCAAGAAGATAACGTGGGTACCCCCATTGGATATCATTTTCTTTCAGTTCCAAAATGGTTGTCTCACATGCTTTGGGATCCGAAACCAATCTCCTCACTCTAAGAAACTGAGAATAAGGTAGATTCCTAATCAAACTCGGTGGATGGAAGCTCTAAAATAATAGTGTACTGTTTCTGTCTGTATGTTTCTTATACAGACTGGTTTGTAATCCTTTATCCGCGATTTCAATCCAAACATCCAGAAAAGATATCGCTTTCTGAATGATGGTATATGTAAATTGCATCCTTGGGTTCCTGGAGTTCAGGTGATGGATGTTGTCTTCTAGGGTTAACTCCGGGCAAGTCCAAACCATGAAGATGTTGTCGATAGAACGACAGAAGAAGAGTAGGTTTTTTGTCCATTCTACTTGGTTAAAGATATGTTCTTCTTCAAATTTAGCCATAAAGGTGTTTGCGTATGTTGGAGCTCCCGCGAACCCCATGGAAGTCCCACTAGGTTGCAGGTAGAATACTTTGTTCCATTCAAAATAGCTATGGTGGAGGCTGTAATGTAATAGCTCTAGAAGAAAAATCTTATTGGTGCCAATAGAATCCTGTCGAAGTAAAGACCATTCAATTGCCTCCAAACCTTCCGAATGGGTTATTGACGTGTACAGTGAGACAACGTCAATAGTGCACAGTACCCAATTTTTTGTCTCTTTCTCGGCAAGGGTTTCTAATTTTGTCAGAAAGTCCATAGTGTCTTGGATGTACGTGTGCCAAGATTGAACAAATGGTTGTAGAAACACGTCAACAAATCTACCGTCAGGTTCAAACACTGATCCACATCCCGAGACAATTGGTTGGAATGGTGGGTCGTGTTTATTTTTGTGGATTTTAGGAAGCATGTAGAGTTTGGGTCTGCGCGGGTATTGTGTAGTCAAATATTGTTTGGTACTCACATCAATCCAGTCCATATTCAATGCTTTGTCTAAGATTTTATCCAAAAGTTTCATAATTTCATCGGTGGGATCCTTGTCTAGTGGCATATACACAGAAGTATCCTTGAGGTGGTCTGCAACCTTGTAAAACCCAGAATCCATTATAACAAGAGCACCACCTTTGTCAGCCTTTTAAAATATGATGTCCGGGTTTCTAGCAAGTTGCATCAGGATGCTCTTTTCTGCACGATTAAGGTTAAGTTTGGTGTTCCTACGTTGTGTATAGTCCAATTTCTTAAAATCTTTCTTCACTAAGGATTCAAATTTGTCCAATGTTTCATGGGATATTGGAGCCTCAAAAGTGCTTTTGGGTTTGAATTGACGTGTAGAGGTCTCTTGTGGTTCTCTTTGAGGAATGATGTTTTCGGAAACGTTTCTCAATCTTAGTACCCTCATGAATTTAAACAGACCCCAACATGGACAAAGGAAGTGGCATAACAAAAAAAGTAGGAGAGGACAAAGAAAAGGAAAAAGGGAAGAAAGGACTGAGGAGTCAAAGCAAGATTTAGTAATTAACATATCATCGAAGGCTCTTACTTCCCAGGAAACAGCCGTACTTAATAAAGGTATCTCTTTTGTCCCCACATACAAAGGTTCACCTCTGGAAAATGATATCGCTCTGTTTAAATTCATGAGGGTACTAAGATTGAGAAACTTTTTCGAAACATCATTCCTCAAAGAGAACCACAAGAGACCTCTACATGTCAATTCAAACCCAAAAGTGTTGTGTAGCTCTTATATATAACCTATACAGAATCTGCGCATTCGGATAACATGAACTGTGGGCTTGGTGGCAGACTGACTCTGAAAACCCCACCAAAAATGTTAGCCTGTTTGCATTAGCTAGCTCACAGTGCCACTAGTGTCTCCTCTTATCGGGGAGAGAATAGTTTCTGGCAACCTCAGAACATGACAACCCTGATCCCTCAGGATCGTGGAAACAATGTACTACTTTTCGCTCAGTCACTCGTGCTCACTTATTCGGTGTCAGAGTTACACAGAAGAAACAGTCGGGCGTGTTACAATAAGAATTTATTGCACAGTTGTTCTTCTAGTGTAAAATAGATGTGCTGCAATAACCGTTAAACAGTAGCAGATATATATGATTAACAGTATAGTGAATATAAATGGATAGTACAGTTCTACCATTTTGCAATAATCATAAATGCGTACATGTATATAAAATGCATGATAAAAGAAAGCACGTACTCCTACGATGCCTATCTAGATGTACCTAAGTGTACCTAGCATGTGAGTAGGTATGAAGCCAAGAATTCCTCTAGGATTTATTCGAACCCCATTACCTGGAGTGTGAGAATGTAGGATCCCGTCCCGGTCTCGAGTATGGACACTCCGCGAAGGATGTGTTAGACCACTGTCTGCTGGAGTGTCTGCATGCAGGAGCCTCAGCGTCTCTGGTCAGTGTGTCGGCCTGGAAGTCTCGGTTCCCTCTAACTAACACTAGCAAGATGTGCTGCATTTATACAGAAAGTCTCTAGGGTTCCTTTGTCCCTTGTTTCTTGTGTTAGCCATTGTTGGATTTGAGGATGACGTATGGGATGAACCTTGTACGTAGATATTATGCAGGTGGTGTAGCCCCAGCCTGGTTTCCAAGAATCCTTATGAATATTCATTCGTACTGTGCGAGTCTATTGATGAAGTTATAGGACACTATTGTTCAGGGAGAAACCCTCCTTCTGCGCCCAGGACTAAAACTAGGTAAAGGTTCAATTCTAAAAGGTCCGTTACTGTGTAGTGTAGGGGAGGTAATGTAGGTGAAGGTGTATGATATTACCCGGGCCTATATTAGGGTACCTATGTGAAACATAACACTTTTGAGGCTCCAATATCCCATAAAACATTGGATATGTTTGAATCCTTAGGGAAGAAAGATTTTAAGAAATTGGACTATACGCAACGTAGGAACTCCAAACTTAACCTTAATCGTGCAGAAAAGCGCATCCTGATGCAACTTGCTAGACACCCGGACATCATATTTCAAAAGGCTGACTAAGGTGGTGCTCTTGTTATAATGGATTCTGGGTTTTACGAGAACAAGGTTGCAGACCACCTCAAGGATACTTCTGTGTATATGCCACTAGACAAGGATCCCACCGATGAAATTATGAAACTTTTGGATAAAATCTTAGACAAAGCATTGAATATGGACTGGATTGATGTGAGTACCAAACAATATTTGACTTCACAATACCCCTGCAGACCCAAACTCTACATGCTTCCTAAAATCCACAAAAATAAACACGACCCACCATTCCGACCAATTGTCTCTGGATGTGGAACATTGTTTAAACCTGTCGGTAGATTTGTTGACGTGTTTCTACAACCATTTGTTCAATCTTGGCACACGTACATCCAAGACACTACGGACTTTCTGACAAAATTAGAAACCCTTGCTGAGAAAAAGACAAAAAATTGGGTACTGTGCACTATTGACGTTGTCTCACTGTACACGTCAATAGCCCATTCAGAAGGTTTGGAGGCAATTGAATGGTCTTTACTTCGACAGGATTCTATTGGGCCCAGTAAGATTTTTCTTCTAGAGCTATTACATTTCAGCCTCCACCATAGCTATTTTGAATGAAACCAAGTATTCTACTTGCAACTTAATGGGACTTCCATGGGGTTCGCGGGAGCTCCAACATACGCGAACACCTTTATGGCTAAATTTGAAGAAGAACATATCTTTAACCAAGTAGAATGGACAAAAAAATCTACTCTTCTTCTGTCGTTATATCGACGACATCTTCATGGTTTGGACTGGCCCGAAGTTAATGCTAGAAGACAACATCCATCACCTGAACTCCAGGAACCCAAGGATACAATTTACGTATACCATCAGTAAGAAAGCGATATCTTTTCCGGATGTTTGGATTTCGATCAGTGTATATAATTCAGCAGCTCTTTACTAAGTGAGTAATACTTCGGGTTGCTTTGGCCGCTAATATGGGTACCTAGGGGAATAGGTGGACTGTTACACTGTCCTTTCTACAGTCATTTTCTTTGAACTAACACACTAGACACTTCTTCTTTCAAAAGGAAAAAGGGGGGACCGCAGCACAACTTAAGACACCACTGCTTTTTGTATGAAGCAGGACTAAAGATGTGATGATGGTTATTGATCCATAATATGTACATGTAAATACTACTTTTGTATCTTTTTCAGACAAGCACCTGACGAAGGGACGCCTGTCCCGAAATGCATTGGGCTGATGTTCATTTCATTGTTTGATGTAAACATTTGGGCTGTTGAAAAATTTGTTCTGTTGACTTTTGTATATTGTCATTTTCATGCAAGTATTATTGTGATGAAAAAATCTTTTGATTAACAATAAGGTGAATTGCATTAAAAACAAACGTGGTTAACATCGATCATTAAGCATTGTGTAAATGAGTTAAATGTTGGTATATATTTTTAATGTTGTGCACACCTTTGCTCATGTAGCCAGTTGGCTTCATGCCCTTATTTTTCTTTGAACACAGAAAGAGGCATGACAAATGCATGCCATGGACAAATGGGGAGAAAGAATAGGAGAGAGCCAATAGAGCCAGCAAATGGGAAGCCCATGGGCGGGCTGAAGCCCACAAGGTATATACATGTCTCGAAGAGACCGCGTAATCGCTGTCTAGCCGAGACCTAAAAAAAGGAAGGAGACTCTTCCAGACACAGGCAGGGAAATTCGACCTGCCTTTCAAACATAAACAATATTGCTGCCACCAATGTCTATCCTCTACAGCCTGGTAAGCTGATGGTAGTCACAGGCAGTAAAAGAAAAATGCACATGGAAGGTCCCACTAGACCAGAGTCACACTCTGAGTCTCAATACTCCAGCAGGCATGCGTGATCATCATGTGTGCTAAGGAAAGGGTCCAAAGCTGTAGCTTTGCGAAATCGAGATAGGGGCGCACTCTTTCCAGAGCCAAGCAGGACACTTTTCTCCACCCCAAAACTCGCAAGGATGCCTCGATGTAGAGATAACTGCTGTTTACAGTCTAATGGAGTAAGCACAAATCTAATTGATAAAAAAGGATTCAAAAAAGGAACTTCTTTGCAGGGCTTAATTTGTAAAAATAATTAGATGCAAGGGCCTAGGAATTTCACAGAAGCCACCGCCAACAGCACTGGCAGCCAGGGTTGCCGAATGCCAAAGATGACTAGTCTTGATTCCATTCCACCTCATGCCTCTTTCTTCCACCGCCTTACACACTTCCTGTCACTTTAACTCACTCTTGCCACTGGTTCTTTTTCATCCCTGCTTACCCAGTTTATCACTGTTTTCCTTTCTTCCTCTTCATTCTTTTTCTAACGTTTCTGCCTCTCTCTTTTTTTCTGTTCTCGGTCAAAGTCTTATGATAAAAAATTGAAGCCTAGGTCCCCAAAGAGGAGTGAAGGTGCCCACCACCTGCACAAATCGGGCACTGTACGTTTGAGGAAAGGCTGTCAGCATTTCTCCGCCTGGAGAAAGGATCATCTCTCAACTTTCAGCGTCATATTTAATTTCTGTTTATTTTGGCCTGAAGAAAATCTGGTGCTGAGCCATAAAAGCACTTACAAGGCAAAGCTGCAAGTCTCAGAGGAAAGTCTTCCCCTGCTGGGCCTGAGAAACCAGCAGACTGCATTTCCTGGAGTAACCGGATCCTGCATATAATATCCCATGATATTCACAGCTAGTTAACCATTGTGCCAGTCACAAATGCCCCTTCCAGGAACAGCAGAGAATACTAGTTAACTGGCAGCGCTGACAGACGGTTATTTTAAGTTCTGGGATCACCTTGTGGTTTACGGCCACGTCTGCATCCAGAATAATGCAGAGAAGTTGGACTTCCTCATGTTAATTATCGGTGTTTGTTTCTACGCCTGCCAAAGCCGCTTGGTGTTTGGACCCGCTGGATGGCAGGTTTCCCCAAGTCTCAGGGCTGCCGAATTCCTGTGCTGATACAACAAGACTGTGGGAAACGGGCAAGCGCATACCTGCCAACTCACAGGCCAGGGTGCCACAGTGTGACAGTGACACACGATATCGGCTCCCATCACACGGCCTCCCGGTGAGGAGCCGAGATCACACTGTGTCAGGAAAAACGAGCTGAAAACCACTGTAAATAGTGGTTTTCCAGCTCATTTTCGGAGGCTTTGAACTGCCGACGTCCACTAAGGTGTGTGAAAACACCCCAGGACATCGGCACCAGCCTCGGCAAGCTTTTTCTTACGGGAGGAGGGGGCTTGGGGTTCAAATATGCCTCCTAGGTACGAGGCCCCGCCCCCCTTCAAGGCCCCGCCCCCTCCTCACGCTGCGAGATTGTTCTACAAGTTGGCAGGTATGCCGGCGGGAGTCTGAGGTTGTAGCAGTTGGTGCGGTTGCCTGCCTGTGGCATGTTATGCAGGAGGTGTTTTACGTCGTGTTCATGCTGGTGAATGGAAACGTTGCTTACCTGTAACCGTAGGTTTGCAGCTTGTTCTGCTGCAGGTGCGTGTTCTTTGCACAAACAAGCAGAGTTTTTTTCAAACTCTTTTGTTTCCACTCGCATCGTGACTCGTGACCCTGTCACCCTGAAGCACACAGTGCACCGGCTCAGTGCCCAGGGCTGATGCACGCGCACAGTGCAGGGCGGATCTTAGATGCTGGGAGAAGTGTTAGGCGACGGTGTGTGCACTTTATGCAGCGGGCAACAGACATTGCAGGTGTTCCAGGCAAACAGAGGGGTGCGGATGGTTTGGAAGAAGGAAGGCCCAGGGTGGTATAAATTGTATCCTTAGAGTTGACCGTGACCAGGGGTGTAGCTTCAGGGGGGTGTTTTCAGTAGAGAATGGTGAGGAGTCTGTCGGACTTCACCTGGGGTTTTGCCTCTTTGTAGAGGTTCCTACAGTGCAGCTGTTTTGAAATAAGCATTGGCAAAACCGGAAAGCCTGGGTTTAATGTGCTCACACATGCAGCGTTGCATGTGTATGTCTCACATTAAAGCGAGACACACAGAGGCCTATAGTTGTAAGTAGTCTCATGCAGTTCAATGCAAGGATTGAAGTGGAGGCAGAAGGCTAAACCCAACTATCCAATAGCAATAGCTGAGAGAAGAATACTCCCCTGGGATGAGCCAAGACGTGACTGACAAAGTCTGAAACCAGTGAAAGGGTGGTGGAAACTGGCAGATCTAAAGTCTGTACTACGTATATAGTTAGTAATAGGTCTGTTTTTAACTAACAGTTTCAAACCCGTACTAATAATGGAACTAGATGATAAAAGAACACAGGTAAAATGCAGCTATAATCCTATTTATAGACTATGGGGCGGATTTATTATACTTTCATGCAGGTTTGGATTGGGATTTCAAATCGGTCCGGGCACGCTAAAAAAAAGTGGCCCACATTTGCAAATTGCCTTTCCGCAAAACACTGTTTCTGCCAAATTTTATAGAAAAGGGGGGGAGAGGGGTGGGGGTTGAAAAAATGCACGGATTAGTTTACACTGGTGAAACACACCTGAAAACAAGTGAGGCCACTTTTGCTCAAGCCCCCTGCCCCCGCTTAATATGCATATATTAATTGGCCGGCCCAGCGAGAGATAGGGAGTGACACCGCTGCCCGTTGATAAAATGGAGGTAATGGACGCCCATCTACCTCCAGAAAGGCCACTCAGGCACCCACTGGGCCGCTGGCGACAGCAATCAACGCAGAAACCGCCCAAATCGGCCCCCCAGGCTGCTCAAAAAAGCAGCCCACAGCTGGAATCCGGATACCGCCCCCTCGGGCATTGCCAGAGTGCCCGCATTACCAATCAGACGCTGCTTTCACGTAGCACAGCAAGCCACCTTGCTGCGTTGCGTGAAAGAGAAAGGGCAGGAATGTGCCGTATTTTACATAATACGGTGCATTCCTGTCCTTTCCTTGTGCTGGCACCCTTTAGGCTGCCTAGCGCCAGTGCAAGCACCCTGGCAGGGTGGTGCAAGGGTGCCTGCATTGTAGGCAGGATTGTTTTTGTGCAGGAAGGAAAACCTTCCTGCACTAAAGCAATCCTCTGAGGCTTTTCCCTCACCTGTGTTGGTGTAGCATTTTGATGCATTCCCAGGTCTACCAGTACTGGCAAATCTGGGAATGCACCAAAAGCCATGGGTGGATGCGTGGGAACACTCCCGCTCCACCCATGGAACACCTCCCTGGAGCAGAGTATTATAACGCAGCGATTTGCACTGTGTTACTGTAGATTTATCAAGCCATGCAGGGTCACGCAAGGTGGCCTTGCACAGCTTGATAAATCTTACTTTAGTGTTGCGTCGCCCTTGCCCCCCCTTGCATGGCGCAAGGGCGACACAACACTTTGATGAATATGTCCCCAACTATAATGCAAAACATAAAGAATCTAGCAAACACAGTAGATATGTGTAAAGCTGAGTAGACTTACACTGTGTTCATGCCACCATCTGCTCTATGCTGACTGGTTCAAACAAAGATGGCGATCTGAATTCAGGTCCCATTTGTACTCATACGAATGCTTCTGACAGCATATAAGAGAACTGTCCTTTGTTGCATTGCAATGTCTCAGTCTTTGTTCTCTCTTTGTTCACTCTATTTACCCTATTTGCCTGAGAGCCCTTCTTCCCCTTCAATTCCAGTCTTGCTGCTCCCAGAAACCTGTTCCTTCCTGATTCCTGTCAGCTCTACTAAGCTTCAGTCTGATCTAGGGTGGCCCAGAGTAATCGTTTGGTCTTTCTATATAGCTTTTTAGGTCGCAGCCTACCAGACAGCATTGGTGTCTGGTTTGCTAAAGAAATCTTGGGACATTCAGAAAGTTGACTAGGAATGCATTTCGCCAGTTGCTTACCATTGGATTTGTGGTTTGTAACTTACATTTCCTGGCTTTCTATTTGCTGACTTTATTTGCTTTCGGCTGTCCAGCTCGAGTTTGTCTCTCCCTTTGCCCAAACCTTGTTTACTGTATTCTTTCCCGAACTCTAATTCTGCAAACAGGCCTTTAAATCTTGTTCTTATCTTGTCACATATTCTGTGCATTCAAAGACAGAGATCAAATGTCAGGCTGTGTCTTCCAGGGAACTTGGTGTTTATTTTTTTCTGTTCAACTTCAAAGTGAGAGGATTTATGTGACAGTCATGCTGGCTAGTGGGGGCCTGCTTGAGGAAGATTGTACAGATGTTAGTTTGTTTTCTAGCACACAACAAAATGTTAATGCCTGTAAATAAACTGTGCTGATGATCAAATCAATACATTGGGTAATGACATTTCCACACATTATCGTTTGTGAGCTGTATACTTTTATCAGTAAAACTGTATGTGAGTACAAATGTAATGGTAATTTCAATTGAAAATGTGTTGTCTGTAATGACAGCACTCTTCCATACCATAAATACTCTATGTTACACCACTCCACTCTTCTCTGCACCACTTCACACCGCTGCACTCTACTCTGCACCACTCCACGGTACGCCACTCTGGGTCACTGCATTCTTCTCTGCACCATTCCACTTTACGCCTCTTTACTCTACACCACTCCACTCCACTCT
This sequence comes from Calotriton arnoldi, assembly GCA_963921515.1. NCBI lineage: Eukaryota > Metazoa > Chordata > Amphibia > Caudata > Salamandridae > Calotriton > Calotriton arnoldi. The sequence goes on from CAWUFW010004004.1 coordinate 1,021,383, forward strand.
ATGCCAATGCAATCTACCCCCCACTACTCTACTATGCACCACTGCACTCTTTGCCACTGCACTCTATACCACTGCGTGCTACTCCACTATGCCACCCTACTCTGCAACACTGCATTTTATGCCAATGTACTCTACACCACTTTACTCAAAGCCAATGCACTCTATGCCAATCTACTCTGCACCAAATCACTCTATGCCACTATAACCTATGCCACTGCACTGTACACCACTCTATCACTCCAATCCACTCTATTGTACTCTGCACCAATGTACTCTACGCCACTGCACGCCACTGCACTCTACAACAGTATACTCTGCAACAGTGCACCATCTGCCGCTCTACTTTATGCCACACTATGCCACTGCACTCTACATCACTTCACTGTGCTCTTAAACAATCTACTCTGCCACTGCAGTCTACACCACTCTGTACCACTCCACATCACTGCACTCTACGCCAATGCACTCTACACCACTTTACTCAAAATCAATACATTCCACCCCACTGTACTCTATGCCAATCTACTCTGCACCACTGCATTGTACGCCACTATACTCTTCTATATGCCACTGTACTCTACACCACTGCACTCTACGTCACTTTACTCTGCACCACTGTACAACCACTGCATTCTACACAAATGCACTCTATGCCACTATACTCTACCCCACTGCACTCTATGACACTACTCTGCAGCCCTGCACTCTCTGCCACTGAACTCTATGCCACTGAACTCTCCGCCACTACATGTGCCTCTCTTCTATGTGCCACTGCACTCTTCTCTGCATATCTCTACGCCAATGCACTCTGCCCCACTCTAGTCTAATGTGACCACTGCAATCTATGCCTCTCTACTCTACTCTGCAACACTCTATGCCAGTGCACCCTACCCCACTCTACTATGCACCACTGCACTCTTCGCCGCTGCATTCTACACCACTCCACTCTGCAACACTGCACTCTACAACAATGCACACTACACCACTACTCTATACCACTCCACCCTGCACCACTCCACCCAACTCTACTCTGAAACAATCTACTCTACGCCACTACACTCTATGATACTTCACTTTATGCTACTCTACTCTGTGCCACTCCACTCTATGCAACTGCAATCAATGCTGCACCTCTCTACTCAACTCAATTCTACTCTACGCCACTGTGCACGATACCACTGCACTCTACCCTGCACCACTCCACTCTTATCAAACAATCTAGTCTACGCCACTGCAGTCTGTCACTGCCACTGCACTCTATGCTACTCCACTCTACTCTAGACCACTGCACCCTACGCCAATCCACTGTACATCACTTTACTCAAACCCAATGCACCGTACGCCACTGTACCTATAACAACTTTGCATCACTGCACTTTATGCCACTATATTCCAACATTTTACTCTATGCCACTGCCCTCTAAATAACTGTCTGCTACGTCACTCAACACCATTGCGCTCCATGTCACTGCACTCTACACCACTCTACTCTTCTCTGCACCACTGTACTCTACTTCACTGCTCTCTGACCACTCTACGCCACTGCACTCTATGACACTGCAGTCTACATGACTGCACTCTACACCACTACACTCTACTGCACTCTATGCCACTGCACCACTCTATGCCAATGCACTATATACCACTCTACTCTGCATCACTCCACTCTATGCCACTTCACTCTACGTCACTCTACTCTGCAACACTGCTCTCTCCACCACTGAACTCTAAACCACTCTGCTCTGCATCGCTCCATTCTATGCCACTGTACTCTACGCCAATCCACAAACCACTTTAATCTACTCTGCACCACTGCACTCTACTCTATACCACTGCACTCTAAACCACTTCACTCTACTCTGAAACAATATACTCTATGCTACAGCAGTCTTTGGCACTCCATTCCACTCTGTGCTATTCCACTCTACACCACTCCACACTACGCCCATCAATTTTATACCACTGCACTCTATGCCACTGCACTCCACACCAATGCTCTCTACACCACTTTACTCAAAACCAATACACTCTATGCCACTGCACTCTTTACCAATCTACTCTGCACCACTGCACTCTAAGCCACTATGCTCTATGACCCTGCACGATATGCCACTCTACACCATTGCACTCTGCCACTTTACCCTGCACCACTCTACGCCCCTGCATTCTACACCTATGCCACTCTACTCTGCCACTTTCAACACTATACGCCCTCTGCCAATGCACTCCACGCTACTCTAATATACTGTGCACCACTGCACTCTACACCACTCCAGTCTAGGCCACTCCACTCCGCACCACTCCACAACACTATACTGTACGCCAATGCACTCTACGCCACAACTCTATATCACTTCACTCTACTCTGAAACAATTTACTCTATGCCACTGCACTCTACGCCACTCTACTCCACTCTGCGCCACTGCAGTCAATGCTGTGCCACTTTACTCTACAGCACTCTACTCTATGCCACTGCGGTCTACCCTGCACCACTCCACTTTTTCTGAAACAATCTACACTACACCTCTGCACTCTACGCCACTCTACACCACTGCAGTCTACACTATGCCACTGTACTCTAAACCACGGCACTCTACTCCAATGCACTTTACCCCACTTTACTCAAATCCAATGCACCCTACGCCACCGGACCTACGCCAACTACTTTGCTACACTGCAGTTTATGCCATTATACTCTACAACATTCTACTCTGTCACTGCATATTACGCCACTGCACTCTATTCTACTCTGCACCATGGTACTCTACTTCACTGCTCTCTGCACCAGTCTACTCTGCAACACTCTACGACCCTGCACTCTACTCTGCGTGCCACTGTACTATACTCTGTACCACTCAACTCTGTGCCTCTCTATAGCACTCTACACCACTGCACTCTACGCCACTGCACTCTATCCTGCACCACTCCACTCTATACCACTTCACTCAACGCCACTCTACTCCACTTTGCACCACTCCACTCTATCCCATTGCACTCTACGCCACTGCAGTCTACTCTACGCCACTAAACTCTACGCTACCCTATGTCACTGCACTCTACACCACTTTACTCAAAACCAATGCACTCTACTCCACTCTAAACTATGCCAATCTACTCTGCACCACTGTACTTTATGCCACTTCACTCTAGGCCACTCTATTCCCACTTTACTACACCCCACTCTATAACACTCCACTCCATGATGCTATACTCCATTCAACTCTGCTCCAAATACTCAACTCTAAGCTACCCCACTCTACAGCACTCTACTCCACACTATGCCATCCTACGACACTACTCCACTCTACACAACTCCCACTATGCCACTCCATGCTACTTTTCTCTACTCTGTTCTATGACACACTACTCCACTCTATGTCATTCTACTCTATGACAATCTACTCCGCTGTACGCCACTCTACTCCACTCTGCGCAATACCCTCTACGCCACTGCACTCTGCTCTACACCACTCCACGACATACTATGCCACTCAACAACACTCTACTCAACTCTGACACTGTGCTCTACTCACCACCACTCAACTCTACGCCCTTACACTCTACTTCCTCCACAGCACTGTACGCTACTCCATGATACTCCACTTCACTCCTCTCCTCTGCACGCCATTCAACTTTACTGTACACCACTCTATAACACTCCACTTTACGACGCTCCACTCCATGCCACTCTCCATTACCCTACTAACCCTTTAGCCAAGCTGAACAGCAGCCACTCTGGTGTACAACATTGCTAAAACTTATTCGCAAAGCCAATAGCTGTTGCATAGGCAAGACCTATTGGCTTTGCCAATGCTTGTTTATGTCTGTGGCTTATCTATCCTCTGGCACTTTTTTTAGGGACATTTGCAAATGTTATGGCCTTTCAGACAGGAAGTAGCTAGATAAAATAAAATACCCCCCACCTTGAATGCCATCTAAAATGACAACGAGCAAGCCAGTGATGGAAACAAATCCAGTGCTTGTTCTAGGTTGCTTTCTCCAAGGAAATTCTGAAAAAAGTGTATCCGAACAGTGATTTTTGCACCTCAAGTCTCAAAGAATTTTGTTCTATAGTGAAATTCTGTAGGTCTCATGAAATAATCACATTCATTAAGGGATGCCTAGTGAGGCTGATCTTCCTCAGATAAGTTGAAGGTGTTACTCCTTCGAAAGAAAACTTTGAAATAATGGGGCCACCATGTGCATTTTACAGTAAAATAAGTGGCTAAAGTCGTGTTAAGTTTTGCAGGTAACCATGCTCAAGAAAAGGCTTATCCACACCTGCAATTGTTGGAGCTGGGCTACCACAATCTCATTTCTTCTTTCCGTCATTGCCTAATTTGTAAAAGAATAAGTGCCGGGGCCCAGAACTCTACCCAGTAGCCCGAGGGCGGCGCTAATAAATGTCCGTACACCAAATTCCAAGGCTGCATAGTCTGGAATTCACCTCATGCCTCATTAATCGACTACCAGACACTCCCTGCAATTTTATGTCACTCCGGCAGGTTCCTGCCTTTTCCCTCTTATGACAGTTTTTCTGTCCTTCTATTTCTCCTTCTTTCTGCTTTGTGGATTATCCGTCTTTCTCTCTGGGAATGTGCGGTGAGGAAAAATAAGTGCTGGTCTCCAAAAATGAGTGCCGGAGGCCCCCACCGGCAATCACCAGCTCAAATTAAGCACTACTTTCCATCATTCAATATGTACCTTTCAATAGGTTTCCTTCCCATTTTTTCTTTTTTTTTCCTTTTGTTTGTATCCTTTCTTATGTCATTTTCCAATTTCTTGAAATTTGAAAAAAATAAAAAAGCATTATGTGGAGGGTGCAGGTCGGGAGCTGCATGTCGGAGCTCAGGTTGGTGCCAGTACTGGAATGTAAGTGGGTGGGTACTGCAAGTCAATGGTTCATGACAGAACTACATGTGGGTCTAGGTGCTGGAAAAGCACAGGGTGGGGGCTTCAAGTCAGGAGGTATATTGCAAAGGGGTGGTGGTTGTTTTTAGGGCTCGGGTTGTTTTTAGGGCTGGGGGGTTGTGGTTGTGTTTAGGGCCTGAGGGGCAGGGTCAGGGTGTTTTTAGGGCTCGGGGGAAAGGTTGTTTTTAGGGCTCAGGGTTTGGGTTGTTTTAAGGGCTCAGAGGGGGTCGGGGTTGTTTTTAAGGCTCAGGGTGCCCAGTATTAGGGCTCAGGATGGGGGGGTGTGTGTAAGGGACAGTTTTCAGGGCTGGGGGCAGTTTTAGGGTTCAAGGACGGGTCTGGGGTTCGGGATAGTTTTTAGTAAGTGGGGCTGGGTTTTAGGGCTCAGGGCGGGGGCGCTGGGGAGTAAAACCAGGGATATCCCTGTACCAATCATGCCTTTACAACAAAATTGCACGGTGAAGGCATTCATGGTAAAGGAATGCGTGGTTAAGACACATTCGTTGCTGGGGCAGCGTAGTAGAGGCACGTGTGGTTTAGCCATGCATGCGTATGTCATACAACCACCTATTCAGGTTCTGGTCTATCATGGAACCCTATGAACCATTCGGAAAGCTGTCCCTCCTCTACCAAAGGCACTGAATTGCCAGAGTAATGGCCGATTGTGCGTTAAATAAATCCAAAAACATAAGAATAATTAAATGTTTACTAGCCTATGGGGAAACTGGGAGTTTTTCTGAAAGCCTTTTTGGAGGGAGCTGGAGTCAAAATGTGATGGACTCAGCATCAGCCTTCTTGGGGTGAAATCTCCCAATTTCTGGCAGCTCTGAAGCAGTTACCAGCTGCATGGAACACTTTAGAAAAACTCAAAGAAAAGAAACATAAAACAGTTCCCGAGAAATCTGTCTCCATTATCCAGACCACCCTTGCCCCTTTATGAGGCACAAGGAACGAGGTGCACTGGTTCATCAAAATAAAAAAAAATTTATTGACAAAACTAAAAGTATTAGTTGAATTAGAAATAATTAAGAGGTAATGTTCAAGTTTCTAACGATTTGTTGTCGCACAAAAAGATCCTGTTGACTTGTGATTTTTCCCCCTTCCATTTTTGTGCCAGTCTGGGAAGATGAGTAACATGTTTTTAAAGCAGCTTTTCTATGGCACGTGACAGATCATCCTCAAAGATCTGCCAATCTTGATGAACATATAACAGACTCGATTAACTCGGTGTCCCAACACTTTCCCACAAAGCCCTGCAGCCCCCTTGATTACCATTAGTAGGACAATAGATTAAGTATCTTGTCTAAGATAACACAGTGAGTCATTGAGGAATAGAAACTGAACTAGGGGAATAAAGGAAAACCATAGTTCATGGCTCCTTCATGTCAATGCGCCACGTCTTCAACATCGCAAGCAAGACAACCGGGGACGAGCTCAGGAAAGTCCTCAACACGTCCATCACCTCAGCCTCCTTCCCTGAGGATTGGAAACACGCTGAAGTGAAGCTCCTCCTGAAAAAAACATCCGCTGACCAAACGAACCGAAGAACTACCAGCCCATCTCCCTGCTCCCCTATCCGGCAAAAGTCCTTGAGAAAGCAATCAACCAGCAACCCACCCTGCACCTGGAACACCACAGCCTCCTGGACCCCTCCCAATCTGGATTTGAGCTAACCACGGCACTACGTCACAGCCCTGATCACAGCCATCGACAACATCAGTGCCCTCCTGGACCACGGCAAAATGGCAGTCCTTATCCTCCTGGATCTGTCAGCCGCTTTTGACACGGTCTCCCATCACATCCTGATCAACAGACTCCACCACATCGGGACACAGGGAGACACCCTCCAATGGATCGCCTCATACATCACCGGAAGAACCCAGAGGATCCGTCTCCCACAGTTCATCTTGGATCCCAAGAAGATCATTTGTGAAGCCCAACTCTCTTCAACACCGACCTGACCCCCCTGGCGTACACCGTCAGATCGCACAGACTCAAAATCCTCTTCTATGCTGACGAGACCCAGCTCATCCTCTCGCTGTCTGAAAACCCCTCCATCACCAGAGCCAAATTTCACAGATGCATGATGAACGTCGCTCAATGGATGAAGGGCAACAGTCTCAAACTCAACACGGACAAGATGAAAGTACTCATCTTTTGGAACAACACCTTGCCCTGGAACAATGCATGGTGGCCCGTGGAACTCGGCCCAACCTCAGCCCTGACAGACCAAGCACACAACCTCTACATCATTCTGGACAGCAAGCTAGCTATGAAAAAACAGGTCAACGCAGTCGCATTCACCTGTTTCCACACCCTTCGCATGCTCCACAATATCTTCAGATGGCTCTCAGTCAACACCAGAAGGACAGGCACGCAGGCCCTCGTCACCAGCAGGCTGGACTATGGAAACACACTTTGTAGGAATCACTGCACGCCTACCAAAGAGACTTCAGACAATTCAAAACTCAGCAGCAAAACTCATCCATGACCTCCCCTAGAAGGACCCACATCACACCCCACCTCAAGAAACTACACTGGCTCCCGGTCCAGAAGAGATGCCAGTTCAAGATGCTGGCCCACATTTACAAAACTCTGTAAAACGTAGGACCAGCATACATCAGCCTGACCTTCCACCAACCGACTAGCCACCGTCGATCTGCCTCCCTCTTCCTTGCGGACATCCCCCAGATCCGCCAGACCAACAGCAGCGGATGCTCCTTTTCACACCTGGCCAAGGTATGGAACAACCTTCCCCTGCACCTCAGGACCGCCCCCTCATTCCAACAATTCAGGAAAGAACTCAAGACCTGGATGTTGGAATGAACAAATGCCACGCAGCAGCCAACATCTCCAGCATCTCGAGACCCTCAAGGGTGATTTGCTGCGCTTTATAAATGTTTGATTGATTGAACGTGGTCTCCATAGTGTAAGGATCAATTGGTAACACAGTGTCTATTTTTATAGTGCAGCTTATTTCCTTTTTGGTCACATGGTGGCACTACAGTATTACTTTTGTGAATGGTCGTGGGCTATCATTAGTTATTGGGAAGAATTACATTCTTACTACTTGTTTTACAACAAAGAGACGTCGCGATGGTCGCTGACCTTACTGAGTCATGTCCCTTAGCCCACTAAAATCTGTTTCACTCTGGTCCCCTTTCACCTGTTCCGAAGGCACTGCATGAAACTTCATGGGATCTTCAAACAGAAATGGTATTTGCTGCGTCTGGCTCTATTGTTGCCTTAGAGGGGAAGCAGTAAGCGAGAGCCAACTGGATAGTGCAGATATCGGCAACCCTCCTCAAACATGGTGAATATAGCATGCACTGCAATAAATAATCACTCAAAACCAGGTTTGTTGGAAAACAATTTGCTGTAGGTTTATTTCATACAAGAAGTATGCCAACGTGGTGGGTTAACTTACGGCGATCCAAGGGCAGGCAGCAGTGACTGACCTAAGCTGCCCTGCCCACTTGATGAGCCAAACTGCACCTTGGCCAACCCAATTGGTGCAACCATCTACCTGGGGGATTTCGCCCCGTGAATTACCCTGGACCCCCAGTCCTTGGCCTTACTCACGCCTTTTTAGGGGTGGAGCGTTGCAAGGCAAGCCTCTGATTGTTCAGGCGTACAACCGCCCAAAGGACTAGAGGGGCGCCGACATTTTGTCTGGGGTCCTGCCATAAATACTCCTGGGGTTTGGCATAGGGCACCCCTGCTGTGCTCCTAGAAAGGGTACCCCTATGTACCAATCAGCCTCTGGATCACCCTGTAACTTCTCCATCACTCTGGATGTGGCAGCCGTCACATCCAGGGCTCCCCCACCAAGGCAGGCAACTTGCTCACTTGCAACCCACCGTTACCAGGGCTTCACCCAGATCCAATAGGAACAAGTCCATGCCAACCTCTGACAGGTGTACCCCGTCTTCCTCAAATAACCCTTGGTGCTGGCATCTATCAGTCCATGTCTTATGAAGCCAAAACCCCTCTGCTCAGTGAACTTGCGCATGGTGCTGTTTACCGTTCTGCGGGAATGTTCAATGGCATGCCCCGACCTGGCCCGTGCCAGACCCTCCGCGGGGTGATCTCGGATCACCATAGTTCGTATTGCCCGATGCATTTGCTAATCTCGCCCATCGTGGCTTTCATTGCCTGTATTAGCGCACATCACCCCATAGATGTCAGGTTGTTGCCACTGTGATGAATGACTAACATGTTCGGGGGTGACCCCCAGCTAGTCTTCGCTGCAGCTTGTTGAGCAAGCTGTGCCATCGCATGCCCGGGAACCCCAAACATGCTATCTGTGTGTGGTTGAACCCATGCTTCCAGGTCCTGGTCTTTGCCCATTGTGCCACCCTAGCGATGAATGAGTGGCCGATCACCCACACCTTGAACCCTGACAAAATAAAGAAATGCGAATTTGTACACACCATTTAATTGTTGCACACAGAATACACTATTGTGAATCCTGAGCATCCACAATTTACATCTACAAAACCACAATTTAGGCAAAAGACTAAACAACTGCACACAGCAAGCTAATAACACGCCTCTTCAAAACACACTAATTTACATTGTTCCCCCCCTTGTGCCCTTCGGATTCCTCATGGGCGAATATAACGCTTATAGCACTGGGAGTCCCACCGCCCCACCTTTGTGATGCGATCGGGGGGAAGGCCCACCTTAAAGGCTGTGGTGGCCACTCCAATACAAATGGCTGGAAAATCGGTTGTCTGGCCCAGAGTTTCCTGACAACTCTAGACATGACCTCATAACTTGCTCAAATTGGTATCTAGTGAGGGGCATGAGATACACATGTAATAACAGGTAGCCCCCTGTGTTGGGCCGGAGGGTCATATAGTCTGATACCAGCTCCATAGGGCAGTACTTCCTGTCGCCCAGGGGCTGGAGCACTATGTCTTTCCCCTGCCCCGCCTGGTCCGTTTTGGATCTTCTCACAGTTATTCTTAAGGTGTCTCCTAGCACCTGAATGTCCGGTGTGCATATAGCATCACCTGGCCCATCCCTCTTTGATCAGGCTACCAACTAGCTGACTCTGAAGGCCCCAAAGATTGCCAGGCTGAATGCAGCAGCGAAAAGGCTGGCCTCATAGGTAGAATATGTAACCCTGTGCACCCAATCTATCATAGTATGTGGAATTTGATTGGTGACCTGTTGTCTGGTACCAGTCTCTCTCCTCTAGCCCAGCCTTTAAGTGCCGCCCTTATGGGGAATGCCCTGGCAGGGTCCTGATGCCCTCTGAGTTTGGCATGGTGGCTCACTGCTGCTAAGTGTCTGGTGATCCAAGAGTTGCTCTTGCCCTGACCCTTGGCCCATAGAACAAAATATTACACCTTGTGCTCCAGCGTTGCTGTATCCCCGCCCCATGCCCCTGACACCCTGCAGAAAGTGAAGAAACAGGTCTTGTACTGCCTCCTAGTCCCAGGTGCTAGAGACAGTTCGCCCAGTTCCATTAAACGCAGGTCCACTGCAGTAGGGGCCAGAGGTGTGAAGGGAAAGGTGTCATCTCTGCTCTCGCTCGCGGCCAAGTCTCCCGGAAACTGAGCCACTTAAAACGAGAGTCAGCTGCCACATTCCTAACCCCTTGAATGTGCTGAGCCCGAAACTCCACATTGTTATGCAGGCAAGTCCTCACTATTTCCCTCAGCAGGCAGAGTACCAGTGGGCATTTTGCAGACTGCTCATTTATGGCCTGCACCACTGCCATGTTATCTGACCAAAACAAAACCCTTTTTGTTGCCAAGGCCTCATGCCATAGATGGAGAGCTGCCACTATGAAAAATAGTTCCAACACAGTGACATTGGCTGTGATCTTCCTTTTGCGCCAATAGTTAGGCCATTTCTGTGCGCACCACTCACTCCCCATTATTGCGCCAAAACCTTCCCTGCCTGATGCATCTGTAAAAAGGCACAATTCGGGGCTGACCACTCAGGGGGATCTCCATATCAGTGTTCCATTGAAGTTAGCCAACAATTCCGCCCACATTCTGAGGTCCTGTTTCAACCCTTTGCTAAGTCCGACTAGGTGGTGTTTCTTTTTAACATTAGCTGTGGCCCTGGCCAGCCTTCTGGCAAAAACCCTACCTGCTGGGATCACCCTTGCTGGAAAATTCAGTTTACCCAGGAGGCTCTGAATGGCACCCAAGGACACCTTGTCTTTCGCCAACGTTGTCTGGATGTCCTGAATCAGGCCCTGCGCCTTGCCCACAGGTAGTCTGGACACACCCTTAACAGTGTCTAGCTCTATGCCCAGAAACGTCAGGACCTGCGCTAGGCCCTCGATCTTCCTAGGTGCCAGTCAGTCCTTGGAAATTTTGCAGTGCCTCCATGCAGTCCAGTGTCCCCTCCTCCCCGTTGAAAAGGAAATCGTCCAAATAGTGCGTCACCCCCTTTACACCATAAGACCATTGGAGTGCCCATTGCAGGAAGCAGCTGAAGGCCTTAAAGTAGGCACAGGACACTGCACAACCCATTGGCATGCACCTGTCGTAATAAAACTGTCCTTCCAACTTGAAACTTAGCAGGTGGTGGCTGCCTAAGTGAACCGGAAGCAGGCAGAACGCTGATTCGAGGTCTGTCTTTGCTAACCTAGCCCCCTTGCCCACTCTCCTTACCATGTCCACTGCTACATCAAACGTGCAGTATGTGACAGAACAAAGTCCGCCCTCCAATCAGTGATTAACTGAATTACCCTCATGGTATGACAAGTGGTGTATCAGTCTGAAACTCCCTGGATCCTTCTTGGGGACCACTCCCAGGGGAGAAACCACAAAGTTGTCCAGCGGGGAGAGGGAAATGGTACTTCCACCTGCCCTAATGCTAGTTCCTTCATGACCTTCTCCTGTACTACTGCGGGGAGTCTCTAGCAGACCTCAGGTTGTCCGCATCCCTGCTTCCTAATGGGCCTACGTGTGGAACCCTTCTACAAAACCATTCACCAACAATAGGCCGTCTTTTGTGTTGGGGTATTTTCTAAGCAATGGGAGGAGGTTGCACAGGATCAATGGTGAGGGGCCCTTTCCTGAGCTGGCAGTAGCTAAGAAGCTGTCTGGGTTGGGAGAGGTGCCCTTACCTGTGCTGGCGGCAGTGGTGTTCTTGTCTGGGTTGCAAAGCGTTGTTACGGGGGCGGGGACTTATTACTCGGTAGGTGCTTAACTGTCCTGTCTTTTGTTGTGTGGGGGGCATGTCCCCCACCTTCCTTTGCAAGAAGCTGTTGGCTGTGGAGCCTCACACTTGTTGCAGATGTGGATGAATTTGCAGGCTTTGCCCCAGTAGCAGGACCCGGCATTGAATAGTCTCCAAGTGCCTGGGGCGGACTTGTTGAACCCCCACCTCTGACCGGTCGCTCCCCACGCGCCTCAAAAGGGCTGCTTGAAGGGGCATCTCCCTGCTTGGCTCTGCGCCTTAAATGATGACTGCCAGCTCGTGTTTCTGCTGAATGAGTCCTTCTGGGGCGGGGTGAATTTTCCCATGTGCTTCACCCAAAGCTGGACCTCTTTCTGATCCCAGCCTAGTTTGGGGCACATGGCCATCTTCTTTCTGAATTCCCTATCGTAATTATACCACCCAATGCCTCCTGGTTTTATAGCCTCATTGTGGATGGTGCGTGAATACTGGAAGAGCCCTGGGCCCTGCTCCGGGTATTTTTCCATAACTACTGCTGACAAGATGGATAAAAGCCTCCAGCCAGTTTTTGATGGTTTTGTCTGGCCATGCTTGGTTTCTCCTCTTCTTGTCTTCCTCCTTCCCGCCCATCGTCCTTGTGTCCAACCCATGCTTCCCATGCATCAGCAGTGTGAATATATCCACAAATTCACGTCACCAAATCCCTTCTTTAGCTGCTAATGGCACCTGCCACGCCAGCAAGCAGCGACCCGATACTAGGGGGGGCAACTGTTATCAGAGGCAGTTTCTCCACCACCGGGAGTGCTACCTTTGACGCCTCACTCAATCAATCAATCAGGGGAATTGTGAGCGCGCTACTCACCCGTGAGGGTCTCAAGCCGTGGGGGTGGAGGTGTGGGGGAGGCAGCTCTGTTCAGTCGTAAAGCCAGGTCTTGAGCATCTTCCTGAAGATGTTCAGGGAGGGGGCGCGTCTGATGTCGATCGGGAGCTTGTTCCAGGTGTTGGCCGCGATGCAGGAGAATGTTCTTCCAACTGTTCTGGCTATGCAGAAGCGCGGGGTTTCGGCGAGGGCGAGGTCGGCGAATCGGAGGTTGCTCTTGGGTACATAGAAGGAGATTCTCTCGTTGAGGTATTGGGGTCTGGTGTTGTGGAGGCATTTGTAGGCGTGGGTGAGTGTCTTGAAAGTGACTCTTCTCAACGGGGAGCCAGTGGAGGTTCCGCAGGTGTTGGGTGATGTGTTCGTGTCGAGGGATGCCGACGACGAGTCTGGCTGTGGAGTTCTGTATGGTCTGGAGCTTGCGGAGCAGAGACTTGTTGATCCCGGCGTAGAGGGCTCAAGTTGAGGGGAAGCCCTGTGCTTGTGCCTGGTGTGTTGACAGGGTGCCCTGCCTCAATGATCTATGTGTTGGGGCCCTGTGCCCCAGCCGGTTGAAGGGTGGTGTCCCCAGAGGAAGGGGGTGGTTGTTCGGTGCTGTGAGGCTGAAGCTTGCGGCGGTGTTGCCAGCAGCCTGGGTTATCTGTGACTGCCTCTCCGCCTGAGGGGTTGGTGTAGCTGGGATTAGGGGAGAAACTGCGCACTGTCTGCTTCTCACCAACTTGGTCCCCCCACACCTTTGCAATTGTTGGTGCGCTTTCCACCCCAGTGGTTGTGTCCTTGTGAGGGGGCTTTGTTTCCTGGTTGACGAAACGTGTTTTAAAGTCCACCATAAAACTCATCATTGCATCCATCAGCTTACCCATTCTGTCCATGGACTCGATGCTTGTTGGTGTTGTGCTGCTAGTGTCTGTTGGCACTGCCACCGTCGCTGTCTCGCACTGTGTCGCTGGGGCTCTATCCTTTTTCGTGGGGGGTCTCAGCCGGGATTTCCTTGTTTGTTGGCCTGCGGGCCCTTTTCAGCCTTGTGGGCCCTACGCTTGCTAGCGCCAGCTGTTGTGCGCTGGGTCTGTCGACTTCGAACCCTGAGTCTTGGGCTCTCCCGCATTTATGATGCCCCTTGCCCACTCTAGGCCTCCATGAACGCTGCCCAGTCTGCATCCTGAGACGTGCTGGGCTGTGACTCGCCGACTGTGAGAATGGGGGGTGAGCCCTGGCTAGCCATGCCCTTGACTTCGTACTCTAGCCTCAGATTTGGAAGATCCTGCAGGGTGAGAGAAATATGTATGAAATTAGCCCCAACGCCCTTCATGACCCTTGTTGGTCCCCTTATCGCACCGTTCACATCTACTCTGAAAACTGGTCCCACGTTTGGTTTTAAGCATCCAGATTTTTCCTGATCACTATACCACATTCCTGTAAACTTACTTCAACACTTGAGTGCCGGGACAACCGATGACTGCAGTGGTCTACTGCCGGTCTGCCCTGGGGTACGTTCGGTGGTGACTTTCAAGCGCCGCCTTGGGGGTGTGAAAGATAGATTCAAGGTTATCCACTGTGCCCCCACTCACCCTAGCCGGCTACTCCGGGCTGTTTCCGCCTAGAGTCTGCACGCATACCCTGCTTCCCCAGTGTGCCTTGACTTACCCTTTGCATCCCAATCCCACTGTGTAGCTGTACAGTTCGAGTCTGTTACCAGATTTTGTTTTTGTACGACAATACCTTGAATAACAAGCATTGGCATAGCCAATAGGTCTCGCCTTTGGGACCTTATAAGTGTTTAGCCAGACCCCTCCTCCCGCCCCCTCGGTCTGATCGTGGAGTGTGCACACAGTTGTGTTAATGTGTCTGGGCGCTGGCGGTTGTGGGTAAAGCTGTGATTTCACAGCTGCCGCCGCTTCACAAAGAGCCCTTTAGCTGGTGAGAAGTGCACCTTCAAGTACTCCTGGTGCGGGGGGGTGGAGTGACAGTGCAGGTTCTAGCAAAGGCAACAGGGCGACTCACCCGGAACCCCCAAAGGGAGATTTCACACAGAGAGGAGGCAGACAGTGGGAGTGGGAGCAGGCGCGCAACGCCCATTGGGCTCAAAGGGAGGAGAGCCCAGGACGGTAGACCATGCCTCCATGGTCTTACATCTGGTTGCACTAAACTATGAACACTTCTGCATACAAATGTTTAATTGTGAGACACACAACCCAAAATAGGTGCAGTGTCTAATAGCAATCACACGGAAAACGGCATGCGCGTGAATCAGCAAAAAGAACTACCAGCGAACATTTATGTGCTAAGCTAAAGTTGTATGCACTCGTTATGCATAGACACATTTGCAGAAATACCGTCTGTAGACCGCGTGACCAATTCGCACGAATGTGTTCTGCTCGGACACAGACACGTACACGGGCTGTCTGTGCGCAGACGTTTAAGGCGCAGAGGTCTGATGTGCACAACACATCACGTAATTATGTTACAGGGGCTATTGAAAGCGATTACTGCGTGCACGTATTTTGTGCACTGGATGCACATGGGCAAAGGGAAAGTGTAGTCAGTCACAGTATGACCAAATATAGTGACTATCCCTCCTTTGAAGTCTAAAGCAATGCAAAAACATTTCCGGCAAAAAATAATCACGACTTCTCTTCGTATGAATTCTACATAGGGTTGATGACAAAAAATATAGACATCCCCACCCACCCCGTCTCACAGCGACTCGTATTGACGTCCAGCACCTGTAGGTTGATGAGGTAGAGATTGCAAGTCTGTTCTATGCACAGGGTACGGGACATACATAGGTTCTGTGCACGTAAAACGGGGAATTTTAACCATCAGTGCAAAGGAAAAGTGGCGTACATGTTTAACGATATAACACACGCGACTAGAGAACCAGATCATACACGGAGTGCTCGTTGCACAGAACGAGCACTGATGTTTTCAAAACGAAAAAGGCCACATTGCATGTATTTTGCAAGTTACATCTCAAACAGACATTCGCACTCACTCACGTACCAAACACATGTTCCGCGCACAAATTATGCAATATTCAGTGACAGACTTATCTGCACGCATTAACACTGTGGGAGTGAGTGGCTCTGACATCCCGCAGGGTGCATATCAGCCATCTGCTAAGCGAGAGCCGATACAAACAGAAATGTGGGGACGCGCCTTGTAATAAAAGTGGCAAGGAAACCTGAGCAAAAACAGATGGCCCCTGCGCGCCGCTGCTGGCTCCCGAGAGCAAAACGCTCTGGGAGTAAACCTTTGGGACATCCACACGCCTTTGGCCAATTGCGTACTGAAGCCAGACGCGAAGACCAATAGCGTGTGAGCACAACATGCACGCGCTTCGAAGAAAGCTGAAGTGATTCCAAGAGGTCGATTTCCTAGTGCAGCGCATGCGCTGCGCTAGGCTCGACCTAAAAAGGGGGCGGGGTGAGCATAAAACTTGTAGTTCTTGACATGTGCTTGAACATCTCGAGGTCAGCTGTTGCGGTAGCATGAAAACCTGCTGCATGCCTGCGGGCTATTTTGCGGCACTGAGCTGGTGACCACTAATATGTCATTCTGGCCGATCAAAGCTACACCCCGCAATAGCGCTCGCGCCGCCGGTCCCCCTTGCGCCCTACACTGTCGCGTGAGTCTCACCTAGCATGTTACTTGGTCCCATTGCTTACCCTTCGAATCCTGGTGCGACACTGATGGCTCCGGGCCTTGCGCCCTTTGAAGGCTCTGTACTTTGTCGCCGGTGTATTCTTAAAAATTAATAGAACAATGAATGCCTTTAGTGTCCAAAATTGCCCGGTAGTCATTGGTGGTTTCTGCAGATTTTTGCAACATTGTGCCAGTGTGTAAAGACGTGCCTAGGCACCTATGCTCTGACATATGCTATCTTCTCTCTGGCAAGTCGTGACCTGTTGCTGGAAAGATGGACACAAGAATACATCCTGCATGGTTGGACGGGAAACCATCGTCCACATGTTTGCGCAAACGCTTTATGACCCCGGAAAAGATGGCGTGAATAGGAGGGACAAAGAGGAAGGCAAATGGCAGGGGCAGGTATAAGTACCTGGTCCCAACCCACTGTGCGCCGGAAGTGACATGGCCTCGGCATCGGACTGTGGGTGATCCCCGGAGGGGGGTGTCCCTGAGACTAGAGCATGGAGATGTGCCAGAATGTGGCACTAACGTGGCCGTCTTTTATATAGGTGCGCTGTGTGCGCCGCGGCCAGCCACAGAGTCGGTGTGCGCATTGAAGCCTCTGCTTGATCAGCAAGGTGGGGTGGTCGGTGACGTCGTAATGAACACTGAAGGCGATGGTAACATCACAAATCAAGTACAATGGTGCCTCTAGGCGGGGCCTTTGAGTGAGCCGAGCGCAGGCATCAGGAAGGAGAGGGAGCACAAAGAGAAAGTGGGGAAGTGATCTGGAATGCCACCTGTAGCGAGAGCGCATGGTCAGCCGGGTCACTGTAGTACTCTGGTGGGTCCGGACTGCATGTTGGGACTAAGGCCACAAATGTTGCTAAGCAAGGTCAGGCTGGGACAGAAAATAGGCCCGGGCAACCAAAATATAAGTGGTCCCCATTAGTGAACTACAAAGCTAAACAAGCATTGGCATAGCCAATAGGTCTCGCCTTTGGGACCTTATAAGTCTTTAGCCAGAGATATTGACTTTGCCTATGTTTTTAAGCTGTGCGGTACATCAGTTTGCAGGATGCTGAAAAGTTATAATAAAGAAGTGTCCAAAGCATTTTTGTTACCTTATATATGACCAAGAAAGCATTATGTACAAGTGAAATACCATATTAAAAAAGTATTACCCATAAATGTGTTGATTGAATTTTGTCCTTTGAATGCTGGCAACTTGTTTCTGCGTGTGCCAATGCTTGCTTGTTATGGTTTTTTTTGTTATGGGGCCACCGAGAGAATTATAAGTCTGATCACTGTCAGTAGTGCCCAATCAGGTGGTTTCTGAAGCTTTTCCCTGCAACACACCTTGGTCCTGTGTCTGTTGCGCACTGCACACTGCACTTGGACCAAATATTTTGCTCAGGCTTGAAGTTCACAGGCTTTGTGGAGCCAGGAAATCAGGCTGGTTGTTTATACTTATTTTTAGGAAATGCCAGGTCTTTGCTACCCTTCTGAACTTCAGCTGGTATTCCACGATTTGCGTCTTTGGTAGCAGTTTATGTTTATGGGTTTTATAAAGCGCATAGCTGCCCATGGGCCTCCCAGCGCTGCGAAATAAGAGAAGTGCAGATACCTATCAGCCTGGGAATAGCCAGGTCTTTAGTTTTTTTCTGAAAGTTTGTTCCTCCGTGATCATTCTTAGCTCTAGTGGAATTGAGTTCCATAATTTCGGTGCCAGATGTGAGAAGGATCTTCCCCCCCATCTGGCTCTCCTTATTCTGGTAGTTGTGGCAAGATGTTCCGAGGAGGATCTCAGAGTTCTATCTGGAATGTATGGAGTGATCAAAGTTTTCAGTAGTGTTGGGCCTTTTCCCTTAAGGGCTCTATGAGCTATACATAGCGCTTTAAACTTGATCCCTGCATGCACGGGCAACCAGTGTAATGATTTCAGGGCAGACTTAGTGGATTCATGCCGAGGAATTTTTCGTAAAAGTCTGACTGCCGCGTTTTGCACCACCTGCAGTCTGTTAAGAACATATTTAGGTGACCCCAGAAAGAGAACATTCCCATAGTCCAGGCGAGACACCACCAATGCCTGCACCACTGTTCTTTGTGCTTTCTTTGGGATGAGGTCAAGGATTTTTTGGAGCATCCTCAGGGTTCCAAAACAAGTGGCCGCGAGTTTGCTGGCTTGAGTTTCCATTGTGAGGTGGTTATCTAACCAAAAACCCAGGTTTTTTATAGAATTTTTATGTCCTGGTGGGTGCCCTAGTTCTTCCGGCCAGTTCATGAAAATTTGTGGATTTATTTTATTACCCAAAAACATAAGTTCAGTCTTGTCCCCATTAAGTTTTAGCCTGCTGTGGGTCATCCAGCTGGCTATTTTTATCATGCACGGGACTACCGAATTATTTATAGAATCGGCATCCTTTGCCACAGAAATTACCAATTGGGTGTCATCTGCATATGTAATTATTGACAGTCCAAATTCCTGGACAATGTCCGCCAATGGCTGCATATAAAGGTTGAACAGTGTGGGGCTCAGGGAAGAGCCCTGAGGAACCCCACATGTAACTTTGAAACTGTCCGATAGCAATCCTCCTTCAGTGGTTTGGAAGGATCGGTCATTCAAAAAAGATACGATCCATTTTAGGGCCTGACCCTGAATTCCTGCCCTTTCAAGCCTGGATGTGAGCGTCGTGTGGTCCACAGTATCAAATGCTGCATTCAAATCCAGCAGAAGGATAGCTGCCTCGCCCCCCTGGTCTAGAATGCCCTTCAATTTTTCTGTTACCAGCAGCAGGGCGGATTCAGTACTATGTACGGGTCTAAAGCCCATTTGGGTCGGATGGAGGATCGAATTCTCCTCTAGAAACTGGGACAGTGAGGAATTTACATGCTTTTCAGCCATCTTACCTAGCGTGGGAAGGAGCAAAATAGGGCGAAAATCGGCCATGTCTGTTGGATCTAGGTGTGGTTTTTTAATTAACGGGCGTACTATGGCATGTTTCCAGGTTTTCGGTACTATACCCTGGCTGAGGGAAAGGTTAAGTAGAGTTGTAGCAGGAGTTATAATTGTACCACCCGCCTGAGCCAATATGTGGGGGGGAATAGGGTCCAAAGGGGAGCCAGATTTTATTCCCTGTAGGATCTTGGATGTAATGTCTACATTCAATTCAGGGAATGCTTCAAGTGTAGGTTTCCCCCAAGTCTCTAAGTACACTGGGTCACCCTGCGGGTCTCTGACGTGAACATTCTCTGACAAGGAATTGTAAATAGTGTCAATCTTATTTTTGAAGTAGGTCGCTAGTTCGTTACATCTTTCTCTAGATGAAGATATTGTAGGGGCCTCAGGTGCTAATGTTGTGAGGGATTTTACAATTTTAAAAAGTTCTCTCGAGGAATTAGTGGCTACCTCAATTTTCTCCTGCAAATGATTTGCTTGAGCAATTCTAATTTCATTATGGTAGAGTCTGATTTCTGTTTTGTATTGTTTCTTTAATGCATTGTCGTAAGACTTCCTCCAATTCCTTTCTGTTTTTTTACAGGCTTTCTTTAAAGCTGCCAGGTGGCTGTTAAACAATGCTGGTCCCTTCCGAGGGCGATTAGAGCAAATTCGCCCTTTTTGTTCCCTCTGTTCTGCCACCTTAGTGAGCCAGTCATCCCACCTTCTGTCAGCGATCACAACTTCCCCTGTAATTGTAGGAGCACCTTCTTTTAGGGCTTCTCTTAGTTTTTCTGGGATGGTTCTTGTCCATTTCCTGCTCATATTAAAGGAGATGTGTCTTGAATTCTGGGGATGTGTATTGTTTAGAGAGAAAGGGATAAAGAAATGGTCTGTCCAGGGCAATGGCGAGGGGATGCTACTGTGAGTGTGGGATCGTTAGTGAATATCGCATCTAAGATATGTCCTTTTTCGTGTGTTGCTTCTTGTATCTTTAAATTCAGCTGCATAGCTTCCATATCGTGAATGAATCTAGAGGTGGTAGGATCATCTTTTTGTCTAAGTGAATGTTAAAGTCGCCTAGAATGGTTATAGAATTTTTGACATGATGCTCTCTGTCAGCATGTCGGGAAAACTTTCTAGGAAGGTGAGACAGGACCCTGGGGGTCTGTATGTGAGGGTACCTGAGAAGGTTTGGTTAGGTGATAGCCGAATGCTAAACAGCAAGTTGTCAGTGTTTAGGAGTGGTTTAGTCGTGATCATGCAACTATAATTTTCTTTATATATGATTGCTATACCTCCTCCGGTTTTTCCCACTCTATCCTGTCTCCTAATGTTATACCCAGTAAGCACAGCCATCAGCAGTTCAGGAGTGGAACAATCCTTAAGCCAAGTTTCAGTTAAAAAGAGAGCATCCAGCTGCTCTTCCTCTATTAAACATCTCAGTTCCGTTTTATGGGCGGGTATGGATCTAGAGTTAATTAGCCCCATTCTCCATCTATCTTTCTCATTTAAGTTAACAGGGTTTTTAAGGAGTCCCTGTTTTGGGGGTTCCTCCTCCAGTGTCCATCCACAATGCGTGTAGAGTCCCTTCTGGTCTCCCCAGTTTTGAGGTAACATATTATGCTTGCAATCATAACTGACATTTGGTCTAAGGTCATTAAGCTCTTGTGCTGTATATCTAATACAAGTCAGAGGGTCTCGCGAGAAACTGGCATCATCCGTGGTCCCTGGTCCCTGCCAGTCGCGGACGGGCGCAGACGGGCTTGCCTTAGGCGCGCCTTAGGCGCGCCAGCGGCGCGTCCGCTGCGCGCGTCCTTCCCTGCATCCGGTTAAGTAGTCAGCCGGTCTCCAACCACTAGACCGCTGACTACACCCTCCACCGGAAGTGCAGGATCGGGGAATCTGAACGTGACGGGTCCTCTCTACCCTCCACTCAAACGGCACATCAGCCGCGGTGGACCGGGGTAGGAGACCTCGCCGTGATACTATGTCGAGTATTGCCCACAGGTAAGAGACCAGGATTCCCTATAAAACTTTTAAAAGTAGGTCTTTCAAGATTAAGACTAAAAGCAGTTAAAACAATTAGGACCGATTAAAACTGTGCAACTGTGAGTGCTTTTGTAAAGCCTAGCGTCACCTTGTTTCAGAAGTGAAGGCACCGGCAAATCTCCTCCTATTCGCCGCAGTGGTTCAAAAGCTGTGCAGTCTGCACTGACACTGCTCTTCAGCCAATGTTCTTCTAGCAGGATTGTTGCACTTTGCCCGCCCTAGCCTTGAGTGGAGTGTTTTGTTGTGGGCAGCTCTGTGGAATTCAGCTTGCAGGTTAGGGACTGACGTCACTAAGCTCTCCTCATCACTTCTGAGATGCATAGCTGCCAAGGTTTCAGATTGCTTATGTGTGACATTTTCTTAAAATCAGTGTAATTATAAGTGACATTTCAACGACTATGAGTGACACTTTATCGCGAGCGAAATCAAGCAATGAAGACGAGGGAAACATATAAATATCAGAAATTACATCCATTTGAGCAACAAGAAACTCTAAGAAGATCCTAAAACTGCTGCATTGCACCAGAAATGGAAGGGCACTAACCGGAGACAGACTGCGTGACTGCAGTTCGCAGTAACAGAGGGCAGGAAGGCACTACAGTGCTCACAAGATGATCTTGTTGATCTGATCATTCATGACCACACGCTAGCCTAAAAAGCTGATTTTATAGCATAGCTGCCAAATTTTCAGATTGCTTATGTGTGAGATTTCCATGGTTTTAGTGTACTTGTGAGTGACATTCTACTGCCCAATGTGTGGCAAAAGGAGTGGCACTTTCTCACCAGTAGAAATAAGCAATGAAGTCCATATTGAGAGTTAAATATCACAAATTATCACCTTTTGGGCAATGAGGAGCACTAACCAGACAATATTGTCCATTTTATCACCATTACCAGCCAATCAGAAGTAGCCTGACCCACTCAGGGCATCCTAACTCCATTGACAGGATCAGAAACAGCCAGGCCAGCCCAGTGTGTTGGAACCCTGCACACTTCCAACAAACCTACCCCTGCTCAATGCACTCTGATCCCCATACCTCCATCAGAGCCATCCAAGCCAGCTGAATTTCATTCTAGCTCCATTCGTATCCACCAGAACCAGTGTAACCCCTGCCCAGTCCATTCTAAACCGTTTAACCCTCAACAGAACCATCCTGGCCGTGCCCAGTCCCATCTAGTAGCCTTTTCCCAGTATGATTCAGTCAGCCCAGCCCGGTGAATGCAAACACCATATCTATGCAACCCAGTCAGTTCAAGCCAATCTGGCCCCTGATACAGCAACCAGAACCAGCCTATAGAGTTGGCACCTGGCTGTTTTTTAATCTGCCCGACTAGTACTTTAATGTCTCAGGACAACAATCACACAAAGCTGGCATGTTTTCCCTCTTATCAGTGCACATTTAAAACAGCAAACATACGAGTAAAAGCACTTTAAAATGTGTGGAGGAGCTGCTTTGATGGTCCGTGACTGATAAAGTAATAAAAGGCAGAAAGTCAGTGTTAAAAAGGAATACGGACTATTTGTATTGAGTCCTGTTTATCATGTCTAGGCTTTTCGTGAATCTTCAAACATTAGAAAGTGCTGGTATTATTCCCTGCGAAAGGTGGCAGCCGTACTGGCCTATCCCTCGCCACCTTATCCCATTCACAGCACAACTCACCTGTGACAAGTGCACCTCAGTGCCTACCTGCCAGGATGAGCGCCAGCGTGTCTTTATCGGGCCGGGTTGGGGGCGACTGGGCGGTGCTCTCAGTGCTGAATATTGCACCGAGGGTAAGTCCAGGCTTCGTGTGACCTGCCTTGCTTTAGAGGCCTACAGGGATCGGTCCGTTGCTGCTGAGACAAGGCTGCCACCCACCACCTCAGACCTCACACTGTGTGAGAGACCTGGGACCAATCACCACCCGCCTCGTCCCAGAATGTGACTGGCGGAATATAACACAGGCAATGAGTGCATATTGTTACAGCCAGAGAATTCGTCAAGTACTTAGACTATTATCTTATCTCCGTTGTAATTGTAATGGCATAAACACTTCAAGAGTTTTGAGTGACTATTAGAACGAGGCAATGAAGGGAGTTATGATAGCGATCCAATTAGTAAAATTAATATTTGAATAAAGATATTATCACTGATGAGGGAATCAGCATGGGTTAATTGTTCCATTGTTGATATTTGTTGTGTAGCAATGAGCAATTTGTTGAACATAATATTAAGAAAAACAACATATAAAAATTAATGGAAACGTATATGTCCAGTTTCAACATTATTTAAAATGCACTGCTTATGCTAATTGGAAAAAAGTATATGAACGGAGAGTGTAATGGAGTCCGATTTCTTTTTCAACGGTACGTTTTGAAAATACTCTACTGCAGCATTAAGCACTAGCAACTGAGTTTTTGTCAACTCTCTTCCCATAAATTATGTGCCACCCAAATGCATCCATAACTCAGCCTAATCTGGACGTGTGGGGGTCAGGGGGGTTGGAGCAGGGCGAAGTTCTCATCTGTTGTGAAGACCTGTAGTAAATTGAGATCGCGTGCACGCAACTGTCCAGATCGTAAAATAAAGGCACTTTTTAAAAAATTTATATGATGCATGCTGGGCACTTAATTGTGTGGAAAATGTGGCATTAGTAGAAGACGAGTCAATGAGTGCATTTAGGCCAGCTGCAGTGCAGTTAAATGTTACATCATCCTATCAGTTCTCAGCAGCCAGAGTAAGACAGGTATCGTGGTGTCTGAAGTGAAGTGTGTGGCTGCGACTCGAGTGCAGGTGTGTCATGCGTGCGTGTAAGGAGGAAAGCAAGACAAGCTGAAGCACGACATTTGGAACTTTAATACCCGCAATTTTAACTGCATGTTTTTCATTAATGCCCCTGACTCCAGAGGGCTACTGGCACATACTTGCTTACTTGAATGAAGGTTCATTTCCAGCGACGGCAACCGGCAGCCAGAGAGAGCTTCATTTCGAGACAGGGACGGCCGCGGGATTTAACCGCAGAGCCGCGAGTTCATCATAGCAGCCTGGCCTGGCCCGGCCACTGCAACACTGGCCACTCCTCCTGGCAAACTTGCACGGTGTCAGGCTCAGCAGCAGGCACCACTGCTGCACAGTGGGCTCTACATGCGCTGCAGTCCCGTGAGGATGGGTCCGGCAGTCGCGGGTTCATGGCTCATTTTAATTTGCCACCATACGGCGGAATCCGCAGCGCTGCTATAATTTGCCATGGCCTAGGCCAGTCTGACTCCCACGGATTTAACTGCAGCCCGAGCCAGCAGCAGGACGTAACGTCGCGCGGGCCAGTGCCTATGACGTTGGTCAAAATGTAATGCCACGCCCGGGGGAATCATAACGTCTCCATTGATACATTGTAGCACTAGCAGCTTCTAGCTCAGCCATCCCCCAGGAAGCCCAGTGCCTTCAGCAGCGCGCACGCACACCACGGCACGCTGCCAGCCACTCCAGCTTAGTTTAGTCAGAATAGCAGCCCTACCGGCTTGAAAGCCCAGGCGCTATCAGCCTATTATGCGTGACAATGCATTTCAGTGCGGTGATGCGGACCACCACACTGAAATGCGTTAGTCTAACGCCTGTTGCGTGATACTTGGCAGGGCTGGAGATGTGACTCTCATCAGCGTCCTTGTCGGCTTTGAGATACCAGCCCCAGGATCTGCCCTCAATGATGGCCTGTGAGCACATCTCAACAAACGCCCCCGCCCCTCCCCCGAATAATGAATGTCGGTGACCGGAAAGGCAACAGGGCGTGCACGTGAGCCACAACAGTGCCAACTTCCAGGCGCTGAAGCCTGCTTTCCCTCTAGGCCATGAGACGCCTACATCATGAACTCTGAATGTTCATAAGGAAACAGGTGCCCTCTTACTAACCAGCACTTTAATGAGAATAATAAAAAACAATACTAACAGTTCTTGTGTGATTCTTTCAGAGCGAAGACATCATGAAACCCGTCCTTCTTGGAACAAACCTTCCCCCTTTTCCCCCAGGATACACGCATAGCTGAAAAAAGAAGAGATTTAGCAATGGTGCCTACCTTTATAATGGAAGAGGCAGCAATGTGTGTGCCACAAACGCCCACGGAGGCCTGAAACCAGCCACATCACGATTTTGGTGTGTAAAAACTCCCAGGAGCAGTTTCAAGCTCGGCCACTAGGTGGCAGAGTACCCACAGATTGGTAATATGAGAAAGCTAGGAATTAAAAGCTCGTGGTGATGCCAACCCAAATTTGCTTTAGCTAGGAAGCTTTTAAAGGATCAATATATTAATTTGAACAAAAGAGAACTATGTGCTCAGCAGAATATGTTGTATTTTATTTGTGAATAAAAATGATTTTCTCCAAGTCTGTCATTTGGTTTATTTTATTATTGACGCGATGTTAAAAATGTTTTTTTTCTAATGGATCGCAGCCTCCATCCTGGCGTCACTGTCTTGTGCACAAAACACTCTTCTCCTGAAACATACAATTTATATGTGCCACTAGGCTTAATAAAATATGAAGACGGCCTGAACAAAGTAATGAGCATGTGAAAAGTTCGCATGCAACGTCTGAGGGTCACGAGTCCCTCATACTGGCAACCACCCTTTTCATACCTCATGATCAAGGACACAAGAATTATGTAGTGCTGTGGCCGCAAAGTTTTCGTCCTAAACACGGACTTATTGCACTTGATTGAATCATAAATCACAATTTTCTGCATTAACTTGCAGACGTGAACGAAAACTAGTTGCTCGTCAAATGGGTCAAAAGTTACAAAGAAAAGGTGGAGTGTGTCGCGCATTGGCAGGCATTTTTCCAAGGTTTAATAATGTCCTCTATTCAGGTTTAAAGCGCCAACTAAAGAAGAGGAAGTTTTGCTCGGACAGTATTAATGAGTTAAAATGACAAGCAGCAAAATAAGATTGCCCAGGAATATGCCCTATTATGCCATTTAATTTAGACTGAACGGAGAGAGGGAAAGACAAGAAGCGCGAGCAAAAAGAAGACGGAGAAGGTGGAGCGAGTGAGTGGCCGGGACGTGTGGGCGAGGAGAGAGGCGCGCGCGTGCTTGGGAGAGCAGTCTGCTCATTTTCA
Source organism: Calotriton arnoldi (assembly GCA_963921515.1). Taxonomy (NCBI): domain Eukaryota; kingdom Metazoa; phylum Chordata; class Amphibia; order Caudata; family Salamandridae; genus Calotriton; species Calotriton arnoldi. Next base: position 1,048,028 of record CAWUFW010004004.1, read on the forward strand.
AGCACTGCACTCGTGCTTGTGGCGCGCCCCTGCTCGCTCCCGCAAGGTAGATGCCGCCACAAGCACGAGTGTGTGCTTGAAAATGAGCAGAGCGACGGCTAAAGGCCCTCCTACACAGCGCGCATGAGACCTAAAAAAGTGGCCCATGTTTGCAAATGTTGGCAGTTTTGAACTTGTAAAGGACACGCTCTCTTAGTGTTTTGCAGGGTATGGAAGACAGCATGGATTTGAGCTTGCTGCAGACAATGTTCATTTTAATATATGTGAAACCAACAGTAAAACCCAGCAGACCTTAAAACAGACCCACAAACAGCCATAAAATGGCCCACACACTGACCTGTCAGACCAGCTCATCAGGCACTGCCTGATTGCCCTATAGGGCATTCCAACCCTGTTTCCAAAGTTTGTGTGTGAGAGAAGGCCCTGGATATGAAGCGTAAAAGTTCATCTCTTACTTCTGATATTTAGTTTGCTCCTATAACTAAATCCACTGACTGTGGCCTGAAGCGGGCAATGAGCAGCGGATGATCAAGGGAATTACCCAACAACCTCCTTGTGGTTCTACAGTCAACAAAGTAGTCCTCAGACCCCCTGTGTGCTAACCCAGAGGAGAAGGATGGACGGAAAACGTGTGCAGACTGTGCACGGGGCCTTGAAGCAAGGAAGATATCCTGCACAAGAGGGATGCTCTGGTTGCCGCCAGGCAGATAGCCCCTAAAAGAAGCACATCTTGGAAACTGGAATGCATCCATCCAGGGAAGAATGGAGGTTTTTCCTTTAGTCCGATATAAAACTGGCCCTCTAGAAAAGTATGTATGTGGAAATGTATGTCTGTGTAGGGGCATATACTGACCTGAACAACAACCCTTGCAAGATTTGGTTCTTGTTGGCCTATGTTATGCGCTATTCTATGCAAATATTGACCCTGAGAAGTACTACATCACTCCCCACCCTACAACTCAACTGCAAAATCCCGAGTTTGTTGAATAAATGTCACATGAATTTAAAGGCTGGCCTCTAGTACGCCCATCCTAGCATTTGATCTTAGTGCAAATAGATTTCTTATTCTTTTATCTGCATCCCAGATTTCCAAGAGTATCGCGACTGACCCACTTACACAATCTGTTACAAACCCATTTAGGCAGAAAACACACCGCACATTACACTGAAAGACAAGACCCTAACCCATTTCAGCCCTGCTGATCACACAGTGTGCACTCCAGCTAAATTTGAGGAGTTACTCGTTACAAAAAAGGCAAACAAATATAGAGCACAATTTGAAAACCTGGAATTAACTCTCAAAGGTGACATCTGCAGGAAGAGACACAATTAAGGCCCGTTCAATGAGAATGTGGTGTAAGTTTAATATTCACAGTTTCAGGGTTGCTGCCTGCAGACGACCTCTGGGTTATGAGAACGAGAACGTTGACCTGAATTAATAAAAGGCAGACTCCATGAAATGCCCATTCTAGATTGTAGAGAAAAGGAGTCATCTTTAGGTACACAGCGTGCACCCCCTGGCTCTGCCTGGAAGTGGAGTCCCCAGATCAATGGTAGATGCTGCTGCGTGACCTTGTCTGGTTCTTGCACGCGTAGTTGAGCTCGGCCCCTCCGGTCAGCAGCAGATCCACGCCGGTGCAGAAGGTCCCTTCAGATGCCAGGTACAGGGCGGCTTGGGCACACTCCTCGGCTGTGCCCATCCTGCCCAGGAGCTGTACGTGTGCAAAGAAAGGGAGGAGGTCAGATACTTCGGCACGAGACAATACATCAAAAGATAGCAAAGTAACTACTATGATGTCAAACACATGCTAAGAAGCAGAAGGTGGATGGCCACGTCACCCGCAAGGGGGGCACAAAAGGGGGCAGTCCCTTAGTGTTATCTCACTGCCCAGGGGTAGCATCTTCTCAGTGGCCACCTGGTTTAGTAAGATAGCCATGGCCAGCGTGAGATTATGCCTCACCATTGACCCCAGGTTTATGACATCACCAGGCTCGCCACCTGGATATTCCTCTTTCGGTCACAAAAGTATGTGTATAGACATGTCAGATGACAGAAGGGCTAGGAGTGGAAACGCTAGGAAGAGTGGACAGGACAGCATGCGGTGGCAGGAGGAGTTAGCAGGCATGCTGCAAGAGTGTGGGCATGGTTGCAGCGACGGCTCCTCCGCTATGGCGGAGGTGAATCGCCTCCGCAAAAAATTTAAAATTTAACGATAATATACGCTTGTTTATTATGGTTTCATTTTGGCTGTCGGAGCAGTGGCTTTGGGACGGGGCCAGAGCTGACAGGCTGGTGGAGGAGTGTTTTGCACTGTAATCAGTGCGCATGACGGTTTGGCTGGCAGTCTCAGGACGGCCAATCCGTTCTGCACACTGAAGCTCTCTCCAACCCCAGCTCCGTTGCAGTCTACCTGGGAGCGCAAATACACAGCGCTTAGGCCAATCCTGATGCTGCTTTCATGCAGCTTCAGAATTGGCTGCAGGGGATTCTGGGAGCCTGTGCCTGCAGTGCATGGAACCAGATCAAAGCGTGGATGAAGGTAAGTTTTATTTTTAATTTTTTAATTTTGTTGTCTGTCCCCGGTTCCCCTCTCCCCTGCCTCGCTACTTTGCCCAGGTCACGGCCACTACTGCATGGTTGTGAGATAGTGTGATAGTGCGGGGCAGCATCCAGTGCAGTATACAGTGCTTAATTTGTATAAGAATAAGTGGCAGGGCGCAATATTTTGCTTCTGTGACAGCGGCTGGCGTGGCAGACTGTCAGGGTGCGAAATACCAAAGCCGTCCAAGCCTTGATTCCGCCTCGTGCCACTTTCATCCTCCACCCGACACTCCCTGCTCCTTTATCTAACCCTTGCTTTGGGAAGATGGGACAAGTATCTCTCTCACTAACAAGGAATGGGAGGGAATCTACAGCAGATTCTACAATGCTGTCGGTAGTGGATTGGGGAGAGAAGCTGCGGTCAAGGTTTCACTGTGTTGGTACCACACGCCTGCTAAACTTCATGAATGGATCACAGAGCATTCACAGGGATGCTGGCATGGGTGTGGAAACACGGTCCCATATTCCATTTGTTGTGGCATTGCCCGAGACTCACTTCACACTGGACTAGAGTCCTTGATGTCTTAGACAAACTATTCAACACAGACTGCATATCCTTCCCAGGGGCCACCTTACAGGCAAACGTGCCTGCTGTACTCTCATAGGGTAAAACAAATGACTTTAGTACTATGCACAACTAGGCAGGCAATCACAGCCTTCTCGGGTAAGAGGCCTTCAGATCAGGACTGGTTCCATAGATTATGGGACATACTGGGGATGGAGGAAAGTATGATGTTGCGCGAACAGAATCCAGAGGCCTTCAAATCAGACTGGGCGCTCTTTCTAGACTGCTGATTTGCCAACAAAAAGTACCATTGTACCAAATGAAGTCTATTCCCAGCCCAGTACAGAAAATAAGCAAACCCTGCACAGGGCTGCAATGCTCGTGCCTGCGTACCTAGGTATACCAGTACAATAGAAACACTGCACTTCAGAGGAAAGCAAAATGGCGGCAGGCTAGGTTAGCTGCTGCAGCAGCTCAATGGCATGATCCTGTGACCCCCTCCCGGTGAATATATGTACCTGCTTTCGGTGACCTTGGATATGATTATATCAATATTGAACCTGCTACTTGAAAAGCGAGAGGAAAAAATTAACTACGGGGAAACTGCTTCGGAAACAGTGGCTTCTACCTGCTGGCAGACTTGGCGCTCTCTGAGCTCCGGGTGTAATCCTGGTTGTGAGCAGTGGGGATCTTCAACTGCTCAGCTGTTAGAGCAGTACTACGGGGATCCTGAAAAAATGAAGCCGAAGGGGCCTCCAATGACTCGAGCAAAAACAGGAGGAAAGAACTCGACAACGGATAGCCCTCCATCGGGGGACGCAAATTCTACACCGGTGAAAACCCGAATGCTGGAGGACGGCACGGCTGTAGTGGGAGGAGGAGTGTCTCGATTGCCAGGACGACGTGCCCAGAATCTGAACCAGAAGGATCTCCCGGGGAAAGCAGCGCCCCAGCAACGTCCAGCCGGACCAACGATTGTGGACCTACTGGTTGGAACAAAGAGCCGGGAGAGGCAAACCAATCAGGGTAACGCTGCCAAAAATGAATCGACAGGAGACCCAATGCAGGACGGGATGGGAGCAGCGAAGGACGACTTGTCCAAGCAAGATTCTGGACCTGGGACCCCTGGGCAGGTAATTGCGACAACGGAGGCAATGGAGGTGGTAGGGGAGGATGCCTTGGTTATACCCGATGCCCCAAAAATAACTAATGGTGCCAAAACGGGTGTAATGGAGACTGTAATGGAGACTGTGGAGACAGTAGAGACCTGGGGGGAACGAAAGGGTATAATGGATGCAACGGATGGAACAGAAGACGTGGAGAGGAGGCAAGACGAGGGAGTGCAGCCACAGCAGGCAGGGGGCAAGCGAGATCAGTGTGATGGGAATCTAGCCCAGGTCACATTGGTAGAAGCAGACTCGAGCAAAGTGAACTTAAGACCAGACCAAACCATCTATAAGGGGGCAAGCTCACTAAGCTCCACGTTAATGGGAAAAACGAAGCCAACAGCTGCCACAAAGGGTGATCTACCTCACGCGCGGTTCAAACAATTTGCGCTTAAAACCCACCAGGGAAAGGAAACAGACATTGAAGCAACGGATTACTATTACTCACTGTCTGAGGGCACAGAATCATTGGTGGGATCGGCTCCCTCAACAAGTGGTAGTGAAATAGAAGACGACAGCGACAGCCCTCATGACACTAGTGGAAAGGATTCTGCTACAACGCTACGGAGGTCGGGAAAATCAATAATTCTCTCAGCTCTAACAAAAGTGGGAGAACAAGATTTAAACTGGGATTACTCCTCTTCTAGTCAATTAGTGGGGGACAAAATCAGGTCACCCGCTAATATGGAATCAGTTGCCACGACAACCTTGGATGCAATATTACAATCAGTTATGGCACATCGGGAAGAGTCTAGAGAGGATAATAGGCGTTCCCAAGCTGCTATTTGTAAGATCCAAGGCTCTGTTCGTAAAATAGCCAAAGTATGCAGTGAAATCTCGGATCGCTTAACAGATCTTGAGACAAGAACTGGTAGTATTGAGACTGAAATGATGGCAACGCAGCAGCAGACCACATCACATGAGGCTAGGCTCGTAGACATACAGTGGAAGCTTGAAGATCAGGAAAACCGTCAACGAAGAAACAATCTGCGGTTCCTGGGTATCCCTGAAGATAAAGGGGGCACGGATATCCGTCGCTATATGGTCGACCTGTTAGCCAAGGCATTCCCCGAGGTTGAAGGCTGGAACTGGGATCAGGAAGTCCAACAAGCCCACCGGGTCCCAATAGTACAGAAGCAGCAGGCAGGTGCAGGTGCTGACGCTAGACCTCGTGCAGTGCTCGTCTTTTTTGGAAACTATCTCCTTCGACAGATCATTTTTGAAAAAGCAAGACCAGATCGCAAACGGCGGATGGAGGATGTCGAATTTTTTACAAGACCTGATTTCTGCAATGTGACTTTTGAGAGACGATGGAGGCTACGGCAGATGATCAACCTTTTTCAAGAAAAAGAAGCTCAGGCATACCTCCTGAATCCGGCTAAGTTAAAAGTTATAATTGGGGATAGGGCCTGTTTTTTTACGTCAGAAATTAAAGCAAAAGAATATTTGGATGAGCTAAGTAGGAAAGGCTAGGGTGACTGGGCTAGGTTAGGTATTATGACAGGGAATGGGGTAGGATACAGAAGTGTGGTTTAAATTGGTGTTTAACGTAAGAAATGGGCAAAAAAAAAAAAAAAAAAAAGAGGATTTTTTTGAATAAAAGACCGGGTTAAAATGGGGGAGACACGCGGATCACGCCAAGAGTCGCTGTCATCCTTACTAGACCATTGGTCTAGAGGCTTTCATGGGTGGGTTGAGGGAAGGGAGAGGTGGGAGGGGGGTGCGATGGGCGGGGGGATGGTGGGGGGAGGGGAAGAAAAGCCAATCTAGGTACATGGAACCGAGGAGAATTAGAAATAAAGAAAAGCAAAGAATAAATAAAGGATGTAGTGGTAGGCTACTGAGATGGTTCATTATGGCAGTAGGGAATGGATAAACTACGAATTTGCTCAGTTAATGTGGCAGGCTTGAATGACAGAGCTAAAAGAGCCAAAGTATTTGAAATTTTGCGGTTTATAGCCCCGGAAATTATCTGTTTACAGGAGACCCACATCCCATGGAATAATAGGGGTGTTCTCTAGATAACAGGATATGATCTGGCAGTTTGCTCCACACAGACTTCTATGATAAGGGGAGTAGCGGTATTTATCAAACGGCAAGCGGGTATTATGAAACGGACTCTGGCGGATAAATGGGGTAGATGGGCTATTATAACATTAAGCACAGGATTGACTATAGGGGTAATTTATGCTTCAAATCAGGACGACCCCGAGCTTTGGGAAGAGCTAGAGCTGGAGCTAGCTACGTGGCCAACCCCACTAATAATATGTGGCGATTTTAATATCCATACCGAGAGCTCAAGTGTGGTGGGGGAGAAATATAAGGGGAGAAAGCCGCGGGTCAATCGGGCCTTAAATAATTTTAAATCTAGCCATGGTCTGGAAGATGTGTGGGCAGCTAAGAAGAGCCTAGATCCAGGGTATACGTATTTCTCATGTCCACATCAAAAATATGTTCGGTTAGACTACTTTTTGGTCTCAGCCAATTTGTTGGGGGAAGCGGAGATAAATAAACTGCCGCAAATGTTCTCAGATCACACAAAAAAAAAAAAGAAACACTGCACTTCAGCTCATGCCAATGCAACAATTTCACAGAGGGTGGATGACAAACCTACATTAATTTTATTATATTTTGATACAATTTAACAGAAGGTGGCACTGTATAATTACACTGTAGGAAGGTGGAATCTGACTGCATGGTTACCCCCACTTTTTTCCTGGTGTTTTGCTGGTTTTTGACTAGTCTGACTGGGATCCTGCTAATCAGGACCCCAGTCTATCTGCTTTCTCCCTAAATTGGTTGTTCATGTACTTTAGGTACACTCCAGATTGGATTCTGGGGTACCCTTATAAGTCCCTAGTATATGGTATACTATGTACCCAGGGCATAGGTACCCCAGAGGCCTCCCAGGGGCTGCAGCATGTATTATGCCACCCCTGAGAGACCATTTAAAACGACACAACAGGTCTGCTACAGCAGCCTGTGTAAGGTGGTGCATGCACCCCTTACTTAGATATAGGTTCACTATATCTATCCTAATCACTGCACATACAAACCTATCAGTCACCCCTATAACAGGCCTTATCAATCCTGAAGGCAGGGTGCTGGGTTTTATGTGAGAGGGTGCCCATGCATGAGCAGAGCCCCTCTGCAGCCTTCGGAACCTATATTCCGGGGTTGTTTGTGATGCAGCCAACCATATATACTTAAGTGCATTATAACCTCGCGGTAAATGCTAACTTTAAAACAGCTGCATGGAAACATGTCGTGTTTGGTGTCAAACACCATGGAATCATACCTCCACACCAGTAACTGGTGTGGGAGGTATGATTCCACCCTCCTAGAGGGAGAAATATGACAACACCGGTACACCCGGTACCAGCTTTCTTGACCCTGGCATCACAAAATGGATGCTGCCAGCCACAGACCCCGTCCTGCTGCTGGACGAAACTCCGGCAGGGGAAGGTTTGACAATAGGTTTCCTGTCACAGGGAGGTGTGACCACCTCCCAGACAGGCTTTAGTGTATTGGGGCTGGGTGGATGCACTCAGAGTGCTTTGATGTCTGCACTGGGGGCACATTTGGTGTCCCTGTGCATAGTCCAGCTCAAACCGGTTGCAGGAGCCATTTGCTCCTGCTCTGGCACGAAACTGGACAAAGGACATGGGTGTAGCCACCCCTCTGTCCTGACCCACCCATAGGTGGGTCCCCAGAGTTTGTCCCACCCCTTCCTTGGGTATAAAGTAGGAACACCTGACTACAGGACTTTGGATTTTACCTGGACTAAACTCTGCTACAGAAACCAAGTACTTCGACGATCTGCACGACGCTGGACGACTGAAGAAATCTCCCTTGGAGTAAAGGAGTTACTCCCCTGCTGAGCAGGTACCTAAATGCATCTGACCGGTTTGCATCTACGCCGCTCCTGAAGGACTCCGAAGATTTCTGCAACACAGGAGGTGGGTTCCCGAGGTCTCTGAGGTTGATCTGCGCTCTCAGCAATTCTGAGGCCCGTATCCCTCGTGGGGACCGTGTAACCCGTACCCCTGTGCATTTGCAGCAGCATATGCTTTTCGGCAATCCCTGAAGCTGTGCTTTGGGCTACTTGTAGTCCTGACCCCGAGCAGTAATTCCACCGAAGATTTCCGGCCTACACTCCACGAGTGTTCCGTGGGCTGGTATTTAGTGATTCAGCTCGAGGTCCCTTCGCGATCCCTGGTCCGTTGGCCTGTGGGACCCTGTGAAGGTAACTTTGACTTTCAGTGGGCTTTCCTGGTTGCTCCAGACGTGCCCTGACTCTCCATAGCTTGGAGAGTCCCCAGGACCTTGCTGGTCCTCACAGAAGCATCTTTCCTCTGACCGCGTGGGTTGCAGTTGCCAAGGCTTGTTGGTGTTCAATCCGGACACTGACCCCCCCAGCACTCGACATCCTTTGTGGGACAGCTCGCCTCCGGACTTTGGTCGTCGTCGACATCTCCTGGTCCCCGTGGCTGCAGAGTCAAGCTTCACCTCTTCTCACCTGAAGCACCCTACATCGGTGGGCATTCGATTGCTCCGCTCCTGGTCACGTGAAGTGACCCAGACTTTGTCCCCTCTGCTTTCAGGTTCTTCTCATCTCCGATCCAGGCTTGGATCACACCGGACACTTTTCTTCTCCACGGCAGCAGTACTTTTCGCATCACGCCACTGAAAATGACGAGGGTTTCCGACACCACTTGACCCCTATGCACCCGGCTCCTCTGGGATAGGTAACACGGGTACCTCGGTACTCTCAAGGGTGCTGGCCTTAGAACCTTCTATGTTTAGCTGGGTTTGCTTAAAGTCCTCTCCGAAGTGTCCTTAATCTTTAAATTTCCAACCGCGACTTTCCCATAGAGTTGTACGGAGCTCGCGCCTGTGTTCACACACTGCACCCGTCCTCCGTGGGTCCCCTGTGTCACTACCTTGGGGTCCCAGCGATTCTACGTGCTGTAGGCACTGTGTCTAGTCAAGTCGGGGTTGTTATACCACTTTCTTAGTATATGGTTTGGTCTCCCCCTGGACCCCACTGTGTATTGTGCTATTTACTGTCGTTCTAGTGATTTAATATTGTGTGCCTTGTTCTCTAATCTCATAAAGAGGTTATTAGAGAGTGTTTAGTAATAAATACATATATTTTATATACACCTGGTGTGGTTCTCCTTTCATTTGGTCATTCAGGAGGTTATATACTGGTAAAACAAGCTGCTTTACATTCCTTCGAGACTTAGCCTGAAGGCTGCTCTCCATAGCTACCACTAGGATAGCTTTCAATAAAGGTTGTCTTTAACCTAATCATCAATAAGGGTCGTTTGGACTGGTGCAAGGTGCCCACTTTAATTAGTGGACAGCATATACCAGGCCAACTTCTCACATACACTATTTCAGAACAACTGCATTGTCTCCTGTAATTGGCAAGATAAATATGGCAATTCTCAAAAATCTAGTTATTTAATCCTCTACTGATATCACTTACAGTGGTAAAAGGATCACCAATGTATGTCTCTAAGAAGCACGAAGCATCATTACAGATCTTTGTTAATCTGTAAAGTACCTGGTGCTGTAGTATTTTGCAGATATTTCCGATTGTACTCAAAGATCCTTGATGCCACAACAGACTCAAACCTGTCATCTATTAAACACTGTAGTACTGCTTCAAAATAGATGTCTCTCGCTGAACGAGTGGCGTGGATAATGCCTGTATGACACAGGACTTCAGCCTACAGTACCGTGTAAGACCAAATGTTTTCAGCATGATGGCATCACTCCTGTAGCACCTCTCTCATGGCATGGTAGTGTGTGGGGATATTGCCACACATGTGCAAGAGGCACAACCTCTTCGGCACCATCTTGTAAAGGACATTTCTATGGTCCTAGTGAAGAAGTACTTCTTTTTAAAGGGGACATTGTCAGTGAAGCACATTATTGACAACACCGTGCGCACTGCATTAGCCATTCTTGCCTCCCCCTTAGACGCAATGTAAGTGAGTTGGATGTAGTCAACAGTGCGACAGGGTATGCCTGGTACCTTCTTGAAGGTGAAGAGCCGTGGAGCAATGTGATAGGGGAAGCCACTGCCAGACCACATTAGAGTCTACAGGTATCTCTTCTAACCCAGAAAAAAACCTTTTTCAATAAGGCCCCACATGTCGGACGGAAGAAATAGGCCTTGATACTGATACTTGAAGGAAAGACCCTTATTAATTGAAAGATTGAGGAGAACATTTTACAGGTCTGAAAATCACAGGGGCAGCGCCCTGGAGCCTTAATTCATAAGCCGCCACTGCACTGTTCTGTCTAAAGCAGCTGTCCTTAGTGTCTAGGTCTCATAATATAAATATACCAGATAACATACAAATAAAACATTATGTGGTTTTAACCCCTATAGCCAGATTAATTCAGGCGACAGTACTTCGAGGGCTGTCTAAAGGTAAAGTTTCAACCATAACTGGAGTGAATTGCACCTGTTGAACAAACAAGAGCACAGGAGCAGTTGGTAACCTGCCTCATTTCCCATCTCATTTGAAAGTCTCTTTTTAGGTCTGGCCTACACACAGCTTTAGCTGTCTAGAAAGCCTTATGTTTTTAAAAATAATAAAAATAAAAATACATACTTATTTGGATAACTACAAGGGCTTTCGGTCAGCCCTCTCCATTCATTGGTCTGTTCAAGTGGCATTTACATTTTTTTCCACCCACCACAGCATACAACATGGGCAGAGAGCTAACCCACTTCATCCAAAGGCTGTCTTGCAATGCGAGTGACAGCATTTTTCCTGATCACATGTGCACATCCACTTGAAAAGGAGAGCACTTCAGTGCCAAGTACTAGTGTGCTTTGTCCATCCTTTATTTTTATATTTTTTCAATGCTTGCCAATTGGTTATGGATACTGCATATGTCTGTAAGAAGATTTTAAAAAATGCACGCTTGTCATGTCCAGACCTATTGGCTTTGCCAATTATTGTTTAATGTTCATGTAAGATACATGGTTATTCATGTATGGCCATAGTGTAACCTTCCTTTTTGTTACTCCTTTGATCAGCTCTGTAACGTGCCACTTTGATCCTATTATTTACCAGTCATCTCTTCATGTTTTGCCTCCTTCAAAGATCATCCCCACTCCCAGAAGGCAAGAGTAAATACTTCAATTTATAGTGCTTTCAATCTTTGTGAAATATAGCGCTGACCCCTAGCTTGCTTCATCACTTGCTTGACTGTCACAGGGTGAGTGACAACGAAGCCTAATAGGCCTTCCCCGAGGACCTCAAGCAGTGGTTTCACCCATTATCCATTACAAAGGAGGGAGCCAAGACCATCCTAACCCTGAAGACCTTGCTCATTCTCTCTCAGTGTCCACCTGGTCATAGAGGAACAAAAATATAAACACTGACTATGGCTGGACTGACTGAGTCTCTCAAACCCATAGCAAGCAAAATGTTACTATCCTGAGTTCCTCTAAAATGTTGTCCTTGTTAGGTACGACATTTGTGAAATTTTGCTCCCTGTTTTTTTCTTAAATCTGCTAATCATCAGGATGGCACTGAGCAGATCTCTGCGTGGCCAACGGTCATCAACTTATCCCACTCAACCAATTAAGCTTACTTACAGACCACCTACGATACGAACAGCGTTTGTATCCATGTATCCACTCGCTTATCACAGATACTGCGTTTCAAGTTTTACGGGTAGCCAACAAGTGCAAAAGTAACTGTCCTCCTCAGAGGTGCCTGTTTCTCTATGAAAAGCATTTTCCACAGCCAGGTACAAATAATTCTCATGCCACACTACCCCAACAGAGCTTGGTGAGTGACAAGGTTGATGAGCGTGGCGACCAAAAGCTTACAGACAGCCTACCTGCGCATCCCGCCCTCCTTGGATCATTGCCTCAGGGTTGGATGAAGCACTGGATAGTTCTTCCCACAGTGGTGTCCAGATATTCCCTGGGGAAATACTAACAGATGCAAAAAGATTCATTTCCTGGATTCATGTTGAAATGTTTTTTCAAAGTTAAAACTTTAAAACTCCATATTGATAGTGGTTCATGCAGCAACATACCTCAACACCCACTAGTCTATAAAAATATAGAAACATACAATCAGCTGGCCGGTTTGCACTTAGAGCCAAAGTCCTGCAAACCCATACTCAAACCCCCCCCCCCCCCTGGCTTCGTGCACAACCTCTTCGGCACCATCTTGTAAAGGACATTTCTATGGTCCTAGTGAAGAAGTACTTCTTTTTAAAGGGGGCATTGTCAGTGAAGCACATTATTGACAACACCGTGCGCACTGCATTAGCCATTCTTGCCTCCCCCTTAGACGTAATGTAAGTGAGTTGGATGTAGTCAACAGTGCAACAGGGTATGCCTGGTACCATTCTTGAAGGTGAAGAGCCGTGGAGCAATGTGATAGGGGAAGCCACTGCCAGACCACAATAGAGTCTACAGGTATCTCTCCTAACACAGAAAAAAACCTTTTGCAATAAGGTCCCAGGAAGTCACACATGTCGGAGGGAAGAAATAGGCCTTTTAGGTATGGGTATTGACAGCACAGTCGTCAAACAGACCTGTTCCTAACAATATACACTGTATTCTTTGGGTCTGCCCCTTCCAACCATTGGCTTTCTTGGACTAGTCTCTTTCAGCCATGGCATTGATACTTTGGCAAACATGTCTTAGTTTAGCCAATAGGCTAAACTAAGTTATTCATCTATGGTAAATAGCATACTTGTCTCCCATCCAGTACGGTATTGTTTCGAGTCCGCCCTATTCAGGTGGTTCTAATATGTCTCCAGGGACTGCGGTTAAAGGGGGGTAGCCTTGTAGACAAACTTTCCTCAAAGGCACTGCCCCAAAGCCACACCTACTTGGGTCCGCGTCTCCCGGCACATTTGCAGTCCCTTGAGACATATTAGAACCTCCTGAATAGGGCGAACTCGAAACAATACAGTACTGGATGGGAGACAAGTATACTATTTACCATTCCACAAGAGTGCAGCTATCTGCACTCTTCATTGAAAGAAATATAGGAAAATACCCTAGCCTAAGAACCAGGGAGGGAACCCCATTTTGCCCTGAAGAAAGCCCAGGACCCACGTGGGCCATCCAATAGGGCTGAAACATGTTGGAATTAGGGTCAAAGAACCATTACCTCCTGACGACCCCCCTTTATCTCTCTTTAATATCCCCTTCGACTCTGCAAATAAAGGGATACCTGGAGACGGAGGAGGATTTTTAATCTTTAGACCCCATGGCCTATCTCTCTTAAGTGCTCCCTGAAATACGGTCGAGCCCACCCTGACTTTTAGGAGTCAGGGTGAACCCGATGATGAAGCATGACACTACTAGAGTGTGTGAGGGTTATTTAACAAAAAGGAATTGCTTCCTTCCCTGCGAATGAGCAGTTGATGCCACAAGAGTTTAGTGCAGAGCTTTCACCACACTAGGTGGGATACCTTTGGTGACCAGTATTTGAATCGGGAGGACGTATCCCCCCCGGAATACCTCTCTACCCTTCTGGCTTAGGTGAAAGGCTCCTTTACCATAGCCTCAGTACGATAGGGATGAGGTACAACCAATCACATTTCGGGCAAGGCCATTGGCAAGTTAAACAAGCATTGGCAAAAACATTAGGTTTCGCCTTTGGTTAGGAACACACACCCAAAAATGACGTGTGCGGTTCTTTTTTTCTCTTAGTTACTGATCCAATTTGGATCGGTAAAATGCACAAAAGCTTTATTTAAAGTGGGTGGTGGGGTGATGCGGGAGCAACACGGAGGAGGGTGGAGGAAACGGCAAAGTAATACTGATGAGGGTAGTGGGCAAACAGGGAAGCAACATGGAGGATCATGGGGGGAGTTGAAGCAATACGGGGGAGGACACCGAAGCAACACATGAGGGGATGCAAAAGCAACGGGGAGAGGACCGGAGTGAACACCAAAGACACGGGGTGCAGGAGTGAAAGAAACACAGGGGTTAGGGGACAGCAAAACAGAGGGCGTGGGTGGAGGGAAGCAATGAGGAGAAGCACACGGGCATGCACAAGAGGGAGGAAAGTGTGGAGAAGCAGTCTAGCAACAGTGAGCAAAATAGAGTGCAGGGAGAGAGACGTACACGAGGGAGACTGCTCAAAAACACATACACTCTAATCGAGTGATTCACACAAAAGAAAAAAGTAGTGCTTGAAAAGCAAGCAGTGGAAGTTGCGATGCCAGACAATCAAAGAGACTTTAAGGAGGCAATGCTCCAAGGGAGGGACCCAAGATTGGCAAGTCAGGCAGAAATAGGAAGTAGGCAAATGAGAGCGACAAGATATGGCACCCACTGGTAAGCATTAGACGGGCTCCAGGCATCCTCCATGTTCTTGGTAAGCCACAAGATGCCTCACAACAGACAGCACCTGTGCTGCCTAGTATGCTTGACCTAACAAAGCCAGAGCATGACAGACTCAATCCCCTGATTGTCCAAAGTCATGGGCCTTCAGTCCTCACTGCTAAGCCTCTGCAGACTTGGCCAATGGTATTGGATAGGCGGGGTAAATTTGTCAGACTGGAGCATCAGTAGTTCAATGCAAAATTTAACCTTGGCAAAGAAGTCTCCTGGCTCAAAACCTATTCCTAGAGCCTAACAATAACAAATACCAACCAGAGTGTGAGCAGAAACCAGACTTTTTGGCTGCTCTGATGAGAGTGTGACACCTACGCCGTTGACTGGCACCTAGTCTATGTTTGTGAATGACCAACCCAATGCTTACCCATTCACCCTGACACCATGCCTGCTCTCGTCGACTGCCATAGCCTTGGTCATTGCAGTGATAGCACCCTGGAAGGGAAGAAAAAGAGAAAACCGCAAGATTAGTGGGACCAAAAACTTGTAGCCAGCAAATGAGATGCATTATTATGCAAGGGAAGTCCAACCCTAAGGATTTGTCTTCCCTCTGGCTTCAATCACAATGCTACTTCTGATCATTAGCATTAAGGCTGAACTTCCAGGGAGGAGGCGGAATTTCCAGGATGCAGATGGGTTTCCTGAGAAGCAGCAGGACTTCATTTGATGACAGAACACAGTTTTGCACTATAACAGATAAGTATTTATTCACACAAAAGGAGTGATATTCTCAACACACTAGCCCATGACACACATTCAGGCATACCCCCCTAACATGCTGAGTCCACATGCATATGAGCTATTTACCTATTTAAAAAAAATGAAAGTATTTATTGTTTGACTAAAAATGATGTTCTCAGCTAAGCTAACTGTCACGACTCGCTCCCTGCATTCTCGAGTCCACCACCAGGGGGCTGAACTGTGGGACTCTCCAGTGTTCTAATAAGCTTCCAGACCCTCCCCTTCATGTACATACTGACTTCCAGCCATTTGGACACTATTTTGGAATTGACATCCATTCCCAATCCATGCTGGGTTTTGTAGAAGCCAGTCTGCTCATGCTGGAAACTCCATTACCTATAATACCCTGCTCACTGCTTCGTCTCCACCCCTGCAGGCCAAGGATGGGTGGAGGAATTCAGCTCACCTGTGGCTGGCTGCTGCTGGCCTGCTCACACCTGATGCATGCGATTATTGTGAGCTCTTTTAAGCCCCAGCTCCCTTCAGGCCAAGGTTGGTCATTGTAGCTGTGAACCGGTGAGACCGACCCTTGTTTCCAGTGTTTCCTGAGCTTTTGATATCCTTGTTTCCAGTGTTTCCTGAGCTTTTGATATCCTTGTTTTCAGAATTCCTGTGCTATAGCTAGTCCTTGTGCCTGAATTAGCACTGCCTGCAGTGCTACCTTGTTTCCTGAGCTATAGTTATTCTTTGTTCCAGTGCTTCAGCTATTTGTTGTTCCTGATTTGCACTGCTTGCAGTGCTCTCTTGACTCCTTTTCCTGAGCTGTAGCTATTTCCTGTTTCCTTGAACTAGCACTGCCTGCAGTGCTACCTTGACTCCTGTGCTTTTGCTCAATTCTTGTTCCTGCCCCAGCACTGCCTTCAATGCTACTTTGTTTTCTTGATTCCTGAACCTGCACTATTCTAGTATACCCTTGTAGCCTCCCCTTCTGTATATCCTTTTCCAGTCCCTTCCTTTTCTCCCATTTCCTTGGTTCCAGTTCGTAGTTTGCTGTCTTTCTATGCCTGCTGTTTTGCTTCTAATTACCTTGTATGTTTGTTACTTGCTTTCTGCCAAGTGTGTCCTGTGATTTCCTTCCTTTCCTATTAAGCACTCCTCCTTGCTAGCTCCTTGTCTATCGTGCTTGTGTTTAGTTCTACCCCCTTGCTGTTACTGCCTTGCATGTTCCTGTTTGATCGCCAGGATCCGTGGGCACAGCTGACTACCTAGGTGGTGTTTCTTGTTCACTGTGAGTATTGTCTTTGAGTTATATTTATAACATCACCATAGGTATCAGCTCCACAGACCCTGCCTTTGCATGCATATCCTATATGTGGGTATTTTCAGTCAGTATCTGCAACAGCAATTGTGGGTGAGGAACTTACTGAGCTTCATTCTTACCGTGTGGAGCTCCTGAGTGCTTTACCCCACACTCTCCTCTATTGTTAATGTTGTTTCATATATATGTCTTGCACATTCGTCCTGGGTGTAGTTATTCTGAATGCTAAATCACCTCATGAGTGCCTGTCCTTTCGGAGTCTTAGCCATCTTGTTCCTTCGTGCAGGCTTCCCCTTTGGATCCCTTTTTTTTCCTCTGACTTCTTGTATGATCCTGGGCAGCGCTGTACTCCTCTTTCTGTGTACGTTTTCTACCCAGTTCCCAGTCCTTGCCCAAGTCCCTGACTGTGTTCCCCACATAGTCCCGGACAGTCCCTGACACTAACAAGGCTAGAGATTAAAAAAAAAAAAAGTCACACCTTCACTCACATCCAATTACATTTTTCGTTAGGGGGAATTATTTTTATGGTTGAATCGTGTTTATTGATGGAAGAGAAGATAGTGTCACACAGCTGGCTGCCTACATCCTTCGGCCGGCAGAGCGTACAGTTATTGAATATACACAGCGTTTCCGCCACAACCCGGAGGTCGGCCGCGTGAGATTTTAACGTGTGATTGTGAAACTTTGTGTCTTCCATTTTTATCCCCTGCATTTGACCGCTACAAATACAAATTAAAACTAAAATTACCCCAACGCCCCCCCGTCCTTCCCCGAACCGATGTGCCATGTGATAGTCCTGGATGGTGTCCCCTCCGGGGGTTGCGGCCCTTCCTTGTGGATCCTGAATAGAGAAAGCAAGACCAGCATGTATCTCCTCCCTCAGCCTCCCATCTAGGGTCCCTTGTCCGTGAGTATCAGCCTGTCTCCGGGGCATCCAGTGTGGAGGGCTCCTGGTGCCTCTCTCGTGGGGGGCTGCTGCCTCCTCTGTATTATCCGTGAGTCGGAGAATACGTAAGTATCTAGGGCATGTAAGTTCGTTCAGTTCTGTCGAGAGTAGGGACAGTAGGGGTGTCCACAGAGTGCGGAAAGAGTCGGAGGAACCCGTAAGGGTGGCTTGGATTCGTTCCATTCCGACTGTATACCATAATTTGTGCAACCATCCTGTATGTGTCGGTCTGGACTGTTTGCCCCACAGCGATAGAATGTGTTGAACTGCTGCTCCCATCGCTAGGCCCATTTGCTTCCCCCGGATTGATTTCAGAGGGTATGTGAGTGCATTCGGCAGCCCTAATAGCGTGTATGCCGGGAAGCGAGGTATCTCTGTCTCGAAGTGTCTATCAATGTCATCTAAGACCGCACGCCAGTAATCCGTTAGTTCTGGGCAATCCCATAGGAGGTGTGTCAGGGTCCCCTCCGCGTCACAACCCCGCCAGCATGTCGGGCTTCTGTCTGGGTTCCCCCTATGCAGTCGCGCTGGTGTTAGATACCAGTATGTAGTGACCTTAACCGCAGCCTCCCTACTGGCTGTGTTACGTGCTGTGTGGTTAGCTCTAAAGTATATATCCGTCCATTCTTTCTCTGTTAATCCTCTCCCTATCTCCCGCTCCCACCGTTTCTGTCCCACCGACGGGGAAAAGGGAACCTGAGGTCTCAGCATACGATATAGTTCAGATATCAGTCGTTTGTCCGATGTTCTAGTAAGGAGCCACCGTTGTATGTCGTGAGTTTCCTGCTAGCCCCGGGACACATCTCCGGGTGTAGGAGCCAGTGGCGTAGTTGAAAATATTGGTACCTTTGTGGTGCTACGATATTGTACCATTGTGTCACCTCCGTGTAAGGTAGGAACCCCTCTAGGTCAAATAAATGGCCCGCTGATTTACATTCCGTGGCTTTCCATTGTGGGAACGCCCGCTCCTCCATTCCGGGTGGAAACTCTGGGTTCTCGAATAAGGGCGTCATCGGGGAGGGAAAGGATGTGAGTCCCCTCTTGACCGCTACCGAGTCCCATACTCGCAGTAGCGTGCTCGTGATCGGGGATCCCTTCAGGTTCGGCGGTCTGTCTGCGCGTTTTAGGAACGGGACTTTCCATAGAGACATTTTCGCCTAAGGCCCGGTCTTGGAACAACCATCGTTTTTCAGATGCCGGTCTGTTCCATTCCACCAGGTAGCGAAGTTGAGTTGCTTTAAAATAATCTAGGATATTAGGGATACCCAGTCCGCCTGCGTCGGGCGGTTTATGGGAGAGTTCTCTGCGCATCCTGGGGCGTGCTCCCACCCAGATAAAGTGTTGTACCGCTGTTTGTAGCTTTTGTAGGGTCCCTCCTGGGGGCCATATTGGTATAGTCTGGAAGACATTAAGTGCTTTGGGCAGGATATTCATTTTTACTGCCGCTATCCGGCCCAGGAGTGACAGCTGATGTTTCTGCCAGCGTCCAAGAGCCGTTTGTGTTTGAGAGAGCAGTTTAGTGTAATTCAACGTGACCGTGTTTGCTACCGATGGCGCTAAGTCAATTCCTAAGTAGGTAAGCGTGTCACAGATTTGGAGCCCACCAATCGCCAGGGTTCCCGTCCTGTGTGCTTCTTCACAGCTGCCCAGGGGTAGCACCATTGACTTCCCGACATTAATCTTAAAGCCAGAGACACGGCCG
Organism: Calotriton arnoldi; assembly: GCA_963921515.1. Classification (NCBI taxonomy): domain Eukaryota; kingdom Metazoa; phylum Chordata; class Amphibia; order Caudata; family Salamandridae; genus Calotriton; species Calotriton arnoldi. The sequence continues at coordinate 1,067,350 of CAWUFW010004004.1, forward strand.
AAGGAGGTCAACTCCCTTAGAAAGGCCGGGGCCGATCGTTCGGGGGACTCCAGGGTTGCTAAAAGATCGTCTGCATACAGACTAATCGTATGCCGCTCCCCTCCGAAGGGTATGCAGAGAATATCAGGGTTATCCCGTATTCTTTGTGCAAGAGGCTCTATGTAGAGAGCGAAGAGGAGGGGCGATAGGGGGCACCCTTGTCTCGTTCCTCGTTGGATGTCAAACGGCTTTGAGGCCATGCCGTACACTCGTATCGTGGCGGTGGGTCTATCGTAGCAGCTCGCTACCCAGGCCCTGAAGCGATCACCGATCCCGAAATGGGTCAGTGCGGCTCCCAAAAAGTCCCAGCTGACGCGATCGAATGCTTTCTCAGCATCAATCGATATTAACACTGCGTCCAGTTTGGTGCGATGGGCTTTGTCGATCAGGTGGAGTATCCTCTTGGTATGGTCGCTACTCTGACGGTTAGCAACGAAACCACATTGATCCGGCTCGATGATGCCGGGCATACGCGGCCCCAGTCGGGCCGCCAGAACCCCTGTGAACAGTTTTAGATCAAGATTAAGCAGGGAAATCGGGCGATAAGCACCACATTGAGTTGCATCTTTCCCGGGTTTCGGGATAACTACTATATCGGCAGCTAACATGTCCAGGGGGATAGTCCCAGGGCCCTGAAAGGAGTTAAAAAGGCGCGTTAGTATTGGGGCCAGCTGTGGGCACAAGGTCTTATAGAACCCTGCCGAAAATCCATCTGGGCCTGGCGATTTCAGGGCCTTAAGTCGGGAGATGGCCCCCACCACTTCCTCCACTCGAATGGGTGCGTCTAGCGCATCCCGTCCCGTAAAGTCTAATTTTGTGATGGCAGCACCCTGCAGGTAGGTTGCTGCTTCCCTCGGTGTCTGCGAGGTCTCGCTATACAACGTGGAATAGAAGTTCCGAAAGGCCTCCGCTATATCCTCGTCACGCTCCACTCTCTCTCCCGTATGAGTCTGAAGCCCCTTTACTCTTGCACGCTCTTCCCGTGCCCTGAGTTTGTTCGCTAGTAGCCGCCCTGCTTTGTCGCCCCCTATATAATAGGTGTGCTTAAGTCGTAGGGCCGCGTACTCGGCTCTGTCGATATCGAGGGCCGCTAATTGCGTTCTGGCCGCTTTGAGTTGGCGCCATATCCGTGGTGCGCAGGTGCGGCTATGTATTCGCTCTAGTTCTGTCACCTGGGTCGTGAGGAACGCCCTTTTCTCTGTCCGTTCCCTAGCATCCGCTGCGCTGATAGCGATAATTTCGCCTCGAATCGTAGCTTTAAGTGCACCCCACAGTGCTGTCACGGGGGTGTCTGGAGAGTCATTCAGCTCTAGGTAGTCCGTAACCCGTTTTCGAAGTTGTTGTACTACTCCCGCCCTCTGTAACAAATTCTCCCTAAGACGCCATCTCCCGGGTGGCTTCCGTGTTGGGGGATGGTCAACGTCAGCAGCACTGCGTCATGGTCAGATAGTGGGGCCGGAATGATTGACACTGTCTCCTCGATCGGCAGCATTTCTGTCGTCCCTATAAAATGATCTAGCCGAGCGTATGTATGATGGGCATGTGAGTAGAAAGAAAATTGTGTAGTGTTGGGGTGGACCACCCTCCAAATATCCTCCAGCCCCCTCTCCTTGAGCCAATCCCTCCCGTTATGTGATAGGGCCCCCGTGTGTCCATATATGTGACCCGATCTGTCCGTGTCCATAACCAAATTCAGGTCGCCTCCCACCGTGATTCGCATCCCAGGGGAGCTCAGCACCTCCGACATAGCGGTTTGAAGGAATTGTTCTTGGCCCGCGTTAGGTGCGTATATAGAGCCCACCACTATAGGAGCGCCCCCTACCCATAGTGTGTATGCCAGGAGTCGTCCTCGAATCTCTGCCACCTTATCTCCCACCGTGCCCGGGAATGTTTTAGCAAGCAGTATAGCAACCCCTGCTGTCTTGGTCGGTGTGGATGAAAAGAATTGTTGGGGAAAGGCCCGATATTTCATCCGGTGCCAATCTTTAGGGAGGAGGCGAGTTTCTTGTAAGAGACATACTGATGCACCTGAATTCTCTTAGTAAGATAGGACGGCTCTTCTCTTAATGGGGTTATTCAGCCCCTTTACATTCAGAGTGAGGATCTGTATCTCTGGTATTGTCATCGAGGGAGAAAGATAACTGGCCGCTTGTGTATGGGTCTGTCAAGAGTATGGGTCCTGGTTGGCCCCCATGAGTGATAGCACATCGGTTCCTTTGCCCCTCCCTCCCTCCCTAGCCCCCCCAACTCCCAACTAGCTACAACCCCTCCCTCCCCCCTCGCCTCCCTTTCCAAACCTGCCCTAACCCCATTCCCTCTGTGCCCTTGCTCCCCCACCCCTCCCTCCCTAACCCTAACTGTGTAAACCCCCCCCGCGTGACATAGTCCATTGTCGTGGGCATCTGGAGTCCAGAAAATTGGGTTGTACTCGTGGCTCAAGTGGTCTCGGCTCCCCACCACTCGCCCCCCCGGCATATCAAGGCTCAGTGCTTACTTGACCCCCCGATTGCTATGACTGTCATTCTGGGGTTGGTGAGGTAGTGTCTTTCGCCACTGCTGCCACAGCCTCTCGCCTCTCCTGGGACATAGTGTCGGGATCTGGCCTTTGGGCAGAAGGGGGCTTACTTCTGTGTTTTACTCTTTGCCAGCCGGTCTCGCGGGGCTTCCTGGACGGGTAGGTGACGCAGCCGGGCTCTCCTGTGTCAAGCCCAAAATCTCACAGGCTTCCTTGAGGGAGCGCAGTTGGTGTATCCGGCCATTCCATTTAAATATCAATCGGAAGGGGTGTCCCCATGAATAGGTCACCCCCTACTCTCTCAAGTGAGTCGTCACCTCTTTAAATGCTCTCCTTCTCTGCAGAGTTATGGCGGCCAAGTCCTGAAAGAGAGCTATGGAGCGTCCTTGGTATGTGAGAGGTTGTTTGCGGCGGGCCTCCCTCAATATCCGTTCTTTAAGGGGATAGTCCGGTAGGAAGGCCAGTATGTCAGCTGGAGGCGCCGGTGCGCGGTGCGGAGGGCCCACTCGATGCGCTCTGTCAATGCGTATTTCAAAGTCTTGGTCTTCCCCCAAAATGTCCCTAAAGAGCCCCCGTAGGTAGCCGGCCACATCGTCCCCCTCCTCTTGCGACAGAACCCCTCGTACACGAATGTTATTGCGTCGGGACCTGTTTTCGAGGTCCTCGGTGTGGGTCTGGAGGTCCAGCTGCTGTTCTTGCAGGCGTATCACTTCCTGTTGTAGGTGCTCTATTTCTTCGCCACTATATAGTTCGCGATCTTCGACGGCAGCCACCCTCTCTCCAATCTCGTCCACGTTCCTACGGATCTCTCGGACTTCTCCCTTCACCTCCTGTTTAAGTGTCTGAAAGTCCTCCCGCAGGACATTAAAAAGGGATTCCAAGAAGGTTCGTGTGATAGGCATGTCCCCGTCCTCTGGGTTCTCCCGTGTTTGAGGGGGGTTCGGTGTCTTGCGTCCCTGTTCACCCGATGGGGAGCTCTTGGCCAGCAGATCTCTGATATTGCGGTCCCCCTTCTTCCTCAGCGTGGTCATCGTGATATGGAGGTCTAGTAATCCTGCCGACCTCAGTCTTGGCCTTCGAGGTATCCCGTCAGATAGTCCCTCTTCTCTGCGTCGTTTCACCCAGGGCAGAGCCGCAGCCCCTTCCCCCTCTGTTTGCCCGGGTAGGAGCCCCCCGGTGTCCTCGGGCCTGCACACACGTTGCAGTCCCCACCCGTGGAGCCCTCCCTATCTAAGCGTTTGTCCGCTGCGGTGCGCCACCTTGGGTCAGCCTCTCCGCCTTGTCTCCGCGGCCACAGGGTGCTTTCGGTGTGGCCCCGTTTCTCTGCAGCGCAAATCACTCCCACCTTTTGCCCCCAGAGGTCCGTATTGGGGTCGTGTCACCGCTCCGTTGCCCCCGGGCCCTGCGCCAGCGAGCCGTCGGCCCTGGGGAGTGGGTCCAGAGCTCGCTCTCCTTCAGCCCTACCTCGGTTTGTTGTGGGCGCTCCGCTACTCCTGTGTGTGTCGCACTTCGTGTCGGGCCTGGGGTGTTCGGGAATCGGGTCCTGTCTCCCCTCCCAGGCCCCCGGAGCCCGATGTCGAGCGTCTACCCAGGAGGGCCTCTCCTCCGCCGGCGTAGCCGTTCCGCCCTCACAGGGCCCGTAGGGTGCGTTACTCCCAGGCCGCAGGCACTCACCCCGTTTCCCTGCAGGGGCGTCCGGCGCTGTAGTCTGCCCCCACCTTCTCCGCCATTGAGGGCCTGTCTCGTAACCACAGCAAGTGGCTAGTGCTGAGTTCACGGGGGTGCACCTCCTCCGTGCACGACACGGCCGGCCCCGTCTGCGATGCTCCTAGGCCTTCGAGCCTCGGCCTCTCGTGGTGGCCGCCGTCTTTCTTGGGCCGCGGACCGCCGGGCGTCTCTGATGCCCCTCCTCTCCAGCCGCCGTGCAGCTCTCGGCCTGGGCGCTATTGTCGGGTGCCCCACCGCTCCCGGGCAGCGCTCCCGGCCGGATCGTGGCTACCCTCGGGACCTTCAGAGAGGCCGCGGTTCAGCAGCGCTCATACAACCCCGCTGCTCCGGAGAGAGGCGCCACTTCCTCCGGCCTCCGTCAGATGTTTTGATGCCGGGAGGGGAGTTCCGCGAAGCGTTCACCCCGCTGGCGCTTCTCGGCTGGCGGCGATTCTTCCCCCGGTGAATGGGGTGCCAGCTCCGTGTGAGGAGGGGGGGTTTGTGCTATGTTAATCGGGGAAAGTGGGGCCAGAGGCGAGGAGCCTCCGAGCTGTGCGTCCGCTCAGGTCGCCATCTTGGCCACGCCCCCGGGAATTATTTTTGATGCACTTGAAAAACAGATTTCATTTTTTGGTCTGATGTTCACAGTAGTTTGTAGAAAAGCATATTACTTTTTCATTAGATGGTTTCTCTTATGTGGTTCATCCCTACATGTACTCTCCATTTCCTCTAGTGCCCTCTAGTCTATTTGTATCTGGCTTGAAAGGACTGCCTTTTTTGATGTCAGAGGTGAAAGATCACATACAGCATAGAAGTCTTAGTAAGCAGTCCATTCCTTTTAAACAATACTTGTTATTACTAGGGGCGGCTGGTGAAGTTTGAAAGTGGTGGGGCATAAAACGAAACCACCAATATTCCATTAATGAGTGAGCAACACTTTTTCAGAGTACGGACAGATTAAAGATGCATGTGCAGGCTGCAGCCTTTTTGTATAGAGAGGCTAGCCCTTGTATGGTAACATACTATATTTTTGACTTGACATGACTAATCTGGTAACGATTAGGGGTTGCTTTTGTGTAATTATGCCCAATTCTAGGAAAATTAGGTGAAATTATAAATAATTACCCAAAATGAAAATCCAGCATTTTGCACAAATGCATTTGGATCCATTTTGGATACGATGACCCATTTCATTCCAAAAAGGAATCTTTAAAAAGAAGTTCCGCAATCTACAGCAGCTTCCGTTCTGGTAATTTGAATTGTTCCATTGCAATAATTTTGCCATGAATGCAACATAATTAAGTAACATGGTGTAATTTCAGGAATTGTGCACAAGCGAAATTCTAGAAATCATGCTACGTAATTGAATTTCTCCTAGGCCTAGTGTCATTGATGCAGACTAAAGGATAACGTTACTTACCCAGAAAACGTCTGTTCTTGGCATGTACAGCTGTAGATTCACATGCTTTGCATACTCCTGCCATCTAGTGTTGGGTCTGGATGTTTGCAGTTTGTTTTTCTTCGAAGAAGTCTTTTCCAGTCAGGAGGTAGGTGACTCCTCCTTTCGGTGATCGTGCGCATGGGCATCGACTCCATTGTTAGATTGTTTTCCCGCAGAGGGTGAGTATGGAGTTAGAAAGAGTAGAATAGAGATGTCCATGCGCATGTATGTATAATAAAGAGAGAACTGCAGCAGCTACAGGTACCCGGGGAGGCGGGTGGGCGCATGTGAATCTACAGCTGTACATGCCAAGAACAGACGTTTGCTGGGTAAGTAACGTTATCCGTTCAAGGCATGTGAGCTGTAGATCACATGCTTTGCATAGACTATATAGCAGTAATCTCCCAAAGCGGTGGCTAACCTGTAGCTGTTGGAGTCGTCTGAAATAGTGTTTTAAGTACTACTCTATCCACATTAGCTTGTTGTCTTGCTTACACATCTACACAGTAGTGTTTTGTGAATGTGTGCGGTGTAGACCATGTTGCAGCTTTGCAAATGTCCACTATGGGAATGTTTCCTAAGAAGGCCATAGTAGCCCCTATCTTGCGAGTGGAATGCACTCTAGTGGGTATAGTTAAAGTTATCTTTGCTTTTGCATAACCGGTTTGAATACATTTAACAATCCACCTTGCAATACCTGATTTAGAGATAGGATTGCCCTTATGCGGTGGTGCAAAAGCAACAAAAAGTTGTTTGGTCTTTCGAAATGATTGTGTTCTTTCGATGTGGTATAAGAGTGCTCTTCTGACATCTAAGGTGTGTAGAGCTTTTTCTGCAACAGAATCAGGTTGAGGGACGAATTCTGGGAATTCTACCGACTGATTTATGTGAAATGCAGAGACTACTTCAGGTAGAAATTTAGGGTTTGTGCGCAGAACCACTTTATCCCTATGCAGTTGGAAAAATAGTTCTTCTATGGTTAGTGACTGTACTTCACCCACTCTCCTTAGTGATGTGATTGCAATGAGGAAAGCGGTTTTCCAAGAGAGAAACTGTGGCTCACACCTATGCATGGGTTCAAAGGGTGGTCCCATTAATCTTGTGAGGACTATGTTAAGATTCCACACTGGGGCAGGTGGAAGTCTTGGAGGTATAACTCTTTTAAGTCCTTCCATGAAAGCTTTAATTACGGGCACTCTGAAAAGCGATAGATGTTGCCTATTTTGTAGGTACGCAGCTATTGCAGCAAGATGTAGGCGGATGGAGGTGTAAGCCAATCATGACTGCTGCAAGTGTAACAGATAATTTTTTATATGGAAGCATCAAGAGGGTTAATGTGATTGGTATTGTAATAAATAACAAAACGCTTCCATCTTGCTGCGTAACAGGCTCTAGTGGTAGGCCTTCTGGCCTCCCTGATAATGTTCACACAGTCTGGTGGAAGGTTCAGATAACCAAACTCTATGACTTCAGGAGCCAGATCGCGAGGTTCAGTCGTTTAGGATCTGGGTGTCTGATTTCTCCATAGCTCTGTGTAAGGAGACTGGGTGTTAGGTGCAGCTTTTGATGCGGGACTAGAGAGCTTCAACAGGGTTGTGAACCGTGGTTGACGGGCCCATGTGGGAGCTACTTGGATCAATGTGAGGGATGTTTGCCTGAGCTTCCGAACCACTTCTGGAATGAGTGGGAGAGGCGGAAAAGCGTAGGCAAATATCCCTGACCAGTTTATCCATAGTGCATTGCCCTTGGATAACTGGTGAGGGTACCTGGAGGCGAAGCTTTGGCATTTTGCATTTTGCTGTGTGGCGAAGAGATCTATCTGAGGAAGTCCCCAACTTTGAAAGTCTGGGAGGAGAATCTGAGGGTGAAGTTCCCACTCGTGTACTTGCTGCCTCTGTCTGCTGAGGTCTGCAATCTGGTTGTTCACTCCTGGGAGGTGTTCCGCTAGGAGATAGATTTTGTGGTGAATGGCCCACTTCCAAATGTCCTGGGCTAAGTGGGACAGTTGGAGAGTGTGTGTCCCACCCCTGTTTTTGTATGTAGTACATGGCTGTCATGTTGTCGGTACGGACTAAGACAGCTTTGCCAACCAGGTGTGTTTGAAATGCCTTGAGAGCTACAATGATTGCAAGCAGCTCTAAATGATTGATGTGGAGCAACTTTTGCCATTGGCTCCATAGGCCTTGCACTGTGTGGTGCTGAAGATGAGCTCCCCAGCCAGTGAGAGACGCGTCCGCTGTTAGTACTGTCTGTGGAACCGGGTCTATAAAGGGCCGTCCTTATGATAAATTGTGTGTGTTCCATCACTGCAGAGAGCGGTGAGTACGGCTGTTTACCAACACTAGATCGGTTAACAGACCCTGTGATTGGTTCCACTGACTCGCTAAACATTCTTGAAGGGGACGCATGTGGAACCTGGCATGGGGAACTATCATAATGCAAGATGCCTTCATTCCTAGTAGTTGCATATACACCTGAGCTGGAAGCGAGTGATTGGATTGAAACTGAAGAACTAGAGCCTGAATGTTTTGAATTCTGGCTGCGTTGGGAAAAGCCAGAGCTTTTTGCGTATTTAGGGTGGCTCCTAGATAGTTTCGAGTAGTTGCAGGTTGGAGATGTGATTTTAGCACATTGACTGTGAACCCCAGTTGATGTAGTAACTGTGTGTAACTTGTTCTGTGGGTGTGCTGGAGACATTTTGGATATGTGCTGGCTTTGATGAGACAGTCGTCCAAGTAAGGGAAGACATGGATGTGTTGTCTTCTTAGGTGAGCAGCGACTACCGCCAGACACTTTGTGAAGACTCTGGGGGCAGTGGTGACTCCGAACGGGAGCACCTCGAACTGGTAATGTTGACCCGCTACCACAAATCTGAGAAATCTGCGATGAGCGGGATGGATTGGAATATGGAAGTAGGCATCCTTTAAGTCGAGTGTCGACAAAGTCGCCCTGTTGCAGAAGTGGTAGTATTTGCTGAAGTGTTACCATATGAAAATGGTCTGACTGTATGTAATGGTTTAGTTCTCTGAGGTCCAATATTGGTCTGAGAGAACCGTCCTTTTTTGGTATTCGGAAGTAAAAGGAGTACACGCCCGACCCGTAGTGTTGTGATGGTATGGGCTCTATAGCCCCTTTTAGAAGGAGTGACTGAACCTCTTGTTTTAGGAGGTGTAAATGATCCGGAGAGAGTTTGTGTGACCTTGGGGGGAATGTTTGGAGGATTGTTGGTGAACTGCAGGCAGTAAGCAGAACGGATAATTTCCAGTACCTATTTGTCTGTTATGGAATGCCAGACGGGTAGGAAATCCGAAAGACGTCCTCCAACAGTGTTAAATGGTCGGGGGGGAGTGTAGTGAAGTCACTGTTTTGTGTTGGAGGGGAGGCGCGTGTGTTTGAGCCTCTGCCTCTGTCGTTGTTGCCTCTATAGCCCCCTCTGAATTAACCCCTAGAGGGAGAAGGTTGGTTATTACCCTTACAGGGTGGTGGTAGTCTCTGAGGAGGTATTTTTAGACCCTCCACGGTAGAAAGAGCGCCAAAAGGAACCACGTGCTTGTGTCAATTGAAGGGCTCCCATGGATTTGGCCACTTCAGTATCTTTTTTAATTTTTTCCATTGAGGAATCTACGACCGGGCCAAAGAGGTGTTCTTTGTCGAAGGGTGTGTTTAGGATGGTGGTCTGGACCTCGGGTTTAAAACCTGATATGCGTAGCCAGGTGTGCCTTCTAAAAAGGACGCTGGTGTTTACAGCTCTAGCAGCAGTGTCTGCAGCATCTAGGGAGCACCTGATGGCATTATTTGAAATAAGCTGTCCCTCCCACACTAATTCTTGCGCCTTAGCTTTGTGTTCATCGGGCAGATATTGGAGCAACTGCTCCATCTCGTCCCAATGCGCCCTGTCGTATCTTGTGAGCAGCGCTTGCGTGTTAGAGATGCGCCAGAAGTTTGCTGCCTGAGATGCCACCCTTTTCCCTGAAGCATCGATAAGTTTGGATTCTTTATCTAGGGGTGGAGCATCACCTGTAGTTTGGGAATTGGCCCTTTTTCGTCCGTTGGACACCACTAGGGAGTCCAATGGTAATTGTCCCTTTATGTACAGTGGGTCAGATGGTGTTGGCTTGTACTTTTTATCTACCCTAGGGGTAAGGATACAGGCCGTGACTGAGTCATTAAATATGTCATCAACATGCCTGATAATACCTTTGAGCATGGGGAGTGTGTGCGATGACTTTTGTGTGCTGCGAAGGGTTTCAAAAAGGAAATCCTCTTCAAGGGATTCTTTGTGCAGCTGTACCCCGTGGTAGTTGGCAGCTCTACCTAGTAGTTCAATATAACCTACACAGTCATCCGGTGGAGAGGGTTTGGTAGGGTACAGGTCCGGATCATTGCCTGTGGGTGAATTGGTGTTGTAGTCGTCACAGGGGTCTGTAGGTAGTGGCTGATCATCTCCATCACCATTCCCATCATCCTGATTGTCAGGTGTATGTGGTGAGTGTTGAGGTGAAATTGGCAAAGGTTGAAAATCAGAAGGAGGTAATGGAAGAGTAGGGGGAAGAGGAGGAGGCCTCCTTTTTAAAGGAATGTGGTATTCCTCTTCTGGTGCAGTTTTACGTTTCAAAGCTACTTTGGTGGTAATATGTCCAGTTTTTGGATTAGTCCAGTTTTTGGATTAATGTGGAGCACTTTCTGTTTCGGGTCCGGTTTGTCAGGCGGAGCGTCAAAGGTGCTTTTTTGGTGATTTTGGCAGATCAGGTTGTTTCGGTGCCGAATGTTTCGGTGCCGATGTTTTAGGCGTTGGCGGTATCGGATCTGAAGTGTTTCGGTGCCGAAGGGGGTGGGTCGGAACCGGCCTTTGGCTTCGATCCCAAAGGATTCGGCTCGGTGCACGATTTGGCATGAGGGTTTTTGGAGCCGGAAGTCTTTTTTGTATGCTTTGGGGCCGAGCCAGCTCTGCATGTCGCGATGTCGAGCCCGACAGTCGCAAAGTGTCTTCTTGGAGCGGAAAGCCTTGCACGCTTCACAGTCCTGTTCTTTGTGCTCGGGAGACAAGCACAGGTTGCACACTTTGTGTGAGTCGGTGCAAAGAAACTTTGCTTTGCACAGAGGGCAGAATTTAAATGGAGTCCGTTCCATCTACTGCAAGGCGGACCGATGCCGGTAGGCCCGATGGCCTTCCACGAGCTTCCCGATCGAAGAAGTTTTAATAGATAAGAGATGCGGCGAAGGGAAACGCGTATCGAAAACAATACCGTCGAGGGCGAGTGTCTTGCGCACCGAGAGAACCCGGAGAACGGAGTCGAACCGGAGCGCAGTAATAGACGTCCAAACCCGATGGCGGAAAAAAACAATTTAACAATGGAGTCGATGCCCATGCGCACTATCACCAAAAGGAGGAGTCACCTACCTCGTGACTGGAAAAGACTTCTTCAAAGAAAAACAAACTGCAAACATCCGGACCCAACCCTAGATGGCAGGAGTATGCAAAGCATGTGATCTACAGCTCACATGCCTCTAACACATTAGTTTAAATAAACAGAAGAAAATAAGCCAAAAAGTTTAGGGTTAAGAGTCTTTTTAATGACATGTTTTTAGGTCTGTTAGTTCATCCAGAGGAAATCAAAATATAGGAAAAATCATAAGAGAACATCATTGTGCACATAATGTGTTGTAGTGTTCCTCTCTTTGCTTCTACAGGGAGATATAGTGAAATACTATAGGCTAGAGTGGGAGGGATCTATTGGGAAGGATATTCCCAAGCTTTTTATATCTAACAAAGAACAGTTCCCATACTTTTTGTAATAAAACAACCGCTCCTGTACAGCTAATGCCAACCTTGCTGCGTCTCTGGATTTATTATTCTTGATAGGTAGGCAGGGTGTTAAATGCTGAGTTCTGGAGTTTTTCTTTTCCAATGGAAAAATGGTTTGCCCTAGCAGTAGGCACAGTATGATTGTGAGTTTCTAAACTATATGCATTTTGAAAGCTCTCATTTTACCTTATCCAGGGAACTTTTTGCACATTTCCTGGCAGTCTATTTTAAACTGTGAATATTACAATATAAAAATAAAGACATTTTCTCAGTGTGTTCTGTTGTTTTCTGTTACACACACAAACAGTAGCAATGCTTTCATTAACTGTCAGAGCATTCACAACTTAACGCATTTCCCAATTAGTTTAACTTACATTAATTTTTTCAATTAAAGTGTGTGGTATAATTTATGTGCAGTAGCCTTAAGTTGACTCTGACCGACCAATAAAGTTGTTACAGAATATCTTGTTCAGTTTGAAATAGAGTACAAGCAGAAACTAGGCTAAAGTTCAGTTACTTGCCATGAAAGAACCATAAATTATGACAAACACGCATGCATAGCTCTTAAACATTTTACTTAACGGCAATGGCATTAATCCATTACATTCAGAAAAGCGACTCCCCCGGCCTGCAAATATTAGTAGGAACACAGGGGGAAAAGATGGTTTAGCAAACTCAGTCTCCTCTCTTGCCATATGGGCAACTTTTAAGAATTCGCAGGAATTGTGCGCGGAAAGAGGACTTCATGATCAATGCAGAACTGTTTTGCAATCAACTCAAAGACAGGGGGTACCCCAGAAAGATGCTGAAGCATGCAATCAAGAGGGCATGGTATACCCCGCGAGAGATCCTACTCTCTAAAAAAGAGAAAAGACCTGTAGAAAACTTGTGTGCGTATCAACCTTTGGCCCACATACAAACAAATTTCGCCAGATGATCCTAAAAAATTGGCATTTATTGAATCAGCTGGATTTTCCCATGGATAGACCGCTATTCGCGATGAAAAAAAACAAGAGTATCGGTCAAAGAATCATTAGAGCAGATCTACCCCAGACCGTCAAAAAAACGGATGTGAGAGCCCTATGGAACATGCAACCCATTAAGGGGCACCATAAATGTGGCAATTGTTCAGCATGTGATTCCACCATCGAAGGACAGGAGTTCATTTATGATTCCATTAAATGGACACATAAGGAGTTCACGAACTGCAGAACAAAAAACATAGTTTATGCCATCCAGTGCCCTTGTCCAAGATTATACATCGGGAAAACAAACCAACAGATTAATCAAAGAATAGTGCAACATCGGTCTCGAATTAAAAAGCAAATTCTGACAGCGCCGATGGTGTCACATTTTGTGGAATACAATCACTCTGAGAAGGACTTCACATGGACTGTGCTGTCCGGAATAAAGCAACCACCAAGAGGAGGAAATGTAGAAAACCTACAGCTGAAAAGGGAAGCATATCTAATCCTGAAATTTAACTGTATTCAACACGGTCACAACGAGATGTCTGAATTAAATCAAGCGATAAATTAAGATTTACTCTTGATTAAGAGCTATAATGTACACAGATTGGCTGGGCTGCACATGGGCGTGTGCACATGACGTGTGAAAAAAACGGAAGACTTCAACTCCCACAAATCCCTGAAGAGACTACAGAGTGACGTTCTGCCGTTTCAAATATCACGAAGAGGCAGAGTCAGCACAAGCATAACCGACGAGAGGACCCCCGTGTATGCCAGTTACAGAGAGAAAGAAAACGTGAGTTTGTACACTGAAGGCTTAAGCTAAAAACAGTCCGGTAGTTTAAATAACCCAAAAGCCTGTTTTACGTTTGTTACAGTGCACTGAACGAAACGGATCCAACAAAAGTTCCCATTTGAGGCAAAAACCATTATCTCAAAGTTAATATCACGCTAAGGAAAAATATGTGAAATGCGTGTTTTCTTCGCCTTGACTTTCACGGTGACACAATGTTTCCGATTTCAGAAATGCGCTAAGAACTCTCCAAATCTAACGCGGGAGGCTCCGGCTCCAGCAGACGAAAGCCAGGCTGTTGCTGCACAAAAAGTAAGCTCAGGCTGCAACTCTAACCGGTATTTTGACTGTTTATAGAAACAAGACAACATCTAAAAATGCACGCACGTTTTCTTTCAACAGGGGGAGGAGTGAAGTCCAGGAAGAAATGATTTTTTATTTTTGAAAACAAAATTTTATTATGTCAAAAGTCCTATACAGTGCAGTGCTCTTTAACCCAGGAAACACCTATCACATCAGACATTGCAGATTATTGTCTTTGACAATTAGTTTATACATTATTATCATCATAGTCATGAAATGCAATATAACGTAAACACATTGAACCCCCCCATTGCACTAACACATTGCTGCGTTTCGGTTGCCACCACATCCCCCATTCCAGTAAATCAATTCCCTCACCACGTGTCCGGTCCCTTACCCTAGGGGCCTGCATATCAAGGTAGAAACAGATGCATCCACCGGGGGCACCGGGTCTAAGTCCAGGCCTCGATAATCTGCCCATCGTTTCCAGATTTTGGGGTGCTTTTGCGGGCCGCCCCTAGCCTTTAATATCGGGATCTCTAACCCCATGCTAAAATTCAGCCCATTTTTCCATGCCGAGAGAGAAGGGGGGGGCCGTCGCCTTCCACAGCCTTGCTATATCTCTTTTAGCCAAGGTCAGCCCCAGCAGTAGTAGATGCCTCTTGTATATGTTACCTCCTATACCCTCCATGATATGCAGAATTGCCAATCTCGGTGAGGAGGGAGCTCTCATCCCAACACCTCCGCCAAGCAGGCCAACACCCCTCTCCAAAATTTCGTGAGTGCTGTACAGTGCCAAATGGTATGAATTAGGGACCCCTCCTCCCGACCACAACGCAGACACATCGGGGATGTCACCAGACCCGCCCTCCACAGCCTGAGCCTGGTATAATAAGGAAGCAATGATTTTGCCTAGCTGATGACATCACAGGTTTCAGGGCTGTGAGCTCATCAGCCCGGCAATTAGTAACTGAGGGCAGTCTGCCAATGCAAGACAAGGTCGAGAACAGGAGAATGTAAACCAAGGTGAGTGCTTCTAAAGCGCTGCCCTCAGTTTATCTTTGTTTTTAAAATACTGTCAGCAATACTAGGGAAAAGAAAAAAGCACTTCTGGGGGCAATAGTAAAGGGGGCGTAGAGAACCGCCCCTGGTAACTACTCAGCGAATTTCAAAGCCCTTTGAGTTATGGCGGATTAGGGAAACAGATGCTTAGTGGTAATTGTATTTGCTCTGGATCTCACAATGTAGTCATGTGTGAGAAGCGGTATTTGAGCCCATGTCTGACCGACTGTCACCATCTTAGACAGTAGACCGCATCTCCTCCCAAGCAGAAACTTGTTGGGCAATAGGAAAAACCGGTGTTTTCTCAACATGCTCAACATGGCCTATTTTAATGTGCCTACAGGCACTTAGCTGCATGCACATGTTATCATACTGCAGAGACGTAACCACATCTGCTTCGAGTTTCCTTTAAAAAGAGTACTCGACAGCGAAAAGGCGGGTCCAGCAGGGGAAGCCAGGGGAAGCACCAGTCATCTGTGCTTGGAGGTAGCCAATTCGTATTAGATCCTTCACATGGCCTGTGAACACTTCTGAGCACATCTTTGTTTTGCCTGGATTTTACTTGTGCCTCATATAGTGTTAGCACGCAGCACCAGGTTGCTTCACATGAATACAACAAAGAACATAGGTAATTTTTAATCACTAAGTGTACCCCTCCCTTGAGCACCTGTTCGAGTAAGAAGCAGCTCTCCTATCACTAGCCAGTTGTTTACTTATTAAATCTATACACTGAGATTTACCATTCGGAAATGCTCCTAACTTTGGCAGATAACAGAACTGAGAATCAGTGATTTAAAGTGATTTTTCTTAATCACATAATGTGGATAAGTGGGAAGCACGTGGTAGAATTAAGCAAATCTGAGTCACAGACCAAGTTGCTCAGCCACATATACTGGCAAACACAGCTTGCTAGCCTATAGAGAATCGAGGAGATGTATCATACGGGCAAAAGATATTAAAAAGGCTAATAGGGATGGGGTAACAGTCCTTTGCATGTTTCAGTCAACCTCAAAGAATGAGCGCCAGTCGATCACATCCATGTAGATATCTTGGTTTGTTTTTAAGCCTCACCGTGCAGCGCGTGTTCTCGGTCTCTTCGAGACATGCCATATATACAATATGGGCTTCAAGTACCGCCCATCTTTTTCATTGATTTCTCTTACTGTTCTTTGTGAATGCCGGCTTTTGTTTGGTGACTACGCTTAGTAGTCCCTCCTTTTGAACTTTTGTATCCTCCCATGAGGACTGCCTCGGTTACATGTGCTCTTACTCTTCAGGTTATTTAGGATACTTTAGGAGCACTTTTTTTTTGGGCCTGCCTCTGCTCATGTTAAGTGTTCATGTTTTGTTTACTTGGTGCGCCGGCCTGATTAAAGGTTCATGGTCACTTCATTTGCCGTGCTTGATCTTTCTTCAAGGCCGCCACGCTCTCGTTTTTTATTTACTTTGGGAGTTGTTTGTGTTTTGGTTCCTTTGGGCACCATGTTCAGAAAAGAAAGGAGCGCAGCTGCTTTATTTGTTGCACCCCCACCAGACTGGTTTGGAGTAGGTACATGTTTTTTTTACTGAAATTCTTACGCAAATACTAGAAAGGCAGTAATCCCAAGCTTCAAAGGAAATCAGCAGAGACAAAACCCATTTACTGCTCAAATTCAGATTGCTGCAGAGGAAAGGGAACGATGTTAAATCTGTTTTGTGAAGCTGAATGACACAACCGCGGATACATTGGAAAAGGCAAGTCAGCACTCTAGTTCGTTCGTTATAAGAACTAGGAGTAGCCACATGACACCCCCACCAGCTCTGGAAATAAAATAGGGACGACCATGACAGCACCCCGTGCGCTATTAAAATTACAAGAAGTTGTAGGAGCTGGACCAGTGGCAGACTTTTTAAATGCCACTAGAGGACTGTAATTTGATCATGTAGCTGTATATACTTTCAAACACCTTGCATTCAAAGTGTTTAACTTCATCAAGTGTAATTAACTTTGTGTACTTAATGTATTTTACTGATGTGCTAAGGATAGTCATATAAAATAAACATAAGTTATTCAGGACGTACTTTCTTGGCAGCGTGATATTTCTTTCACTGTTGCTCCGAAGGTGGAGGTGAAAGGTAGACACGTCCCAAGATGGCGCCGTCTGTACTAAGAGTCAGATGCTTGTCTGTACTCTTTGTCTACAGTACTCAGCAGGTCTGTCTGGGCCCAGGCTTGGCAAAGTGGTAAACAAGGGGAGAACAGAATTAGAGTCTGGGTTGAGGGTATTACCACCAACAGGAGAGCACAGAACCCTGCACTAATGGCACAGAAAAAGCGGCGGATTCTCCACAGGACTCAGCGGAAGGCTCCGTCCCAAGGATAAAAGGAAGCGTGAGACAAGGTGCTCTGCTCCTTCATATTACAATATGTTTTTTTTACAACTAATCACTGCATTACCTGCGACTTATCACCTTATCCTTTCCTGGGCTGAATCTGCACACCCTTACGTACTAGTCTTTAGTTTACAGATAGTGTGTATTGTTTCTTCCTTACTCAACACACGTAAATATCTAGTGGCCCTATGTGATTAGGGTGACCTTCAGCCAGCCCTGATTTTTCACTCAACAGCACTAAGCAATTTGTGACTTAAATGCACATATTTTGTATTTGGACATTTTGAACAACAAGTACCAGCATGCTCAACCCTGTTGGCTAATAAATCAGGACTGACTGAGGTGGAGGCACTTGACAGACACTCTCTCTCCTCTCAGCCCCTCACCCTTCAAACCAGCCCTCACTCTGAGTCCAGCCTCTTTAGGCTATTTGAGTAGCTATTTGAGTACCAGAAGTCTGCCCTGTCATTCGCCCGATAGCAGATGGTTTACTTATGTCACACCACATCTTTTCTGCTGTAGCCAGTCTCTGAGCTGTGAACTCAGAGCCTAAATTGCCTCTTCAGCAAGCTTGAATACTCTCAGACCTCGAGGACTTCTCAGCTCTAAGCTGCCTACGGTCAGCACTTGGTGCCTGAGGAGTGGGTCCTTCATCACTATAATTTCCTCACCTTTGAGAGAGTGCACATGATATTTTTCAAATGAAATGTTCAACAGTTTACTCTGGGAAACGGCCACTACAACGCGGCCGTTTCCACGCATAACTTAACCATGCATGCATTACAACGCATGCGTGGTTACAACGAAAGCCTTTACCACGCATACCTTTACTACGAGATATGTAGTAAAGGCATGTGTGTTAAAGGCACAAAAAAAAAGGGGGGGTCTCCCCCCCTCCCCCCCCCAAAAAAAGCGTAATAAAAAACACACCTTTTGAAGTTTCTATGTGGAGGGAATCGGCGTCGTTAGAAGAAACGGAAAGACACTTCCGTTTCCTCTTAACGACGTACGACGTCAACACGGAAGAAGATTGAGAAGAGACGACGTGGAGAGGTAAGGGGAATATTTAAAAAAACAGGGGTCCGATTTAAGGCTTAAGGGCAGGGGAGGGGTATTTGTAAGAAGGGTTTAGGGGTGGGGGAATAACCTTTACCAAGAGTATGCCCTCACCATGCATGAATTTACAACGAAAATCGTTGTAAAATTATGCGTGGTAAAGGAATATTCGTGGTAAAGGTTATGCGTGGGAAAGGCATTCCGTTGTAACGCATGCGTGGAAAAGACATGCGTTACAACGGAATGCGTTGTAACATCATACAACCTTTACTCTACCAATCGTTTTGGGGTCTCGTTATGGATTTTTTTGGGGACGTTTTATATAGCATTAACTCGAGCCGAATGTCTTGGAGTGCTTTGCACAAGCACCAGTTACATTACACAAGGACACATTCATTTTTTGGTAGGCACAGGGAGATTAAGTGATTTCCTCAAAATCACATTACAGCTTTTACTGATGTAATATTAGTTCTTTAAATTTTATTATAAATATAGTATACTTTGTTTAGATGTTTGCTTACTCTGTTATTAATGTATGTGTTTCTTGGCACATTATTTTTTGGTTTGGCTCAGGGCACCAGCAGCTGGAGGTCGCCTACCTGCTAATGTTAGAACAGGTGCTTCCGACCTTTGTTACTGGCACTGTGGCTTCTTAAAATTCACTGGGTTGGAATGACTTCTCCCACGGCAGGTGCTTACCCCTTCTTGAGAGTTTGCTGCCAGTGTCCAGCCCACGATGGGGGCTCGAACCGCTCACTCGGTTTGCTGGCAATGTTTTATCTTTCGCTCTTTCATCATCCGGGAGGGCTGCACTTCTTGCACTTTGGAGCCCTGTAGAATGTGCGAGGCACCCGCAGCGTCCCTACAAACACAAGCAGCCCCATTCTGGGGCGACTGCTGTACATGGAGTCGCTGTATCTTTACCGAGCCTACGTTCCTCCAGTCTCACACTTTAAAGTGGATGGCGATGTTTAAAGTGCTCCATTGTGCATGTGTGAATGCCAGTAATTCCTGTTTGTTTTAGTATTGTTTTTTGCAAGGGGTCACAGTCTTTGTTGATCGCAGCAAAGGGTTTAGTATTATTAAAGGGATATATTGGTTTATGTGGACGGTGAAATACGCTTGCTAACATTACATCTTTAACCCCAGCAGAGAAACAGCAAGCGTTTGATGCATTATTATATTCGGTTTACATTGTGCCATTAACATTTATTGAATGTGTTTGCAACTACTGCACAATTTACAAAGTGAAAATTACTTTACTACTATACTTGGGCGTGCAGTCACGCGCCTGGCATGCCACTGACTATGCCCCTGCCCTCCAGGCCTTTCAGAGTCGAGCCTGCTATGCGACTGTCACATCCTACACACCAGACACTGGAAATGCTGAACTGTCACCGATTCTGCCCCAGGCCCATTGTGACGTATCCGGACAGTCCGCCTCTAGCTGTTAATGAAAGCATGAACAACTACAAACCCAAGCAGCACCACTCTGGGGCGACTGCTTCACATGCAGTTGCTGTATCTTTACCGAGCCTCCGTTCCTCCGGCCTCACACTTTAAAGTGGATGGGGGAGGTTATATATCGTTCATATTTTGCTTTCTCTAACATCCATAAATCTCTTTTTTTTAAAGTTGTATATAGTGCAAACTTAACCCAAAAGTATTGAAGCGCTTTACACGAGAACCAGTTACATTACATAAGGATATAGTTATCTTTTGGTAGACACGGGGAGATTAAGTGTTTACTACTATCCTTTGGCACAGCACCACCTCAGCATTGGCACAGCACCACCTCAGCACCACTGCAGCATCTCCTCCGCACCAGCGCAGCACCAACTCAGCATCACTCAACACCACCTAAGTACCAGCACAGCACCACCTCACCACCAAAGCATCACTCCGCACCACCTCAGTATCACCAAGCACCACCTCTGCACACACACACACCACCACCACCTCAGCACAACCAAATTATCACTCACCACTTCAGCCCCACCTCCGCACCAGCACAGCACCTCCTCCGCATCAGGGCAGCACCACCTCCGCTTCAGGGCAGCACCACCTCCGCATCAGAGCAGCACCACCTCCGCATCAGAGCAGCACCACCTCCGCATCAGAGCAGCACCACCTCCGCATCAGAGCAGCACCACCTCCGCATCAGAGCAGCACCATCTCCGCATCAGAGCAGCACCACCTCAGCGCAGCACCACCTCATCATCTCCGCATCAGCACAACACCAGCTCCTCATCAGTATACCACGACCAGTACAACACCAACTCAGCATCAACGCAGCACCATCTCAGCACCAGCGCAGCACCACCTTAACTTCAGCACAGCACCATCTCACCATCAAAACAGCACCACCTCCGAATCACTGCACCACCACCAATGCAGCCCCACCTCAGCACCAGCACCACTCACCTCAGCACCAATGCAGCACCACTTCAGCATCAGTGCAGTGATGGAGCAGGGGAAACAAAATATTTTTTGTACCCCTTGAAAATAAATGATCCCATAACGATAATGATACTAACCGTTTGAAACGCATGAACTAATCAACAAATGCACCTTTTTATTAAACATTACACGTGGGCAACTTGCTGACATTGCAAAATCTAATTTATTTACAAATGTGAAGCAAAATAATATTAGTATTGTGATTTGCGTAGTAAATAGAGTAAATTGCATGATTTTTGTTGTGTAGTAAAATTGCACTGTGGCAAAGAATGCAGATGGTAAGTAAAATGGCTTTAAATGTCGCTTCTGCTAGGTAATACCTAACACGGGTCTTTAGAATGGCGGGTGGTAAACAGAAAGGCTTATTTTCTATGTTTTAATTTTCGTTGTGTTTGTTCTTATATTAGTTTCGTTCGGGCCTGCTAGGCCGTGCTTCGAAAATGGCCGCTGGAAAGGACGAGATCGCGTGCGCTGAATAAAATGGCCCCCGCGCAGGCTCAGAGTGAATGCTCCAGTCACGTGTATGCGGCCTGAGCCCGGAGTGAGAGATGTCAAGGCCAATCTGACCTGTAACGAGGATCGTGCCAAGAGTTCAGCATATATGCATGAGAACGGATGAAAAAAATCGAGCGACAGGGGATGAACTAATATGTGACCATCAGAGTTTGTTACAAAATGGACTAACAAATTGGACTACTTTTGGACAACGTTGATCATGAGACTTAATGTGTGCGTTATTGTCCCCAAACCGGTTCGAACAAGGAGGGCAATGAGGTGACCATCACCACCCCTCCAATGGACCAATTAGCGTGATTTCTGCCCCTAAAGATTGCAACTTTAAGTGTAGCGAGTCAGAGAATAGGCTATAAGAGAGTCTGCTCTTACATTGTCCGGGGTTGGTTGGTTGGTTGATTTCTTCGCTTCTACTATCCTGATGCTGCGAGAGACTCTGTCATTTTGGACTTCGAACTTTGACTGGGGAAGGAACGAGATCGTTGCGGGAGTTGCCCGGGAGGAGATTGCGTCCGAGGAGGTTAGCGGGACAGTCAGTCAGTTTTGGGAGTCCACCCTGTGATCTGCAGTTCATCTTTCTTTCCTGATGAACCATTCCTGTCATCGCCCTATGGCCAAGGGTAATGAGTATTTCCCATCTTCATTCTTAATCTTTTACTTAAATGCTTACTGATATAAAAATGTATTTACCTAAAATGAACTTAACTTATTTGCTTAAAGAATTTTGATAAAATTATATGCTAACTCTAAATGAGTCTGTGGTTCTTTAAATAAATTGTGATTGATAAATGTCAAAGGTTTTAATTGTGATTGAGCTGGACTTAATCGCCATCAACTGATTCTACTAGTTGGTCCATCGACCGAATAGCGGAGTACCTTGATGTTTAGAACCGACAGGATCTGAAGTTTATGTATATAATGTATAGGTTATAATTCTGTCATTTTATAAGGTATCCCGCTTGTCCAGCAACTCATTTTTCCTTAGCGTTTGATCCAGAACATTTGAATGAATATATGTATACGGTGTCATGGGCCCCACCGACATGAGTATCAAGTGATCAAGGTTGTGTAGGTGTTTTCTGGATTAGTGTCATAAGGAAAGATTTATATTAGCCGCGCTGGATCAGCAGCACCACCTCAACATCAGCGCAGCATCACCTCAGCACAGCAACCAACTCAGCATAACTCAGCACCACCTATGCACCAGCGCATCTCCCCCACCTTAGGGGGTTAGGCCCTTGGGCCCCGATTTACAAAGGCCTCCGCACTCGTGGTAGAGGGTCAGTAGTGATGGTGAGGGGCCCCCACAGCCTTTTCTCATTGCGGAGGTCCCACCATGAGGGTGGGCCTTCCGCCACGAGTGCGAAGGTCCTTTGTGAACCGGGCCCTTACTGCTTCTTAGATCGGAGTATAAACTGGAAGTTCCTGTTGAATTCTGGCAAAGTTTTCGTTTCATCCTTTCAAACTGAACGAAAGTACATAGTGAGTCTAGTAATAGAGGTTTCGTAACAGCGAAGGTCAAGGAGCAGGTCTTCATGGACAACTATTCATGTATTGGTATGGTCATACACCACAGCTGAGGTGCACATTAAGCAGCCTTGGTTCTGTCAAATGTTTTAGTTCCTCTATTTTAAAGGTCTTGGGCCACATCAAAATAATGAACACCAAATGTGGCTATGCATTCTTTACGTGACTAAAATGTTTGAATTGTCTTTAGCCAAACAGTTTTGCATAATGAATGCTGCCCTGTGAGGGGCAGTGTGCCGTCTGAGCAGCGGTGAGCAATGGAGGCGCCAGGCCGCTTCCCCAAAATACCTGATGTACAGCTTGTTCTATTGCCCCTAATACACGTAGAACATTTAAAAACGCACTCTAGCGGGTTTACAAAGCTGCACAAAGACCCCAAGGCAGAGCACCCGACGAGGCAAAGTGGGTTACCCTGAAAACTGTGCCTAAAATTACAAACTATGAAACCTCAGGCATTGACTGAACTTCATGTCTCAGAAACAAACGACTTCTTAGGTGTTGTGTTTACTCTTCGTTGAAGGGAGCACAGGGGGGGGTATTCACAAAGGTATTTTGGAGTACATAAAGTAGTATTCCGTTAGTACTATTTTACTTACTCTTACATGCCTTGCCTTTGGAAACAAACTAAGCATCTAAAATGGAAATATTCATGTAACGATTAGAAAGGACTGTGCCCTCTTTGCACTTTCACCTATAAGGAGTTGAACATTTCGGCCCAATTCACAAAGGCGTGTAAGAGTATGTAAAAGAGTACTCCTTAAGTATTGCTTCCCGTACTCACAAATGCTTTTGTGAATGGGCCCAGTTGCTTAAGTGGAGATGACTACAGTCCCTACTCGGAAGTATGAGCTGGCTAACTTCATGTGTGGGACTTGCTGTAAATTATCTTTACCAAATCTCAGCGAGGCAAAGACACTGCCACACCCTGTCTGGAAAGGTCGGCACCATCAACCTTAGACTTGGTGTGGGTCTGAGATAACAATATTGTAGCAGCTTTAGGCCCCATTTATAACGGGATGAACCCTTTCAAAAGCTATGCCATCTCTTTGGAGTTTTACGAATGGAAACTCATTACCAGCGAGAGGAGAAATACTGGTTGGCATTGCCAACAGATCTGCCTTTGTATTTACTGTTAGAAGCTTGTATCTGTTTTATGATTATTCAACTTAGTTGTTTGCAAAGAACAGTACTGTTAAGGAGTTATCTAGCCCGATTCACAAACTGTGCTTTGTAATATTAAAGTTGTACTACAGTAGTATTACCAACTACAAAATGCAGCTTGCAAACCTACGGGTGGAAAACTCCACTTCCAACTCTTCTATATTTTCTATGGGGAGATCTCTGCACATGTAAGTTTACTACTTAGGGGCTGATTCCAATGTCGGACGGACCGGAGTCCGTCTGACATCGTTTGGGAACTGGACCGAACGACCTCCTTTCGTCGGTTCCAGCACAGGAATTAGGATGCAACCGAATACTGTTCGGTCGCATTCCTATTCTTTACACTGGGAGCATGCATTCCGACTGGAATGTATGCTCTCAGTGTAAAGTGAAGAGGTGCAGTTTATCCCTGCACCCTGTGGAAGGCACCAGAAGGTGCCTGCCACGGGGTGCAGGGATCAACAGGGGGGCACCCTAGGTGCCCCCTAGGCATCCATCCGGAGGCCTTGCACCCATGGGAGCCCTGCTGGGGGCCCCCAAAGTGGGATTCCCACAGCCTTTCTGTGTAGTTAAGGCCGACACAAAAAAGCTGTGGGAATCTTCCATCATAATCTCTCGGCCGGAAAGAGCAGCCCGAGGGATTGATGGAGGATTTCCGAATGGCAGACGGGCTCTCCGAGCACGTTGCAAGCCATTCGGATTCATTTCCGACCAACCCCATCAAAATGGGTCAGTCCGAAAGAAATCCGAACAGCCGATTGCGATGCGGTCGGAACGGCTCCGACCGCATCGGAATCAGCCCCTTACTAGTAAATGTGGGAGGGACTAGGGGGAATGGTGGGAAAATGTGAAATATTTACTAAAAAATTGAGGGGTTTAGGGAGGTATACGGAGAGGTGTAGGGAGGGGCATGCTAATACAAACACCCACCCACAAAGAGTAATATCTTGCTATTCACAGACAACACTTTCAAAGTTACAACTTCCCTAAAGGTGATGAAACACTAGTAAATGTATTCATGCCCACTCTCGGAGTAAGTCTAGCGCCACACAAAAACACTCACAGGTGCTGCAACACACTCCAATAGAAAATAGAAGCAGAGACTTATCTTAACACCCCATAGGAAATAATTTTAAAATATTTAAAATATTGCAACTTTTAAATTATGTGTATATACACATTTCTTTAGTGTTAAATATTTAATTACTTTAAAAGTTACGAGTTAATTTTTTTTTAATTGAATTAAAAAAATTAAATATAATTTACATTAACTAAACAACTTGTAGTTCCATTGACTACATATTCATTTTAAAAAAATTGCTAGTACTTTTTATGTTATTTTATTTACAACTAATATGTGTAAAATAAATCAATCTATTAAAATTATGACATTTAACAAACATTTATTTTGAGGATGTAATTAGCTCTAAAATTGTATTTTATTATTTTATTCTACGGTAAAAAAGAATTCATTTATTTTATATTTTACAATAAAATAAATAATTTTAAAAAGTAATAAAATGTAATAATGTTCCTATTATTTCCCATAGGAATATATTCACCACAGTGGCGGATATCTTCATCATGGTGGCAAAGAGCTTCACCTATGTGTGAACAATTGCAAGTAGTAACTTTACACTCCTAAATTTGGCTACACTTCCTGGCTTCAGGTGGTAGAGACATGCAAGTCTACACTTTGGAGTAAACTTTCACTTGCAAATGGTGAATAGCCAAAAGTAGTACACTTACTCCAAAGTGTAAAAGTAAATTTATATGTGTAGATTTTGTAAGCCCCAATGTGTTTACCATAGGGAAATCATGCAGATGTGTCTTGTTAATACCAGAGTCGGTTAATGGCTGTCACTGTCAATGTAGAAATGTATACAAACCATCCCTTGAAAACTTGCAGGCAAATGTGCTCTTATCAGTTTCTTACAGGGCCTGCTCCTCCGTAATGGCAGAGGAGCGTCGCCCCACTACCAGCAGATGATAAATGAAACAATAATAAACATTGTTATTATCATTTTATTTAGCTCTGTCTGCGCTGCTTACGTGAGAGTAGGAGGGTCGGGCGGGGCCAGGCCACAGCAGGGAGCAGTAGTGTGCACTTATAAGCGCGCATGTCAGTTTGGCCGGCCGTCGTAGGCCAGCCAAACTGACATGCGTACTTATGTTTCTCCAAACCGGCTGTGTTTCACAGCCGGATTGGAGAAACGCCACAGGCTCCCAGCCACTGTCTGAGCAGCAAATGAGGCTGTCCAGACCAATCCTGGTTCTGCTCTCATGCTAAGACAGCAGCATCCGGATTGGGTGGGGAGCCTGTGCTTTCAGGCCCATCCACTTCCGGAGGAGGAGATGAGCAGGAGTAACAAGGGGGCTGGAAGCGAAGCGGCAGGTACGTGATTTTTTAAATTTCCCAACACCTCTTCCCCCCATACCCCACCCGCGCCGCCCTACCAGTTTCAATTGGCGGCAGTCGGCAGTGGTTTCTTATCATAATGGATCAACCTTACAGCTACCAGGTTCAGACTAGATTTTCAGGACACCTACATAAGATACATTTACATACGACGGCTAAAAGGAAACTGCATTGGCAGTGATTAACCTGAAAAACGGGCAAAGATTGGAACTTATTCTGGACAAGCCTACTATATATAAAGGAGCAAGATTAGTTTCTTAATGTTGGTAAGCGGCTTGATGTTTTGTTTGATTTTTTTGTTGTTTATTTTGTGTTATTGTGTTGCAATGGTATTTTTGCTACTGATTCTGTTTTCCCTGTGTGCTCTGAAGCTGCTTTTGACATATGCGTGTTATGCAAATTCAATAAATACAAGTAGACATCTAGTAACACACTACTTCTATAAATGCTGCCTACACTCTTGTATCACCTTTTGTTTTCAAAGTGTGCTGCAGTCTGGTGTTTTAATACATATCACAATCTCTTTTAGGGCCTGCTGCTGCCTGCACTAGTTGTATTAAATATTTCCTTTTTGGGGCTACCGAAAAAAGAAGCTGGGATCATTAGCATTGTCTTTTGTAAAGGGTTATCCACCCAACAAATTCAATACACACACACCTCTAGAGGCACCCCAAAGTAAAGTGCAAACTACCCACTTGTCCATTGCCGACACCTCCAGGTATTTGCCCTTACCTTGGTGGCAACGTAAGGGATGGCACTGCTCTGTCCGATAAGTCCCACAAGGCTAGAGAGGTTAATAATGTTCCCTTTGGTCTTTCGCAGGTGATGCAAGGCGTACTGGAAGACAGACACAAGGGAGGTTAACTGCAGGAGTTGTGAAACAATCGGGCATATCCAGACAAGCCATCCAAAGGAAAACCACACATCTATATTGGCATGCTGAAACTAGGTGAGCCCCATGCCCCCTATATCTATTCAAGCATCTCTTTATGACCCCCCCCCCCCCAAGTAATATATGAATCCCCAGTCATCAAAATGAAGCCACTGTCCATATAAGCACTTCCCCACATGGCCACCAGCCTACACATATTGCCCCCTTCTGCACTAGAGGATGGTTAAATAGCCGAGTTAGTACCCATAACCAGAATACAAAGTACCTACATGTGCTTTTTTTTAAAAAACGCACTGGCTCAGAAGCGCTGGGACCAAGATCTGGGCAGACGGCCTTTATTCTGGCTCTCTTAGGCACAAAGA
The DNA here is from genome assembly GCA_963921515.1 of Calotriton arnoldi. Lineage (NCBI taxonomy): Eukaryota > Metazoa > Chordata > Amphibia > Caudata > Salamandridae > Calotriton > Calotriton arnoldi. The sequence continues at coordinate 1,094,747 of CAWUFW010004004.1, forward strand.
AGGGACACCTGCCCCATGAGGCAGAGGGGCAGAGAACCTTGCTAGCTTGTGATGAGACATGCACACAAGAAGGGACTTGCTGTACAATAAAGTATCGCAGTGGAATTGAATTAAAGTCTTGTATGCTTCTGGTGACCATTGTTTTGATCGCCTGGGCAACCATTATACAAAGAGGAAGAGTGCCTGAAAGCCGTCCATTAAGTAAGATGCGGGGCAAAAAAAATTCAGAAGCATTAAAATATTTCAGGAGAGTTGCAGAATAGGAAAATGATAACGGGCACAACACCCACAATGGAAAACCGCATTTTCAACCTCGATAAGATTAAAGCAATTTAGAAAATAGCCCAATGCGTTTTTGAAGGTATGGACCTTCTTTATTCAGTGGAATTTATTTCATTGGTTTGTATTGCCTGCCCTGCAAAACCTAACTGCTTCAAGGCATAGAGAAAATAAAAGGAATGAGGAATTGTTTCCACGTGAGCACAGAATCCTTGGAGCAGAGGCTATGGTGCTGAACATGGACACTTCGGTGGAAAGTGGCATTATAGTTGTAGAGTCTTGTGAGTGTGGCTTACGTTGAGATGGTGTAAGTAGGCTTTACAATAGATGCCTTCTCAGTCTAGACCTAAAGAGCATGTGATGGGGCTGTTGTCAATGTCTTTAAGAAGGAGAGATGAGGAGCAGCTGGTGAAAGGCATCTGTCACTTGTGGGTTTGTATCTGGTATTCAGAGTGGCAAAAAAATACTTGGATGAGCAGAGATGTCGGTTGTGGAGGTAGGGCTTTTATCGTGCAGGCATTTAGGGGATGAGCCTTCTAGACATTTGAAGGTGACACAGATTAGCTTGAAGGAGATTCTGGCCTGCAGAGGCTTCTGGGTTTGGCTTTTACAGATTGGTGATTTTGGCGAAGATCAGGCAGCTGGCTGCCTTTCGGGCTTTTTGCAGTTATTTGGTTAGATAGGTTGAAAGGCCAGCATGTAGAGCATTGTTGTAGTTGAGTTGTGAGCTGACCAGTGCACAGTCTACCATGAAGTGGTATCTGAAGCAAAGAACAGGCAGGTTTTTGGGAGCTTGACTGTGAAGGAAGAAACTGGCTGTAGAGTTCCCTTTCAATCAATTACACTCTCTCAAAAGTGATACAGTAAATTGTAATTTGCAGTTGTTGACAACTCTACTCATCACGTATCCTTAGTCTAAAATGCCGTAAAGAATAAAATGTTGAAGCCTTTGACCAATTACGGCCCTTCAATGCAACCAAAAAGATAATCAGCAGATGGACAGCCTCAGCCCTCTGTTACTGCGGGTAGGTTCTTCCTGTGTAAGTGGTCATCAAGTAATAATAAGACCTTCATAGGTTCTTGGGGTTCTCTTCCACCATATCTTAACAAACAGGTTCCAAGTCCCTTGCAAAATGGCACTCAATGTAAACACCTAAAACATTTATATACCTTTGCTGTTAGGAAGTATCCAATAAGATTTAGGTTCAAAAGGCTGCGGAAGTCCTCTGCGCTGGTGTCGTCAATTGTCTGCTCTGGAGGATCTATAAACAAGCAACATCAGGGACTTAGTGCTGTGTAGGGGCAGCTGTAAAGTATACACTGGAGGTAGTGGACAAAGAGGTTAGAAAGGTTTTAGAAAGTGAGAGTCTACTATAAATCAAACATGAATCAAGCTCCTCTGTGAATCCAACCCCATATAGACCCTTAAAATCTGCACAAACTAACATCCCAAAGTTATGCGGATGAAATCAATAACAAACTGTTAATCTTGAAAAACATACAATGTTAACATTTTCCAAAATATATCATGCAGTTTCTGATAGGACTCTTTCTTCCCTCCATTATTTACAATTAAGAACTATTGATTTGTGTCACTTCCTTTGTATATTATGTTCCTCTTTGAAGTCTAGTTCATGGATTAACTACTTCCATTTGGACATTGTTCAGTTGATACATCACCATTTGCTAGGATGGAGGGGGCATTGGGTGTGCCATGGCCCACCTTTCTTTCTGTGACAAAACATGCGAGTACTTCCAAGTCTACTGTTTACCTTATGCAAGATTCATTTTGTTTATTTATTTTTGGGAGTAAGTAAAGTATTTAGCCACCAAATCTGTAGAGTGCACCCCTGGCGCTTTAGGGCACATCCACGGGTGACAGTCTTCATCTTAGCGTGCTCGGTGTAGGTGACGGCGTCCCGCATCACATTCTACAGAAAAACCTTGAGCACACAGTGGGTCTCCTCATAGATAAGGCCAGAGACGCGCTTGACTCCTCCACAGCGTGCTAAGTGGCGGATGGCAAGTTTGGTGATGTCCTGGATGTTCTCCTGAATCACCTTCCTGTGCCTCTTTTTTGCAGAAAAACAGCCTTTGCTCGAGAAGAGCTTTTACTACTGTTGTGCATACAGACATTTCCTATCACATTTTATATGATGAGAGGCTTGGTAGCACACAGCTTCTAGAACACACACAAATACAGACACATATATATATGGAAACATGAACATAATTCTCTCGCAAAGTGTCAGACAGAAGTGGTGCTGGTTGTCTGGTGGTGCCCCCACACCAAAACTCATGTGTGCTGCATTGAAACAGTGCTTACGCCAGCCGGCGTTGTTGATGAGGCAGTCAATCTTTCCATACCGCTCCACTGTCACCTCGATGAGTCTCTGTAGAAGAGAAGAGGGAAGACTTAGGTGGTACCTGAAGACCTCAGTAACTGGAACAGAACTAGTGTGCATAATTCAGTGCAGTGGTTGGTAGTACTGCACATCACTTGCAGATTGGCTTTACACAAGTCTGTCAATGAAGCCAGTTTATAGTGGGTGTATTGCAGGTTCTCCACAATGAAAGTAAATATAATGCTTAGTTCAGTAAAAGGTAAATGTGTCAACTTTTACCCTCCACCGAGACAGAAAAGACAAAGTTGAAACAAGCTAGCTGGTCATGGGCAATAAACATGTGAGAGGTCACATCTTAGTGTATTTTCTCAGAGTTCCAGACCAGATCTGAACACAAATGTATTTGTTCATGACTTATCACATATAAAGTACGTAAAGTGAACACACATTACGTTTCTCCGATACCACCAGAGACTTTAATTGTATTCTATACCCATGTTCTATGTCCACTGAGACCAACATTCAAAAACTTTTATTAAATGTCCTGAAAAAGGCAGCGATATTGACAGTTCAGTCAAAACAGTCAACTCTGGTATGTAAAGACTTTTTATCAAGTAATGTTTAAAAAGCCGAGGCATTAATACCCGTCTACGTAAACTAAATCAGGTACTTTGTGCAGAATTTGGGTACATTGTGCTTAAGAGCTATGGGTACAAGTGTAATCCCTTTTTGCTTGACTTTTAATGGGAATTAATATTTTGCTTCACATAGGCAATAAATGACTTAACATCAATTAGTTTTCTTTTTGAGCATAGGTTTCATATCTGACGTTTATGTAATCTGGTTTGCAAGAGAAGACAAGATGACTATTTACATGATGTGATAATTCTCACATTGTCGGATTGGTTAAAAGCCACTCTAAGAAGAATGCCCCTGCCCCCTTTTAAATGTATATTTTAACGTTTTATAGAGGAAAAAGCTGAAGTCCAAATTTACATGCCCATTCAGCGGAATGCATTGTGAAATGAACATACCTCATAATAAACATAAGCTTGATACTTGGCAAGCAAGCAAACACACAAAAAAGTGAACTCAAGTGACTGACATAAAACATTCTGACCCAGAAGACAACTATGTGTTTACTTCGGCCATCAAAAGCAAAGTTGCCCCGTTGTAGTTGCATTGTGTGTTAATTTAACATGCTTGGCCTTTGGTGCTAGTGTGAGATTCTCATGACCAAATCTGTGCTGCTCTAGAGGGTTTTAAGATTTGACACCGCACAGCCAACTATTATGCAGTCATTTTTTGGATCCCATTCTGTGATGTTAGTTTGCCTTTGCCTTCTGAGATCACTCCATCAAACCACACGTGGTCCAACCTTATCCTTTAGTGGAGCCTGATATCTGCTATAGAGCCCTCCTGGGATCTTACAATTTGAGACTTTAAGCGCATTTCATAATATAATGTTAAGCATGACATGTTCTCAATGCTTACAGCAGGCACTTGACTATTAAAGTTTCTCTATTGAGTCAACTGCCCTACTTTTACGGGGGATTGACAAAACCACAGGCGCCTTTCTGTTCAATGGCCTCTTATGTCTTTGGAGGTTGAGGTTTGGCTAGGTAGCGGATTGTAAGTCGGAGCTTTGACTGCAGGTGAGTTCAAGGTGTGGATCATTTTAGGAGTCTGCATAGGGTGTTGTAGATGAAGATTTTTACTGTGGTTTTAGAACTAGATGACTTGAGTGAACCTTGCTTCACTTCACCATGTGACTTTAATTGGGTCAGTAGAGTCTAGTTCTGAGGAAGGGCAACTAAGAATGGTTGGTTAGTTAAGTTCCTCCTGTAGTCTTGAGATTTCTTTCCATTGCACTATTGCCACACTCATCAGGGCTCCTTAAATTGGGAGCTAAACCCTTACTTGTGGATTATCTTGGAACATGCTCCCAGTTATACATGATTAGGCACTGTCTAAGGTGCATCAAAAGTGGCCGTAGCATGACTCACTTAACTTCAGTGGTGATATGAGATAGGTCAGCAAAATGATATCATGTACCATAAAGCTACTTTACTCCAAAATCACTGAATTTGTTATCCCATGTTTCTCTTCCCTCATACTCCCATCCATGACCTGTCTAAAATCACCACTTCTGCTGCTTCATGACTGCTGCTTCCTCAGTCTTCTTGAGCTTTCTTGAGGTTATTTGCAACTTTATGTGATCTTTTGTTAGGGACTGAGTGACTTGTCACTCAGAGTGCATCATTTGTTAGCAAAAGAAGCCTGGGTGTGGCCCCCTAATAAAACTGGCCAATCTTCCTAAAATATTAATAATTAGACTACTGACAAACCACACCAGTTAAGATGTGGAAATGTAATGGGTGATTATTATCCTGAATTACCTGTGAATATTATTATTCAGTGTGTTTGCAAAATTATCGACATAAGAGAATTTTGTTGGCTTCAGAAATGGTCAGAGGACTACAATTATGTAGTAGAGTGAGCCAATAAGAAGGGTCAGTGGGGCTGTCCTACTGCAAGCATGTGTTTCAACTCAGAGAGGTTTTGCAGACTCAGCTGCCTAGTAGTACAGCCTACCAAGCATGCTACGCAAAGTTTGAGGAAATGGCCTTAATGCTGCAAGCTCTTGCATGCCTCAGCACAGCCCATAACTCCTTCATCAGCCCCTAGCTCCAGATCTGGACGCTTACCCGTAATACGGGCCTTCCGCTGTCCGATACATGGACAAATGTTTCCAGAAGCCACAATGTCACTACATCCTGGAATATGTAGTAGGCAAGTGCCCTTGAAAGCTGACATCTTCATACAAGTCAAAAGCCAAAGGCATTAAAGAAAACGTCCTTGTTGGACGAAGACTTCAAAGGATTGAAGAAAAACAGGAATCTGGAATCCGAAACTGGAATTCTCCAGGAACGAGAAGTCAGGATCAGCAAGTGGTGGAACGAGGAAATAAGCGAAGGAACACATCTTTGTTCTGATGCACCGTCCAACCACACTGAAGCCTTTATGTAATAGAAGAACAGGAAAAGGAAATGACATCAATCATCACAATACAGGAAACACAAAGGATTGGGAAAACCAGAAAGGAATCAAGAAAGAAACAGCCATGGTGGAAAAGGGAAAGAAACAGGAACAAAAACCTGTACCTAGCTGAGGCAGCTGCAAACCCCGATGGAGGTGGTTACCATTTTTGAGCTGGAGGAGCAAGAAGCAGCAATTAGGGGCCCACAAGCATGAGGGAAGGCAGCTCCAGGAGAGTGAAAGTTGCAGACCACAGCTGCAGGCTTCATGCATTGTTTCCTGAGACCCGGGAACAGCGGGACCACACAAGGTAACTATCACAACCTTATACCTCTTCTCAAGGCACCAGGCTTCTCAGGAAAGGCCAGAAAAAATTGACAAATCAATCTAGGGGCCTTGGACTGAAGAGGAAGCAAGCCATTAACACTCACTAGCAAGATAGCCTTTTCAGAGAACGAAAACTTTAAGTGTCTTCTGAAAAACAGGAATCACAGATCTTACCAACTTTGTACTCTGGTTCTCCATCTACCGTAACTGAAGGGGGAGGAGAACTCTTACAAAAAGAATCAGGCATAAAAGGCTTCATCTTGAAAGACATGACAAGTAGGGTGAATCACCCAAGAGTTATCAAAACAGAGCCTAAATGTAACATTATTGACTTGTGTGGTTATTAAAAAAGGAACCAAACAAATCAAGGACGAAACTGGACTGGCAATTTTCGAGTGTGCAAGAACATAGAAGACTGCCAAACCTTCTCTCCCACCTTAAAGTTTGGGACAGGTCTTAATCTATCAGTTGAAGCCTTCATAGCAGTTTTAGAATCTTGTAAATTCCAGACAGTCACTTTTCTTTTAGAGTCAAGTCTTTCTAGGAAATCAGCAGCAGGCACAAGAGGAGTGGACAATGGAAAAGATGGAAAGAAATGTGGATGGAAACCCTGCATACAATAGAATGGAGAAACCTTGGTATGAGAGTGAACAGAGTTGTTATATGAGAACTCTGCTAAGGGTAAGAATTTTGCCTAGTCGTTTTGAGCGGCATTGCAGAAACATCTTAGATACTGTTGAAGACTATGGTTGACCCTCTCAGTCTTTCCATTGGATTGTGATGGTAACCTGAGGAGAGCTTGGTGGGTGCCCAGACCAGAGCAAATTGAGCGCTAGAACCTAGAAATGTACTGAGAGCCCATGTTTAAGAGTATAGTGTTGTTTCACTCACTGCTGCAGCCAGTGGCGGCGGGTCTCTTAGAGACATGGAAGCACGCAGGATATTCCCGACTCTCCGCCCCACAGCCCCACCGGGATACACAGTTATTATTAAGTGCTGCCTCGTCCCTTGGACTGTACCCTGCTAACTCCTGGCCTACTAGGCAGCTTGGTGGTTTGGAGGTGTAGTGGGCATGCCTGGGCATTGCCGCACGGACACTGTGAATCTCGCGGTGACCCAGAGCCTTAGCCCTTGAGGCTCCAAGATCTCAGAAAAACCCCTGAAGAACAGCGGCGATACAAGGGGTGTAGTGGACGTTCCCGAGGGCTGCTGAGTTGCTGAGGCCCCCCGCCTGCACCAGTGATTGGAGACAACATGCGAGTTGAGAACTTAGAGGGGTTCCAAAAACCTGTATTGTGCCTGAAGCCTGCTGTTGGGACTCATTCTACCGCCCGGTCTCTACTGTTACTACTGGGGCTGCAAACATTTGGGGATTACCGTCGCATCTGATGACCACGGGGGACTACAAGTCCCGGAATCCCATCAACCACTTTCACCTGTGGCCACTTTGCACTACATTAGCACGTCACACCTCTGCGGGCCCGTCCTGGGCCTGTCCTGCACCAGTCAGCGACAGGAAGAGGCAGGACATGGCCACGCTCCCTGGTCACGGAGTTTGACGTAGCAGACAGACTTCCTATTGCCTTGCAAAACCATCTCAAAAAGGTATTTGGTGGTCCTTCTCACCCAGAGTTTCTTTGAGCTGCTAACAACAGTAAGGGAAAGCAACAGAATCGCTTCCTGGGAAACAGATGAAAAGTTCAAAAACTGCCCCCTGTGTGGCCAACTGCAGTTCAACAACTACTGTGTCTCTGGAGGATATTGACGCCCTCTTCGAAGGGTTTGAGTCTCTTCTAGGGGGGGTCTCAGGAGGTACTGGTGCAAAACAAAGTAAAGTTGATGGAAAACTAGCTCCGATCTTTGCATCTAAGCAGAGAACTACCCAGCAGACTACACCCCTGGTTCCAAAAAAGCAAAGATTATTTATCCAAAACTGACAGAGGGTGCGTCTGCGGACAGTCTTCCCTGTAATAATCGCGCTAGTCATGGGTCTGTCTCTTTGGAGCCAGTAATTGTTTACTCCAATAGGTTTGCAGTATTTCCCGTCCCCAGAATGTTACAACAGAAGGGGCAGTTGAGAAGGTTGAGAGGAAAACCTGTGCAGCAGGGAAGGAATGCGGGGACAGGTTAGAAGCAAATGTATTGGATGGTTCGAATGATGGGGTGGATATGTATAGAGTCATCACACTGATTAAGAGCTTGCAGGATGAGGTAATGGAGCTGCGGCCACAGCTGGCATCTGTAGAAAGGAAGGTTGAGAAGTTGAAAAATATAAAAATGACCCAGAGTGGGCAGCCTGTCACCGTAATCTGAGCATTGGCTACACTGCACTGATAGCAGAATAAAACAAAAGAGGAGATCAATACGTAGAAACTAGACAGCCGCCTGCCCAGAGTGCCCGTTTAAGTCGATGGGCTATCCATCCCATGGCCCCCTCTCCAGACCGTACCATCAGGTTTAGGAAGGAGGCACGAAACTCCAAAAGGAAGAACTCGAGAAGAGCCAAGGGGAATGGTCTAGAAGTGGTCACATAGCCCCTACAGAGGCACAGAGGGGTTGATCTGAGGGGGGTTTGGACAAGCATGGCAAGAAACCCCATACTGTCTACCTCATCAAAGCCCAAAAGCTTGCAGAAGGGGCAAAAGAGGATGAGGAATCCTTGAATAACAAGTGGATTCATTACATAAGACACATTCGGAAATGCTACTCTGTTATCAGGTCAGATATTTCCCATGCCAAAAGATCTCAGGACTCAGTCTCTTTAGGGGTCGATGTGGACTGTATTGAGCTAAGGTTAAAAAACATGGCGTTTAGCTGAGGGGATAGTAGGTTTGGAGCTGAGGAAAATTCCCGAAAGAGTACGCTCATGCAGTTCAAATTCAGCATCCGACAAGCCTTCTCCTTAGCGCACGATATGGGTGTTACACAATCTGATAGTATATTGGGGTTGTCACTGGTTAACTTCCCCCTCCCAGCAAATAGCGTTAAGGACCATCCGCTGGACATAGTCTGTGTCCACTATACACCTGCTTGTGATATGGACGGTGTTACTCTCGTAAATATGTCTTGAGGCGTAGATGGATCCTCAAACAATCCCCAGTGTAGATCTGGACCTAATCTAAGTATTATATCATGGAATATTGCGGGGCTACCTTCCAAACTGGGTGATGAAGATTGGGAGGCGTTCATGGATCAGTTTGATATCTGTATGCTACAAGAGTCCTGGAGTTTGAATTCTATCCATAGACCAGGCTATGTTAACTTCTTTGTACCAGCAATCTCCAGTGGGAAGGGGCGCCCCTCAGGAGAGTTGGTGATATGGATTCGTATCGCTCTGAACGCAACATCAAGCTCTGTATATGTTCCATCTCTAGACATACAGTGCATTAAAATAATTGTGTTGAATAATGTGGAAGCTTATTTGTATAATGTATATAAACGGGGGGTAAAAGGTGGCAGAGAAACCCCTACCTTAAAGTAATTGAGGGTGCACAGAGAAATTTACTTCTCATCACAATAAGATTATAGCAGGGGATTTTAACACCTCAGCTCATTGGAGGTGATGGTTATTTGCTTAACGAGGAAGAGGACTTGGAAGGAGGGGGATGGGGAGGGTTCCCACTTCTTGATGCTCCACCGGTGAAAAGGTGGTCTCAAGCTGCATACCATCTGCCTTCCCTTACATTATCTTATAGGCTAAGGACATGCAATGAACACACTAGGTCTGATTCCCCTGCAGCCCACACTTACAATTGAATAAACTGCTTCACTAGGATCAACTACATTCTCATTGCTCTACCCCTAAGGACATTTGTAGACGACAGTGTAATTTCCAATTAGAGTGACACTAACTATAACGTTGTTGTATGTACAATGAAAAATTTCACTGGGCATCAAGAACATGTTTTATTCTCACGTTCTTTTAATATGATAGAAAGGTTGTGGTGATATGACGCTGGTAGAGATTTATGAGAATATTGTTATGTCATCTAGAGTGTTGATGAGCATCCTGCCCTGAGTGTTCTCTCAGTGGCAGTTACTGCTTGTGCCTTGGCTGTGCCAGCTGGGACGGCTCTCTGTACCCTTCCAATAAACATTACTTCTACTTTTACTACTGTGTCCTCCTCACTTCGCATCAGTGGCGACAGAAGATGGGATTTTCCTACCTACAGCTCTTCACTTGCTGATGATCTTCGTGGGCTGTGTTGCAAGTATCTCTTTTCTGCTATATGGGAGCGCAGCTGTGTGTACAATTTTTTTTTACTACTTCCTTATCCAAGGCACTCCTGAGCGATTCGGTACAGAGAGCTGCGCCCGTTTTTAAAAGTCTCATCTGCGCTGTATTCCCATTTGCTGCGAGGGACTTGCTCTGCGCTTCATTTAAACTTGCTGCGAGGGTTTCCTGCTGTGTGGTTAGGTTCCCTCTGTGGTGTGCCTACGCTGCCCGGCATTACTATTGGGATCATTTAGACTGATTTTAAAAATAAAGGAACTGCAGCGCTAATTTGGCTCAGCTCACGCGCAACTCTACAAGCTGCATTCAAACTGTCTCCTCGCTCCAGCTTTGTTTTGTTCACGTGCAACTCCACGAGCTGCCTTCACGAGCTATCTCCTTGCTCCAGCAGCTCACATTCAAGTTACATTCTGGCAGTTGCTCGGCAACCAAGTTTATTCATGAGGCTGTGTCTACACGCGCGCGCAGCAACTTGAAAAAGAAATCTTTATTCGTCGCGCTGACACACACAGCTCTTACTATTGTGTGTCGACTCGGTTTTCTCTTCAGTGTTTTTCCAGTCCACGCTACACTTGAAGGAAAGGCAGTCTGAGAAGGAAATCTTCACGGATATCCCACATTTTACTTTCTGCTATTTTATCGTTGGCTGGATGGATTCTTCAAGTTCAATGTTTTTCTCTGCTTCAGTGTTATCCAATGCTGCCATCTAGTGACCGAAGTTAAAGCATAACATTTCCTGTGGAATTTTTGTTGTGTATTACATCTGTGATACACACACACATAATTTATTCTTAATAACTGTACTTATTTCTACAATTGAGAAATCTGGTTTTATTTTCTTTCTGTGCAAAACAAAGCACTATTTTCTCACCCACTGCTTTCTTGCACAAACAGTGAATTTCTGAACAATTTTGTTTTTCTCTTTCTTTCCCTATTCTTTGTTCATTTTCTTTCTTCTTCTTTTTAACCATTTTTTATTTCACAGGTACTCTATTAACATGCAGAGCGTTACAGCACCAGCGCCTTTTTTACAAGAACCCGGAGAACCACCATTAGAATGGAAGTTATGGATTAGATCTTTCAAGGCGTATTTAGGTGCTATTGATGGTAAAAGGTACAGACTTGAGAGGAAAAAGAACCTCATGTATTACCATTTAGGGGTTGAAGGTCAAAATGTATTTGATCATTTACCTCTGTATGATCCCCTGAAAATGAAGACCCTGACGAGTTTGAACTAGCTGTAGCACAATTGGACAAGTACTTTACTAAAACAAAGAACATTGTAGTGCATAGATACAAGTTCTTCACAAGAATGCAGAAACCAGATGAAAGCATAGATACTTTTATCACAGCTTTAAAAGTTTTAGCCTCGAAATGTTAGTTTGAAAATTTCACATCTCAACTTGTGAGAGATCAACTTGTTGCACGATGTTATTGTAAAAAGATACAAGAGAGACTTCTTACTTGCAAGGATCCCACTTTAGATAAAGCAGTGTACATTGCCAAGAGCATTGAAAGTTCTATGGATGACGCAAAACAACTTGAATCTGCTCTTTCTAATTCTACCATTTCAGGTGCTGTTTCTACCAAGCATCCTAGCGGTATTCCTTCCAAGCCTCCCACTGCCATTCGTGACAATGCTTTTCGTGATAATGCCTTTCATGACAATATTAGAAGACCAAACATACCTAGGGTTGGAAGAAATTTCATGCAAAATAGACAACCTAATCCTAGAATTTATTGCTATAGGTGTGGCTCATCCTTGCATGTTTCATCTTTCAAAAATTGTCCATCCATTAACCAACAGTGTGGCCAATGTGGCAAAATGGGGCATTTTGCGAAAGTTTGTATGAGTGGCAGAAGAAGAAATGTAAGATGTGTTATTAATGAAAGTGACAATTTCTACGATGACGATGTCACGAGTCAGGAATATGTTGTGGTAGTTAAAAACTGCAATGAAAAACAAAATCTACTACATATTCCTGATCCTGAAGTTGATGTCACCATCGAAACGAATTGTATTCAGCTTCTAGTAGATACAGGCGCACGCATTACCATTGTGTCGCAAGAAAAGTATTTTAAGTTTTGGTCTGAAAAGAATTTATTGCCACCTGATGTTCTCACTGTAGCCTTTGAAGGTAGTAGAATTGAGTTGTTTGGGTATTTCTGGGCTGCCATTAGTGTTCTAGGAGAAACCATCAAAGACAAAGTGTATGTTGCTAGAAGAGGGATCAATGTTCTTGGCCTTCTCCATCAAGCTGAATTCGGGTTAACCATCAAACCTGGTCTGGAGAACCCTGTTTTTATTGACAAACAACTTGGTCAGAATCACATCAATTCCACTAAAGATATCAACACTCTATCTAGTAATCAGATGCCCAGTGACTGGGAACTCAAGTTCAGCAAAGTTTTTGAAGACCGTCTTGGCAAGATTACTAATTTTCAACACTTTATGAAAGTTAAAGAAAATGCTAATCCTGTCAAACACAGGTTACGCAATGTTCCATTAAGCATTAGAGGTGATCTTTCAAAACATTTACAAACATTGTGTGATCAAGGTATAATTGAAAAGGTTGAGTCCACCCTCTGGCTTTCACCCATTGTTTTGGCCAAGAAAAGGTCTGGGGACTTGAGGATGTGTGTCGACTTAAGAAGCCTAAATGAAGCCATCTCGGTCGATGGTTTTCCCCTCCCACGTATTGAGGATCTTATTGCAAAAGTAGGGTCCTCTTCATGGTTTACCAAACTGGATCTCAAAGCCGCATATCATCAAGTCGAGCTTCATCCTCAGTCCCGACACCTTACAGCATTTGTTACCCCTGATGGTGTTTTTCAGTTGTGCCGGCTTCCTTTTGGTCTGGCCTCTGAGTCCGCTGTTTTTCAGAGACTTATGACCGAAATGTTTCATCATAATCCTCATGTTGTAGTCTTTCAAGACGACATTCTTATCTTCACTAAAACTGAAGCAGAACATGATTTAGTCATTGATCAAATCTTTAGTGTGTTAGAGAGCAGAGGGGTAACTTTACAGAAAAGCAAGTGCACTTTCAAAGTAAAGGAAATTGAATACCTAGGTCATATCATCTCGGAACATGGCATAAAACCTAGACCAGGTTTAATAAAGAGTATTATAGAGGTGCCCGCCCCCCAGAACAAGGAACAACTTATGTCTTTCCTTGGCCTTTGTGAGTTTTATGCAAAGTTCATGAAGGATTTTGCTAAAACTAGAGTGTTTCAGAGCACTACTTAAAAAAGGGGCAACTTTTACATGGTCAGAAGAATGTGAAAAAGGTTTTCAATCCATCAAAGATCACATTGTTAAAGCCCCAGCTCTGCAAGCCTTTGTGGAAGGTATGCAAACTGTTGTCACAGTTGACGCCTGCGAGTATGGTCTGGGTGCTGTTCTATCGCAATATGCTGAAGGAAGAGAGTACACAGTGGGGTTTGCCTCCAGGACTCTTCGTCCTGTTGAACGGAAGTACTCTGTCATTGAAAAAGAACTGCTGGCTTGTGTCTGGAGTGTCGAGAAATTCAAGTCATACTTGTGGGGCAGATCTTTTGTTCTCAAAACTGATAATTGACCTTTAGTTGATATCTTGTCTGGGAAAAATGTCAAACGCACTACTGCTCGGTTGGCCAGGTTGTCAACAAAACTACTGATGTACACATTTAGTGTGGAATACATCCCTGGAGGGAGGAATAGCAGAGCAGACTGCTTATCTAGACTTCCCATTTCTGACACAGATGAGCAAGATTGGGAGACTGAGATAGAGGAATGTTTTGTAGCATGTATCAATCACAACAGTTTGTCCTTTGCAGACGAAGATTGGGTGACTGAAGTTGATAAAGATGCTGTACTCAGGGAAGTTGCTTTGCTAATCAAGAAAGGTTGGCCGAAAGAGAAATGTCTTTCTCCAGATCTCCAAATGTTCTGGAAAGTCAGCAATGAGCTTTCGGTTGAAGTCGGAAAAGTTGTTAGAGGCGACAAACTTGTGCCTCCTATGTGTTACCGAGAGAAAATCATTTTGGCTGCTCATTCTGGCCATCTTGGTGCAACCATCACTAAGAGAAAGGTCAGAACTGATTTCTGGTGGCCTAGGATGGACACTCAGGTTGATGAGTTAGTTAAACAATGTGTACGATGCAATGCTAGTGACAAAGTTCTTGTACTTGAGGGTGTTGTTGAATCTCCTGTACCTCCTCCTGGGAGAGCCTGGCAGAAGTTGGGTATGGATTTTCTTGGGCCTTTCCATGTTCTTCCTACCAACTCAAAATACTTTTTGGTTCTTGTTGACCATCTGTCCAGATGGGTTGAAGTTGAACCCATCAGTGTTCCCAATTCCAAAAGTATCATCAATTGCCTGAATAAGATTTTTCTTAGGGAAGGTTATCCTGAGGAAATTCTTACAGACAACGGTGTCCAATTTGTTTCGCAAGAGATGAATTCCTTTTTGCGCTCTTGTAGCATTAAACACACTAGAATCAATCAATCAATCAGGGGTTTATAAAGCGCGCTACTCACCTGTGAGGGTCTCAAGGCGCTCGGGGGAGTGCAGCTCCGGATCAGTCGAAAAGCCAGGTCTCGAGTTCCTTCCTGAACGTGTGCAGGGTAGGGGAGCGTCGTATGTTCACCGGGAGCTCGTTCCAGGTCTTGGCTGCGATGTAGGAGAAGGCACTCCCGCCTGCTCTGTTTCTGCGGATGCGGGGGACTTCTGCCAAGGCGAGGTCGGCGGAGCGGAGGTTCTTCTTGGGTACGTGGAAGGAAACTCTCTCGTTGAGGTATTTGGGTCCGATGTTGTTGAGGGATTTGTAGGCGTGGGTGAGGAGTTTGAAGGTGACCCTCTTCTTGACGGGGAGCCAGTGGAGGTCTCGTAGGTGTTGGGTCATGTGTTCGTGGCGCGGTGTCCCGAGGACGAGTCTGGCTGCGGAGTTCTGGGTGGTTTGGAGTTTGTGTAGCAGAGTTCTGTTGATTCCGGCGTAGAGGGCGTTGCCGTAGTCCAGTCTGCTGGTTATCAGAGCGTGAGTGACGGTCCTTCTGCAGTCGGGGGGATCCATTTGAAGGTCTTGCGGAGGATGCGCAGGCAGTTGAAACTGGCAGAAGCGACGGCGTTGATCTGGCGGTTCATGGAGAGGGAGGAGTCGAGGATGATGCTGAGGTTTCGTGCATGGTCTGTAGGGGTGGGTGGATTCCCGAGGGTGGAGGGCCACCAGGTGTTGTCCCAGGTGGAGGTGCAGGGTCCGAGGATGAGGACCTCAGTTTTCTCTGAGTTGAGCTTCAAACAGCTGTCTCTCATCCAGGCTGCGACGTTCTTCATTCCTTCCTGGAAGCAGAGTCTGGTGTCTTCGGGTGTCTCCTCTTTATCATCCACAAAGCAATGGCAAGACAGAGATTTTTTTATTTTTTTTATTGGCATTTTCAACAAAACATACAATACAACAGAGCCAGACATATCGCCCACTGGTCCTTGTATATTTTAGCTTTACATGACATATCAGTCTCGTATACTTTGCATATAACAGGGTCCCACGCCGCCCCGCCCCACACCCAGTCTCCCACCTACGGCATCTCCCTCATCCGTGACTCTTCTGGAACATTCCGTCTTTCTGTAGCGTCTCAGCAGGAACCCATTGACATACTGTCCCCATCCATCACATTGATCTCCCCACTCCCACCTCCCCCCATCCGTTTGCTGCTGCAATGGGCCTTGGTCTCTCCGTGCTGAAGCATTCATCCTGTCATACCTGCTCTGGCGGTTGTGCTGTCTGACCCTGGTGTTCCCGAGCCCACTCTACAAATGGTTCCCAAATATCTCTTGTCCTAGACGCCGAGGGCATCAGCTCCCAGAACGTGGTCAATTGTGAATGACCAAAGGCCACATCCCTGAGCCAGTCTGTTTTGGTTGGGACTCTTCTCCCTCCCCAATGAATAGCAACACGTCTTTTCGCATATAATAATAACATGGCGTGTAGTTTCCTATACTTCACCGGTGTGTCTTTGACGTAACCAAGCAAGCCCCGCAAAGGGTTGGGTTCCCCATCCACTCCTGTGATTTGCATTATTATATTACAGAATTCCCTCCAGTATGTCTCCAGTCGTGGGCAGTCCCAAGCAACATGCAGGAACCCCGCTGGGGCTATCCCGCATCGCCAACCACCAGCATCGTCTCGGAGCCCTATATGGTGCAACCTTTCGGGCGTTCGATAAACTCTGTGAATAAATTTAAAATGTATGAGACGAAGCCTGTAGTTGGGAGAAAGCGCAGTCAATTGGCCACAGCAATAAAGCCACTGGTCTTCCGACAGTGGGACCGGGAGCTCTGCGTTCCACGCCGCCAGCGCCGGGGGTTGTAAAATGGGGGATGACACCTGTATGTGGTTGTATATCCTAGTAATTAGCCTATGTGGTGATGCAATAGCAAGTACATTCTCCAGAGCGGTCAACGTGGGTGGAGCGCTAGGGAAGGCAGTATGCAGTGATCTGCAAGCTAGTTTTAGTTTATGATATGCAAATAGTTCAGCCAAGCCCACCGGTCTGTTGTCCTCCGCCTCTGGGGGCAGTCGGAACGACCCATCTGGATACAAATCTTCAAATGTGACCAAACCCATGGAACGCGCTAGCCCCGCTTCTATTCCCTCCCCCACTGGGAAGAGCATCGGATTGTTAGCTAGGGGAATGGACGGAGCGTATAGGGTGGTTGCTCCCGCCCTCTCCTTCAATTTATGCCAGGCCCATCGCAGCGTCTCCACTGTATCTATTCCCTCCCGCGGGCGTTTGTATTCTCCATAGAGCGCCACGTTCAGCGGCAAGGGTTTAGCCAAATCACCCTCTACAGCCACATGGGGTTGAAACGGGGTGGGGTGCACCCAATAGTGTAAAAATTGAGCCTGTGCACTCCAGGCATAGAGCTTCATGTCCGGAGCCCCCAGCCCCCCCTGCCGCAAAGGGAGTGTGAGCAGCTCCCACGTGATCCTGGCCTGTCCGCCCGCCCAGGTCAGTGAGATTAACAATGAACGTAGGGACTGAAAAAAGGCCTGAGTAAGCACAATGGGGACATTCACAAACAAATACAAAAATTTCGGCAGCACGACCATTTTTATTAGTGCTATCTGTCCAGCCAGTGACAGCGGGAGCCCCGCCCAAGCAGCAATCTTCCCTTCAAGCCAGGTCATAGCACATCCGTAATTCAGTCTCCACAGCTCCTGCAGATCCCTACTTATCCAAACGCCCAGATACTTCACGGGCTCCACCGCCCAGTTAAGTGGGAACTCGGATGCACTACAGGCCGTATTGTCTGTCAGCGGGAATATGACGGACTTCGCCCAGTTTATGGAAACACCGGAGAGGCCTCCGAATCTAATAAATTCACTCAGTATGGGATCTAAGTTGACCACCGGGTCAGAGATGTACAGTGTCACATCATCGGCATACAGTGATATCAAGAGACTCCGTGCGCTGAAGCCGATACCCCGTGCAGTGTGGTGCTGCCGGATTCGCGCTGCGAGGGGCTCCATTGCTATCGGCAAGACAGAGATTTAATAGAGTTGTAGTAGAGTGTGTCCAGGCAGCTTTCAGATCCAAGTCTTGTATTTTCCAAGCTGTAAAAGATCTTGTTTGG
Source organism: Calotriton arnoldi (assembly GCA_963921515.1). Lineage (NCBI taxonomy): Eukaryota > Metazoa > Chordata > Amphibia > Caudata > Salamandridae > Calotriton > Calotriton arnoldi. The sequence goes on from CAWUFW010004004.1 coordinate 1,112,587, forward strand.
TCATACCGTACATCGCCTCATGTTGCCACCAATTTCAGTCCATTCAAACTTATGAGAGGGAGAAAAGCTTCTTCACAGGTTTACCCCTTTTGGATGGTGAAGTCTTTCCACCATGGTGGTGACATGAGGTGCATGTGGGAATCTGCCAACAAAAAATCATCCGAAACTTGTTCTAAGAAAATTGAACCTATTATTGAGAAAAAAATCCACAGGATTCGTGTTGGAGACTGGGTTAGAGTAAAAACCCTGTGTCAGTAAGAAAAGGCCTTTCAAAGTTTTTAGATTCTCAGCAGGTTGTAGAGATTCGCAAGAATGCTGTGAAGTTGGCCAATGGAAATTGGTGGAGCACCTCTCGTGTGGCTAAGGAACCTTGTTTTTTCCCTAGAAATGTGAAGAATGACAAAAATGTTTCGGGGGGATGGTGTTAGGAAGAGCACCAGGGTTCATGCCAGACCAAGCAGATTACAAGATTATGTATAAGTTTAAATGTGTTTTACTTACATTGACCTTTGGTTTTATTTCCCCTCTTTCTTTCTGTATCCTATTTTCTTTTCCGTTGTTTCAGTATCTTTTGGTTAAAAGGGGGGAGGTGTGGTGATATGATGCTAGTAGAGATTTATGAGAATACTGTTATGTCATCTAGAGTGTTGATGAGCATCCTGCCCTGAGTGTTCTCTCAGTGGCAGTTACTGCTTGTGCCTTGGCTGTGCCAGCTGGGACGGCTCTCTGTACCCTTCCAATAAACATTACTTCTACTTTTACTACTGTGTCCTCCTCACTTCGCATCAAAGGTGTATTGAGAAAGGCGAGGTAAACATAGGTGAAGAATGGAGAAGTACAAAGATGTACAGAGGGAATTAAATTGAGAGGAGTGAAGTAGAAAAGGGGAGGTGAAGTAAGGAGAGATACATCAGATACAAGACTATTTTAAATTCATTGCCACCAACTGCCTTCCAGCACAAGGGGTACATATCGGCAGGCTGGACACGCACACAAAGTTTCTGTGATGCGCGCATGCCCTCCGCATAAAAAACAGATTGTTTTGAATTTGACAGCTGTCATTGTGGTGGAAATTGTGGGGTTTCCGGATCAATCTGTGTTGGGGCCCACTGTAAGGTGGGGGCCTGGCAAGTGCCCATTTTGCTCATGCCTTAAAAAGGCTCTGCCTGAGCATCTGTGCATCATAGGCTACCAGCGGAGTGGTCTGATGTGCACATGTGAGAACCGCTGGTGGTTGGAATTTCAGAGGTTGGAGGGGAAAAAGCAGTGAAGCAGGATGAAGCTGCTTCCTGGTGTTTGTTAATCAATCAATCAAACAGGATTTGTAAAGCGCAGCTAATCACTAGCAAGGGTATCCAGGCACTGAGAGCCAGGCAGTTTGCGTGGCATCAGTTGAATAGCCAAGTCTCAAGTCCCCTTCTGAGTTCTTCTTCGTCTGCCCAGATGCTAAGGAATCCTCTCCTGACTCAGGAACTGCTCGGTCCAGCTGTAGCAGCTCTGTGTTTTGGGAATTCAATGCAAGCACACCCGGAGAACATGGCACAGCAAACCACACCACTGTTTGCAGATTGAACACCCAATGTGTACATGGGTGGCCATGCTGCTGCCTTCGTGAGTTTACCACTTCAATTTGTTTTTGGATTAATGTCTGGCTTCCAGAAGTAGTATCTGTTTATATTTCAAAAGGTAGAGAATGTTCAGCTGCTTATTCCTCATGAGTAAAGGGATGATAAAAGGATAAAGGTTATTTAACAGCCGAGGAGGGAAACCACACTAAAGAAACTAAAAGACTTCAACTAATTAACTACTGAGAAGGGAAGCTCGTATGGACAGTCCCCTAAAGATCCTCTGGCTTTGTTGATGTTAGTTCTGTAAATTAAGAGGAAACTAGAGATTGCTTGTGACATAAGAAAACATGTTGTTAAATTACATGGTACCATGGAATTGCAGGTGGCCTAAACTGAGTGAACTCCTTGAAGGTTTGATGCCCATCTAGGCACTTCTTGCTTTCTTCTGGTATCAGGCTACATAGAGTGAGGTGCATATTCTGAATCCTTCCTATGGCGAGGCCCAATGTGGCTCCTCTGACAATATTTCCCTTTGTGATACTATGCTTAACCCATACTGGTGAGGACAGATTGTTTTTTTTTTTTTAATATAGTGCATAAACAGTTTGGTATTTAAGCCCTCAGTGATCTTTGTTCATATCAGCTGTTGAGGGGTCATCTAGGGCTTTGGGACCATCCTATAGAAGGTTCTCTCTCCCATGCAAATGAAGGATAGGATTCACCTTTCTACTTCCTAGCAGCCTTCAACACCATAGAATATGCCATCTTGGAGAGAGAAAAAATTAAAGCAGGGTTTGGCAGTAAAGTCAATAAATGGAATTGCTAACTGTGCCACAAGCAAGAACCGTTATGTTTAGAATCTGGTGTGTTTCCACTGCAGCAGTAAGATTATGGAATTGCCTCGAACCACTCTTTGTGGAGAACCCAATTCAGCGCCAAGAAAGTTATCAAAACCTGGCTTTTTACTCAGTTACAATAACCCATCCTTTCTTGATTACAGGCTAATTTAGATGTCATCTCAATACCAAGAAGCCTAGCATTATTGCCTAAATAAATAAATCTAACATATCAACCTATGCATTATGAACGTGCTATGTTCAATGCAATGTGTAGCTGGCCAGAGTACCTTTCTGAAGGAGATGGAATATAATTTCACCTTCCACCATGTCAACGGCTCTCCTATGGCACTACCTGTCTTTTTTTACCATAATTGGTCAAATATCCCGATTCTCCATTTTAGTTGCCAGGGGAAGGCCTTCTTGTAACCAAGCTCAGGTGCCATGCTAATTGATGAAATGTCGACCCACAAAGTTACAAACTCATCGAGTTCAACTCGTTGGCCGTGCTTACACATCACGCAACGACTCGCCTCTTTAAAGAACACTACAAAACAATGGACTAACCATCCACAACCCAGCTACCTCTTCTATCACTCGCTGACTTTATGCTGGTCTTTGACCCCGTAAAGCGCTCCGCTCATTTTTGGCTAGGTTTGCTACATATATTTATTCCCAATAAATGGACATTTAACCGCAGGAGGTTTGTGATGGAGGAGTTACTTACTGAGTGAGTTTGTATGCATGTGTGTATATATTTAGGATCCTTATAAATATATATACACACAGACAAAGAAGCTCACTCTGTAAGTAACTCATCTATCACAACCCTCCTGAGTGTTAAATGTCCTTTTAATGGGAATATTAAAGCAATTGTCTTTTGTAAAAGATAAAGCACTGATACTGGTATGTAACTAATCAACAACAAGTACTTGTAAATTAGTGCTTGTGGTCTCAAAAATCAGGTTTTCAGTTTAAAAAAAAAAAATGGCTACTTCGAAAAACGTTTAAGTACATAAGTGAGTTGTTTGGAATGTGACAAAACCACATCACCTGCCAAGATACAATAGAATGACTACAAGAGACCAAACAAAGAGCCATATGATTTGGAGAGGGGAATGGAGACCTAGAGAGGCTTAGGCAAATAAGCACCTGTCTGTTGGGGGGAGGGAAAGACATGCACATGGGGAAGAGGGGATCTCCTCCTCCTGGAAGAGAAATAACAATGCAGGGAAAAGAATACCCCAGGCATAGGGAAAGAAGGATAGTCAGGATGGGGAGAAAAGGAATCATTTATTAAGGCAAATAGATGGGTAAAAACACAATGAGTAAAAACAATGTTGTAGGGATTTGTAATGCTAAAGATACAAAACCATGGGGTGAAGGTAGATAAGCATGACTTGATGGATGAGACACTGGAAGAGTTGTGACAATGACTTACCTTTATATCCTCCTCTCTAGTGACATCGCAGCGGACATACAAAAGGTTTCCCTGGCCTAAGGGCATCAGCTCTGCCTCCAGCTCCTTGGCTGCCTCCTCTGCAAGGTGGGGAAAAGACTTGTATCAGTGAAGAATGGAAGGAGCTACAATAATGGAATTGTATTACTAAGCAGGCATTTGTAATATCGTGAAAGCAGAGACGACACATCAACTAGTGCATCCTCCAGCATTCCAAATGGAATTAAGGATCAACCGTGTGCAGAATAACACACAGCACTCCCATCATGCACAGTATTGTCATAAGATCAACTATATAACGGCAGATAAATGGGAATATCATCACGTATCTTTATCTCCTCTGCACATGTCTATCACACAGGAGGCCCTTCACTGAACCCGGTTAGGCAAGTACCCCTATGCAAGCATTCAGCAGATAACCAGTCCAAGTCTCAGTGGCCAAACCACTGGAACCACATTCCCTGTCCACAAGAAACTCATGCATGGCCCTTCCAGTAAACATCTCATCAGCCCACTTCGCCATAGGACCTCAAACTCCTTTGGGCGCCCGCAAGCTTGGAAACTGAACCATTGTCAACTGGTGATAAACCAAAACAACTGAAGTGCTCCAACTGCATGATCAGGGCATGCAGGCTCTCTGTACAACTGAAGCTTCTGCTGCATGCAGGCTCTCTGTACAACTGAAGCTTCTGCGGCATGCAGGCTCTCTGTACAACTGAAGCTTCTGCTGCATGCAGGCTCTCTGTACAACTGAAGCTTCTGCTGCATGCAGGCTCTCTGTACAACTGAAGCTTCTGCTGCATGCAGGCTCTCTGTACAACGGAAGCTTCTGCTGCATGCAGGCTCTCTGTACAACGGAAGCTTCTGCTGCATGCAGGCTCTCTGTACAACGGAAGCTTCTGCTGTATGCAGGCTCTCTGTACAACGGAAGCTTCTGCTGCATGCAGGCTTCTGCTGCATGCAGGCTCTCTGTACAACGGAAGCTTCTGCTGCATGCAGGCTCTCTGTACAACTAAAGCTTCTGCTGCATGCAGGCTCTCTGTACAACTGAAGCTTCTGCTGCATGCAGGCTCTCTGTACAACTGAAGCTTCTGCTGCATGCATGCTTCCTGTACAACTGAAGCTTCTGCTGCATGCAGGCTCTCTGTACAATTGAAGCTTCTGCTGCATGCAGGCTCTCTGTAGAACGGAAGCTTCTGCTGCATGCAGGCTCTCTGTACAACGGAAGCTTCTGCTGCATGCAGGCTCTCTGTACAACGGAAGCTTCTGCTGCATGCAGGCTTCTGCTGCATGCAGGCTCTCTGTACAACGGAAGCTTCTGCTGCATGCAGGCTCTCTGTACAACTGAAGCTTCTGCTGCATGCAGACTCTGTACAACTGAAGCTTCTGCTGCATGCAGGCTCTCTGTACAACTGAAGCTTCTGCTGCATGCAGGCTCTCTGTACAACTGAAGCTTCTGCTGCATGCAGGCTTCCTGTACAACTGAAGCTTCTGCTGCATGCAGGCTCTCTGTACAACTGAAGCTTCTGCTGCATGCAGGCTTCCTGTACAACTGAAGCTTCTGCTGCATGCAGGCTCTCTGTACAACTGAAGCTTCTGCTGCATGCAGGCTCCCTGTACAACTGAAGCTTCTGCTGCATGCAGGCTTCCTGTACAACTGAAGCTTCTGCTGCATGCAGGCTTCCTGTACAACTGAAGCTTCTCCTTGGTCTCTTTAAACTAGTCCAGGCAGAATGTGTATCAACACCAAAGGGAACAGATTCTTCAGAGATGCAAACCCTGGCTGGAAGTGTCGGAGGAGCTGGTAACCTCTGGCAGATGCACTGGTTACTTTAAAGGCCTGATGGGCCATATTCACCACCCACTGGAAAAACGGTACTGAGGGAAAAGGGAACAAGAATGTGGACATGTAGGATCAAGATCAGCAGAGACCTGTCCACCAGGTCAAAACCTACCACCGCCCAGGGCACTCAACACAGCTCAATAAAGAACTTAGACATCACATTTGATTTTTTTTTTTAAACAAACTTTATTGGGCATTTATGAATCATGAAACATGAAAATACAAACATTTGCATGGGTATATGCATAGTTATAAGTGTTCTCCTGGCAAACATTCCATTACTATGTAACCAGCCTCTGTACTCAGTTGATACTTCTTCAAGAATTGTAATGGTAATAATACTTGGAGCACCTTGCGAAAACCCATATAATATCCACTTCATCTACTTACCATATGCCAAGTGGCACCCTCTCCCTCCCCTCCCACCCTCCCCCCCAACCAGGCATGTCTTGAATTACTGTGCCTAAACATCCTTCTCAGGTCTATTCTCTAGGGTTCTCTATCCAGCTATCTTATTCTCCATTCTCCCTACCTACTCCCATTGTCTGGGCGCTCCTCCCTCCCTTCCTACTCCATTCCACCCCTTCCATGCATTTTTATCAGGGTGTTTTATGATTCATCCTCCTGCGGTGCTTCTCGGCGCTTTTCTTCTAAGGTGTCATTGAGCTGCTTAAGGTGTGTTGCCAGAGCTTCCCATGTCCTGGCTGCTTCTAACGCCTTCTCACTCCCATTGTGCCTGGCGTCTCGGAGCCGCGCCGTTCCCTCGTAACCTGCCCAGCATGCAAACTCCCACCTACCTATATGGGGACCTCCCCTTGCCTTCCAGTGACTGGTGATGTCCCCCTTTGCCAGTATTAGACCCAGGTCCTGGAATTTACTTGTGGTCTTATTCTTGGAAGTATGTGGGAATCTGTGTAGTAAGCAGTATCCTGGGGTCATGCTCACTTCCTTTTCCGTTATTTCCGCAAGCATTTCCGTCACCTCCCTCCAGAAGTTCCCCATCTCCGGGCAACTCCAAAACATATGTAAGAACTCCACGCCTACCTCCCTGCAGCGGGGACAGGCCACCGTTGTCGTGTTGAAGTACTTGTTAATACGCCCTGGGGTAAGATACGCCCTGTGAAATACATAGAAATTCACTAATTGAAATCTAGCATTCCTGGTAATCTTGCTGACCCGTTCCGTTAGTTCCCCCCATGTTTTCTCCTATATTGGCTCCCCCAGGTCCTCATCCCATTCCTGTTGTAATTCATTTAGTGGACGGAGTATTGCCCGACTCAGTCTCCTATACAAGCAAGTAACCGCTTTAAATGTCCCCGCCGCTGATACCACATTTTGGCATCCTTCGGCCAGAGGTGGTTCAGTTAACCCGCTCCCCCAGTGCTTACATATTTCTGCAGTTAAGGCCGCATGGAGCAGGAAGTCTCCCCCCGGTATCTCATATCTCTCACTGAATATGTCAAAGGGTAGTAGAATGCCATCCTCATAACATCCCCACTGTGAGTACCTCTGCCGTCTCCCACGTCTCTAACCTCCTCTAGTCTGCTCTGTGTGGTAATGCCATGCAATATTTTAATGGTATCTCCGGCGCATACGGGCATCTCACTTTGGACCTCTGTAAGCTTCTGACCCAGCATTTATAAGCCATGCGCAGGTCCGCAGTCATTTCCCTTTCATGTACAGGTAACCTTAACACTATTCTGGAAAGGAGGTCTGCTGTACCGTCCCTCGGAGCTGGCTTGCCATCTACTTAGTCAGCCATTGCATATGAGCTGCTATATAATAGTATTCAAAATCTGGTACTGCCAGTCCCCCCCTCTGTTCTTGGTCTCACTAAGGTCTTTAGAGCTACTCTGCGTCTTCCAGCTCCCAACAGGAATTCCGTCACCATCATCCGGAGCTGCCTAAACCTCTCCGCTGGGATCCACACTGGCAGAACTCCAAACACGTACAGGAGTCTCGGGAGAGACACCATCTTTAGTAATGATATCCTGCCAGTTAGCGAAAAGGCGAGGGTGCCCCAAAAGTCAAAATTGGCCTTCGACCCCCTAATAACCTTTACCACGTTGCCCTCCAGGAGATCTGCTCTGTCGTGGTAGATCTGTACCCCTAGGTATGGGATGCATCTACCTTCCCACTCTATTCCATCTACCATTTGCGGTTTCTCTCGCCCCTGCTTGGTGGGGAACAGACACGACTTTCTCCAGTTCACCTTGAGGCATGCCACTCTCTCTAATGCTAAGAGCAGCTCCCTCGCTCCGTCAAGCTCTTCCCCCGTGTTGCTAAGGAAAAGAAGCAGATCGTCTGCATACAAGGCTATATGATGTGTATGCCCCTCCACTTCCAGCCCTTGGTACGAGGTTCCTGTTCTGGCTTTAGCGGCCATCCGCTCCATAGCCAGTGTGAATAACAGGGGCTATAGTGGGCATCCCTGTCGTGTTCCTCTCTCTACCCCATAGCTGTCCGATATGATCTTACCTGTCCAAACCCGGGCCGTAGAATCCTTGTACAACAGAGCCGTCCATGCCCCAAACTCTGGTCCCAATCCGAAAGCTTGCATCACTCTAAACAAGTACGGCCACTCAAGACAATCGAAAGCCTTCTCTATGTCTATTGCAAAAATAGCTGCCTCCTCTCTACAGTATGAGTCTGCTTCCAGCACCCTCAACAACCTCCTCGCATGTATTGCCGTGTTCCGTGCTGGTATGAACCCCACCTGGTCCCAGTGTATGAAGTTTGTCATGTGTGGCTAAAGTCGTGTGGCCAGTATCTTGCTCAAGATTTTATAATCAAGATTAAGCATGGATAGTGGTCAGTATGCCGTCTTGTCGGATGCCTCCTTCCCCGGCTTTAATAACGGGACAATCAGGGTCTCCCTAGTGGTCCCCGGTAGCTTCTCCCCCTGTTTTGCTTGATTGTACAGTTCTACCAGTCGGGGCCCCAACAGGTCTACATATGTGGCATAACATTCAATGGGGAACCCATCTATCCCTGGTGTCTTGTTCTTAGCCATGGTCTTAATGGCACTTATACCCTCGTTCAGCTCGATCTCTCTCCCTCGCTCTTCTGCCTCCTCCTCACTTATCGTTGGCAGCTTGACACTTTCCACATATTCATCTAGTTCCTCAGCTGTAGGGGAAACTCTACTTTTTTAAAGCTCAGTGTAGTATTCACAGAAGTGCCTATTTACATCTTGCTGGCAATACCAAACCTCACCCTGGTCGTCCCTCATTTCTAGGATAACCGATCCCCTCTTGGCCGGGTTAGCCAGCCATGCCAGCAGAGCCCCCGGTTTATCTCGCTCGGCATGAGCCCTCGTCATGTAATTCTTGTAGTCAAAGCAGCGCAATCTCTCAACATGTCCCGCCACCTCTTCCTTAGCCTCCAGCAACTCCCCTTGTTTTCCTACATTCTCTGGCCTCTCCCGTTCAATATGTCGCAGCCTTTGCTCTGCATTTAATGTGTCCCTCAACAGAGTTCTCCTCACTCCTACCACTTCGGAGATGCACCTGCCCCTGAGCACCACCTTGAATGCCTCCCACTCTGTTATAAGGCTCGAGGCTGTTCCCTCATTCACTGCAAAGTATTGTTCGATAGCTGTGCGGATCGTAGCCTGGTATACCTGATCCTCTAAAGTCTACGGTCTGAGGCGCCACGTGGGAATGCTCGTTCTAACCCTGGACCAGCTGAGACTAATCAGTAGGGGATTGTGGTCTGAGATCGTGCTTGCCAGATATTCACTAGCCTGTACGCACTCAGGCACATCTGGAGTGCACAAAATGGCGTCCAGTCTAACGTGTAATTCATGCATAGGGGAGAAGAATGAGTAGTCTTGTTCACCCGGATGTTGTGCCCTCCAGGAATCTGTTAACCCCCACTGCTGTTGCCAATTTCGCCTTGCCATTGCTGCCCTGCAAGCTGCTGAGTCTGGCAGTGGGGGGTGAGACCGGTCAAGTCCAACATCTTCGACGCTATTGTCGCCCCCCAAGAGTACCGACCCAGTCAGTGCATGCGCCAGTGTTCTAGAAAGAGCTGCTAAGAAAGAGGCTTGCTCTATGTTCGGGGCATAGATGCTCCCTATCGCTATATCTCTCCCGTCCAGCTTACCCATTAACACCACATATCGCCCTTCTGGGTCTATGAACTCTTTGGTACATTGGAAAGGAACCCGCGCTCTCACCCACACCAACACTCCTCTGGCGAATGCCGAGTAGTTTGTGTAAAATATCTGCCCCCGCCAGCGGCGCTTCAATGCAGCCCCTTCTTTAGCATTTATGTGTGTCTCCTGCAGCATTGCAATTTGCACCCCTCTACGCACCAAAAATGCATGTACTTTATGCCGCTTTATCATGGAGTGCATCCCACGCACATTCCAGGAAATACACCTGTAATCTACGTTGGGTCCCATTGGAATGACATTGAGCTTGTCCTGCCAAAAATCTTACCCCCGACACGCCTGGTCCCCATTAAACATCCCCAAAACAACTGAACTACACAACTCCCCTTCCCCAGAAGTAACCCCCCTCCCATCCAAACTCTGCAACTCTTCTGATTGTGTGGTTGTGGTGGCTGTCGCCCAGCCTCAAGAACCCCTTCGCCCGAACTCCCCCCCAGTAATAACAATTGGTCCCTCCCCAGCCCCTCTCCCCCTGTATCTTTGGCATTGCCTGGTGCAGTCCCCCTTCTCTATTCGTTCCATAGCATTGATTATCTAAAAGGATGTATTTCGCCAGTATCTGCAGTTCTTGGACCGTGGTCATTCATAGTCAGCCCAACTCATCGGCGGTGTTGGGCGTTACTTTTGGCAATTCTGTTTCCGAGCCCCCTGCTGCGCTCGTTATTGGGGAACTCTCCAACAGGCCATCTTCCCGATCACTCCTCATTAATCTAGAGCTGGACCCCGATTGGCTAAGTTCTACCACTGCCTTGATGGCCTTGTTCCTTTCAGCTCGAACTTCTGTAGTGATCGGCGCTGTTGTCTTTCCACGACTCGTTTCACCATCAGCTGCTGTCAATCCCGGTGAGCTTCCTCCCGATCTTCGTCCCTGGCCAGAGTCCAGCCAATCCCAGGCCTCATGTGGTGTCTGAAAAAACTGTTAGCCTTTGGGCCCAACTACGCGTAATCTGGCTAGGAATAACATTGCGTATGGGAGCTGCAGCTGCCGCAGTTTCCTTTTCGCTGCTAGGAACTTGGTTCTTTGCCTCTGCACTTCCCTAGTAAAATCCGGAAACACCATCACTTTACTGTTCCCCATCTGTAAGTCCTTCGTCTGCCAGGCCTGCTTGAGAATATGGTCTCTGTCTCTGAAATGGAGCAAGCGAGCTATTATTGGCCTCGGCGGAGCTCCCGGTTTGGGAGGCCTAGCCGGTACTCTATGCACACTCTCAATTGCGTAGAACTGCGATAACCCTTCTGGAGCCACTTCCCGCTTGAGCCAATCCTACAGGAATTGCACCATGTCGTCCCCTTCCTCCTTCTCGGGAACTCCGACTATGCGCAGATTATTTCGGCGCGACCTCCCTTCACTGTCTTCTGCCCGTGCCTCCAGGATTATTACTTTCGCAACTACCTCTGTGAGAGATTTCTTTAGTTCTATAACCTCCGTTGAGATGTTCGCAAGCACTTTTTCCGTACCAGTTACCCTCTCCGCTAAGCGGCGGTGATCGTCTTTTAGGAGGCTGAGGTCAGCGCCAATGGTGTCTATTTTCGTTTCAAGAGCCTCTCGGGACGCTGTGATGGCCTCCATAATATCTGCCAATGTGGGCCTCGTGGTTAATGCATCCTTCCCCGTTTCCAAGACATCATCCTCCTCATCCGTTTGGGCACCCCCGCTGCCATGGAGCTGTGACCTCTTCTTTTGGGCACTTTCCCCATGCTGGCCGTCCGCTCTGTCTCCTTGAGCGCGGACTGCAGCGTTCTGTTTTCCGCTCACCTCCTGTGTGTGGTCTCAATTAGGCCCTTCTCCCAATTCTGCTAAATATTGCATAGCTACGGATTCCCTTAGGTTTCGAAATGGCGTTCTATTCAGGCTGCCTTCTCCTTCGCCTGCACTGTCGCATCTCGCAGTGCGCACTCTTTCTGTCCCGGCCTGGCCCAGCCCTCTCCGCTTTCGGCCTCCTCCCCTCCCAGGGGGCTCGGTGCTCTCTAATGCTTTCCTCTGGGCTCTCTAGCCCCTCGTGTCCGTAGTCGGAGCTCCTCTGATAGCCGTAGCCTCCGCAACCCTTTTTCGTGGGACTGTACCCTCTCCTGCTTCTCTACTCCTACTCGGCTCAGGGCCTATCCCTCTCTCAATATAGCTTCTTGCAGTGGCTCCAGGCCCTTACACCCTCGATCTCCGCTCCTACTGCTCACAGGGCCTGTGCTTCGCTGGGTCAATCAACCATCTCCCCTCCGCTCCTCTCTTCTTAGGAAGCCTCGTTTGTCTCAGGGCTCTCACCTCGGTTGCTTGTGGGCAGCCAGCCGGGTACTTGCCTCTCCCTCTGCTTCCTACTGTCTGCCGCGCTCACTCAATTCCAGCCTGTCCTGGCCTCCTCCGCAGTTTCGCACGGGTTCGGTCGCCCAGTGCGCTTCTTGCCTCTCGCTCCCTCCAGTGCACCGTCTCTGTCTCTATTCTTCGGTGCAACCGCCTGATTTTCTACATGGGGGGCGGTCACCCCCCGCCGTTGGGGTCTTCCCTCGCTCCGCAGTGCATCGAGCACTCTTCACAGACTGCCTCTCACCTCCTTCACTCCCGGGTGCCTGGCGTCAGCGTCTGACTCGCGCCTCGGATTCCTCTCGCGGCGGGTCTCGTTTTTCTGCCGTTTCGCTGCAAATTGCCTTGCAGCCTTGTGCTTACTTGCTCAAGGGGGGTTCGGCCACTAATTCCTCTGCTTTGTTGAGGGATTGGGGCTCAGGATCTTGCCGGAGGGGGTTCCAAGGCTGGAGCTTCGAGGCCCGCACCCGTCTACATCGGCATCAAGCCACGCCCCCTAGGCATCACATTTGATAGTGCCCTTTCCTTTCAACCACAGATCCAGGCCCTGATAGGTTCTTGCTCTAGGATGCTTCAGATGTTGAAAAAATTCCTGCCCCATTTGTCTGAGTGTTCCAAGAGAATGGTAATCCAAGCGCTAATAACCTCTAAATTGGATTACGGGAATGCTCTACCTAGGTCTTCCGGAGTACCTCCTAGGAAGACTCCAGGTGGTACAAAACTTGGCACCCATCTATTGCTAATGTTTCCTGTAATGTTTCCTACAATGGTTGTAGGCTGGCTTCACTAACATGGTTGTATGTATTCCTTGCTTGGTGTTAATATTTTTTATGTATTTATTTAATTTCTGCGATGACCTGACTGGCTAATTTTCGAATTTATTGAGCAGAATAGGCGCGCTTTACCAATTGTAGCGCTCTTCCCCATTATTTCCGGCCCGTTCCAACATGGCCGCCCTACTTTTCCAGTCCCTTGATTAGGCACTACCAGCCCCCCTCAGTCACGCGAGATCACACTCTATCGCGCGACTCCACCCACCGCCGAGCGAGCAACTGCCTTATCTGTAGGGTAGTCCGGCAACCAGTTAATGTTTTCTGCAATGGTTGTAGGCTGGCTTCACTGACATGGTTGTATGTATTCCTGGCTTGGTATTATCATTGTATTTATTTAATTTCCACTATGACCTGACTGGCTAATTTTCGTATTAATCGAGCGGAATAGGCGCTTTACCACTTGCAGCGCTCTTCCCCATTATTTCCGGTCCGTTCCAACATGGCCTCCCTACTTTTCAGTCCCTCGATCAGGCACTAACAAACCCCCCCCAGTCACGCGAGATCACACTCTTTCGCGCGACTCCACCCACTGCCGAGCGAGTGGCTGCCTTATCTGCAGGGCAGTCCGGCAACCAGTTACCATCCCGGTTCCGGCGGCAGGGTAGGTCGCAGGCTTGGCGTGGTCACAAGCGGGTGAGTATTATCTAAGTGCGAACTGTGGCTACTACGGACTTCGGATCGCACCAATGTTGAGGTAAGCCTATTTAGTTGCAGCCTTTGATCTCAGCTGCCCGTGTGGTCCCTTACCGCCGATCTTCATGCTCTACATCGGCACTACTATTTACAGTTTAGCATATAGATTCCTTGAGTGCCTCTCGCTATCATTGAGATATGTTTTGCCCTTGGTCAAGCGCCAATACGGCACTACTACCTCTGTGAGACAGTTGTCTGAGCATTGTTATTTCTTGTGTGCCCCACGTTACCACGTAGATACGTTTTGCCCTTGGTGCCATCGACCATCTAGTATTACGGTTGACCACACGGGGTTAGCCTGATTTCCTTGCAGCATCTGAATGCTGGTTTTACCCCGCTTGGCCCTCTGTCTTCCTGTATTTGGCTTTCTGTTCACTGCCAGCCATAACGTCCTTTTCTGGCTTGCATTTCCAGGACCCACAACGGTGTCCATTTTATGACCGCCGGTACTGTGAGTCATTGAACCTTCTCCACCGCCTAATAGTTCATCAGGCGCGACCATGGGTGTTTATATGTTTTGACTTTATTAGTATGCACTATTGGACCACACAATGTTCTATAATAGTTTCATGAGCACGACATGGTGAGACTAGTGCATTTTTATCAATTTTTATCAATTTTTATCAACTTATTATTCATACAAACCTGCTAAGATACACATGATTACAGTAGTACCTATAAAAAGGTGCTTTCTTCTTTTTCTTTGGTTTGTTTTAAGGCTGATGAGATACGATATAATACAAGTGCCATATTAGACCTTGTGGTTAACTGAGTTTTATCTTTTGTTTGTATTACAGGTCACTGACCTGAACACGTGGTACGTAGATGTCACTTGACCACGTAGTGTAGATAGTATTTCACTCTGATCCTGAGGAAGTGCCCAGATCCCCCTGACATTAGAGGCACGAAACATGTCGATCATTTGAGAGTAGGGCTATATGACTAGACACATTACATCTAGTGCACTGCCCCTCTCTATATATTTTTAATCAGGCGGTTTACCTTATGAATTAAATAATGGTTAGGACTAACTGACCTGTTTTAATTCACTTTCCTTTTACATCTACACACACTAGGCCACTCACCCCCACTGCACCCACCGGCAGGAACAGAAGATCCCCGCTAAAGAGCCCCACGTGAGAGCTGGGCAGGCATTATGTGCTAACTTTTCATTCTGTTTTATTCCCTGAACAGATACTACGAGTCAAAGACTAAACCGTATGTATTTTGAATCGGGTGCTCACACATTAGGTGTGCATCCTCACTTTATTAAAGGTTTTCACAAGGAGTGGCACACATGGGGCTGGTCCCCGTGTGGTCCTGAAGAAGAGGTTTAGGGGATACCTCGAAACATGTCGACCGAATATTAGGGACTGTATACACATAATAGTTATATCTTTTCCCTACTATTTAACCCCCTTTTTATCCATACCAACTAGGAGCGAGAATAAAACAGTAGCTCACTAGCTAGGTATTTTTAACATCACTTCCACCACTCCACGAACACTGCACTACACATTTCTTCACAAAAAAGTGCTCCTACATAGTTCCGCAAGTCGCAGCACGCCCCAAGCAGCAGCTGTTTGGGATGGCCCCAGTGATGAAGCATGTCACCTAGGGGCAACCCTGGGTGAGTGAGGGGACTCAAGAAAAGAATTTTCTTTTTTTTGGACAGGGGTCTTGTTTTTTTCGTGCATTCAGCGGAATCCCCATTCCCTTGGTTAGGTTTTTTGGATCTGACATTTACAGATTTTTTGTGAACTGTAATGGGTGGAGAACATTCACAGGCTGTCAGTCCCCGTCTGAGTGCCGAACGACAACCAGACCAATCACGACGCTGTTGTCATGGTGACAGCAGCATCATGATTGGCTTAGGGGAGCCTGGGTGCTGCTGGGAGCCAGGAGTACAGCGAGGACGAAGAAGAGGCTGCGGCTGGTGATCAGCAACGAGCAGATAAGTCTTTTTTTCCTTCAAAGCCCCCTGCCCCCACCACCATTCCATACCAGCCGCCAATGCAAGACACACACACATATGAAGTCCAATGAACTCCACCATTCACTCATGCTTCTAGAACTCATACTCACCCACAGCCATACATATGTATGTACAATAACCAGCCAAGCATGTTCCAGGCACGATGGAGATAAAGGACCCTGGTTAAAGGATAGTGAAAAGATCGTCTACATGGGAGAGGCCAGTAGACATCTTCATCAAAAGTGAACTGGTAAAAAGGCCTGTCTCTTCACTATAGCTACACTCCTGCCACCATCAGTATCTCAGGACCTAGGCAAAGAGAGCAGAATCCACCCTGCACTTTGGGTTTATCCTCTGAGCCTAGCTACGCGCTCCCAAGGTCTGTCAATGTGAGAAGCCTCATTGGGCTCCATGATTGTTGAGCTCATTGAACCACAGGATCAAATAAACATGCAGTGTAGCGCGTCTCTCTGGAGCTATGCAGCGGATTTTCCATTCCAACTGTGTTTGTAACCCCAAACACACAACACACACCTCTGGGGAATATATGGACACCAGTTTTAAGGGAGCAAGTGCTTGTTAACAGACAAAGGTGGGTAGACTCTTCTCTTTTTTTCCCCCCAAACTTTGTTTATTTGCATTTCTGTTACATAGTCATACATATACAGTATTTCTATAATGCAATTGGTACATTAAATTTTGACCCTGCATATACTTTAATTATGTCCTGGCGTCTTATATGAACTCAGTACTCTGCTCTCATAGCCCTTCAAATGTATTATCAGATTGATACCTGCAGTGCAAGAGAGGCCTCGTGGAGCTAATCTTATCCTACTATCTCTTGGGTGTTACCATCCCGGCAAATGTCCCCTTCAGGCTTACATATGTGTAGTAGGGTTAATGAACAGAAATTACCAAACTGAACAAACAAAAAATAATAATACACTATGAAATTGTGTGAAACTTATCTCCGCAAGGTGGGTGTTTCCTATCAGTAATATATAGGGGGTCAAAAAGTGTATTCAGAGCTTCATCGAGGTGGGGAAAGCTTCTCTAGCTAATGATATCAACCATGTGGGGATTTCGGTCGCTTAGTGCATAAAAAATAAATGGAAAAACCCCTTGTATATTTTGCTTTGGGCAAGCTGTTTTGTCTGTTCTCTGTGATTGTGGGAATTTTTCCAGGTATCCTTATCTACACATTGCCGTCATCCTCGATGTTCACCAGCATTGGAAGTTCCCAAGCCCGCACTAATTCCTTCCACTGATCTGCTATGGGTTGCCTCCTTAAGCCCCTCGTTTCTTCTCTGGACAATACCCACTCCTCTGCCTCCACCCAGCTCGTAACATCGCCACTCCAGGTCCCATCTGTGGTCCCATCGTGGCTTTCCAGGATATCGCCACTCGTGTCTTAGCTAATTCCAGAGCCAGGCCTATAAACTTGTTCCCTACCTTCCGTTTCGGTGGGCGAGGGAATAGGTCCAGCAGACACACTTCCACGAAGCTGTCCAATATTCTTTCGAGGGGGCCCCCGTCCATGTCACTACTTCATTCCTGAACCGACACAGTATCTCACATCCCCACACCATGTGAATAAAGTCTGCGTCCTGTTGGTCGCACCTCGGGCAGTTGCGTACCCCTCCCCCATGTATTATTCACAGCCTGTGTGGGGTCATGTAGGTCATGTGTACGTGGTTGAACTGGATGCATTTCAGCCTTGTGTTGCAGGACACTGATTTGGGTGATGCCAATACTTTCCCCCACTGCCTGTCTGCAAGTTCTCTATTTAGTATTTGCTCCCAGCAGCCCTTGACTTTATGCAACGGCGTCAGGGTTGCCTCCACTAATGCCATGTAGAACCATTTCACCAGATGGCTAGCTGTGCCCAGGGAGAGCAGCGCATGTAATAAAGGGTGTGTCTCCGGTTCCTCCCTACCTTCCCCCCACAGTGCTCCGAAAGTACATATCAGGGCCTCATACTCTATGAGTTGGCCTACCGAGAGTCCGAGTTGGTCCACCAGGTCTGCAAAAGGGTAGCAGTCGCCTACTGTCTCTAAGCCCACTTCTGTCCAAGCAGTTAATTGTTCAGTCGAGAATATCAGTTGTGGGGTTCCATGAGGCAGACCTGCTAGTGGCAGCAGTAGCGTATATTTAGGGACCTCTGCTAGTTTGGACATGCTTCTTTTCTAGCATTGCTGTGCTGTGCTTTGCAGTATTGTCCTGTAAGGGGTCACTACTGTATGGTCCAATACTTTTGCAAATAAAAGGGTGGGGCACCCACCAGGTTCAGCCAGGAACGTCCCCTCCGTGGTGGCTCCTTCCAACCATTGCGCTAGCCACTGCAACTGGGATGCCAGATAATAAAACGCAAAATTGGTTACCCCCAGATCCCCTTTCTGTACTGGTCGCTGCAGCGTTGCCAGAGAAACCCTTCTGCGTACAGCACCCCATATCAGGTACCTCACCAATGAGTCCAGTGGAACAAACCATCTCCTTGGTAGTACCAACGGGAGATTTACATAATATAGCAGGCGAGGCACCATGACCATTTTAGTTAATGAAATACGTGCCATGACTGGTAGCCTCAGGGAGCTCCAAAATGTTACACAGAATTTGAGTGACCTAAGCGCTCTGTCTAGATTGCCCTCTCGTATATCAAACAGGGAATGATAAATGTGAATACCTAGATACTTGAACATAGTTTGGACTCAGACAGTGCCCCCGGATCACAACTTTAAAAGCTTCCCATTCCACCAGCACCGTAGAGGTGGAGTGAGCATTAGTGGCAATGAAAGTCTCTACGCAGGCGTTCAGGGACTCTTCGAAGGTGGCGTCTTCCAACATCTCATAACCTCCATAACCATAGCTGCCAAGGTTTCAGATTGCTATGTGTGACATTTTCATAATTTCAGTGTAATTATGAGTGACATTTCCACAAATATGAGTGACACTTTCTGGCAAGCAAATCAAGCAATGAAGACAAGGGAAACATAAATATCAGAAACTACACCCATTAAAGCACAGCTGCTAATGTTTCAGATTGCTTATGTGTGACATTTTCATAGATTCAGTGGATTTATGAGAGACATTCAGTGACTAAATGTGTGACACAAGTGCAACAAAAATCACGCAATGAAGTCCATGGAAACAGACAAATATCAGAAAACACACTCATTTGTGCAACATGAAAGTGACACTCTGCAGAAGGTGCTTTTAAAGCTATTTTTTCATTTCTAAATAATCAGCACCCTCCACCCCAACATCAGCTCCAGGTGCGGCTGAACCACGAGAAACAAAGGGAACTCTGTGACAAAAGCAGCAACCCACTGAGCTATCCACATACAATACAGTTCTGTAATATGCTGGTAGACTTTCTTTATAGCAGGCATATTAACCCTCTGCGCTACTTTATGGTGAGAGTGAAAACTGCCAGTAGAGAACACTGTGACCTCTATCCAGTGGGAACTTTAATCACCTGACTTATCTGTGACTTTCACTTAGAAAGTCTCTTAGTGTTGCGAAAATAAAACCTGCTGCTTCGTACTGTCAAGCAAGGATTTTAAACGCTTTGAACTATTAATCAGCAAAACAACTGCTAGTTTAATTAGACAAAACTCCTGCCTTAGATGGCCCTGTATTTACAGCACAGACAATGTTAGTGTGCCATTTGCATGGCGCTATGCTGGAGTCCCTTCCCCATTCTCGTAACAAACACTTGAAATGGCAGGAGTAAATTATATTAAAATGTGACTTACTAAGTCTCTTGATAGAATGATCCACCGAGAGGAGCTGCTGTGGCACCGTGGAGATTGCTTGCCTGTCTCTTCTTCAGAGTCAGAGCGAGCCGTGCTGCACTGCCTCAGCCTGTGCCACCTGCTCCCACTATGAGACTTATCCTGTTAGTGGTGAGTCCGGGGCACAAGTTAGGCTCTGCCTGGGCAGGGCTCAGCACCAGCACATGGCGAGGTCAGGAGGAGGTGAGCAGGTGATCGGTGTGGTGTTGGGCCTTAGGCCCGCATTACGCAAATGATGGACACAAACACCAGGCGAGGTAGTGTAGTAACTGGCCACGAGCACGTGCACCCGGGCCCTTTTATTGGCGGGGCCACGTCACTCGTGACACCCGTGATGGATGGGTGTGGGGGTGCAAGTGTGTCCAGCCCTCGAGGGAGTGGCTGGGAGTACAGCTTCCTGCCGAACACTAGAACGTGTCCTGCAGGACACTACATTCCTCCCCAACTTTATTGAAGAACAAACAAAACGTTAGTCCAACCTGTGGGGACAAAACAAACAGTTAACTAAATACCACAGGGTCCATCAGTCTTCTGAGTCAGGTGGCAGGAAGACGTCAGACATGAGCTGGTGACTTTGCTTGCAGCAGGACCATCTCGGCAGGCACCCGTAGTTTAACCTGATGGGTTCAGGACACGACCGCTGGGTTGGAGATGTCCGCTGCATACCGTCAGTTCACTGATGATGACATGTCTTGCGGTCCTGCATGGTTTCCACTTTGCTGACGTCGGTGATGGTCTGTGGTGAGTTCTAACAGTTCCTTATAGTGGGTTGCGTCATGAACAAGGATGGAGTCCCAGGTGAGAGTTCACGGAAGTGTTGCCTGATCAAATGTCTCTGTTGAACCACTTGGCTGTAACCGATAACCTGTCGGTGGGGCAATGTCTCTGCTCACTCTCCCGCCTGGGGAGGCCCGTTGTTGGGGTTGCTGCGGGACTGCAGGAGGGCTGCGCTGGGGCCGTTTGTGTGCCGACTGGAGGCAGCTGCAGGACCACCTAGGAGCCGTTACTTAGTCGCACGCCCAACCCTCGAGGGTGGATGAGTCATGGCCAAGACTTGCTCTCGCTGCCGCGGTTCAGGTGTAGGCCAGGTTCACAGGTAGCCTCTGGTTTCCTTTATCGGCTGGTGTAGAACTCCAGTCCATCGGTACTCTGGAAGTGGTGTTTGACGCATGTGCTGAGGGCTAGTGTGATGGCGGTTGCCAGCCATGTGGTGAGTCGGGATGACAGGTGGTGGTGACTTGCTGGGAGAGTCGGATGTCAGGAGGGACTTAGCATCCATGTGTCTTCGCCTTGCTGAGATAGACTTTCGGTGGCAGCTTGACACGTAGAGTGTGAGGATCCTCTCTTGCCTGGCTTGGGGCCACTGCCGGCTCCATCTTGAGGCGGTGTGAGGAAAGACACTTGGTGCTGATCGTCACCCATGGCATTTGCGGTCAGGAGCAGGGATGCCGTTTGACTTGGACTGCCGACACTCTGGGATGGACGGTCGCCTGGGGAAGCGTTGGGATGAGACGCGGTTTGCGCTTGCTGCGGCTTATGTTCGGTTCTCCCGTGAGGCTGTATCCAGGGACGTCGGTCCGCCTTGGTGGCTGTCTGGTGTGTCAGGGTGTGCTCTTGGCTTGCTGTGCGAGTCCTCGGTCTTCTCCCCTTGTTGGTCTGTTCAGCACACCTGTGTTCATCCGGTTTTCGGGGTGACAGGGCTGTCACTCTCTTCTTTCTTCGAGGGCGTTGCGCTTGGACCTCGAGGCGGCGCTGTCATGGCGCCGGCTTCTGCCTTCGCTCCAGCGTGCTTGTCCGGACTGGTCACTTTGCGTGACGTGCTCCTTGCTTGCTGGGCGACGTGACGTCCAGTCATGTGTCGCTGGTTGTCGGAGCACATATTGCTGTGGCGGCCTGCCACGTGGAGTGTGCGACTCCTCTCTTGCCTGTCTTGGGTCACCGCCGACTCCGTCTTGAGGCAGTGCGAGGGAGGGCACTCTGTGTTGCCTTCGGCCCACTGCGGGGCTTCGCTGAGGCGATGGAGATGTGGATGCTCTCTTTCCTGCGCTCCGCAGTGCTTCTTCGTGGAGATGTCTCAATCTCCCGGGCGCCTGCCCGTGTTGTCAGGTTCACTGGCGCGGCCTTCTGCGCGCCTCTGACTTAGTGCGCTCCGTCTTCTCCTTGGGCGCCCTCTTCTGGCACTTGGTGTGCCTGTGGTGTCACTTGCGGCTGTGTCTGTACACCAGGAGAAGCAAGTGATGTGATCTCTTCTCCAGCGGTGGCGTTTGGGCAGCCACGTGTGGTGCGCGCTCTGCACCAGTCTTTGCTTGCGCTGTCGGTGGGGACAGTTCCCTTGAGACGTTGCTGTTCTGGCTGGTCGTCCACTCTTGCTAGTGGGGGCTTGGGTCAGAGTGTCTTTGCTTGACGTAGAGTCAAACAGCCACCGGTGGTGCGTGCTTGGCACCAGTTTCCCTTGCGGCTCAAGGTGTGGCAGCTACCTGGAGACTTTGCGGTCTTTGAAGGTGCCCTTGCTGCTCTCACTTGCAGGGTGCAGTGGGCCACTCTCTGAGCATTCCTCTCTGAGGGCACGTCTTGCTGTGCCTGGTGCAGTCAGTCTCAGCAACTGGGTGTGAGCAGGATGTCTTCCTTGTGGTGGCGGTGCGCACTCTGGGATCTGTTGACTGCTGTTGCCGGTTGGTTAGCAGGACGCTGTGCTGTGCTCTGGTACCGCTGGTCCGTAGGGTGCAGTGCAGCCACGCTTGTCACTGGCCTGCTGACGTCGGTCGCGGTGGGCAGTCAGTGTGCTGGACCGCTCTTTGGATGCGCCGGTGCAGATCCTCCTGCTAAGATCACTTTGCAATCTCCTCTAGCTGATCCTGCCACTTCCAGCAGGGTAGTGGGGTGTCAGGGCCTCTCCTCCAGTCTATGGTGCTGCTTGGGCTGACGGTCGCGGGGCACAGCTGGCTATCTGCTCTGGCCAGGCAGTACGTCCGCCCTTCAGCGCGTTGCGTCTGGGGAGCTACCAGGTGGCGCTGCCGTCGTCACGGTGGCTTGCCCTGATTGCTGCAGGTTTTGGGTGCTGGAGGAGCTGGTGCAGGGCTCTGTGTGGTGACTGTCTGCCTGTGGCCACAGTGCGGGAGCTGGGAACACTGAGTGGTTCACTTGGTGCTAGGGTGGAGTGAGCTGCACCCTACACTTGTGTGGGGGTCTGAGGCATTCCTTACAGCTTAGCCTTGTTCAGCCTTGTTCCTAGGCTGGGGGTCTACTGGTCGCAGCGGCTCTGTGGGTGCATGGGCTTGGATCTCCCTGCCATGATGAAGTTATCGTCCTGTTGGTTTCGCACTGCAGGCTGTTTCTTCCTCGCGTGCTGGGTTGGTGTGGCTGCAGTACCACCTGTGGCAGCTAGGTGGCAGTGCGGCGCTTCAGTGTTCGGCCTGGCAGCCTTTCCTGGAGACTGCAGGCGTCTACTCTGACTGGAGATTCACGACGATGCAGGCACTCTTCCTCTGGGCGTGGCAGCCTTTCACATGCTGCCGGCCATGCTGTCTCAGGGGCATCGTGTAGGCAGGTGTCCGGGACTCTGCTTGCGGTGTGAGCTGCATGGGGAAGGTAGGACAGTTTCTTTCTCTTTCCCCAGAACCGTGGGCTCTTGCGGGGGAAAACACTGACTGGAGCAGCGCTGCTGGTGTGGCAGGCATCCGGGGTGTGGGTGCAGGGAAAACCAGACTCTTGCCCGCGCTCTGCCTGGGCCGGTACAGCTGGGCGCAGATCTTTCACTCCGTCCGGGCTGCAGGCGTCGAGCCACTGCTAGGGGCGTCGCAGCTGCTTCGTGCATGCAGCAGCAGGGAGGCCGTGAAGCGGAGCGCTCCCGCCCCTCTGGGCCGTGCTGTCGTGTTTCCTCCTACTCCCGCGCTGGGGGGTGTAGAGGTGAGTGCCGGTTGGTGTGCCGTAATTAGTCTGCTCTCGGCGGCCAGGATGCAGGGGGTGATCCTCGCTATGACACTGCTGAGGCCATTCTGAAGGGGGTGAGAACGGGCGGGACAGCCTGTCGATGTCTTAGGGTATGGGCAGGGGCACTCTGAGGGTCAGAGGCCTGGGCGCATTTAGCGCAGCGGCAATTCTCCACACGTGTGTTTGCTCGTTTGTCACTGACCTTCCGCTGTCGGGCCGGTCGGCATCAGGGCTGTAGCGGCGGCAGTAAGTGGGCATCTGCGAGCGTCTGCCGAGACCCCCTCCGTAACGCTGATTCAGGCACTGGGCGGCGATTCAGGCATTGGGTGGCAATTCAGGCACTGGGCGGCTGCGGCCCTTTTTTTGCTCCCTCTCAGCACGGCCACGGCTCCCGTGCTGGCAGTGGGTATGTGTGGGCCACCGTGCAGGCACCGCTAGTCCTCACGGGTCCAGGAGGAGGTGACCGGGCGACACGAGGGGCTCAGTCTCCTCCGCAGTCACGGGTGGTTGTTGACGGCTCGCCGGGGGTGTCGCTTGCCGGGCTCATTTCCTCCCTCACGAGGAACGATGAAAACAGAGCAGCAGGCATGCGGGGTTAGCTACCCGCCTCGTCGCCAATGTGGTGTTGGGCCTTAGGCCCGCATTACGCAAATGATGGACACAAACACCAGGTGAGGTAGTGTAGTAACTGGCCACGAGCACGTGCACCCGGGCCCTTTTATTGGCAGGGCCACGTCACTCGTGACACCCGTGATGGATGGGTGTGGGGGTGTAAGTGTGTCCAGCCCTTGAGGGAGTGGCTGGGAGTACAGCTTCCTGCCGAACACTAGAACGTGTCCTGCAGGACACTACAATCGGTTCTCGAACACCGGCTTCCTCCTTTTCTCGGCCATGCAGCAGGGCACGCAGCAGAACAGCAAGTAATTCCTGGGTGCTTGGGGCCCGGCTGGCGGGTAGGAAATTGAACATCCTGCTACAGCATGGGCCCACCGGACACGGCTCCTCCCCAACCAACAGTGTGTCCACGTGGGACCTGACGCGACCCGGGAAACATCTACAGAAAGCAGGTTTGGCGCTGTCGCTGAAAGCCTTCTTTAAAATCATTAATTAATGCATTTGGTTATTGGTTAGGAAGGTAGCCGGTAGCCTCTGCAGAATGGAGTTAGAGACGAGAAGCAACCGTCTCCGTTCGATCCCATCCTCCGGGCGCGCACCGACCCTCTTCCTGTCGAGAGAAAGTGCGGGAAGTGTGTGAATCTGCCGTCTTTGCCCCTGATAGCATTTCTGTTGTGAAAGCAATACGCTGCACTTTCCACTACCTACAAGCTGCGCTTTGCAAATCACACGAGCGCACTATAGCACTAACTCCACTAAGAGGGCAAAATTCATTTTACCAGAGGAGCAATTATAATCCCATGATAAGGATCTGTGCCAGACCACTCTTTCTGACTGTAGCCACCACCCGCTCACTAGTCGCACCGCAGCGTCATGAAGGTGATGTCAATCATGCTGCGGCGAAACACAGGTCGGGTGAATTTCTGTTACTTTGTAACAGCTTATCGCTGCAGACTCGCCCCAAGCCTGTTGGAAGCAGCGTGTACTGCGTGCTTCCAATCCAGACGGACAAACCAGCTTTAGTTCCAAGTCAGTTAGGTGCATGATTACTTAGCGCTGCTGACGAGGCGTAATCATCCGTGACTTCGCATTTGTGTGGTGATGCGGACCACCACAGTGAAATGCGTTAGTCTCACGCCTGATGCGTGGTACTTGGCAGGGCTGCATAACGGAATCGGGGGTCTAGTCCCCAAAGGCTGGTGGATCATTAATAACGGGCATTGGTCTGAGAAAGTTCGGCATAGATATTTGGTGTGTATGACAGACTCGTTAAAGTCTGAAGAGCAGAGAAATGCATCAAGCCTGGTGTGCAATTGGTGCAGAGGGTAGAAAAAGGAGTATTCTGTATCTGCAGCGTGCTGTATCCTCCAAGTGTCAACTAGTACCCAATGCTCCCTCCACTCCCTCCACTCCCCATACACCAGAGTCATGCGGTGTGTTTGGGCCCCAGGGATGGGGGAGGGGAACGGTCTAAAATTATGTCTGCTACGCAATTATAGTCTCCCCTCAGTATCAAGTCACCAGAGGTGGGTTCAACCAATTGAGCCGAAAGCTCCTGCAGGAAATTCAGCTGGTCATGGTTCGGGGCGTACACACTGCCAATTGTGACGTCCCTGCCTCTCAACTTCCCAGTGAGCAGTACATACCTCCCCTCTTTGTCAATCCTGGCATTAGTGACTTCTAAGGGGACACCTGGCCGTACCCATATCAGGACACCCCTGGCATAGGCCGAATAGCTGGTAGCATATATCTGAGCTCTCCATCTTCTATGTAGTTTCTCAATTTCACTCTGCAGAAGGTGG
The DNA here is from genome assembly GCA_963921515.1 of Calotriton arnoldi. NCBI lineage: Eukaryota > Metazoa > Chordata > Amphibia > Caudata > Salamandridae > Calotriton > Calotriton arnoldi. Next base: position 1,138,408 of record CAWUFW010004004.1, read on the forward strand.
GTTTCTTGGAGCAGAGCAATCTGGACCCCTCTCCTTTTCAGATAGCTATGAATATTGTGCCTCTTGCCCATCGAGCCCATTCCCCTTATGTTCAATGTAATGAACTTAATCAAACCTGATGATGCTGCCATGGTTAATCATAAAACCTAGTGTCCCCAACCTCCCATTGTCCCACCCGATCTCCCCCCCACATCTTGAGCAAATCCCCCTTCCTGCGGAAAAAACAAAACAACACACAGTGGAACAATTTCCCAGAATGTGCAACTCCCAGGGCAGCTTGGCAATGGTCGGCCACCGAAACCTTAACCAAGTCACCAACCACCATCAAGTAGGATGAGGAGGTAGGTGGGGAACATCAGGGAATATTTAAGGCCTTCGGCTCGCAGAGCCTTATCCACCTCCAGATATGAAGCCCTCTTTCTTTGGACTTCCAATGTATAGTCAGGGAATATGGAGACCTTGTTGTTGTTGACATTGAACGGGCCATCCGACTGTGCTCTCTGCAAAAGAGTGTCTCTGTCTTTGTAATGTAGCAGTCTGGCCACCACGAGGCTTGACCCGGAGCCGGGGGCCTGGCCGGAACCCCGTGTGCTCTCTCCAGGGTATAGTAGGGGGACAGTCCCTCTGGTGCGACCACCGACCTTAACCATGGCTCGAGGTAGCCAATCATGTCACTATCCTCCACCTTTTCGGGCAGCCCCACCACGAGGATATTGTTCCTCCTATTGCGGCCCTCCCAGTCTTCCACCCTACGCTCGAGTGTTCCCATTATAGTCGAGAGGTCTGCCAGGTGGTATGTCAATACCACCAGTGCCGGGGCGAGGTCCGCCGAGGACGACTCTGCAGTTTTGACCCTGTCTGACAACTTGTGGTGTTCAGGTCGCAGAAGCCCCAGGCCCACCGAGACCGTACTTATATCTTGGTGCAGCGTAGCTTTAGTGGCAGCTATGGCTTCCAGGATCTTAGCTAGTTGCTGCTGCACTGGGTCAGCTAGTGGTAAGTTCAACAGGTTCGATTGTTGAGGGTCCTGTGAATCATCATCTTGCACAGGGGGGGGGGAGGGGGGGAACCCCACTGACTTTTCTCTAGGCTTGCCCATGATCTTCCGTGTTACTCCGTCAGGTACCTCCAGGCCCTGGGGGTAGTTTGTGGGATATCTGAGCCAAGGAGTAACAGAACGATGAGGAAAGTGATCCCGGCAGGCCGCAGTGTGCGTTCCGGTGTTCTCAATATCTCCCTGGGTGTTCCAGTCGCCCAAGCGTCCTCCCTTCAAATCCTCTCAATTCGTGCATGCCTGGTTGCTGCTTCAGGGTCCCTAGGCGGCACCACACTGCATCAACAGCACTGCTAGGTCCCAGCCACTGCTCCCCTGGTGCGCGCTACTTTATGAGGGATATGGAAAAGGGGGTGCATATGTAGTAGTCCTGTCGCCTGTTCTTTAAAGTCCCCTGCCCACAGGGACACACTCAACCACTCCGGGGCTGGGGTGAGGGCGAACACCGACTTCCCCCGAGCCTAAGGGGTGCAGAGAGGCCAGCTGCAATGCCTCAGGGGTCAACTACTTCAGATCAGGTCCCTCCCCAGGCCTCAGATTGTTTCCTCTTGTCAACTGGGGGGGGCCTGCCCATATTGTGTCTGGGTCCACCACAGGCTCCCCCGGCTGCCACATCGAAGAGTGGCGCAGAGTCCATTTTTTGCGGGCACTGTCCGTGGGCCGCCTTAGCTATTTGAACTTTTTTGCAGAGTTTCGAGCCACCCCTCAATGGGCACCAGTGTCCCCTCGTTTCCTGCTGTGTGTAGATCTACTCGGTCAAGCCTCCCCAGGGCTCTATGTGCTATGTCTTCGTCCTCCGGTCAGCCCCCAGCGCACACGAGAAGGCCCCCTGGCTTCAAACCGGGCCCCCTGGGGGGAGCCGTCGCTGTCCCCACGGTTGGGCCTACTCACAGTTCAGCAGTCCTCCGCCTCTAGTTCAGGCCCTCCGTCTTCGAGTCCGCCCACGCCTCACTCGCCGCAGCAAGGCTCTCAGGACGCCCGCGTCTTCCGCTACAATTTTAGTGGCAGGCAGCCCAGATCCAGGCCGAGCCTGGGCTCCGTCCCTGATCCCCAGGGCAGCAACCAGCTCGTGCCTCTGCCTGGGCTCGCCGGGCCCTCTCACGGCACTCGCGTCGCGACTGGACTCACGCCACCTAGTGGTGACACAGCACTCAGATTCCCACCTGTGTTCCCGGCCTTGATGTTGGCAGTGGGCGGCCCAGGTCCAGGCCGCGCCGGTCTCCGTATCTGCCTCCAGATCAGCCGAATCTTCAATGCGTCACGGCCAGCCCTCCAGGGAGCCCCGCGTCACGCTCAGGCCACCAGCACGTCCTTCGCCCAAGCAGGCGTGTTTGCTTCCACGAACGGCTTCCCGGACTCACGGGCGCTTCGCCGCGTCTGGCCATCCTCGTTCAGTGTTGCCAGATTTTTAGACCCATCCCAAGCCCAAGCCCAAAGATGTTCAAGGATAAGCCCAAATTCAGCCCAATGCAGACCAGTGTCAGCCCAAAAACCAGCCCAAAGTCGAAACTCTCAAATTTTGCAAAAGTAGTCTTCAGAAAACATTTTAAGGATTAATCTAAATTCTATTCAATATACAGACAGTGGGAGTAAGTTAACTGGGCACCTGTGTTAATAACTACTCATTTTCAAGACCAGTCACCACTTTGACTTTTCATCTTGTAGTTCTGTCACCACAGAACCAAACCTGAACCTTGCATTCATGAATTACCTCTACAAAAGCAGATTATAAACCACTTTATGTCTATGAATAGGAATTTCAATGCTATTTCAACAATGTGGCTCCAAAAAGAATACTGGAAAGGTTATGCAGAATTAACACCACACAATGATCTACATAAAAAACATCCCCTTGTATTAAAGTAATTGCAACACAGCTTGTTTGGCACGGCTTAACATTCTATGTACTGGTCTGAAAATATTGAACAACAAAAAACTCCTTCACAATGACAGTTTGGGACAACAGCAAAAATAAACCACAGCAGACAAATCTGAAACAGTTTTCGTGCAAATCAAGTGTACGTAAATGTGAAGCAACAGTGTGAAAACCGAGGGTTGCTTCAGTAAGACGAGAGTGCCACACTTTTCCAGTTAAAATGTAAGGAGAGGCCAGAAAAGAGACACAGTCACATACTCTGACTGAGTCCCTGCCCTCCGTTCCAAAGTCCTTCCCTGTGACCACTTACTCTGGCACTAAAAAGTATAGAGTACATTGTTGTTTTCATTGTGTTGCAGCAAGCGCTTGACTAAAGCTCCTAGTCTTGGCAAGCAGCAGATGGGTTTGTTTGGGGTACGGATGAATGCAAGGCTGTTGGAGCAGAAAGGAAAATGACACCCTCAACACCGACACTCCCTCAACTCTACTGATACTGTCATACTGTTCGTATTCCATCCCACTCCATTCCCCTTCATCATTAGCACTGTCCCACTCCAATTTTGAAAGTGCTTGTGCATGAAGCAGAGAGACTGTAAAGCTTGTAAACTTAGTTTGGTGTGCGTGCAAATCCTGCATTGCTGATCCCTGGTGAGTTGCACTACTACTGCTGAAACTAGGTCAATGGAAGTACCAATGGGTGAGGCGGACTGGCCTCAAGGGACCTGTGACCTCAGTGACAGAGTCACTGTTGCTCTAAGGTGTGCTGCTTTGTAGGTCTGCCCGCAAGACTGGTGGTGAACCTCAGTATGGATTGTGGTGGACAGACCTTCAAGGTGCTAAGACACCAGCGCTTCTAAGGTCTAGCTAGGGCTTCTAAGGTCTAGCATGGGAATGTACTCCCTCAGGAGAGTGGTCTGGTGGACTGGTCATGAAGGCTGAACCTGGTTCCCCAGTTCCAAATTCGGCAGCTCGGGCCATAGTGCCACATCCTCTCCCTCACTGAACACCATACTGCCCCACTGAGTGAAACTCGCACTGCCTTCAGCTACAACCCAATTGTGCCCCGCTATAAACACCTGGATGCGACTCAATTCAAATTACGCACAAGACAAGAGTAATATGCTGCCTGAAAAAAGTAAGACCATTCTGGAAAAAGCAAACCCTCATAGGGAATGCAAGATTAAGTAAAGCATGTGAAATGTAAGCAGAACATGATTACCTTAACACTTTTACACTCATTATTCAGAAATCAATGAGTGTTTTGCCTGAAACGTTAAGCACATGACTACAGGGCCCAGAAGGGGCCCGTTTCAATGTCCATTGCTTAAATCCTTACAAAACATAAGTAGTATAGTTTAAAAAGACAACATCCCTGAACAAAGAGCAGCAGTACACATTTTATAAACTAAAATAAGGAAAAGAGCTGATAAGGATCACATTAAATGTTTTCCACTCCAGACATCAACCAGGTATTGCAGAACCTCCAAGAATGGTGCACTTCCACACCCAGGAAAAACAATGCTGTTCAAAGAATGACAAGAAAAAGAAAGTAACACTTCACTGGCAAACTCTGTGAAGTGGCACTAATGTGTTTGGGTGAGAATAAAACCAATCTGGCCACTTTACGACCACTCTGTAACGCTTTATTTAGTTATTTATTTTTCGTATTTTTCTCTTGGTCCCGAGGCTGCACTTTGGAACAGAAAAATGTAAGAAAAAGTGGACATTTCCAACTAAAGTGTTTCTTTCATCTTTGGATCCATTTCACAGGGGAAGGAATGAAGGAAAGTAGAGGAAACAGAGACGTTTATTGAAGCACGGTTTTCAGCAAGTGAGGAGCTGCGAGAGAGAGAGACAGAAAGGGAGGGAATAAGAGGAAGAAAGAGAGGGGGGGCACCTGACAGCGGCTGAGCAGGAAAAGTGGACACTTCAACCACTAATCTTACCTTAATACACCTGCTGGCAGGACTCCCACGCGCAACAGAAGCAGGCTGCAGGGTCGGCCAACCAGCCCTTGCCTTGACGTGCCTGACTCTGGCTCTCGCGCTCCAGACCACAGCACTCAGAGTCTACTGCGCGCCCGCGCCAAAAGAGGCAAATGCAGGGATTCAAAAGTGAAAAAAAAAATGATGACAGTCCTGCCCCTTGTGAGATCATTGGCCCATTCTCTCTGGGGGCAGGCCAGAAACAAGAAACAGGGCCGTCATAAGCAGCGCGTTCGCGCTATGAATGATTATTTTTTTTTGTTGCATATTTATATAGCGTGAACTCGACCCGAAGGTATTGGAACGCTTTACATGAGCACCGGTTACGTTACACAAGGACACATTCATTTTTTTGGTAGGCACGGGGAGATTAAGTGATTTGCCCAGAATCACAGGATGTGGAGTTGACCCCAAGGCTCGAACCTTGGTTTTCCAGCTCCAAAGTCGGCAGTCTAGCCGTGAGACCACCTGGCTAGACTGCCGACCTTGGCGGCCCTGATTGTTACAGATCATCTGTGGGCGCCGCGGTAACCACGAATTTTGCGCACACAAGGGCAAATGTCGCCTAACTTTCCGCAATCCGCCAGGGCCGTTTTTTCCTGCACAAATGGGAAAAATGTCGCCCATTTGTGCGGGAAACAGCCCAATCTGGCAACACTGTCCTCGTTGACCGACCAGGCGTGCCACAGCCCTGGTAATTAACAGGAAAAGTGATGGGCTGATGCGGATCTTCGGGCTCACGCGTCCGCCATGTTTGGCTACCAAGCCATGCACCCGTGGATAGACTCTTCTCTTAATGGTCCAGTCAGAAAGGCACAGTCATCTCACTAGATTCAGAAATGCCACTAACATTACAATTGGCAGTGATGCACTCCGGGTACATTCACAATTTAGCAGAACTTGAAATTCAGTTGGTAAATACAGAAAACCTTCAGTGAACTGCAGGCCCTGCCAGTGTGAAGGACCAGCTGCACCTGAATTATGTTCACCTTTGACAGCCATCTGAGATGGCAGAGGGACCCATATCTCTAGTTCAGTTAAGGCCCATCCCTTGCGGGGCTACTTCTCCCCATGAGATAGACAGGTCTCCAACAGGAGCATCATGGCGCCTTAGCCTATTGGACTACATTAATATAGTGACTCTGAAATACCCGTTATAAACAGCGTAAACCGCGCAGGAACCTGGCCACTAAGCACTGGCAGCCCCAGGGCCCCAAGAAAAATACCTCAGAGTTTCATTATCACCAAAAAACTGGGAATGTTCAGACACTGACTAAGCCAATTATATAAAAATGGAAATATATATTTAAAAGTGTATATCTATATTCAATAAAAATAAAGTGAATGTTAAATACTCTGCTATTTATGAGAACACGGTAGGTGGTTGAAAGAGGTTTCTTTTACTAAGTGAATTAAACACTAGGCACCTGAATAACAAAGGGATTGCATTATTGGAGGATATGAGGGCACAGGCGTGATTAGGAGACACTGATTGGGGCACTTACCTTTTGCACAAAACACGACCTTTGCTCCATGCCGCACTGAAAAGGAAAGACAGTGAAATAATGTTTAACATTATTAAGAGTGTAAGATTCTCTTCTAATAAAACACACATTTCGTTACAGCTGAAAAAGGAGGAAGTGGAAAAAAGAGAAGTAGTGAAGGCAGGAGAAAGAACAGGAGATAAAGGCAACAGGCCATGGAAACAAAGAGGGCAGAGAAGCATGAGAAAAAGAAAGGAAAGTTAATAAAATGAAAGGAAGGAGTCAGATATACAGAGACAGGGAATCGTAGAAAGGGACAGGTGGAGAGAGAAATGGGGATGAAAAGCCATAAAGATAGGCAAAAAGTTGAAACAGAGGAGGAATGGGAAGAAAAAGAAAGAGAGAAAGCAGAGAGGTAGAGAGACAAACAAGACAGATACACATCTCTACAATCCAGAAATGCTAAAGCGGTTGAGAAGCACCCTAGAACATGTGTCTCCAACCAGTAGTGCAGGACATAGTGGTACCTCATCAGCTGCTAGTGAGATGCTCAAAGGCATGGACTTTGGCTCCAGAGGCTCTCAGGCCCAGGAGGGCTCAGCTTCAGAGTTGCTCAGTATTAAAACCTCAGGGTCGGCGCGCGCACCGCGACCCAAGATGGCCGCCTAATTACAGAGCTACGCACCGCTTCGGACATCGCGGTTGCTTTTCGGCGGCTCCAGCCCCTCTCCTGACATCATGTGGGCATATCCTTGAAGCGGAACCCCTGCTCTGCAGGAGGTTATCTTTTTCGCCCTTCTTCTCCAGGGACTTCTCACAAAAATATGCAGGTCACTCCTTAGCTGCTTTGCGGCCGCCATTTTGTTTTTTATTCTTCTTTACCTCTCCTCAAATTTCTTCATATGGCGCGCTGGAAGGCTAATTTTCAACGTTTTCTTCGCCTTTTTCGCCTTTTCATCGATTAAATATTTTTTCACATTGGGAGGTCTATTTATTTAACGGAATTTGCTGAAATTTTGTGAGGTAATTTTACCTCTTTCTTTTTTGATGCCTTTTTAAATAAGCCTTTTCCTGGTTTTTTAATGTAACGGTTCATGGGTAGGAAAAAATACTTACTCCATTGCACTAAGAGACAGCAGTCCAACGATCCAGCAGCTTGCTATACCCATTCTACAGCTCCAAATAATTCCTCACACCCCTCTGAGGTTTCGGCGCAAAAGGCTTGTTCTAGTGACACTACTCTATCGACCATGGCATCTAAGGCACCACAACCTTCAGCTACCGTTAAGAGAATTAAACATGACCCTCCCTCCCCTCCTAAATCTGTGTCTCCGGTTTCTTTGGAGATTGTTTTGGAGGAGATCCGTGCCCTTCGACCTTTCATCGAAGAAACTAACTCTCGTCTACAGACCTTGGATAATAAATGGTCATCTATGGATTCCCGGCTTACTTTGGTGGAACAGCATCTTAACGATGTACAAGATTCAACTTCCAGAATTTCCTCTTTGGAGAAAGAGGTTCTACAACTGAAAAGATCTACCGAGGACCTTGAAAATAGAAATCGTCGCAATAACTTACGCATTTATGGGCTTCCTGAAGGCCTTGAAGTGGATGACCCTGTTGCGTACTTTACTTCTTTTCTTCCACAGTTCTTGAGCCTCCCCACTTCGACCAAACTAAATATTCAACGAGCACATAGACTGGGTCCACGTTTATCCTCCTCAGCTGCTCCATCTAAACCTCGTGGAATAATTATTTTATTTCTACAGTTTACGGACCTCCTACAAGTGCTAAATGCAGCTAAGTCCAAAAAAACAGCTGACTTGGCATGGCACAAAAGTATTTTTCTCTCAGGATGTTTCAACGGCCACCGCCAAGCGACGAAAAGAATTCCTTTATCTTCGTCCTGCTCTTCGTTCCTTGGGTGCGCGGTATGGATTATTCCATCCGTGCCTGTTTAAGGTTACCTTCTTAAACAAAACTTCTACTTTTGAGGAGCCTGCGGATCTGAGAAAATTTATTCAGTTGAATTCTACTGCTTCGATGGAGATTGCTAGCCCTCCTCCTGACACTTGAATTTAATATCTCTTTTGTTGTGCTCATACAGTTGTTAATGCTTTTAATGTTATATGTTATTTTGCTCCAATGCATTTCTTGTTAACATAACTCTTTATTTCCTATTACAGGTCTTTTTGGAACCCATTGTGCTCCTACTTCATGTTTCCGCCTTTGTCTATGTCTCAATGACGTCCTGGTGTGGTGCGTTGCCCTCTGTTGGGTGTGCTGTTTTCGTATGTCCGTTGCCGCCTCTCATCCTTCTTTTTCTTCCCCCGTAAAGGTATGTAACGCAGTCGTCATTTTTGACATGTACTGTCTCTTTTTATTCTTATTTCCCGCTTCCTCTTTCCTCTTTATTCGCTTCTTCCTCCTCTTTCTCCTGGTGTTATTGCTCTTTTCCGCTTATATACTTTTTCTTTCAAAGGATTTTTCGTCATCTCTCTTCCCTGTAGTTCTTCCTTATTCCTCAACACCACTGCAGTTCTTTCATCTTCCTCTCCTTCTCCTTTTGTTTCTCTTACTTAAATCTTTTAATGTTGAACTCATTGTTATTTATATATTGTTAACATTCTATATTCAGATTAATTTCTTGGAATGTGAAAGGTTTTATTAATCCAATCAAAAGAAAGAGAATATTATCACATCTTGCCTCCTATAACCCTGATCTGTTTTTTTACAAGAAACTCATCTTACAGAACCGGAGGCGTTAAAATTGAAAAAAGGTTGGGTTGGTTCAGTTTTAGTTTCTCCCACCTCATCTAAAAAAATGGCGTTATAATTTTATGTCACAAAAAATTGAAATGTAAGGTTGTATCACAGGAGACAGATACGGAGGGGAGATGGTTGTTAGCTAAATTGCTTATTAATAATATTTCTTTGACTGTATTTAATGTTTATGGCCCTACTCAACCAGATTACTCTTTTTGGCCTATGGTTACACAAAAATGTATTCAGTTTAGAGATGATTTCTTCATTCTAGGAGGTGATTGCAATCAAGTTGTCGATCCTTTTATTGACCGCCAGTCCCAGGTACGCTTCATTCCTCATAAATCTCATAAACAATTTCTTGATTCTATTTCCCAAATACATCTTGTAGATGCTTGGAGACTCTCTCACCCTGATGCTATTACTTCTCATTTTTCTCTCCTCCTCACAATTCTTTATCTCGTCTAGACTATATTTTTCTTTCTCAATCTTTATCTCAATCTCTTATCTCTTCTTCTATTGAACCTATTGTCATTTCTGATCACGCTCCGATTGTGACTGACTTTGATTTGCTCCCTCCTCATCCTAAGTCCTCCCGTTGGCGTTTTAATAATTCCCTATTGCTAGATCCTTTTTTCTCATCTTCTTTTACCTTCTTCGCTGAAGAAGTTTTCGAACTGAACAGTGTCCATACTACTCCTCCCCATATAATATGGGACTCTTTTAAAGTTACTGCTAGGGGTTTTATTATAAACTTTGTCTAAAAAAAGAAACGCTTTCTTCAACAACACAAAGATGCACTAGCAAATATTAAAGCCCTTGAACACAAATTTTGCACCTCATCGTCAGAATCTATTATACAAGATCTCATTCGCGCCAAACTGAATTTTAATAAAATTTCCACGGATAATGCCTCATCCATACTTCTCCGAAGTAGTGCTAGATATTACGGCAGACGTAATAAATCCGGTAAACTTTTGGCTAATTTCCTTAAATCCCGGAAAGATCGTACATTAATTGACTCTATTTACTTCTCAGATGGGAATCTTGTTCATAAAGATCAGGACATTCTTAATGAATTTATGTCATTTTATCAGGAATTGTACACCCCAGAATCCCCTCCTTCTAATCCTCTTATTTACTCTTATCTCAATAATATTCCTGCCCCCTCTACTGGCCATCTTAATTTTTCTACACTTGAAACGGATCTATCCCTTAAAGAAATTTCCAATGCCCTAACAGTTCTAAAGAAAAGGAAAACACCCGCACCAGATGGCTTTTCAGTCGAATTTTAGTTACATTTTTCTAACTTATTGCTCCCTAAACTTTTAGATCTTTTTCATTCATTTTTTCTTTCTGGTCAGACCTACGGTACTTTCCAAGAAGGTACGATTTGTTTGATACATAAAGAAGGCCGAGATCCCATGTTTTGTAAAAATTATCGTCCCATATCCTTGGTTAATGTAGATTACAAAATATTTGCTAAATTACTTGCTCTACGTTTAGAACCTCTTATGCCCTATTTGGTTGGTATGGAGCAGTGTGGATTTGTCAAGGGTAGATTAACTTCGGATAACTCTTGTCTCTTTCTTAATGTCTTATATAAGATTCCTTCTCTATCCACCTCCCTAGCAGCAATTTCCGTTGATGCTGAAAAAGCATTTGATAGGGTAGATTGCTCCTTTTTATTTGAATCTCTGAAGTGGCATGGCTTTGGGCCTAAGATAATTTCTCTTATTTCCTTATTATATTCTGCCCCTAGAGCCTCAGTGCTAGTTAATGGTTGTATATATTCCTACTTTCCTTTACAACGTGGTGTCTGTCAAGGCTGTCCTCTTTCCCCTCTTATTTATCCTAGCCCTTGAACCCTTTTTATCATCAATCCGTAATAACGATTATATATCCAGGTTTTTCTTATGGTGATCATCATTTAAAAGTTTCTGCATATGCAGATGACATTTTACTTTTTATATCCAACCCGGATATATCTATTCCTCCCTTGATGCATGAATTCTCTTCATTCTCCCTGGTCTCTGGTTACAAGATTAATTCAGATAAAACAGAAATTCTCCCTCTCACGAAACTATGCGCTCAACACTCCTTTTCTTCCACTGGATTCTCTTGGAACAGATCTAAAATTAAATACTTAGGAATATGGTTTTCTATCTCCATTTCTTCTTCGATTAAATTGAATATGGTTGCGGGCTTATCTCGTATTGATAAATTATTTTCATCTTGGAATCCCCTCTTTCTTTCTTGGTGGGGTCGATTAGACTCAATCAAAATGATGATCACTCCCATTTTACTTTATACTTTATCTATGCTTCCTATTCATATCCCATCTTCTTATTTTAAGAAGATTGACTCTCGCCTTTCCAAATTTCTTTGGAAAAATAAAAAAGCTAGAATATCCTTATCTCTTCTTCGTAAGACAAAATCCAACGGGGGTGTTGATTTTCCTGACTTTCGTACTTATCACAAAGCCTTTTGTCTCCGTCAAGCCTCCAAGTGGCTTCTTTCTGATCCCTCCCCTTTTACACCTTTATGGTTCACTATTGAACGTTTTTTGCTTCTACCTTTTTCTATGAAAGAAGTCCTAGCCTTTTCAGCCAAATCTCCTCATTCCTCCTTCCCCTTGTTTAGGCATACTTGTTCTTTATTGAAACCTTTGACTCAACCAAAGATTGTTTCCAAGGAATCTTTTTTATGTTCACCATTATGGCATAATTCCCTTATTACTATTAACAATAGAACTATTTTTTGGAATTCCTGGAGACGAAAGGGAATAACTTGGGTTAATTACCTATTTGATGGTTTGACTCCCTGCTCTTTTCCTTATCTCCAGTCCAAATTTGACTGTCCTCGCTCCTTCTTGCAGAAATGTTCTACTTTAATGGCAGTAACTCTTGACACCTTCTATTCTCTTCCTTCAACTTCCTCTTCCTTGGGAGAAAACCCTCTTCATAAGATTTTTATTTCTCTCCCTAAGGCCTCCTTAATTTATAAACACATCTTATCTCCTAATCCGGATCGTCCTAAGAGTAAAGTAGAGCTTGCTTGGGAATTGGATCTGGGATGTGAATGGAGCATCAATTTCTGGGACAAATTCTGGTCCCGTTCTCTAAATATTTCTAGATATGCCTCTGTCACTCAATCTATGTTCTTTCTCTGTCATAGGCTTTATTTCACCCCTACTTCTATAGCTACTTTCTCACACTCTACAGACACGAATTGTTGGACTTGTGGTCCCCCCACAGCTGACCTCATGCACCTACTTTGTCTTTGCCCTCCTGTTATTTGTTTTTGGAGGAAAATTTGGTCCCATATCTCTCATATTTTTCACATTCCCTCTTCTAATCTCATCCTTTTCTTTGGGAGTTTACTAGACTCTTTGAAGTTACCTACTCATGTACTTGGTCTTTTTGACCTTATGTTTTTCAACAAATATCACTTAATTGGAAAAATTTGAAAAAAACTTTCTGTTCAGCACTGGTGGAATAATTTATGCCATTTTCATCGACTAGATATTGCTTTTGCCTCCTCTTGTAAACCAATGATTAATAGAGATCTATTTTGTTTGCCACTTACTTCATATTTAGATAAAAATGTACGAGCAAAAAAATCTTGTTTACATTCTGAAAATTTTAAAGCCCCGTAATTGCCCTTTTTCTCTGTTCTTTCATCTCTCTAATCACTTATTGGCATATTGTATTTTCTAGTTTCTAATAAGATTACTTTTCACATTCATTTGAAGTTCTACATTATACATATTTCTCAGTTGTAAGAGTATTATCTTTTTCCCTCCCCCCCTTCTTTCTTCCCTTTATTGCCTCAAAAATAAATATAAATAGCTTTCTTTTTGCTTTTATTGCTAGCTATACTCTGTATTCCATTTATTATGTCTTTGGTTTGCATTTGCTGGTAATTTGTATCTCCTGATATTACTTAATAAAGCTTTTTAAACATAAAAAAAAAACCTCAGGGTCACAGCACTGAAAGTAAGGGTGGAGCCATCCTCAATACACTCATACAAAGTGTAATGGAAAGGGACAAGCTGTGTTTAGTACTTTCAAGTAAGTGCATCCTGAAAGTGCACTTATATGTGCTTTGGTCGGCTGTATCTCACACCCAAGTATCACGGAACGGGTGCTGTTGGAATAGCAAATGCGCACCCCAATTAAGGCAACATTTTAAAGCGGGAAAGTGGGGGGTTTTGGAAACAAAATCGGGAGAATGTGTATTCCTCATCGACTTCTAGTGGAGGAGAGGAAAGGTCAGGTGGGAGACAGCTAAAATAAAACCATTTTTTGCTTTAAAAATCGCGAGTCTCCCACCTGAATCGGGTCAGTTGGCATGTATGGTCTTGTATACTATACATCAGTCTGCAATGTCAACAACTCCAGACATCTGGGAATAAAAGGCTAAAACCGCTGATGCTCGAAAGTTAGAAAATCCTTGCATGAAAATAAACATGATCTTTTTGCCTTGTAAAAAATCAGTATGTGGTATTCCTCTCTCGTTTAAATGCCAATCGCTGTACACCAGCAGGGCCAGAGTATGGTGGACGGTGCCATTAAAAGACAAGAGGGATCGAAGCCTCCTGAATCTGGGCAAGCAGGAGAGACCAATGAGAAAGTGAATAAAAGCTTAGCTGCTAGCAAGAGTGCTTGCTAAAGAGAGCTAGAGCTTTTATGCAGACGCTTAGGACATTGCTAAAGTACAATATGACGCACTTGCAAACAGATAAGAAGAGCATTGCTAAAGTGAGGAAAAGCTAACCATGCAAGAAGGCAAGGGCATTATTACTAATGTTAGCACGAGCCTACCTGAAAGCAGGTAATAAGCACAGCTATAAAGAGAGAAAAACTAGGTTAGAGCATTGCTAAAATAAATAGAGGATACTTGCAGGCATATAAAGGCATTGCCAAGCAAGTAAAAGCTAAAAAGAGTAAAACAAGGTTAGAGCATTGCTATAATAAAGGATACAGGCAGGCAGGTAAAGGCATTCCTAAGCAAGAAAAAGCTAAAAAGAGAGTAAAACAAGGTTAGAGCATTGCTAAAATAAATAGAGGATACTTGCAGGCATATAAAGGCATTGCCAAGCAAGTAAAAGCTAAAAAGAGTAAAACAAGGTTAGAGCATTGCTATAATAAAGGATACAGGCAGGCAGGTAAAGGCATTGCTAAGCAAGTAAAAGCTTACGTGCAAGCAGGTGAGTGCACTGTTATGGTCAGCAAAAGTGCACCACCAGGTAGGTCAGGGTATTGGTAAGTGAGTAAAGCATAGTTGACAGTAGGTGAGAACATTGCCAAAGCGAGAAAAAGCTTACATGCAAGCTGATGAGTACCTTTAAGTGATTAGAATCTTAACTGAAAGCAGGGGAGTACATTGCTTGTCATGTGTGCAAGCGGGGATGAGCTTTGCTAATAACTTGTTTTTCTTATGGCGCTAAATATTTAACTCTGCCATTTCTAAGCACTTTAAACAACAGATGTTACTATTACCCAAGTTATGGTACTCATTTGAACTACTGAACAAAGATGGATGGGCTTGCCTTAGCAGGACTTGACCTCCAGAAGGCCGCATCATTGGTCAGCTTATTAGCAAGGTGGGAAAGGCATAGCTAATGTGAGTAAAAGCTTGCCTGCGAGATTATTATTAGGCCTAGGCATTTTCTGTTTTTTACATTAGCATAATGTTGTGTAAATTCTGTTTACCGGATTCCGCGTGCTTCCAATAATATTTTTGTTTTTTTCCGCTGATGCTTTTTAGTGTAATTTTCACGCACTGGAGACTGGTTCGAGCAGAAACTGTTGACCTGGATATGTGTCGAGGTCGTATGTGCTGTTATAGCACCGTTTGCGTATGACTTTACACACTGAATGGAAACTATATGGAGCAGGTATCTCGCATGTCTTTCAACACAAGGCCATAACTCCCATGCAGTTATTATTCCAATGACCGCCCAAGCATGTTTTGCATAGTATTTGTAATTTCCGCAATAGTTGAAGATAGAAAAAAATGCTTACCCCAAATAAAGCACATAGGAAAACCCCAAGCTGAAGAAACCTGCAAGAAATGTTAAAAGAACTGCCCTAAACGGAGGTGCACACATGACTTATGAAGTAAGACCCAACACGGCTACAGACTGAAATACTTAAGAGTATTTCATATGTGCTTAGGTGGTCCCAGAAGCGGCTGCTGTCAATTTGTTAGTATTGTTTTTTTCACCTATTACCACCGAGACACACCTCTGATTGACTGACCCCACCTTCCAAGTCACAGATTTCTGAGCAACTACATATTATATTATTTGGGTGTTGACATTTAGGTATGCACTAAATAGCATATTTTATTATTTTTCAAATCACTATATAGTTGGCAAACATACATTGTTAACTACACATCTGACACACACACGCACTTTCTTAAACGTACCTTTTACAGTTTATTTTATTAGTCTGATTTTCAACATAACTAGCTCAATGAAAGCATTACAACCAGGAAATATCAAACTATCACTTAGGTTTTAATTTTGTGAATGTAAATTTCCAAACTAAAGTCATTTTTTAACTTGAATCATCATTTTACAAACACAACGCGCACATTTTATCCTTAAATAGATACATTCAAAAAGTGATAAACTGAAGCACAATATCTGAATTTTGGCTTTACTTTGTCAGAATAATTTTTTAAAGCCGATAATTAAGAAAAACTATTAACTTAATAATTAACTTAATAATGTGTAACCACAGTATGTTTGTTACTCAGGAGAGAGTCGGAGATTCTAAAGTTGCTTGCCATGTCCTCTAATCCTGCACACAAATTCTAATAAAGCTGCACTTTTACAATTAGTATAATGTGGAAAGATCCCACCAAATTCTGTTGACAGGGTACACTTAGTTTCCAACCCTCTGTCTGCGGCCTGCATGCAGGAACCAAGTCCATGGAACTAGTCATCCCCTTAAACCGACAACAGAACCCAGAGTTGATGTTACAAGAACACAACACTCGGTTATTCTGAGAACTCTTGTCATTTAAGGAGCGTATATCTTATCTGAAAATTATTTATCTTATGAAGTGAAATGAAACACTAGTCAAAAATTTTCAACATGGGCAACGAAATCTCAAGATTTCAGCAGAATCCCTAAAAGTTCAACACTGGCAATTCCCCCCTTAGAACTAGGCTTGTCAGAAGATATTGCGGGGTCAGGGTCTTCCCCTTTAACAGGCGCTCCACCTGAGGCTTGTTATTACCGGATTTCTTGATGATCAGATCCTGCTTTGGTTGATGTGGTCTCCCTCTAAATTCCAAAAGGCATACAGGAAGGTTGCAATCTTTACAAGCCCTCTCAGCTCCTTTGCTGATGTAAATGAGCCTTCCACCTCCTCAATCGCTGGGCTGTCCACTGTTTATGGAGGTTTCCTGCAGCTCCAATAGCACCTTGCAGTCTGAGCCAGGAGAGAAGTTAAAAGCACTTGGGCTTGTATCTAGGCCTCTGATTTCGATAAATGTCATTTTGAATGGGTTTTCTGGTCTGTGAATAAAAGCATTGATATATGATCAGATACGTGTCAGCAGGGTATGTGTTTGACATGAGAGAACACATACAGAGTCGAGCAGAGGCAGCCAGCGTAGTGGCCAGTGTGGCTTGTTGCCTTGGCTGTCTCTCACTTTGCCTTTGCCCATTCCTTTACTGGTCCTTTGCGCGTTTCTTGTCCTCAAGATGTATTTTTGTAAAATATATTATGGACCTCATTATAAATGATCCAAATATGTGTCAGCACTACCCCAGCCCTGGAGTTACCCATTCAGGAGTATGGGTAACACCAATGATGGGGAAAATCCAGCCCATTACAAGTTAGGCCTTGAGGGTCCTCAAAAACATTATCGGTGCCATGGGGCTGAGGGTCGTTAATTCTGGATCCGATTCCCTCCATAATCCCTGTATTTCCCCTGGAATGTCACAAGGGGAATTCGGCAGCTTTCAGCATCAGAAATCTGTGTGTGAAAGTAAGCAGTACTGCAGTGTGACTGTAGATCTCTTAATTGCCATGGGGCCAGTAACTGTCAGCCACATTGTAGTAGTAGCCAAGAGTCCACTCGTAATGAAAGCCTATGTGCATGCCACATTTAGTGCTCTTAAAGTTGGTTATGTGTTTTAAAAACCTGCAATAATAAAAGGCATTGTCATTCACAATACCAATAGGTCAAAGTTTTGAAAATGCTTGTTAGTACAGGAAACGGTTTTCCATCAAACAATCATTAAACACAGCTGCTTGTATTAAGGCCAGCGTCTTCCCTCGTTTCATTCAACAGGCCAGTTCATGTGACATGCACAAGGGCTCCTCCAGTCTAGCTGATGAGGCGCTTGTCAGGGGACGTGGCCTTCATAATTGCTTTCTTCTCTTTGATAGAATAAAGCACCAGAAGCTTTGTCACAAGATATGAATATTTTTGTTTTTACTTTTGATTAAAAAATACTTTCCAAGAGAGAGTTAGATTTTTAAAGCAGACCATTGGGTGGCAGTGTTGCATCACATTGTATCTAGTTTTCACGCATTGTAATGAGAATGCCTAATTTCAATAACCAAGATTGTCTATAAATCCAGAAATAATAATTTATAGATCGTTATATGTCAAATGTGGGCTGCTAATCATCCGTGCTAATCTATCTTAAATTAATTTTTAGTGCATTTGACTTTATGGATGTGCTTCAGGGTCACGGTGGGAAACAAACTTCAGACCAAAAAAACGAGTGTCACTTGGAGGTGTCGAGGGGGTGGGGGATATTTACGCAAAACAAACATATCTACTGTCAGTGTTAAAAATACACTAGCGACTAAGGTAGCAACTAGAAGCAGAGACACACCACCTAATCTAATTACTTAGACAATCTCAAGTATCTTGAGTTGGTCATCCAGCCGAGGTTTTTGCTTTTCTTTGTGGTACTTTTAGTCTTGATTATCCCATTCTAAAATCAGGACTACAAGTCCCAGAATGCAAAGCTAAAAGCTGCACTAGATGAGCTACTTACGAATGGACCAAACAAACGAAGTCAATGATGAAAGCGGGACAAAAATATAAATAAATTAATACGCACTCGGAGATACAGAGCAGAGATTTAGAGGCTTGTCGTCAATCGTGCTCTTTACAGGCATGTTTTCAATGAGATTGAAATTGAAAGCCAGGGGGAGCAGCTGTGCGACCACAGAGCCTTCCCATGCTGTCTCCAGAACAAAAGAAAACAGGCAGTGGCCCGCGAGTGGTGCAAGCAAAGCGGACGCCGTTGCAGGAAAGCATGTCGTGCCTACAGTAGAAGAAACTCGTTAAAGAAAATAGTGCTCACAGGCTGTAAATAACAAATAGTATGTACAAACAGAAGTGAAAGGGCCAATCCTCATGGGAGGTTACAAATGAAGACAAGGCGGTACCAAGGAGGAACTAACAAGCCTGTTAACGAATCAGAAGCCAGCATTTACCAAGGACAATGACACAAGCCAATTAAAAATATGGGCGGAGAGTAGGCGGAGCTGCAAGTCCATAATCTAATACAGCATATCTGGCAGAGCAGCGCGGTAGAAAGTAGAGTTAATAAAAAGGTGCTCTTATGCTACGATGCAAGTTTTTGATATTACAGAATCATATTTTTTCTACAGCCTTCTGTATCAATTTCCATTAACAACCCAAAAGAGAGAGAGAGAAAAATGTCACATGCACGGTTGCATTATTTGCCACCAATCACATAATATGGAACCTAATTGGCCTTTTGTGCCATATAATTTGCCCATCCTTTGCTTCTTAATGTAGTGGCTCTGATCAGATCTAACTAGATACATCGTCGTGTTTTGTCTGTCACTGCTTCTATGGATTTCTTTTTTGCTTGTGGACAAAGACTCTCTCAGTTCTGCGCATTAGGACTAAGCCAGGAAAGTACTACGGTCCTCTGGTTGTTTAACAGTTCTAACTCACTTGTACTTAGCTGAAAACACATCTTTAAGCACCAGTAGCTTTTTGAGGGCACAGCTCATACATAGCCGACTAGTGGCCCTTTGTTCTGTAAGCAGAAGGATCAGGGAAAGGCCTATGGTTCAAGGAATCAGAGAAACTGTCACTCAGACTGCCTGCTTGTGTACGTCATCAGTGATTCTAGCAGCATCCATACCTCTTTCATAAGATCCCTCCACTAGGTCCAGGTCAGAGATATGATTAAGCTATAACTAATGTGCATAGCATTCTAATGATTGTCAGCTTCTCCCCCCCACCATCAAAAGATATTGCTGCTCCACATACCCAGTCAATGCCTATAGTCTCCCAAGAACCACCAAATTTGAATTTAAAGGTTCCTACCTATTGGGAATTGAATGGCGAATGTAGTGATTAAGTCGCTGGTGCCACAGCACTATGAGGAGGGTGAGTGTGCACTGTGGTCTTGTGACTGTTGGTTCCCTAGTATGAAATGATGCATAAGCCTGAGGAGACAGGGCAGGATCCTCCATTTCCCCTAGCTAGCACAGAAGAGCGTGTTGGCGTGCAAGGGCAGGAGCTGGCTGTCAGTACGCAGAGAGTGGGTGTGAATGTGTAGGTGGGCGGTTGGGTGTACCTCGAGTCTGGGATGAAGAAGGATGCCTCAGAGGAAGCCAGTGCCTTGTGCCCTATGGAGAGCACCCTTGGAAAGAACCCAGCCAGGCTAGAGCTTCCAGGATGTGGTCAGGTCAGAGGTGCAGCCCAAGTGTAGGACAGGTGGACTCTAAGCCTGTTCTGAGCCGCAGAGAGATTCCACTGGGGAATCCTGGTACTCCCAAATATTCAAAGTAGACATTAGACAGGAACCACTCTATACAGACACCTACAAATTAGGGAGACTAACAGTAAATCATTGCACTGGATCCCTGCTGTAATGCAGCCTAGTGCGAGCCTGGGTGCAGGACAATCCCCTACCTATGCCCGGGGTGTGTGAGGGCTCAGGCTCTGCATTGGTTGCCACACAACAAGGTTCTTTATTTCCACTAAGGTGCTCCAACCAAGGGATGCCCAAAAACCAGATGCGAAGACAGACTGAGGGTGAGCAGGAGTAAGAACCCAGGACCATCAAGCCTCGCCGTGCTCCCACTATACTGTTGGCCTTGAGGCAGCGATTACCTTCTTGGAGTTGATTCACCACTTTTTTTGTATTTTGTTTGGGGCAATTTGGAAATGTTTGGTCTTTGCCATTTTATGGCTTCTTCTATTTTTCTGGTGGAAGGATTGGTCTATATTGATTGTGTGAACGTGATGTGTGTGAGAAGACATTAATCTGAGCTTGGGGTCAGACTGGTCATGGGCTTGTCACTGGAATGTGTGGGAATTTATTGTTATGGTCAGACAGCTCACGTTTCCTAAGTCCATGTGTCAGTAGTTCATCCAGTCCAGGATTCAACTTTGCATCGTGGACCTTGTAGTCCTGTTTGCCCAATTATGAAATCAGCACTACAAGTCCCACCATGCAAAGCAAAACACCAGGACTGGTTGTTCTACTCATGCCTGGGACCTTTGCGAGCTCTGTGCATTATGTCTACAGATGTTCGTTCTGTTATTTGTTTTAAGGTAGGGAGGAGTGTTATGTCCTTACCAATGCTCCGGCGATTACTTGGGGTTTGTTGTTGTTGGAAGGGGAGGAGTAGTGTGTGTTGTCCAATGTTCCATTGTCCTGCTGCCCTTCTTATGTGCTTAATCACTGGAAGATGTGAGAGTCCATAGAGAGTTTGGCTGTTGTGATGGACAATTTTGCAGGGCCTCCGATTATGTTCAACTGGCCACAGAATAAGATCTGCTCCTGGTGTGGTATAGCACATGTATTATTTGAAGAAGATGTGAATAATCTCTTTAAAAACACTTGTTAACCTAGGAATAAATCTGTCTACTTGAAGCTTTCAGCATCAGGACTTTCATTATTGAAACCTTCACCTGGCCCTGGTATAATGGTGGAACATCTGGTCATACTTTTCATATCCATGGCACAAGATGGTGAAACATGTTCAGGTTAAGCTGCTTCTACTCAAGTGTGGCAGTAATACCGGTTACTAGCTCATGAAAATGAGAAACTGATGTTTGGGCACCAAACATGCACTTACTAAAAATTAAAAGCCAGTATTTTCTGGACACATGTTTTTTTCATGTACATGATCGTCTTTCACTTTGCAGTATTGAATTTATTTTTCCAAAACTAAAAGTTTGAATTTGATACTATGATGGGGTCTTTATTGAGCACAGCCTTGTAATGCCACCCATTCACATAGAACATGGAGGGATTCCGGATTATGAATAAGGCCACACGTCTATGATCACAAACTCTGGGGAAGACCGCTCGTGGAGGAGCGGTAAATCCTATTTATCAAAAAATTTATAAATACAAACTGAAGTTTTATCATTGTTTTAGTTTTAATAGGTCGTTTGATTTTAATTAATTGTACAGTTAATAAATTTACAATCACAATACTATGATGTTTGTCTTTCCATAATCTGTAAACTGATGTTTGGAGACAAAATATTTGTCCATATGTATATTCATATAATCTATCTGCTGTTCAAATAATTAAATCTCTAACGCCCGAGTGATAGCGCTGCTCTGTGGCCCGGAATTATAAGAGGTGTGTTATTGTTAGACTTGGCTTTTTCAGCGGGTTTACCCCCAGACTTTTTGCTTTTTGGCCTCCTGTTTTTGACCCTGTGTGTGTTGGTTTTAGGACTCTGGGCACTTTACCACTGCTAATCAGTGCTAAAGTGCATATGCTCTCTGTGTAAAGTGTGTTATGGATTGGTGTTTCCATGATTGGCCTATTTGATCTATGTGTCAGTCCCTTGTAAAGTGCACTGAGAGTGCCAGGGCCTATAGATCAAATGCTGTTGGTGGGCTGCAGCACTGGATTGTGCCACCCACGCAAACAGCCCGTAAAGTGTAACTCAGGCCTGCCACCGCAGAGCCTGTGTGCAGTCTGTGACTGCCATGTCGACTTTGCAAGTGCACCCACTTGCCAGTCCCTAAACCTTCCCTTTTGTAAATATTAGTCACCCCTATGGTAGGCCCAAGGTACCCCTGTGGGCAGGGTGCATTGTAGGTAAAGGTAGGGCATGCCCTGGTGTGCGTGGCATGTCCTGATAGTGAATTACAGCCTATTTTGTTTTTCACTATTGCAAGGCTACCTGTTCTCCATAGGCCAGAATGGGCAGTTTTGATTATTACAGCTTATAATCCTAACTGACCCAGGGAACATGGTAGAAATTCGAGTTTAGTATGCCTGGACTCAGAATGATAAAATGCATCTTTTAGTGAAGTTGGTTTTAACATTCTGTGTTTGAAAATACCACTTTTAGAAAGTGGGTATTTTCTTGTCTAACCATCCAAGCCTGCCTCTGCTAGGTTGTGTATTCCTTGTCTGGAGTGTGAGTGACAGGGCTGGGGGATTCCAGGAGACAGAATGAGTCCGCCCAGTGGTGAATAGAGAGATCTGCATCTGGATGGGAGGGAGGAGTTGCACCTGGGACCTGAATAGGACTGTGTCTGCCCCCACAGTGCTGGCTCCACCCCCTGTGGTGCGTCTGATGTCTCTGCCCTGCACTGTGAAAGAAGAGAAGGAATCATGTCAACAAAGTGCTCCAGGGCTGTGCTTTCCCTCCACAATGCTGGCTCCACCTCCTGTGGGGCGTCTGATGTTTCTACCCTGCACTGTGAAAGGAAAGAAGGAGTCTTGTCAACAGAGTGCTCCAGAACTGGTTTGGACTAGGCAAAGGCTTCTCTGCCTCCAGAGAACAAAGGAATTTGGGATATAAATATTGGGGCCCTGACCCCATGAATTTAGATCTCGCTGGAATCAAGGAACCTGTCAAGAAGAAGAGCTGGAAGAGCTGCTAGGAGGAGTACTGCCCCTTTGCTGAGTTGACTGCTTTGTTGGGTTGGCCTGCAGTTGCTGCTTCTGTCTTGGGCAGTGAAAGGACTGGACTGAACTTTCTACAAACTTGTGCTGAGTATCTCCAAGGGCCTGAAACCGAGCTGGCCTCCTGTTAAGAAGTCTCAGGGACTGCAAAGACTTCACAAGCCTCTGGGTACCGCTTCTGGAACGCTGTTTCAGTTGCCACAGAGGAAGGGAACTGCAACCGACTCCGTCAACCGAAACCATCCCTGACCGGTGACCTGTTTGCCCCGCATACCGCATCGCCCCGTTTCGCATCGCAACCCTGGTCTCACCGTAGGTGACGTCCGACGCCGTCAACACCGAGCCGCTGCTTGCACCGTGACCTGTGGGCACCGCAGTTCGCATCGCTTCACTGAACCAGCCGGACCCGACCGACGCGGTCGCTGCAACTGGCTCAACAGTCGTGACCGCATCGCATTTGGGGCACCGCTCGCACGTTTGCGACGCACCGCTCCGACTCGCACCGCTGTCCGACGCCAGCTCCCGCACTCCGGCTTGGTCGCCTGCATCGCAACCTGTCAGCACCGCATCGTACACCGTCTCGCCCTGCACCGCACGCCTTGGACTCACCGACTCCGTCTGCACGACGCTCATCGAGCCGCTGCCTGCACCGCATCGAGGGACACCGCACCTTGCACCGCTCCGCTTTGCACCGCAACCGCGACGAACGCCGACCGGCTCGCACACTCCGTGCCCGCCACAACGAGAAAAGGTACTGTGACCGAGTCTGTTCACGACTCTGCTGGCCCGTAGCGACGCGGTCGGCTGGAACTGTTAGACTCTGTGGTATTTCAGCATCGCGGTAGACCCGGACGGGGCTACCGACTCGTACGAACTTTGCTTTTGTGTTATTCCTGCAAAGAAGAAGTTACCTTATCAAGCATACATTTTTAAAGTATTTGTATTGTGGATTTTTATCGTATTTGGTCTTGTCTTGAGTATATAAAAATATTGGTTATTTTTCTAAACTGGTGTGGTGTCCTTTTGTAGTGCTTACACTATATTACTGTTGGTTAAGTGCAAATGCTTTACACACTGCCTCTAGAATAAGCCTGACTACTCGTGCAAAGCTACCAAGGGGGTGAGCAGGGGTTATTTTAGGAGTGTAACTCCCTTACCCTGACTAGGAAGAAGGGTCCCTACTTGGACAAAGGTGCAAGCCCTTGCCAACTAGAGATTCCATTTCTAACATTGATTGTCAGCGGTGAGGATAGGACTTGTGTTTGCACTTGACTTACAGTGATTGGTGTGCACTACTACCATATCGCAGACCATTACGTACCACATACTGGTTCTTTTTCTTTTGGCCTATTTTTGATCTTGCCAGTTTTCAACTCACTACTTTCATCATGCCTGAATCAACTGCATCATCCGTTGCATCTCTGGAAGTTATCTTTGAGGAGGATAGGTTGGAATCCTACGCCGTAAAGGAGCTGACGAGCGATTTGTAAAAACCTGAAAGTCCAAATTAAAGGCCTCACAAGGAAGGAGGAGCTACAGAAGGCGCTGAGGGCCTGGGTAGCAGCCAGACATGCCAGTGGGCAGCCTGGTAATCTCAGTGAGGAGGTGGAGGAGCCTATTTCCAGGGTGGATGTGCTTTTGGATGGGGGAACCCGCCAGGTCAGACAGCAGCAGTCTGTCCCCAGAGGAGCTGGAGGACAGGCGGGAGGCAAGGCAGTTTGAGCTGCAGAAGCTCAGGCTGGAGAGTGAGCGGGAGGAGAAGAGGGAGGAGAGGAGATTGGCCATGGAGGAAAAGAAGATGATCCTGGATCATGAGCGTAAAATGAGAGAGCTGGAGCTGGATTGGGAAGCCGGTAGGGCTTTGTCCGGCCCAGATGGTGGCAGCAAAAATGTAGTGTCTAGTACTGAGGATGAGGTACACACACACACAGATTTGGGGCCCTGCTTCAAGGAGGGGGTTGACATACACCAGGGGGTTCAGGATTGTGAGGTTACTCCAGTGGTGCATAGTGTCCCTGAGGTGGATTGGGGAACTGGCACAGGGGATCACTTTCCTGGTAGTGGGAGGGACACTCTACTGACTCTAGATGAGAGGTGCAGGGAGAGGGGTTCCCCCATGATAGAAGCCCTGGTAAGTGAGTATGGAGACCAGCCAGAAGAGTATGGGTTGAGAGACAGCAACAGTCAGACACTGTCTCACCGGTCTTGTGAGAATGATGTGGGGTACTTGTCTGAGGCACTGGATGGTTGGGTGAAGGGTAGTTTGGTTAACACCTGTGTGGGGCTGTGTGATTCAACTGTTGGAGAGCATATTTTAAGTCCCTGTTTTCCAGAGCTATGCCAACACCCAGTGGAGTGCGAGTTTTCTGACCCCAGGGAGCTTGCACTGGAGGCAGACCTTTTGGTGGATTCCAGAGGGTCTGGAGAAGCATCTGGGGGTGACCCGGAAGGAAGTGGCTTAGGTATTTCCCAACCAAGGGTGGTGGGAAAGGTTCATGGTAGCCCAGCTAGGTCCCGGTGTCATGGGAAGGGTGTAGGGACTCACGTCCTGTCTCCGCGGAGAAGGAGTGGGAAGGGGCTGCGGCCCAAGGTGCCCGAAACCCGGTCCCAGAGCCTGGTTGGTTCCAGGAGGGAACACCAGGTGGGGAGCCTAGGCTGTACTGATAGGCTATCCGTTGAGGGGGATCTCCTAGAGTCAGGAGAACCTGGAGCATCTGTAAGCGGAGCTCCAGTGGTTCTGGTGTCTGGCGGTGCCGCTCCTAAGTGGAGGGTGCAGAAGTCCAGAGTGAGGGGTGAGAGGGGGATGTGTTCCCCAGTGGGAGAACCAGTGGGTCAGGGGCCAGCCAGAAGGGCTGAGCCTCCTAGCAGTGACCATGGTGACACCACTTCTGTCCTGGGGGATCTTCGCGCACTGTCAGATGGACAGAGGTCGGGAGATCTGCGCCAGGCAGACTGTCACACAACGCATGAGTCATGTGTTACCCTCAGGGGGGGCATGCATGCTCCCAAGGAAGTCCTGGTGCGCCGGGCAGGTGCTCAGCTTCAGGGTTTAGTCCCTGGGTTGGGAGGCCAGGGTCAGGTCCTGCCTGACCTGGAGGGAAGGACGACTGTAAGCAGTGTCCTGACCGGTTTGTCTTCTAGGGGTACCACTCCAGGTGGGAGGGTGCAGAGCTCTGGAAGAGGGTGCAGAGGGAGGGAGTCCTTGCCTCTGACCCCAGTTCAACCTAAGGGTTTAGATCCAAGGGTGGTGAATCAGTTGCAGGGTCAAGGCCCTGAGCTGGTGGAAGAATTGTGTAGGAGGTCTGGTTCCAGCGTCCTGACAGTTTTTGGTTCTGAGGGTCCCTCTCCTGGGAGGAGAGTGCAGAACCCCAGAAGGAGAGGTAAGGGGAGGAGAGCCTCGCCCGAGACCTCTGGTGAACCTGAGGGTGCGGACCCTAGGTTGAAGGATCAGTGGCTATTTAGAACTGCACTGATGAGAGGAAGAGTGGAGTATGGGTACTATGTACCAGGGGTTACTGCCCCCCACTTTGTGAGTTGGCAAGGACCAGTGGGTCAGGGGTTGCCCGCTCTGAGGTCGGAGCACCCCTGGACTGACCCTGGTGAGGCCACTTCTGGCCTAGGGGGTCTTCATGCTCTGTCAGGTGGACAGGAGGCTGGAGACCTGCGCCAGGCAGACTCTCACACAACTCATGAGGAGTGTATTCCCCTTGGGGGGGTTGGTGTACTCCCCGGAAGTCCTGGGTTGCCAGGCACAGGTCCAGCCTAAGGTTACCGGCCCTGGGTTGGAGGACCAGGTTCAGGGTGTCCCCCCTGACCTGGGGGAAGGGGCAACTGCCAACAGTGCCACTACCAGTTTGTCTTCTGGAGGTGCCGCTCCAGGTGGGAGGGTACAGTGCCCCAGGGAGGAGGACTGGGTGTGGGAGAGCCTACCCCAGTCCCTTGTTCAGCCTCAGGGTACAGACCCTGGGCTGGTGTACCAGTTGCAGGATAGCACCCTGAACTGGTGGGTGAATTGTGCAGAACGCCTGCCACAGGTGGCCTGACAATTCTGGAGTTGAGGGGGACTGCTCCCGGTGGGGGGATGCAGTGCTCCAGGGAGGAGGACAGGGTGTGGGAGAGGCCACCCCAGTCCTGTGTCCAGCCTCAGGGTACAGACCCTAGGCTGGTGTACCAGTTGCAGGATAGCACCCCTGAACTGGTGGGCGAGTGTGCAAGGCACCTGCCACAGGTGCCCTGACAATTCTGGAAGGGGGTACCGCTCCAGGTGGGAGGGTACGGAGCCCCTGGGAGGAAGACCGGGGGTGGGAAAGCCTACCCCAGTCTCCTGTCCAGCCGCCGGGTACAGACCCTAGGCTGGTGGGTCAGTGCCAGGATGTCATCCCTGGCCTGACCAGAGGGAGAGTGGACGAGGGGTGCCAGGCACCTGGGGCTACCGCCCCCCACTCTCTGACGCCACAGAAGTTAGAGAGCCCTGAGAGGCATAAGGCCTGGGTCTCCCCACTGACAACTGTCGGTAGCCACTGTGGCTTACTGTCCTGGTGGACAGAGTTGCCCCTGGGAGGGGGACAGGAGTCACACCCCGGGGGTGGACTGGGCCACACCACTGTGTTGGCCATGTGGGCACTGTCGGCCTGTTGGGACACATCTGTGAGCAAAGTAAGTTTAGGTGCTGAACAGATAGGGTCCACAGGTGAGGAGAAGGGTTCCCCATGGGTCAGCTTATTGGGCCCTGAGAGTGAGGACAGAGGGATCCAACTGGGTTTAGAAAGGCGTAGAACCAGAACGTGCCCCCGCTGTTGTGGGCCAGGTCTATGTTCTATCGCCCCAAGCAGGGAAGTCCATCAAGGGATTGATTAGTCTACCCTGGCTTTAGGCTGGGAGGGGGTTGTGTTAGACTTGGCTTTTTCAGCGGGTTTACCCCCAGACTTTTTGCTTTTTGGCCTCCTGTTTTTGACCCTGTGTGTGTTGGTTTTAGGACTCTGGGCACTTTACCACTGCTAATCAGTGCTAAAGTGCATATGCTCTCTGTGTAAAGTGTGTTATGGATTGGTGTTTCCATGATTGGCCTATTTGATCTATGTGTCAGTCCCTTGTAAAGTGCACTGAGAGTGCCAGGGCCTATAGATCAAATGCTGTTGGTGGGCTGCAGCACTGAATTGTGCCACCCACGCAAACAGCCCGTAAAGTGTAACTCAGGCTTGCCACCACAGAGCCTGTGTGCAGTCTGTGACTGC
This sequence comes from Calotriton arnoldi, assembly GCA_963921515.1. Taxonomy (NCBI): domain Eukaryota; kingdom Metazoa; phylum Chordata; class Amphibia; order Caudata; family Salamandridae; genus Calotriton; species Calotriton arnoldi. Next base: position 1,166,718 of record CAWUFW010004004.1, read on the forward strand.
CATGTCGACTTTGCAAGTGCACCCACTTGCCAGTCCCTAAACCTTCCCTTTTGTACATATTAGTCACCCCTATGGTAGGCCCAAGGTACCCCTGTGGGCAGGGTGCATTGTAGGTAAAGGTAGGGCATGCCCTGGTGTGCGTGGCATGTCCTGATAGTGAATTACAGCCTATTTCGTTTTTCACTATTGCAAGGCTACCTGTTCTCCATAGGCCAGAATGGGCAGTTTTGATTATTACAGCTTATAATCCTAACTGACCCAGGGAACATGGTAGAAATTCGAGTTTAGTATGCCTGGACTCAGAATGATAAAATGCATCTTTTAGTGAAGTTGGTTTTAACATTCTGTGTTTGAAAATACCACTTTTAGAAAGTGGGTATTTTCTTGTCTAACCATCCAAGCCTGCCTCTGCTAGGTTGTGTATTCCTTGTCTGGAGTGTGAGTGACAGGGCTGGGGGATTCCAGGAGACAGAATGAGTCCGCCCAGTGGTGAATAGAGAGATCTGCATCTGGATGGGAGGGAGGAGTTGCACCTGGGACCTGAATAGGACTGTGCCTGCCCCCACAGTGCTGGCTCCACCCCCTGTGGTGCGTCTGATGTCTCTGCCCTGCACTGTGAAAGATGAGAAGGAATCATGTCAACAAAGTGCTCCAGGGCTGTGCTTTCCCTCCACAATGCTGGCTCCACCTCCTGTGGGGCGTCTGATGTTTCTACCCTGCACTGTGAAAGGAAAGAAGGAGTCTTGTCAACAGAGTGCTCCAGAACTGGTTTGGACTAGGCAAAGGCTTCTCTGCCTCCAGAGAACAAAGGAATTTGGGATATAAATATTGGGGCCCTGACCCCATGAATTTAGATCTCGCTGGAATCAAGGAACCCGTCAAGAAGAAGAGCTGGAGAGCTGCTAGGAGGAGTACTGCCCCTTTGCTGAGTGACTGCTTTGTTGGGTTGGCCTGCAGTTGCTGCTTCTGTCTTGGGCAGTGAAAGGACTGGACTGAACTTTCTACAAACTTGTGCTGAGTATCTCCAAGGGCCTGAAACCGAGCTGGCCTCCTGTTAAGAAGTCTCAGGGACTGCAAAGACTTCACAAGCCTCTGGGTACCGCTTCTGGAACGCTGTTTCAGTTGCCACAGAGGAAGGGAACTGCAACCGACTCCGTCAACCGAAACCATCCCTGACCGGTGACCTGTTTGCCCCGCAGACCGCATCGCCCCGCTTCGCATCGCAACCCTGGTCTCACCGTAGGCGACGTCCGACGCCGTCAACACCGAGCCGCTGCTTGCACCGTGACCTGTGGGCACCGCAGTTCGCATCGCTTCACTGAACCAGCCGGACCCGACCGACGCGGTCGCTGCAACTGGCTCAAGAGTCGTGACTGCATCGCATTTGGGGCACCGCTCGCACGTTTGCGACGCACCGCTCCGACTCGCACCGCTGTCCGACGCCAGCTCCCGCACTCCGGCTTGGTCGCCTGCATCGCAACCTGTCAGCACCGCATCGTACACCGTCTCGCCCTGCACCGCACGCCTTGGACTCACCGACTCCGTCTGCACGACGCTCATCGAGCCGCTGCCTGCACCGCATCGAGGACACCGCACCTTGCACCGCTCTGCTTTGCACCGCAACCGCGACGAACGCCGACCGGCTCGCACACTCCGTGCCCGCCACAACGAGAAAGGTACTGTGACCGAGTCTGTTCACGACTCTGCTGGCCCGTATCGACGCGGTCGGCTGGAACTGTTAGACTCTGTGGTTTTCAGCATCGCGGTAGACCCGGACGGGGCTACCAACTCGTACGAACTTTGCTTTTGTGTTATTCCTGCAAAGAAGAAGTTACCTTATCAAGCATACATTTTTAAAGTATTTGTATTGTGGATTTTTATCGTATTTGGTCTTGTCTTGAGTATATAAAAATATTGGTTATTTTTCTAAACTGGTGTGGTGTCCTTTTGTAGTGCTTACACTATATTACTGTTGGTTAAGTGCAAATGCTTTACACACTGCCTCTAGAATAAGCCTGACTGCTCGTGCAAAGCTACCAAGGGGGTGAGCAGGGGTTATTTTAGGAGTGTAACTCCCTTACCCTGACTAGGAAGAAGGGTCCCTACTTGGACAAAGGTGCAAGCCCTTGCCAACTAGAGATCCCATTTCTAACATTGATTGTCAGCGGGGAGGATAGGACTTGTGTTTGCACTTGACTTACAGTGATTGGTGTGCACTACTACCATATCGCAGACCATTACGTACCACATACTGGTTCTTTTTCTTTTGGCCTATTTTTGATCTTGCCAGTTTTCAACTCACTACTTTCATCATGCCTGAATCAACTGCATCATCCGTTGCATCTCTGGAAGTTATCTTTGAGGAGGATAGGTTGGAATCTTACGCCGTAAAGGAGCTACGAGCGATTTGTAAAAACCTGAAAGTCCAAATTAAAGGCCTCACAAGGAAGGAGGAGCTACAGAAGGCGCTGAGGGCCTGGGTAGCAGCCAGACATGCCAGTGGGCAGCCTGGTAATCTCAGTGAGGAGGTGGAGGAGCCTATTTCCAGGGTGGATGTGCTTTTGGATGGGGGGGGAACCCGCCAGGTCAGACAGCAGCAGTCTGTCCCCAGAGAAGCTGGAGGACAGGCGGGAGGCAAGGCAGTTTGAGCTGCAGAAGCTCAGGCTGGAGAGTGAGCGGGAGGAGAAGAGGGAGGAGAGGAGATTGGCCATGGAGGAAAAGAAGATGATCCTGGATCATGAGCGTAAAATGAGAGAGCTGGAGCTGGATTGGGAAGCCGGTAGGGCTTTGTCCGGCCCAGATGGTGGCAGCAAAAATGTAGTGTCTAGTACTGAGGATGAGGTACACACACACACAGATTTGGGGCCCTGCTTCAAGGAGGGGGTTGACATACACCAGGGGGTTCAGGATTGTGAGGTTACTCCAGTGGGGCATAGTGTCCCTGAGGGGGATTGGGGAACTGGCACAGGGGATCACTTTCCTGGTAGTGGGAGGGACACTCTACTGACTCTAGATGAGAGGTGCAGGGAGAGGGGTTCCCCCATGATAGAAGCCCTGGTAAGTGAGTATGGAGACCAGCCAGAAGAGTATGGGTTGAGAGACAGCAACAGTCAGACACTGTCTCACCGGTCTTGTGAGAATGATGTGGGGTACTTGTCTGAGGCACTGGATGGTTGGGTGAAGGGTAGTTTGGTTAACACCTGTGTGGGGCTGTGTGATTCAACTGTTGGAGAGCATATTTTAAGTCCCTGTTTTCCAGAGCTATGCCAACACCCAGTGGAGTGCGAGTTTTCTGACCCCAGGGAGCTTGCACTGGAGGCAGACCTTTGGTGGATTCCAGAGGGTCTGGAGAAGCATCTGGGGGTGACCCGGAAGGAAGTGGCTTAGGTATTTCCCAACCAAGGGTGGTGGGAAAGGTTCATGGTAGCCCAGCTAGGTCCCGGTGTCATGGGAAGGGTGTAGGGACTCACGTCCTGTCTCCGCGGAGGAGTGGGAAGGGGCTGCGGCCCAAGGTGCCCAAAACCCGGTCCCAGAGCCTGGTTGGTTCCAGGAGGGAACACCAGGTGGGGAGCCTAGGCTGTACTGATAGGCCATCCGTTGAGGGGGATCTCCTAGAGTCAGGAGAACATGGAGCATCTGTAAGCGGAGCTCCAGTGGTTCTGGTGTCTGGCGGTGCCGCTCCTAAGTGGAGGGTGCAGAAGTCCAGAGTGAGGGGTGAGAGGGGGATGTGTTCCCCAGTGGGAGAACCAGTGGGTCAGGGGCCAGCCAGAAGGGCTGAGCCTCCTAGCAGTGACCATGGTGACACCACTTCTGTCCTGGGAGATCTTCGCGCACTGTCAGATGGACAGAGGTCGGGAGATCTGCGCCAGGCAGACTGTCACACAACGCATGAGTCATGTGTTACCCTCAGGGGGGCCATGCGTGCTCCCAAGGAAGTCCTGGTGCGCCGGGCAGGTGCTCAGCTTCAGGGTTTAGTCCCTGGGTTGGGAGGCCAGGGTCAGGTCCTGTCTGACCTGGAGGGAAGGACGACTGTAAGCAGTGTCCTGACCGGTTTGTCTTCTAGGGGTACCACTCCAGGTGGGAGGGTGTCCCCCCTGACCTGGGGGAAGGGGCAACTGCTAACAGTGCCACTACCAGTTTGTCTTCTGGAGGTGCCGCTCCAGGTGGGAGGATACAGTGCCCCAGGGAGGAGGACTGGGTGTGGGAGAGCCTACCTACCCCAGTCCCTTGTTCAGCCTCAGGGTACAGACCCTGGGCTGGTATACCAGTTGCAGGATAGCACCCCTGAACTGGTGGGTGAATTGTGCAGAACGCCTGCCACAGGTGGCCTGACAATTCTGGAGTTGAGGGGGACTGCTCCCGGTGGGGGATGCAGTGCTCCAGGGAGGAGGACAGGGTGTGGGAGAGGCCACCCCAGTCCTGTGTCCAGCCTCAGGGTACAGACCCTAGGCTGGTGTACCAGTTGCAGGATAGCACCCCTGAACTGGTGGGCGAGCTGTGCAAGGCACCTGCCACAGGTGCCCTGACAATTCTGGAAGGGGGTACCGCTCCAGGTGGGAGGGTACGGAGCCCCTGGGAGGAAGACCGGGGTGGGAAAGCCTACCCCAGTCTCCTGTCCAGCCGCCGGGTACAGACCCTAGGCTGGTGGGTCAGTGCCAGGATGTCATCCCTGGCCTGACCAGAGGGAGAGTGGACGAGGGGTGCCAGGCACCTGGGGCTACCGCCCCCACTCTCTGACGCCACAGAAGTTAGAGAGCCCTGAGAGGCATAAGGCCTGGGTCTCCCCACTGACAACTGTCGGTAGCCACTGTGGCTTACTGTCCTGGTGGACAGAGTTGCCCCTGGGAGGGGGACAGGAGTCACACCCCGGGGTGGACTGGGCCACACCACTGTGTTGGCCATGTGGGCACTGTCGGCCTGTTGGGACACATCTGTGAGCAAAGTAAGTTTAGGTGCTGCACAGATAGGGTCCACAGGTGAGGAGAAGGGTTCCCCATGGGTCAGCTTATTGGGCCCTGAGAGTGAGGACAGAGGGATCCAACTGGGTTTAGAAAGGCGTAGAACCAGAACGTGCCCCCGCTGTTGTGGGCCAGGTCTATGTTCTATCGCCCCAAGCAGGGAAGTCCATCAAGGGATTGATTAGTCTACCCTGGCTTTAGGCTGGGAGGGGGTTGTGTTAGACTTGGCTTTTTCAGCGGGTTTACCCCCAGACTTTTTGCTTTTTGGCCTCCTGTTTTTGACCCTGTGTGTGTTGGTTTTAGGACTCTGGGCACTTTACCACTGCTAATCAGTGCTAAAGTGCATATGCTCTCTGTGTAAAGTGTGTTATGGATTGGTGTTTCCATGCTTGGCCTATTTGATCTATGTGTCAGTCCCTTGTAAAGTGCACTGAGAGTGCCAGGGCCTATAGATCAAATGCTGTTGGTGGGCTGCAGCACTGGATTGTGCCACCCACGCAAACAGCCCGTAAAGTGTAACTCAGGCCTGCCACCGCAGAGCCTGTGTGCAGTCTGTGACTGCCATGTCGACTTGGCAAGTGCACCCACTTGCCAGTCCCTAAACCTTCCCTTTTGTACATATTAGTCACCCCTATGGTAGGCCCAAGGTACCCCTGTGGGCAGGGTGCATTGTAGGTAAAGGTAGGGCATGCCCTGGTGTGCGTGGCATGTCCTGATAGTGAATTACAGCCTATTTCGTTTTTCACTATTGTAAGGCTACCTGTTCCCCATAGGCCAGAATGGGCAGTTTTGATTATTACAGCTTATAATCCTAACTGACCCAGGGAACATGGTAGAAATTCGAGTTTAGTATGCCTGGACTCAGAATGATAAAATGCATCTTTTAGTGAAGTTGGTTTTAACATTCTGTGTTTGAAAATACCACTTTTAGAAAGTGGGTATTTTCTTGTCTAACCATTCAAGCCTGCCTCTGCTAGGTTGTGTATTCCTTGTCTGGAGTGTGAGTGACAGGGCTGGGGGATTCCAGGAGACAGAATGAGTCCGCCCAGTGGTGAATAGAGAGATCTGCATCTGGATGGGAGGGAGGAGTTGCACCTGGGACCTGAATAGGACTGTGCCTGCCCCCCACAGTGCTGGCTCCACCCCCTGTGGTGCGTCTGATGTCTCTGCCCTGCACTGTGAAAGAAGAGAAGGAATCATGTCAACAAAGTGCTCCAGGGCTGTGCTTTCCCTCCACAATGCTGGCTCCACCTCCTGTGGGGCGTCTGATGTTTCTGCCCTGCACTGTGAAAGGAAAGAAGGAGTCTTGTCAACAGAGTGCTCCAGAACTGGTTTGGACTAGGCAAAGGCTTCTCTGACTCCAGAGAACAAAGGAATTTGGGATATAAATATTGGGGCCCTGACCCCATGAATTTAGATCTCGCTGGAATCAAGGAACCTGTCAAGAAGAAGAGCTGGAGAGCTGCTAGGAGGAGTACTGCCCCTTTGCTGAGTGACTGCTTTGTTGGGTTGGCCTGCAGTTGCTGCTTCTGTCTTGGGCAGTGAAAGGACTGGACTGAACTTTCTACAAACTTGTGCTGAGTATCTCCAAGGGCCTGAAACCGAGCTGGCCTCCTGTTAAGAAGTCTCAGGGACTGCAAAGACTTCACAAGCCTCTGGGTACCGCTTCTGGAACGCTGTTTTAGTTGCCACAGAGGAAGGGAACTGCAACCGACTCCGTCAACCGAATCCATTCCCTGACCGGTGACCTGTTTGCACCGCAGACCGCATCGCCCCGCTTCGCATCGCAACCCTGGTCTCACCGTAGGCGACGTCCGACGCCGTCAACACCGAGCCGCTGCTTGCACCGTGACCTGTGGGCACCGCAGTTCGCTCGCATCGCATCGCTTCACTGAACCAGCCGGACCCGACCGACGCGGTCGCTGCAACTGGCTCAACAGTCGTGACCGCATCGCATTTGGGGCACCGCTCGCACGTTTGCGACGCACCGCTCCGACTCGTACCGCTGTCCGACGCCAGCTCCCGCACTCCGGCTTGGTCGCCTGCATCGCAACCTGTCAGCACCGCATCGTACACCGTCTCGCCCTGCACCGCACTTGGACTCACCGACTCCGTCTGCACGACGCTCATCGAGCCGCTGCCTGCACCGCATCGAGGGACACCGCACCTTGCACCGCTCCGCTTTGCACTGCAACGAACGCCGACCGGCTCGCACACTCCGTGCCCGCCACAACGAGAAAAGGTACTGTGACCGAGTCTGTTCACGACTCTGCTGGCCCGTATCGACGCGGTCGGCTGGAACTGTTAGACTCTGTGGTTTTCAGCATCGCGGTAGACCCGGACGGGGCTACCGACTCGTACGAACTTTGCTTTTGTGTTATTCCTGCAAAGAAGAAGTTACCTTATCAAGCATACATTTTTAAAGTATTTGTATTGTGGATTTTTATCGTATTTGGTCTTGTCTTGAGTATATAAAAATATTGGTTATTTTTCTAAACTGGTGTGGTGTCCTTTTGTAGTGCTTACACTATATTACTGTTGGTTATGTGCAAATGCTTTACACACTGCCTCTAGAATAAGCCTGACTGCTCGTGCCAAGCTACCAAGGGGGTGAGCAGGGGTTATTTTAGGAGTGTAACTCCCTTACCCTGACTAGGAAGAAGGGTCCCTACTTGGACAAAGGTGCAAGCCCTTGCCAACTAGAGATCCCATTTCTAACAGTTATTTTTTATTTTATTCATCCCGCCCCTTCAAAGTTAGGACTATGAATGGGTATGGATGGGGCACAATGGAAAGATGAAAGACAGTGTAATGTGGGAGCGTAGCAAGTAAGAGTGAAAAATGACAGGGCACGTGAAGTTGCATTCTAAGAACTGTAGGTATCACCTATGAATTCTTATGCTTTTTAAGAGAAACTGTACTGAAGAAAAAAAAAAAATCACAATGTTGCCACAAATTTCTCAAACTTTTTTTCCGGTGAGGATAAATCCCCAACACCACTGAGGTGGGTGAGGGTCGTTTGACACACCATGAAATCATTACAATATGTCATGAGTGCCCGTTTCTGAACCTGTATCATTTTAGCAAACGTGTTTGAAAATTGAGCTGTAAAATGACCTATTGGCCACATATTTGCCAAAGTGGCCAGAGTGTGTTCGTTCTCTATGTAAACGTGTATCTTATATGACACGGGGCCATATCCAAAAAGTTTAGGATTTCCTCCTACCCCAATCATCAAAAGGAAATCATCTTCATGTTTAGCTCAATGGAACGCACTTCCATTCACTGACGTACATTCTCAATAAAGGCATTTGCCACACAAGTATTTTGGTGTCCGTTTTTATTTATAGGATGGGAACTTGGTAGACAGACGAGGTTCCTGCGCTGTCTAAATCCAGGTTAAGACACTAAGTGTGGTTGTTTTCTTTTGGACACCAGGGCTCGCATTATGTAAAGGGCACGCCATTCTTGTTTGTGCCACGGTGCATCTTTAAACAGGTGTGCCAAGTGTAAACACGGATACTGTACTCTATTATAATCAATGTGCTACCCTACGGCAGCTGCAAAGTCATTCCTCTCCTGGGGGTAGAGCATAAGTGGAAGACAAAGCGGCTGCTTAACGCAGCTTTGTCTTTCACTAAGCAGGTGGCACCCGCCTGCACTTGAAAGGGCCGACAGAGATCCCCTTCAGGCGGGTGCAGTGAATGACTGCACCCGCCTACACTTGAACCTCCAGACTTCATATGGCTGGGTTCCAACTGGAATGGCATGGGGAGCAAAAAAACGATGGATTTAGTCCCAGATCTCTGTACTGGGGTGAATGTATGACATTGTTCTGCATTCAGTCCATCAAATGTTTTTTTTTTTTTTACCTTTCTAAAAGTGTCATTTTTAGACTTTCAGTTTAAAATCGGACTTCACCATAAGTTGTGATTTTAAATTGTGAGTCCAGAAACACCAAACTCCAAATTTCTATCTCTTCCCAATTGGAAATTACACTTAAAAGATGTTTAAGGCAACCCTAATGTTAACCTATGGAAGAGATAGGCCTAGCAGTAATGAAAAACTAATTTAGCAGCTTTTCACTACCCGGACATGTAAAACTCAAAAGTACATGTCCCAACTTTTAAAGTATTATTATTTATTTATAGGTTTTATATAGCGCTAGCTAGACAAGAAGGTATCGGAGCGCCTTACATATAATGTGAGATCATTTGAATGAAGTACATGCATAAATACAGACAAAGAAAATTGTTAGGCCGCAAAGGTACTTGCAATATGCAGACATAGGAACAGCATAAACTAATAGAGTACAAGACATAATAGACAGCTGAAACAATAAATTTACTGCTGCAACTGGTCAAGTCAGAATGGGTGTGAACTTTGGGAACATAGCTCACTTTGGGTGTGTGTTAAAGTATTTGTTGAGCAGTAGGTATTTAAGGTCCCTTTTGAAGCAGGAAAATGAGGGGTTGCAGCGCAGGTCTCTAGGGAGTGAGTTCCAGATCTTTGGAGCATTTCCAGAAAATGAGCGTGTCTGGGAGGATTTCTTTTTCAGTTTGGGAGGTATGAGAAGAAGCGAGTTGGAGCTCCCCAGAGATCTGGCTCTTCCAGCTTTCGAAGGTTTGTTATCCAGATAGTTGGGGTTATGTGTGTGAAGGGCTTTGTGGGTGATGCAAGGAGACCTGTAGATAGATACATCTTCCTTCAATGGGGAGCCAATTAAAGCTCTTGAGGGCCGGTGTGATGTGCTCAAACCGTTTAAAACCTGTAAGTAGCCAGGCTGCCATGTTGAGAACTGACCTTAACTGGGCAAGGTGAATTTTTGGAGTTCCTGTGATGATAACGTTACCATAATCCAGTTTTGAGAGGACTAGTGATTGCACTACCATCTTAAAATCTTCAGGGGGAATGAAAGGTTGGATTTTCTTGAGGTGGTTTAGTGTGTAGAGTGCGCCTTTGGCTGAGTTGTTGATGTGGTCCTTCAATGACATATTTTTGTCCAGAGTGATGCCCAATGACTTAACAGTGTTGGACAGTGCTGGAGAACAATTTAGGACGTCCAAATTCTTGAGCCAGACTTGGATTGGTAGAGGGGTTTTTTTTCGGGGAGAAAAGTAGTGGTTCAGTTTTGTTGGGGTTCAGCTTTAAATGGTTGATATTAAGCCAATTTTGTATCTTGATTAGTGTGGCATTCAGTTGTAGGATGTCACTGGGCGATTTAATTTTGTAATAGAGTTGGGTGTCATCGGCGTATAGGTGATATTTGACCCCTGCTTGGTTCAGGATAACAGTAAGGGGTTCCATGAAGAGATTGAAAAGGGATGGGGAGGGAGTTGAGCATTGGGGTACACCATGAGGAACTAGTGTAGGTTTTGAGAGACAGTTGTTGATTTTTATTTGTTGCGAGCGATGTTGCAGGTAAGATGTGAACCATCTTAGGACTGTGCCATTGATACCAGTGCAGTCCTTGAGTGTCTCAAGTAATGCTGGGTGATTTACGGTATCGAAAGCCACAGATAAGTCAAGTAGGATTAGGAGGCATGCATCGCCTTCATCTAAGGATCTGCGAATGTCATCCGAGATATTGAGCATGGTAGTTTCAGTGCTACAGCCTTTCCTGAACCCAGATTGGAAGGTGTCATGGAGGTTGAATTCTTCTATATGTTGGTTAAGTTGTTGTAGGACGCACGTCTCCAATGTTTTGGCTAGAAAGGGGAGGTTAGTGATAGGTCTGAGGTTATTGAGGTCAGAACCTGGTCTTTTAAGTATGGGTGTGATTTGGCCTAGTTGGAGGGAGTCCAGAACACTGCCTGAGGAGAGAGATGAGTTGATGATTTTAGTCCAGAATGGGGCAATGATATGGTTGAGGTTTTGTACTATTATGGATGTGAGCTTCAAGTTCACAATTATATTGAAGACTTCACTTTCTGTCATGGGTTTAAATTCGGACCAATTAGCTTTGTTTTTCAGTTGAAGGAGATCAAAGTTGAAATTAGTTTTTATAAAGGCCATACGATCATTGGTTACATCTAGAGGGGGGGCTGCCATGCAGGGGAGTGAGGCAGAGGGGGAAGGTTGGTACGGATGTCAGATTTGTGACATAATAATGTTGAAGAGCTCCCTGGGTCTGTTCTTAGCGCCGTCAAGTTGGTTGCGAAAGAAAGTTTCTTATAGGAAAGCCGTGCAGTTCTTAGGAGTGAGAGGTGCACTGTAGAGGGGTTTTGTCTCCATACCCTTTCTGCCAGTCTGAGTTGTCTCCTCTCGTTATTCAGATCTGAGTTGAACCAGGATTTAGATTGGATTGTTCTAGATTGTTTAAGTTTGCGCGGTGCCACTTGGTCAAGAACAACAGTCACTGCTGTGTTATAGTGGGCTGTGAGGTAATCAACTGTGTGAGTGGGAGGATGATGATATAGTTGGGCACAGATCCTGGTTTCCAGTTCTGTTATTGGGATTTGCTTGAAGTTCCTAGCCCAGTGCTTAGGTCTATAGGATGGGGTTATTTGGGATCTAAGATGGGTCTTTATATTAAACAGTATGAGATGGTGGTCTGACCAGTCAATGGGTGTGATGGATCGCAGTGAGACAAGATACTTTTTGGTGATAATCGCATCTAGAGTGGCGCTTTAGATACGGGTCGGTTTGTTGCAGAGTTGGTTGTTTGTAAGATTACGGACTGTGGTGTCTTCAGAGTTGTTCCAGTGAATATTGAAGTCGCCCAAGAACACGTCATTCGAGTCAGTTAATGAGAACCGTGTCAGTAGGTCAGTTATTTCTTTTAAGAAGAGGGTGCGATCACCAGGTGGGTGGTAGATGGTGTGAAGTTTGATAGGAGAGGTGCCTTTGTCAGTGAGTTCTACTCCGAGGTATTCGAAAGTCAAGTATTTTGAGGTCTGTAAGGCAGAAAGATGGATTCCATCTTTGTGGATTTTTGCTAGTCCGCCACCTTTTCTCTTTTGTCGGTCCTGTCTAATGATGGGAGTATCCAGGTGGTGCTAGCAGGTCAAGTATGGGGGTTCAGTGTCCGTTAAGCCATGACTCAGTGATGAATGCGATGTCTATTTCTTTGTCAAGAATAGATTCGGCAATATCTGTGGCATATTTAACTGTTGATCTGCAGTTAAGGAGCATGCAGGTTCGAGACCTGGGACTATTGTTTGTGGTATCAAGTGTCTGAATGGTGGTGTATTGAGCTGGCGGTCTAGTTGGGTGATCATTCGAGGGATTCTATTTGTTCGCACGATAACTGAAATTGCGGAAGGAGGCTTGTAGACCATTTTCTGGTTCACTGTAATGTAAGATTCGCAGAGTGCATCAGCTTCAAGAGCTAATATGGGGCTACAGGCTAGGTGGGGTCTGTGGGATGAACGACTCAAGGGAATAGAGGTCCAGTGGGTGTGTTGGCTGACATTTGGAGAACCTGTAAGGGGAGACAACTTTTCCATGCCATGGGTGTGATAGTGGGTACACTTGCCCTGGATCACAAGGTCATTCTTTACATGAAAGATGTCTTTAGCTAAGGAATCAAGTTTTTGTTCTCGTCGTTTCAGGAGCTGAGTGATTCTCCCAGGGAGGGTTTCAGTTCTGAACGTGGAAGGTTAAGCATCGGGTCTCGTGTTTAAGGAAGGTGAGTGAGGTTTGCTATAGGGAAGGCCAGTGTCATTGAGGTTGGAAAGGCAGACAGATTGTGCGGGCTGAGTAGTGTCTACATTAGGAGTGAGGGTCGAGTCCATAGGGGACTCCATAGTGGATGGTCTTGAATTGGTGCTGGCGCCATCAGGCTCATGGTGTGAGTAAGCGGGTTTAGTTACCCTGAGTTCGTTGGTTAAGGTGGGTTCCATTGAAGTTATTTTAGTTAGGACTTGTCGAAGGTACACGTCCAGGGGGGGCAGCAAGGTTGTTCATCTTGTCAGAGGGTGCAGCAGAGGTGCAAAGCGAGTCAGTGGAGGCAGGGAGGTGAGAAGGATTGGGGTTGCCGGTCGGGGGTAGTGGGGAGAGGCGACTTTGGGGCACAAAGCCATGTTTAGTTAAAGAAGCGAGAAGTGATGGAAAGTGTCGGTCAAAGATGGTGAGGTGACGGTCTGTAGCTTGTATAAGTATGTTCCCTGTCCTGAAAATAGAAATGGAGATTTCCCCTCTAAAGGTTAGTGAGGGCGAAGTGGTGAGTTTAGTTCCGTAGGGGATTTTGATAGATTTAGTCTCATTTGTAGGTGGAGAAGGAAGATGTTTCTCCACTTTATAGGGTGTTTTGAGTAGAAGACGAAGTCGGTCTTCTTGTTGCCGTTGCTCACGCTTTGGTAGGTATCGGCTATTAGTGTTTCTGGAAGTTGCTTAAGTAGTCTGGGTTTGAGATTCTTTTTGCATTATTCGAGAGATTTTTAGGATAGCTGATGCACCATGAGTTGAGGCCATATCTCTCGAGTGCAGTGTCGATGGGTTTGTGGCAGAGAACTGCAGGAGATGTTCACAGTCCAGTTGTAGTCGTCCAGTAAGTTTAGGAGAGATAAGGAAGAGCTAAAAATTCCAGGCTGGTAAGGGCGCTGCGAAGGAGTATATCTTTCAAAGTGATCAATAAGGTTATCTAATTTGAAGCACAGTGGCACTTCAATAATGAAAATTGCTTGCGAGCTTGTCAACAAGAGTTGGGTAACAGTGGAAATATACCAGTTTGCTATTCTAGTAATTCTGAATACCACAAGATAAATGTCGATAAACTACCAATAATGTGGACATAAATGCATATGGGAAGATACAGACAAGTTCCAAAAGAAAACAGGGGACCCTAATATTAGTGTGGGTCGATGTTCATAATTGGGCCACTAGGCAGAGCTCCAGGCTAGAGCAGGATCAAAGAATTCTTTTAGTTTTCTGTGTGAGAACAGATCTGGGCTGGGGTAGTCAGTTTACTGTAAAGTAGGGATTGAAGAGATAGAGGTAAGATGGCTGCGAAGAGGGAGAGACGAAGGCGGGGCAACAAATCCAAAATGGAGGTGATCGACCTATGCCTCAACTGGACTCCATCAAATGTCTGTCATCAAGGAGCAAGTGGAGGTCAGCAATGTGGGACGTTACTCCTCTTCATTTACAGGCAGCATCCAACTCCATCTATGCGGGGAAGACTGCATGTGGCATAGAGGTGGGGGTCGGCCCACGAGTGCGAAAAAGGCTGCAGAGGACCCGCTCTCAAAACAGGGGCTTAAAGAGGTACAAGTGACGCCACGTACCCAGCTCCAAATAATGCAAACATATCTTTGAAGTATCTGTTTGCATGCTATTTGTCTATTTAAACAAAGTCATTTGAGCCGAGCTGGGTACTGCCGACAGCAGGGGGCAGCGGTCTCATTCCAAAAGAGGGTATCCAGACCGCGACATGCGAGCAGAGCGTCCGCCCAGGAAGTAGGGACTCAGGCCCCATGTACGTCCCACTACAGCCCACGGAGAGAACAGGGTATCGCAAGATGGCGGGCTGGAGAGCCAAACAAGCGATCGTACGGGAGAGAGCCCACGATGGCCACCATGTCAAACAGGACGACGGGAGCCACCAATCAGCCCCAAGCAACAACTCTGGCGTATGAAGTCAGGGAAAGTGGGAACCGGAGGGGACAAGCGAGCTCTCAGCAAATTCCGGGACAGGAACACAGGAGATGGGTTACCGGTCTGACATCACAGGCTCAGCCGCTGCACAGCCGCTACCTCTGACCAGTCACCAATAGTTCATAGCGGCAGTGCAGAGCCAGGTGCCTCCAGAACGCCAGGGCCTGCAGAACTCACCGGGAGCCGATCCACAGTCCCTGGAGATCAGCCTGAGGATTCCTTCAACAGAAAGCTCCAGCCATCACCCACTATCCACATTCATTTAAACAGCGTCTCAATCAAACCACTTGCCGTCCGAAGGTTTGGGCCTGCCATGTAGGTTAACTTGCCCGGTCGAAATGGCAGTTTAAACTGCACACACAGGTTCTGCAGTGGCAGGCCTGAGCCATGTTTAAAGGGCTACTGAAGTGGGTGGCACAATCAGTGCTGCAGGCCCACTAGTAGCATTTAATTTACAGGCCCTGGGCATATATACTGTGCACTTTACTAGAGACTTATAAGTAAATTAAATATGCCAATTGTGAATAAGCCAATGTTACTATTTTTTTAGTACAGTGCAAATGCACTTTAGCACCGGTTAGCAGTGGTAAAGTGCCCAGAGTCCTAGAGCAAATAAAAACGAATTCAGCAAAAAAGGGGAAGGCAAAAGGTTTGGGGGTGACCCAGCAGAAAGGGCTATTACCAACATTTTGCATCCATAATACAGAGTGGGAGCAAAGGAAATGTGCTTCCTTCATTTCATGGGGCCACTCCCCAGTGAAAATGAAGACACCCCCTCCTTGAGTTAGGGCTGAAGCTATATGCGAGTCAGCATTATCTGTATTACAGAAGGGGCACAAGAGCGTCTGCGGCCCCTTTTGTAATACAACAGTGCCCCAGAGGGCTTAGAAAATGGGCACACACCCTTTGCACACCGAAAGAACTGTCTGTAATACATGCGGAGAGAGGGGACACCACATGCTGTTCACAGTAATGCTTAGATAAAGGATGACTAATTCTGTATTTCACAATGGGTTGTTACACCTTTGCGCTTAAATAAGAGAACCGACTTCTGCAAGATCATTTTACTCAATATTATAACCAGAACACAAACCTTTCTCTAAGTACACATCTGCATATGGTGTGAGTAGCATGTGATCACTGACTCTACATGTAATCATCCTTTCCAGATATACTTTAGCTGTTGGAGTTGCTGTAGGAAGCTGCTTCTTTATATGATATACCAAAAAGAGGTCTATCGTGTAGAGAATCCAGGTATCACTTATTAGTGGACAGGGCTTGCTTTAACAATCCCAAGGGGCTTTTTTTTAAGGTAGTGTAGTCAAGAAGCCTTAGGCTTATCAAGGAGGAGTGTAAGACATTTGTTGCACACACACATTCAATAAATTATGCACACACTCAAAAATGAGATCCACACCAATTTTGTTTTTAAAATAACACTTATTTTATATATATATTTTTAACACCAAGAACTTCATAATTGGGCAAGCACTTTGTTTTGAAATATCACTGTTGCAAAAGTATACTGAAATACACTTGTATTTGAGTTATCACGATTTTTCAGTGTACAGCAGTACACTGGCACTTGTAGCCTTCACAGCAGTAATGTTATCCTATGGAAAAGAAACATATACTGCATTAGGGCACTTAGCGGCGACTTACGGGACTGTTCTTCAGCACTTAAGGTAAGTGTGGGGCAAGGTCCAAGGCAGCACCAACAGGTCACCTCGGGCGGCTCTGGGGTGTCCGAGTGCAGAGGTGCAATACAGCGTCAGGTGCCTCTTAGAAGTCAGTGAGGACCAATCTGGTCACAAAGAGGCTGCAAGTAGGGACTATGGGGCCAGTCCGGGTGTACCCACATGGGGCTCAGTCCTTGAGATACTCTGGCATGTAGGGACACCACTGGTCCACTGGAACTCGGGCTGGTGGGCTCAGCTGCAGTGGTGGTTTCTCCAGCAGTGCCACACTGCAGGAGGCACTCACGGTTGTAGGGGGGTCTGCAAAACAGGCTACAGGCGGCGACTGGGTTACCAGTCCGGCCAAATCCAAAGGTAGGCTCAACTCTTGAGCGTCTCAGGACCCCGTTGGCACCATTGGTCCACTTCTCCCCGGGCTGTGGGACTTGGGTGCAGTGGTGCTTCGTGGTGTCGGGTTTTCACAGTCTGAGGCTTTCGCGGTTCCTGCCATCTGGCAAGAGAGGCTGCATGTGGGTACTGGGAGGCCAGTCTGGTGCAGCCCAAAGTGGGGGGTCAACTCGAGTGTCTCTGTGCCTCAGGGGCACCGTCAGTTTACAGCAACTCGGGCCAGGGGGCTCGTGTGTGGTGCTGTTTGGTCCGGCAGGGTCGCACTGGCAGAGGCTCTTATTTCGGTCCTTTTGGTGCCTGCAAACATGCAGGGACGCAGCTCCTCTGCTCCAAGGGAGATGTTGCTGGCCTGGTGAAGTTATGGGTCACTCTTCCACAGCTTTTGAAGGTGACACCGCCTTCTGGATGAGCTGGATCAGTGCAATTGTCGGGGACAGCACGCTGGCCGGCAGGGTTGGCACTAAGTCAATTGCTGCTCCTCAGTTCTCATGTTGGGGGCTCTTCTTTGTCCTCCTTTCATCAGGCAGACAAATCTGATTTCCTGGTGTCAGGGGACCACCTAAATACTCAATTTAGGGGCATTAAGGGGGGTGAAGGGTACACCCCCTAGGTGACCACTTCCTGTGGGGAGTGGGCATCACCCTGCACCAGAGTTCCTAATTTCACCACAACAAGATGGTGTAATCCTAATTTTCGTGTTCACTTCAGGTAGCCCACCCTAGGGGTGTGACTAGCCTGGAGGAGCAACACGCCTCCTTTCATAGCTAATTTCCCGCCTGTCCTGGTGTCAAATGGGCCTCAGGGCAGTGGGTGGCATCTCCCAGGTCTGGAGGAAGCCAGGCTCGCATATCAAAGGAGGTGGGCTCTTTGAAGCTCCCTGCCTTGACATATTCCTCCTCTCAGTGCCTGGATACCCTCATGGGTGACCCGAAGCGCTCTACAAATCTACTGATTGGTTGAGTTTGCTGCTGTCGTGTTTCAAGCCACTGAATAGATACACAGGTAATACTGCCGATCATGTCTCCAGAGGCTCCACACTGGTGATCTTTCAGGACCCCACGAGCAAACACACTAATCAAATTCCAACTACAAAATACGGATATCTTCTGAAAAAAGATGGCAAAACTGCCATCTCTAAACCATAGACTACCAAAATCTCAACCTTGCACTAATATCTCTCTACAAAGCTTTCCGCCTGCACCTAATCCCACTATCAAGCACAGATCCTCAGAGAGACTACCACTGGAGATAGGAGAGCAAATTAACCCAACTGGAAAACATGTTGGAAGGGAATTTATCTGGGATTAGAAATGAAATGCAGGTCACGCTTTTGCAGGGGGATAGGTCTGCAAGAAACAGGTTTTAGTAGTCTATATATTGAAGTCTGTTTTTACAATTAATGTTTCTGCAGTCTAAATTTTGACATGGAACCCAAAGCAACTCCTCGCTACTAAGGGTCAAAGAGACACATTCACCCACAAAAGACAGTTACAAAACAGAGCATGTGAAACTAAACTCTGACCAGCAAAGAGCACGTGGAAAGCAGGAACAATCATACAAAGCAAACATTACCGCAGGGCAGGGATTTCTTAAATCTTGCTCTGTGGTGAGGTTTGCGACAGTCATCTTTAAACAGAGCAAAGAGTGGACTTTGGAAGGCAGTGGAGTTTCTTACAAAGGATTAATATTTAACCTCCATACAAGGCTTTGCAAATTGCCTAACCATTCCCCTATCCCAGGCTGTTCCCAAAATAAACTTCTTAATCAAAACCTTTGAAAACAAATTACACTGTTCTCAATCCAGAAATCAAGAATCAGTCATGCAAGCAGAAAACAGAAAGAATATCTTGCAATGGGATTTTAATTGGGTTTAAAAAAATACATCCTTTCAGTGTGGGGTAAGGAGTTATGGCTGTTGGTGGAAAGGGAGAACGCAGGGCTCTCCTGAATATGTGCGTACGGATTAACAAAGTTTATATGTCTAGCATTGCTATTAAAATTATAGTATCACAAAAGGGCGACAAAGGGAAGATTTCAGAAGGAAACTGTGTCCTCCCAACCAATGTAAAACCCAGCAAATTATACTGTACCATTTATAGGTTACCTTGCCTGGGGACTCTACCTAAACTCCTGATGCGAGTGAAAAACATTTCCTGGTATGGTGTAGCACGAATGAAGTTATTTACAGCTGTTGATTCCTCAGCCACAAAGATTAAGCCACTTAATTGTGGTGTAATTTTCCATATTACATAGATCAGGCATTTAGTATTTGACTTAACTTTTTCTAATGAACAATTCAGGCCTATAGCCTTTATCACTGGTTAATCAGCATAACCAACTCAGGTCTACTGCATCGAGCATAGCCTTGCTCACAAGGCAGACATCAAGCAAAGAGTCGGCAAAATTACAAATATATATAAATTTACAGTTGGGAAAACAATACACAACCCTTCTTAAGAAGGTTTAACAATAATTATGACAGTTCAAATCTATCGCGAGGAGATAACCAACACCAAAATCACTGCTTACTAAGGGAACCTGCGCGGTTCCAAGTATCAAAACACATCCCTAGAGCCTTCAACACAGTGTAATAACAACCCCTCCTTTGAGGCATGTTGGCTTTAATGAATGTGTTTCACAATAATGAAGTTAGACTCATTCTCTTTGTTGTAACTTTTCATAAAAACATATCAGACCGAAGGCATCTGACAATGTTTCTCAATGAAGCAACCAAGGCTTGAGCCTTCATCATTGGCTTGTCCCCCTAAGCAACTGAGGCCTTATGTATTGGATATAAACCAGCCACCATCAGATATACTTAAAATTACAACTATATGCAAAGTAACAATAGTCAAAACAACATAATATAACACACAAAGGGCCGAAGAACAGTGTTTACCTAAACAAAATCCAATGGCTTCGGTCAACAGCGGCTTGAGATCCTGCAACAAGGTACAGGAAACTCCCTCCTGACTCCGTCAACCACAGTACCATGCCTTTTGGTCACCCTATTGTCATGCAAACACCACCCATGCTGTGAAATTATGTTCTTCCATGAAGTACATCCTTATGCATATCATGCGTCCATGAAATAAATCCACAAACACTGGCTGACACCTCTGAACCTTGTAGGGGAGAACGGTCTTGGGTTCAGGTGTACAGACGAGACACCCACATGCTTTGTCCTCTGGCCTGGAGCCTTGATCATTGGCCTGTACCATAACCAGATACGTTCTGCTATACTGAGCTTACAATTTCCCACAAAGCACAATGTACAATAAAACATGTGGGGAAAATATGGTACACAGATCCGGCCCTGGAGACAAACCACGATGGGGCGGTGGACACATTTGCGGTCACTAGACTGCTTCTCGATCTATGCTGGGCGATACTCCCATTATGTCGCCGCCCTGCATAAATCAGGAAGGATTAGATTTGCCAATCACCATAGAGGTGGTGAGTGAGTCCATCATTTAGATCTTATCTGGAAGGACCTCAGGTCCTAACAGATTCCCAATCAAGAAGTTCTGTTTCAAATTAGCTTACTATCTACAGGAACGTGTTCCTAGTGTTGCCAAAGGAGGGGACTCTGTCTCTGGATCACACAGAGGTGGTCATCACAGTCCTACCAAAGCCCAGCAAACCAGCTGAGCTCCTAACACCCCAGCAACCCTATCCCATGATTAATTCAGAGGCCAAAATCTTTGCCAAGTTCTTCACAAACCGCTTACTCCCCTGTATATGTTTTCTGGTGCATGAGGATCAGGGCGGCTTTATTCCCGGCAAATCAACTCGCCAGAACATTAGTAGATCACATGATGTCATTTCACTCTCATCCTGTTTACAAGGACCTCTAGATCTGTTAATTACTGATTTTGGAAAATATTTGATTCGATTAGATGGGACTATCTCTTCACATGTTTGGAGTGGATGGGTTTCAAAATGTGCTTTTTAACATCTATCCATTACATACTAAACCAACATGAGATTAGGGTGACCGGTGCTCTGGCCATCCCCTTTTCTGATGAGAGAGGAACAAGGCAGGGGAGCCCTCGCATCCCTCCCTTTAGCTCTAGTGGTCGCACCATTATTAAGTTGAGATCAGACCCAAGGCTCCAGGACATCTGCTGGACAGAAGATACAGAGGACAGGATCTCTCTATGCGGATGACCTTGTAATCTTCTTCTCGAGGGCCCTGCCCGCCAGCCCCAGATTGATGCAGCTTCTCGATCAGGTTGGCACAGGGTCTGGGCTACAAACCAATTGGGCTAGATCAGCAATATTCAGGATTATGTGCCACCTTGAGGAAATAGAATGGGAACAAGGGCTCGCATGGGACCTTATTAGCACCTCCCAACTAAAAGAGGCGAGTCGCTTCTCTGATCATTGGAACACCTGCAGAACGACCTGCAATAGCACAAGCTTTATTTATTCCGCCATCTTCAGCTAACAAATGCAAATTCCTCTTATCTGAGAGACACCGATCCTATAGTTGAGTTCTGCCCTTTCCTGGTCCATCGTGGGCACGGGAGACAAGATGGTGCCTCCGTTTCACAATGCAGCAGTAATGAATGCCTCGAATGATTTCTCTGCTTCGGGGAATGCATGGGAGGGAAATATGGGAGAGGTAGGAGAAGAGGGTTGGAGGGATGCACGCCTGTCCCATGCGACGTGGTGATTGATGTAAGGCAGATACTGACAAGTCCGATTTAAATATCTCCACAGGATGAAATACACCCTAGAGAGGCTCCACAAAATGGGCTGAGACTCGTTTCCGGCCTGCCTGAAACGTCACATAGCCGGAGGCACTACTCTGTTATATCCGCCTTCATTTCAGCGTCTTTCCTCTGCCACCAGAAAAACCTTCTCCTGAGCCATCCTTCCGGTCACCTCCATGCAGGGCTCTCTTCTAATGGAACCAGTATGGGACTGTCTCACCATGCAGGTCTACTTGGAGGAGGTCTGGCACTTTGTCATGGTTGGCACATTCCGCACTCCCCCCTGGGGGTCCTGCTTCATATCTTGTAAGGTGTTGGCACAAACATTATGCCCAAACTGTAGAGTTGTTAGCTGTTTATGAAGCAGGCAGTAAACCTTTTTATGAAGAAAACAGCAACAATCTGGGACCATGAGATACTCACACCAACACTGGACGAGAGACACCGACACTCACTCAGGCTGGGCAGGTCTGCACAATTACTGTGAATGAGAGAACAACCCCCAACTGTTCACTCTAAAGCCATGAGAATCTTCGCCTCAGGGTCCTCCCACAGCACTAGGACACCATACAAGCAGCAAACGTACACTAAGCGAAAATCAACAATACAACAGCACAAATCACAAACACAGGGGACATGAAGACAGAGAGACACAGGTGACGAGAGGCACAGGGAGACACGGGGAAGTAACAAAAACATACTGATATAATCAGATATTACAACTCCAAAATGTGAGCACACTCGCCCCTCAAAGCTCACACAGCTACGACGCCACAGCAATGGCACAAGAGTGCTACAAAAACACAAAAGTAACAGAACAATCTCGGGACCAGCCCTTTCACAAGGAGCAGCAAGACAGCCAACTTAGGGCAACGCTTAGTGGTGGCAGCAAATTATAGTAAACGTGGTTAAAATAGTTTTGTCGTGGATTGGGAGAGCTCCAAGGGACAAAATTCGATTTTGCTTACAATGTTATCATTGTCGCACCTTTACAAGGAGGGTAAAAGCAACAAAAACAGACCTTTAAGGCAGGGACATCTTAAGGATTTTGGGGGCCCTGGGCCAAACGTACTTAGGGGGGGCCCTGTTGGAACAATTTTGAATTTATGATCCAGTTTCAGCATTTTCATGCCCTCTTTGGCCAGGTCACTGACAGTGCAAGAGCACACTCGTCCAAATTCTAAATGTGTTTATATCTAATATACAGGGCTAGTGATGCGTGTTTTCAATATTTTAATACAGCAGCAGCTCTTTATTATTTTTGTAAATAATCTATGTGACACCCTCCTATTTCTCATGTGTGCGGTCCTGTTTGGATCTAAAAAAACGTTAAGGATGTTTCATGAAACATAACTAGAACATTTTTTCTGCAGAATGTCTGTAATAGACTCACACATCACCCACTTTAAAAATAAATGTAAGGAAAACTATTTGGAACAATCTGTTTAAGAGTTATTCAAGGTCATCGGGGCAAGACTCTGCATAACAGAGATGGCTCTATCAGGGCCTCCTCAAAGGCAGAGGCCCGGGGCCAGAGCCCATTTTGTCCATGCCTTAAAACGTCTCTGCTTTAAGGAAGTGAGAAAATGTCACATCCTGAAAACAGAGCTGTTTATCAGCTTATTCCTGTCTCTTTTCTGGTTCCAGAGTTCTTACTCCAGGCTTCACTTCATTAAAAGTTGCTAAAAAGAATAACTGTGAATTGCCTATTAATATACTGTTGCAGACTATGAAATAATCTGCTTTTATGAAGCGTCTGCAACCACCCAATCAATGGCAATCACTGTAATAACCTTAAAAAAAAATGAAAGGCTTGGTTGGCTCAGTCTGAATTTGAATCTCTGACTTGCAAGATACACCGATTTCTGCAGCAGGTTCGTTCGCGAACTGACCTGCATTAGTACGATTGGAAGCTTTGACTTCCGTGTGACGTTTGCACTCAAATTAACTTACTGTTTTATCCCTAGTCACAGATTGTGTATATTTAGCATAAGGTTTGTTGATGTAACGCTTCCTGCCACTGGCTTGCAGCTGTGAATAGCAGCTGCACTTATAAGTTATATACCAGTTTACCGGCGGCCAAATTATCGACTTCAAGAGGATGAAAGGCTTATTCTGAACTACACTCAACACGAACCCACGTCCGTCACTTAACATTGATTTCTGCAGTAAGAACAGTAACCAACTGAGTAAATTTTGCGCGATATGAACTTGTGACGCGCAGGCTGCACAGAGACTTCTCACTTACCAACATAACTAATACTCAACTATTAAATACGGACACCTACAAAAGAAAACAGATTATTTCCGAAAAATAAAAAATGAAAGTTTGCTGCTTTGCTAACACGCTGCGCACTTCTCACCAAAAAGCCTGACGATGGCAGCACCGATGCCTTTGGTGCCACCTGTGACGACGGCAACCTTGTCCTTGTACCGCAAGACGGGTTCTGGTCCCAAAATACGATCCATCCTCTACTCCCCTGGTACCCTGTAAGGCTGTTACTGCCAACTGTAGTGCTGCTGAGCCATCAAACAGTCACACAACAAGCACCTGACCAGAAAGGAAATTGACAACATTCCTTCTGGGCATGCTCAGTTCGCACAGGGCTGCTGGGCAATGTAGTCTTGAGAATAACATTGATGTTTATGTAGTGGTTTTTTTTAGTGAGGAGGGGCGGGATTGTTCAGAAATTCCACCAAATTGCCACTTCACCGCTCCTGATGCAGGGCAAATGTTAGTCGATGGAAACATACCGGCTTTTACAACTCGACAAATACAAAGACGTGAATATATAAGTATAGGCAGTAGTCAGTTTCAAAGTTGTCAAGTGGCCCCATCTGCCAGACCTTTAGTCTCGCCTTTAAGCCAGTGGTGATTTGCATACTGGGATTTTGGACCCCCTACTTACACCTTTTAAAGAACAATTACAAGTCTTGGCTGCAAAGCAAGAATTTGCCGAAGGAGTCACCAAGGACTGTTTGGCAGCTACACAATTTTTGAAGTGAAGTCTTTTTGCACTTTTTACACCAGGGCCTATTTTTACATGCCTGCAGACAAATTTGTAGATTGATATTTGTTTCTAACAGCTCCGATTTCACCCCTTCTGTTTAATAGGCTTTCGGAAGAGGGCAGGACACAGAGTCACCTCTGGATTTATTATGGAAAAGGATCAAGCACACATTAAAACATTCTCGGTGTCCTCGGTACTAGGATGACATTTCAACATACAAACCATAATCATCTCAACGACCTCATCCTCAAAACAATCCTCCTTTCCCACTTCCTCAACTTCATCAAACTGCTTTTTAACATTAAGTCTTAGGGGCCTTGTTGTAAACGATGCTGGGAGCATGTCAGCAAGTAGTCCGGAAGCCAGTAACGTAAGTTATAGAAGAAGGGTTTTTTTAGGTCTTAGTTACAGGTAATTACTATGGGGCCGATTATGATCTCGCTAGGAAAGCATTCATACCGAATCGGTTCCGGAATGCTTTCCGAACGACTCGATCGCGAGTTACCCGAACGACGGAGTACGATGCAATGCATGTAAACTCCCACCGACTCGTTCGGAGTTCAATCCGTCCGATCGATTTGTCCGGAAACAAGCCCGATGCGACCGACTCATTCGCAAACGCTAAAAAATAGCATTCCGGGCATGATTCAGACTTGGTTTACCCCGCGAACAGATGGCGATGCATCCGGCGTGCTTTTTGAACCGTGTCGGTTTGTGTCACAAAAGGCAACTTGAAAATGTCAAAAAATGTCAAAACAAACATTGGCAAAGCTAAAAAAATAAAAATAATTATTAGCCACACCCACCAATCCACCTATATAAAGGGCCAAACAGATGACCATGATCATTTGCCCCAACTGAACTGCTGAGAGGACACAGATTCACTGCTCTCTGCCTCATACACTCAAACTTCACCCACCACACAACTTGCACACATTTTTATTTTGCAAAAGTATTCTCTCAAACACACACTCTTTTACTTATTCACCCTCACCTTCACACACCCCAACCATGGCCCCAAGGAAGCAGCCAAGGTTCACAGAGATGGAGTTGGAAGTGCTTGTAGATGAAATAGTCAGAGTAGAGACACAGTTATTTGGGAACCTAGTCCAACAGACCCCCCTGTCCCAGAGAAATATGATGTGGGACAGGATAGTCATTCAATCAATCAATCAATCAGGGGTTTGTAAAGCGCGCTACTCACAAGTGAGGGTCTCAAGGCGCTGGGGGGTGGGGGAGGAGTCAACAAGGTGAACGCTAAAGCACCTTGCCTGCGCACAATGGATGATATCAGGAACAGGTACTACGATGTGCGAAGGAGGGTCAATAAACTGAAAGCAAGAGAACATGCCCAAAGTCAGCAAACTGGCAGTGGCCCTCCTGCACCACCTGTGCACTTCACTTCCTGGGAGGAGAAGGTGCGTGACATCCTTCTGCCGGAGGGCGTCTATGGAATCACAGGAGCACCAGAGTCTGGTGAGTACCTACTCAACATTCCACTAATGTTACCAATGACACATCCACAGACATCACTGTGAAGGATACAGTGATACAAATGACTGTTATCAAAGGTACAAAAATCTAGAGTAAATGAGCATGTGTTGTGTATGCCATATTGACAAACAATATACCTGCAATGAAATAGAAAATGTAACAATTTCCTAACATGTAATACGTCTTACAAACTCACATCAAGGCTTTGTGCTCCAAACACCAGTCACTAGCGTCCACCATCTTGCCAGCACAGTTTCACTCACTCCCAGGAAAGCTGAGTTACAGGAAGGATGGTTTGGATGGCTGGAAAGGTGGGTATGGGCACAGGCCTGATGGGAGTTGTAGTCTCAGATAACACTCCTCCTCCCACATAGCCCAACAAGCCCACCTGGTACTATGCTTTCCTCACAGTGGGTGTAAAAGTACTGACAAGATGGCTGACACTGGGGACTGGTGTGAGGAGCACAAGGCCTTGATGGGAGTTGTGGTGAAAACAAACAGCAGGCACCAGTGTCTGACATCTTGAATGTACACTTTACTCATGGTCAGGATATCACTCTTCCTGGTGTGCTCTTTGAGCTGTGTGGGAAGGTCTGTGTGGGCCCAGGCCTGGTGGGAGTTGCAGTGATAACAAACACTCCTCCTCACACCCATCCCAAATAGCTCATCTGGGCCTATGGCTACCTGACAGTGTGGGGAAGTGTACTTGGAAGATGTCTCACTGCTACATGGTGTTGATCTTGAAGCCAAATACCATCATGGCCATGTGCTACAAACACCAGGCCCCAATGTCGGCCCTCTTGCCAGTACATTTCCATTTACTCTCGGACTGCATAGTCCCAGGTGTGCTGTTTGGGCTGGCTGGGAAGGTGTGTGGAGGACAGGGCCTGATGGGAGTTGAAGTCAGTGCAAATACTCCTCCTCCCACATAGCCCACCTGGAACTGTGCTTTCCTCACAGTGGGTGTAATAGTACTGGCAAGATGGCTGACACTGGGGACTGGTGTGAGGAGCAAAAGTCCATGATGGGAGTTGTGGTCAAAGCAAACACCAGGCCCCAGTGTCGGCCATCTTGCCAGTACATTTCTATTCACTCTCAGGGACTGCATAGTCCCAGCTGTGCTGTTTGGGCTGGATGGGAAGGTGTGGAGGACAGGGCATGATGGGAGTTGAAGTCGGTGCAAATACACCTCCTCCCACCCAGCCCAACAAGCCCACCTGGAACTGTGCTTTCCTCACAGTGAATGGTAAAGTACTGGCAAAATGGCTGACACTGGGGACTGGTGTTTTGGACCACTAGGCCCTGCTGTGAGTTGTGGACAACAGACACTTATCAGTGTCAGACCTCTTGCTAGTAAATTCCTACTCACTGTCAGGGAAGCTGAGTTACAGGTAAGATGTGTGTGGGACAAGGCCAGATGTTAGTTTTAGCCATTGCAAATATTCATCCTCACACCCAGGCCAGAGTAGTCCTCTGGCCCTATGCCTACCTCAGTGAGGAGAAGTGTACTAGCAAGGTGGCGGACACTGCTGCATGGTGTTGAACTTGAAGCCAACTCCCAACAAGGACCTGTGCTCCAAACACCATGCAACAGTGTCGGCCATCTTGCTAGTACACTTCCATTCACTGTCAGGTAGCCATAGGCACAGATGACCTGGTTTGACTGGGTGGGGCTAGGAGTGTTTGCCCTGTCTACATCTCCCATCATGCTCTGTCCTACACACACCTTCCTACACATACAAAATAGTGTACCAGAGACTCTGCTTTCCTGACAGTGAGTGGCAATGTGCTGCCAAGATGGCTGATACTGCTGCATGGTGTCTGGAGCAGAAGGCCTTGATGGGTGTTGCAGTCAAGTCAAACAGGCACCAGTGTCAGACATCTTGAATGTAAAATCCTACTCACTGGCAGGTAAGCATGGTTCATGGTGGACTATTTGGGCTGGGTGGGCTTAGGAGTGTTAGCCCTGACTACATCTCCCAGCAGGCCCTGTCCTACACACATTCTTCCCAACCCAGCACAAACAGCACACAAGGAACTCTGCTTATCTGACACTGAGTGGAAATGTACTGACAATATGGATGACACTGGGGAATGGAGTTTGGAGCACAAGGCCATGATGGGAGTTGTGGTGAACTCTGACAACAGGCACCAGAGTCAGACATTTTGCCAGTACACTTCCCACTCACTTTCAGGAAACCATAGTTCCAGGTGGTCTGTTTGTGCTGGCTGGGAAGGTGTGTGGAGGACAGGGCCTGATGGGAGTTGGAGTAATAGCAAACACTCCTACCCACACCCAAAACAACCAGTACATCTAGGCCTATGGCTACCTGACAACGAATGGAAGTGCACTAGCAAGATGGCTGACACTGTTGCATGGTGTTTGGTGCACAAGGCCTTGATGGGTGTTGCAGTCAAGTCAAACAGGCACCAGTGTCAGACATCTTGAATGTAAAATCCTACTCACTGGTAGGTAAGCATGGTTCATGGTGGACTATTTGGGCTGGGTGGGCTTAGGAGTGTTAGCCCTGACTACATCTCCCAGCAGGCCCTGTCCTACACACACTCTCCCCAACCCAGCACAAACAGCACACAAGGAACTCTGCTTAACTGACACTGAGTGGAAATGTACTGACAATATGGATGACACTGGGGAATGGAGTTTGGAGCACAAGGCCATGATGGGAGTTGTGGTCAACTCTGACAACAGGCACCAGTGTCAGACATCTTGCCAGTACACTTCCCACTCACTTTCAGAAAACCAAAGTTCCAGGTGGTCTGTTTGTGCTGGCTGGGAAGGTGTGTGGAGGACAGGGCCTGATGGGAGTTGGAGTAATAGCAAACACTCCTACCCAACCCAAAACAACCAGTACATCTAGGCCTATGGCTACCTGACAACGAATGGAAGTGCACTAGCAAGATGGCTGACACTGTTGCATGGTGTTTGGTGCGCAAGGCCTTGTTGGGAGTTGCCTCTAAGTTTAACATCATGCGGCAGTGTCAGCCTCCTTGATAGTGCACTTCCCCGCACTGACAGTTAGCCATCGTCTCAAAGGAGTTAGGTGGGCTGGGTGGGAGGAGGAGTATTTGGAAAGGCTACAACTCACATCAGGCCCTGTCCAACATACACCTTCCCACCCAGCACAAAGAGCCCAACAGGAACTAAGCTTACCCACAGTGTGACCAAATTTAATAGCAGGATGCACTTCACTGGGCACTGGTGTCTGACTTTACCACAACTACCAACAGGGCCTTGTGCTCCAAACACCAGGCACCAGTGTCAGCCATCTTTGTCAGTACATATCCACTCACTCTCATGGAAAGCATAGTTCCAGGGGTGCCGTTTTTGCACGTTGGAATGTGTGTGTGTGTGTGTGTGTGTGTGTGTAGTACATGGCCTGATGGGAGATCTGGCCATTGAAAACACTCCTCCTCCCACACAGCCCTACAGGCCCACAATGAAGCATGCTTACCTGATAGTGAGTGTGAATGTAACAACAAAATGCCTGATACTGGGGAATGTTTTTTTGAGCACAAGGCACTGATGGGAGGTGATCTAAAGGCAGATAGCTTTCCCGGTTGTCTGACATCTTGCAAGTACATTGCCACTCAATGTTAGAAAAGCATACTTCAGGGTTGGATGGTTGGGCTGGGTGTATGTAGGACTGGGCCTGATGTGAGTTGGAATAACAGCAAGCACTCCTCCACACACATAGCACAACCACTTAATTGGGGGGTATGTCTACCTCATAGTGAGTTCATGTGTACTACCAAGATGTCAGACACTGGACTGATGTCAAACTATCACAACTACAACATTTACCTATGTGCTACAAACACCAGCGATAAACATCTTGCAAGTACATTTACCAGCATCGTCTGAAAAACACTCTTCCTGGTGGGGCTGGGTGGGAGGAGGGGTACCAGTTTCACAATTAGAACACAAGCACTCAAACCTCTATTCATCAAAGGTCTTTGCCACAAAAAGGCAGAAAGCAGAGTTTGGGAACTCATTTGTCTATGTAGGAAATGTACAAAATACATGATCTGTGTAGGTACAAAGCTAAGCAGTAACACATTGTGCTACTCACAGCTATTCCCATGTGTATAATGAGATGAGAACAAGAAGCACCTCACTCACAACAATTAAACAAATATCAGGAAAAAATACCAGACTGAGTGTGTAGGTAGCCACACCAATGTGACTGCTAAAGACATGCACTAAGCCCAGTACACAGGCCTCAAAAATAACTACATTGGGAGAGAAAGAGTACGTATGTCACCATGAAAGTACAGATGTGGAAAGAACCAACACACCTATGTCATTCACAGGATGTCACAAACCAGTAAATGTCTTTGGACATGTAATGTCAACTAAACACAACATGCCCATGTATGCACATAGCTGGACATGTTCATCAATCCCCATCTTGTCCAAATTACATTGTTCTCCAAAAACATAGGCCAGCATCATGGCTGAAGGAGGCCAATCTATGTACAGAATCTCATCATTAGGTTCAGTAGCCTATGTAATGGGTATGATTTGAGGGGCTGTGGACATTCACATCAATCATTGTGTCTTTTATGTACCCACAGGGCGAGCTGGAATACCTCTGGAACCAACCAGGACAGCCAGTCCCAGACTCTGGTCGACCCTGAGCTCTCCGGCATTAAAGTCTCTCAACCATCTTCGGACGACGAGGAACGACCTGGCCCATCAAGTTTGTGGTTACATCTGCATCCTCTGCAACCACTCCCGCCTCATCTGACAACACCCAGCTGACCCCTACCCTCACGGACACACCAGCCCAGGACACAACCAACAGCACAGCAACACAGGACTCTCTGGAGTTGGCGGACAACAACATCCCTGTCAACGAGGAAGGAGGCTCAGTGTTGACTGCCAACAACAACTGGGCTTGCTCGGGTGGGTAGGGGTGCTGGGAGGGGCCATGGGGACCGGCGCCAACATGCAGCTGGTGCTACTGGTGAGGAGGGCCCAAACCTCACCAGGATCCTCAAAGCATATGAGGATTCCCAAAGAGATTTTGGCCAGGTCGTTGGGATCCTCAGGACCATGCAACAGCAGCAGGCAGCCCACTATGAGAAAATGGACATGTACATGACCAAAACTGATGACCTGACTGCGGTGCACAGGGATATTCTCACCTGCCTCCGCCAGATTGCCACCAACATGTCCACACCTCCCTGTGTGCCCACATCTGGTGTATCAACATCTGCACCAGCCACAGGGAGGGATGTGGACTCTGGCAGAGAGCCCCCTGCACTGCCGCTGCCTGCACCTGAGGGTCCTCCCCCCAAGAAGCATCCTTGAGAGACTGAATGCTACGCATCACCCCCAGGAAGTGATAACCTGCTCCTGATACCCTCCATTGTGTGCCCAGCGTTCACTTTGTTGACTCTCAATGAACTGTCCCACATTGGCTGGAGGGTCTAAGTTGGACTTTGGACTCAAATAACTGTGGATTTACTTTTGAAGACTTCATCTACAAACACTACCAACTGCACTTTGTTTTTTATGTTTTGTTGAGCACTCCCCCATTCTGTGAATTTTTATCATTACGTCATGCACTAAAATAAATCACTGTGCACAAAATACTTGCTCATGTCGTGACTTTGAATCCCAAATGTACAGATTGAAATGACGCACAAAATCACAAAGAAGAAAGTGTCAACATTGGATAAGAAATCACTTCAGAAATGTTCACTACTGGATTGGGAGTAAATGTAACCTGTCACAGCATGATAGATAGACACAACCAGGTTATCACACAACCCATAGTACATGGTACTGATTCAATTTAAGTCTACTGTCTGCAAAGATATCACCATTTGCAAGCACAAACAACAATCACTGCCAGCAAACCAGATCATCATGGAATATGTTTTGTTTCAGAATAGTCTTTGGATGTGTGCAAACAGACAAGGCACACCTCAATGTGGAGCACAGGTTTATTCTACTGATACAACCTTGCACCTTAACCCAAAGTCAAATCACATCACACAGTAACAAAATGCTCACAAGTAAAAAGAAATGACCATCAGTTCAGAAGCAAGTGCATTCCAGGGATTTCCACAACTGTTCAGTGTTGGAGTATGGCACAATATCATGGGTCTGTTGAGGTCACAACTCTGCTGTTAACATGGTAAAGTACCCTGGTAAGGAGAAACATAAAACAGAGTCAGGAACTCAGGAATGATGTTGCTTAACATTGCTAACTGTCTCAGCTAAAGCATAGAAATGTCAGTGTGAACACAAGCTAGTATTGAGTGTAGCATTGTACATGTCACCTTGAAAATTGAATTAAGCAACTCAGTACAAGCCTCATGAAAATTAACATACACTCAGCAGCATACATACACATTGGCCAACAGCAACACACAAACAAACATTTTGGGGTTGACACCTCTCACTGAATACTCACATTCAGGTGAAGAAGTTGCAGATAAGTTGTTGTCGAAAATCCCCAACATCATCCTCATCACTGGCATCATGTCCCAAGCCTGGATCCTCCCTTGCTGGTGGCTGCTGGTCTCCGTCATCCAGTATTAGTGGATTTTCCTTATGGATTGCAAGGTTGTGGTACATGCATGCAGCTGTAATAATCTTGCACACCTTCAAGGGGCCATATTGTAGTGCTCCTCCTGTGCGATCCAGACACCGTAACTTCGTTTTCAGGAGACCAAATGTATGCTCAACCACTCGCCTGGTACGACCCTGTGCCTCATTGAACCGCACTTCTGCAGGGGTGACTGGGTTGTGCAGAGGGGTCAGCAACCAGGAAAGGTTGGGGGATAGTTGCCTAGGGGTTTTTCTTCATTCATCGTATCCAAAGTCACCTACATAGAACACAGAAAAAGGTTCAGTTGTCTGACAACAGAGCACTATCTGACATGCAATCATCACACACTACAACATACACATGAAACATCACATACCAACAATCCAGGCACGGTCACGTTGCAGCTGAGACATCATATGAGGGATTACGCTGTTCCTCAGTATGTAGGCATCATGTGCCGAGCCAGGGAAACGTGCACAGATGTGGGAGATCGACATGTCTGCCAAACACACCACCTGGACATTGATGGAGTGGAAGTGATTCCTGTTGCGGTAGACCAGTTCATTGGCCTGTGGTGGTACCAAAGCAATATGGGTTCCATCAATTGCTCCAATGATGTGGGGTATATGTCCCAAGGCGTAGAATTCGCCCTTGATGTCAGATAAGTCTCCTGGTGTGGGGAACTTGATGTACTGTTCCAGGCGATGGCACAATGCCTCCAACACATCACGCAGGACATGGTTGAACATAGTCTGTGACATTCCACCAGATGTTGTCACAGTATACTGGAAAGAACCAGTGGCAAAGAAATGTAAGGCAGCAATAGCCTTCACCTTG